>CM038796.1:63021632-63095348 GCA_021764765.1 Vicia sativa | reverse complement strand
AAGAAAGCTTGAGGAGCCTCTCCCACCATCCTTTCTTCAAGGGAGAAAATAAAACTAAAATCTCCCATAGCACATCAAATATATCTTCCAAAGTTTTCTTTCTAAAAATAATGATCGATCCACAAAACCACTATATCAACCAAGATACTCTTAGGCTATGTTTGGGAGTTTGGAAGGAAGGAGGGAGGGTTTTAAAAATAGAAAGGATTAGGTGAAAAAGTAGAAAGATTTTGCTTAGGAGGGTTTTGGAGGGTTTGTTTCTTCATAACACCAAAAACCCCCTAATTTGGAGGAACTCAAAATTTATATTGAAGGAGGGCTTTGAAGGATTTTGGAGGGCTTGATCAATTTGTTCAAATATAATTTTTGTTGTTATAGCATTTAAAATTAAAATATATCAATAATAAATATTATTTTATCATTCTAAATAAAAATGCATTTTTTCAAAAAATATTAAATTTTTTTTTTATATTTAAATAAAAAAAAAAATTGGAAGCCTTCCCCTCCAAACTCCCAATGGCCTTATAGTTAACATTGACAACAAAACAAGGTTAGAAAGCTTCTCACTCATACAAAGACACAAAACCCAGACCCGAAAAGAGAATGATTTACTCTTCGAGCTACATCAAATGAAAGAAACCACTACATATTACTATCCACATAAGGACTAGTTGTTATCCTACTCTAAACCACCAAAAACACTTAATGATGATTGCTTGAGAGTCAACAAACATGAAAAGAGTATAGTAGAAATATCTTCCAAACAAGTTGATAAAAGAAAACCTTTGCGACTCATGTATCCCTCTAATATAGGCATATAAACAATATCCTATATATAAAAATCAATAGAAGTATAAGATAAAATTAAATTAAATTTATCCTAACATAAATATCAAATATTTTGATTATGATATTCCGTGAGCGAAATCTAACGTAATATATATATATATATATATATATATATATATATATATATATATATATATATATATATATATATATATATATATATATATATATATATATATATATATATAGCAAAATAATTCATATAAACAATATTTTTAACTATTATATTTTCTATTAGTAATTTTTCATAAATCTTCCTACTATAATTAGTGTTGTGATATTAAGCCTAAAATATTTTACAAGTACTTATATAATGATAAATATTTGAATGACAACTCAAATATGTTTACACTAACCATAATTACTACTTAAAAAATTTGTCTCATTTCCGTAGTCAATAAATATGACTAAAGTACAACTCGGACTTGAAGAAAACAAATCCGAGGTGGCAAGTGATTTTATCCATCTAATATAATATTTTCTTGTGAAAGCATGCTTGTATACTTTTCAACTTTGTTCAAATGTGAACAAAGAAAACAAGACCTGTTCATTTCATCCTAGCACAGAGAAAAGAAAATATAGTATTTTGAAGTCTCACATAAACGTACTTGTTAGAAGCATTTTTTATTAAATTTTAAATATATTAAAAATAAAAATTGGTTTTGATAAAATATAATTATTAAATTTATATTACACACTTTTTATTTTTTATTAAATTTTAAATATTTTAAAATTTTATTTTGACAAATATATAATTGTTAAAATATATTAGAAACTTTTTTTTGAATTATATTAGAGAAAATAATATAAATTAATCACATAGATAAATATAAATTTTATTTGGAAAAAAAATACATGTTTAAAAATTTAAAGTATTTAGGTAAGCAAACTTACATATTTATAAAATGAATTTTTTTTATTTTGTTTTGATTCTCATATTTTTTATCTTTTAATTAAATATTTTATTTTAATTTGTTAAATATATGTATTTATTTTTAATATTAAATAAAATTAAAATTTATTTAATTATTACCAATAATATTTTAACAAAGTTATAAATTTATATCTATTTATTAAACTTTATAAGATTATTGTATACTATATTATTTTAAAATCAGTTTTAAAATGTAGTATATTTGAAAATTATATAAAACTATTTTAAGATATTAAAATTATTTATTTTAAATGTTATTTTATTATTATAATTTTTAAAAAACAAAAAATATTTTATTGGACTTAAATTTTTACATCTCTTTAGTTTTGAAATTTGAGAGAAATAATGTATATAGTTAGAATAATGATGAGTTTGTTAAATGATTTCATTTAAAATAATATTTTTATTCTGTTTTTGAAAAAGTTTGAAACCGTAACCTTCGATTTATAAAATTATTGTATTTGATATTTTAATAAGTAAAAATAAATTCTATAATATATCACATAAGACTACAATAATATGGTAAATTCTAAAATTATAATTAATGTGCTGTTATAATATTTTACGCTTTAAATTTAATATATTACTAGAAGTGGCTATTTATCTTGTGCATGCACAGCAACGAAGAAAGTCTTTGTTGTCTGCTTAAGCTTCAAGTTCAGTTAGGACAATAAGATTGAAACATTGGTTGGAGAAAAAAGACAAGACAAAAATATACTCAGTCTTGGTCAACGAGTCTTCAAACCAATGGTAGTATTGGACAAAAATAGTATAGTAGTTTTGATCTCTCTTTCACATTTGCGTACAAATTAATAAAATGTCTATCTTTAATACTTTTGTTTATATATACTTTAAAAAAATTGATATCAAGTTTTATCGACTAATTTAAGAGGATCAACTCTATTGTGTATCAGTAATGATCCATTTAAAATAAGAGCAAACTATTGTATGACTTGCCGATATAAAGATTATTAGTACATAGTAAAATTCAAACCTGAGACTAAAAAAAGACCTACTTTCAACTCTCACTCAAGATTTTACCAACTTGCTGTATTATTTGAATAGCTAACATGACACATTTTACATAGATTCAAATATGACGATATGTCATGTTTGAACATGTGACATTTTATTAAAAAATATATGTGAGATATTTGATCGAACTCTATTGGATCGAAAAGTAATTTTTGGTTCGACAAAATTTATGCATGCCATCGAAGTATGATCACATGCAAGTGTCGAAGACCTACATACTGTAGTCGAAGTGTGTTCTAGTATCCGGGTGTCGAAATGTTAGGGTTGTTAGTATTTAGAATTGTTCATGTTTGTTATGTCCAATTGTTTAAGTTAACTTATACCCTAAGTTAGCTTGTAATGGATATTTGTGATAAAAGCCTTATAAATAATATATCAGACTCTCATCATTGCAAAATGCAAATCCTAATCTAAGGTGAGACGGTTATTTGTTATTCTTGTGTACTTGTAATCTTGATTTAAGAGAAACTAAATAATATCGGTTAATAATCGATCCTTGTTGTTCTTCTTGTTCTTCATCTTTTTTACCCTAATTTTCTTGATCATATAGAAAAAGTTTATACTTTGTTAAAAGGTATTGTGTTTCACAAAATTGGTATGCGGTGGCGTGGAAAGATGCCTTCAACAAAGTATGAGATTGAAAAATTCACGGGTATGAGCGATTTTGGTCTTTGGTGCTGAAGATGAAAACCCTACTTCGGTTCTGAAGGATTATTGGAAGCATTGAAGGGAGAGGCAATCTGTATGTATCTGCGTTAAGCGCAGCTCGGGAAGATGGAGATGAGAGAAGGTGCACAACTCAATCTTGTTGATCCTTGGTGATAAGGTTCTTTGACAAGTATCAAAGGAGGACAGTAGGGTTAGGGTGAAACTTGAAATTTTGTACATTACTAAATCGCTTGTAAATCGACTCTACAGAAGCAAGTTTTGTATTCATTCAAGATGATTGAAGACAAAGTGTGTAGCCGAGTTGAATATGTTCAACAAGATGATTCTTGATTTTGAAAATATTGATGTGAAGATCGAAGATGAAGATTAAGTGTTATTTTGTTGTGTGCTTTGTCCAAAACACATGCTTTCACTAAAGCTCTCTTCGATGGAAGGAAGTCCATGACCTTTGAAGAAGTTCGATCGATAACCTTTTATTTTAAGTTTGGTGACGAAGAAAGAATAAACCTTCAGCGATTTGGTGAAGGTTTGGCCATTAAGGGAAAATTCTTGCGAATAGATGGAAGTTCGACAAGAAGAAAGGTAAAGTCAAAAAGTCTTACAATGGTAGAAGCATCCATTATTCAATCTTGTCATTGTAAGAAGGTGGTGTAACACCCAATTTTTATTATTTATTTTATTAATTATTATAATATGGTAATTAAATAAATGATGTGTTTTGTGAATATTTGAATTATTTGAATATATGTGTTATTTAAATAATTAGTTTATGAATAGAAATAACAATTAGTTAATCTGCCTTGTGTTATATTAAGAATGAAAATGAGTTAATCCCATTTGTGAAATATAGTAGTAAGTATAGAAATAGGAAATTAGATGTCATAATTGGAAGATAAAAAGAAGAGAAGAGAGAGAAGGAAAAGAGGAAAAAGAAAAAATGAAGGAAGATCCATCAAGACTCTACACTCGAGGTAAGGTGAGAATCTATGTTATGGGAGTATATATGATTATATATTGGGTAGTGACATGAAATAGGATTGGGTATGTGAATTTCTAGGTTTTGAATCATCCAATTTGATTTAGGAATTTGGAAATTAGGTTTTCAAAATCTAGTTTTCATGATGCAAATAGGTCCCTTCTGATATATACATGATAAAATATGTTTATTTGGTGAAAAATGAGCATTAGGACATGATTTCATGGCAAAATTTGAAATTGGACAAAACTGTTTCGTAGCAGATTTTCTAGTTTTTCGTGAGGTCACTTAGCGCGGTAGCCTGGAACTTGATATTTTATTTTGGCATGAATGGCTAAGGGTCTTGTATGCTTATGATTTAGCATGGACTTACATGTATTTTAATAATTTATTTTACTTGTTTTAGATTGATTGCTAATGTTTTTTGATGAGAAGCTTAACACTTGAATTGTGTATGTAAGTGTTAGAATTTGATGTTGCTTGACTATAACATAATTTCTATTTAATTGCTACATGTTATAATGATGTGTTGAGATGATTTATACTATGAGATTGTGTATATGTGATTGATTGACATGACAGATGTATGTTGTGCAAGTAATGAAGATAATTCAAAATGTGTTGAATTATGTGATGAGTTGTTGAGATTTCACATGTACATGTATCATTTGTGTCAAGCGACAATGTTTGGTAATTTGTGGGGAATATTGAATTGTTCCAAACCTAACGCCGAATAGGATTTGAAAGCTTAATGATGAATGGGATTTATTTGTGGTTATCGACTTGATGTGGATAGACCGGTGGAATAAGGATAACATTAATTACCACATATTGCATAGAATTGCATTCGTCACATTGTCAATGTAAATATATGTTTTGGCATGCTCATATGATGAATGATGAATGTGAAATTTGTGATAATTGTGATTGAATTATCTTGAAATCTTGAAAGATTGAGCCATGTCTTATAATTGATTATATGAAATGAACTATTGATGTTGTCTACATGATTATATGAAACACGTTGAATTAAATTGTTTATTTGTATGTAATAAATTTCTTATGATTATATATATTTCATGATGATATGAATTCTCAACCTTTACATTGAAATGACATTTTATACAATGTCGCTTAGGTATCAAAGTTAGTGGTGCTTCTAGCAGGGATTAGGCGGAGGAGCTAGTTCTATTTACCACTTTCTTAGGTAGTGAGTCATTGCTCTGGTCTATTGTAACACCGGGATTATTTAGACTCATGTTTTCTTATTGAGATATTTGCATTGCTCTCTTTTATTCTGATATATGTATGGGATTATGCGATGATTGATCGTGGTGCCTAGAACTTTGTTATATGATTGTTATTATGGGATCTCAATTATGAATTATTTTATGAAGTGAAAATATTTTCCGCTCCGAGTTGCATATTACATTGATATTTTTGGAACATGAATTTAAATATGTTTTATGATCATGACCAGTATACATGCTTTAAAATGTTGTTTCGTGAGATGTGACGCCCTCTTGGATTATGCATTAATTTACTCTGATATATGTTATATTATATATTTTGGGTTAGAGGGTGTTACATTAGTGGTATCGAACTGTTAGTCGATTGACCAGGTTATTAATGTGTCTATTTCCTCTCATGTTTGATTTATGTAGAAGGCACAATCGATATTGTTTGTCTAATGTGTGTTGTTGGTGGTATTGGAATCTTAGGACGATGGTTGCTAGAAGGAATAGCTTGATACTGTTATTGTGAGGCGTTGCAAGTGTTGTGATGAAATTGGGAATCAATTGTGACACCCCAAATTAATTCAATTATTAAATAATTAGAAATTTAATTAAATTTAATTAAAGTTGGTTATTGGCATTTTGAATAATAGATTTAATTGATTAATTAAATAATGGAGTGTTGGGGTGTAAGATGAATGTAGGTGTATGGAGTAAAAGCTCTACTAAATCCTAATTAATTTATTTCTAATATTTAGAAAATAAAACGGAATAAATAAAGGAATAAAAGAAAAGTGAGAAGATGAATTAGGATTTGCATTCTACGTGAGATTGGAGAAGAGAAGAAAGAGGAGAAAAAGCCAAACGCCGAGAATTCAAAGATTCATCGGCGAGGTGAGGATTGATCGATTACTATGCCTTATAGGTTTTGATATTAGAATAATTCAATCCGTTAAGAATCTCGAATTATGATTCTAGGTTGTACTTACCGTTATAATCCGAATTAAAACCTTGATTAGAATTGTTATGAGCGGTGAATTTGTGTAATATGATCCTTAGGTTAATTATAAACAAATTTGGTGGTTAATTGGATGTAAAAACTTCGGTAATAAATTCTGTTTTGTGATAATATGAAGTGTGGCAGAGGCTTGAATTAATGGGAATTACAATTGATGGAGAAAAGCGGAGTTTTGATGAAAACTAACTGTATGGGTCGACACAAGACCTTATGAATCGATACAAGCGGTGGAAAGTAGAAAATTCAGCTATGCATCGACTAAGCAGAGCCATGCATCGACACATGGGAAGAAAATTCAACTATGCATCGACACATAGTGTTGTGCATCGATACATCTGGGCAATTTTTGAAAAATGCTGAAATTTTAAAGTTATGCATCGATGCATCCGTATTATGAGTCAACACCGCTTATTTATGCATTGATGCATAGGCTTATGAATGCATCTGACATCTTGAGCCAGAGCATGAATTTTTGAAAAGCGATTTGGTCATATCTTTGCGGCCGTAACTCGATTTAGGCATAGTTAGTATCGTTGGAAAGCTTGACGAGTACTATCTAATAAAATATTTTTCAACACCAATAATTGAGATCTGGGAGAATTATTTTGGCTTCAGTAATAAGAACTTCGTTGTGAATTTATGAATCATTTGTTTGTATATATGCGGTATATTAATTCCTTGGATTGTAATTAACTTTAGATGCTCATGATTGGTATCATATCTGTTATGGTTATTGATTATAATGGAATAATGTTGTGTGATTCTATTTCATGTTTGAATTGTTGCATGCTTCGATGTACATGCATGAGCATTTCTGGTAATGGTTCATTCCCATTGTGCGGAATTGAACTTGCGAGCCAATAACTGTACCAATGGATAGTGGTGGTGAGGCTAGATTCTTGACCCAGTGTTGTATGGGCAAATCATTGATTACGTTGTTTTCAGGTGTAAGCGGGCAGTGTGGACTTGGTTCACGTTTGGTACCACATGCATTTGATGCATTGCGTATGTAATTATAACATGTTAGGATGATTTCTGGTGTTATAATTGCATTAATTATTGTTTGTATAATGAATGTGTGAATTGTATTTGTGAATCGATATTCTAATGTTGTTAATAAAGGTGGAATAATGAATTGATTGTTTTATTGTTCTAAAGAAACGTATAATGCATTTTAATCTTGATGAAATCTCACCCTTACTTTAATGATTTCAGATTAAGGAGATTAGTTGTTCGGGAATTGGTGAGGACAACTTATAGAGTTAATGCTATTTAGATAGTTAAGCGTGTCGGTGTCATGCTTTGGTAGTTGTAACCTTTGAGAACGATCGTTTTGGAATTTGATGGATTTAAACTTATTTCTTTTGAATTATGTTGGGAATAACTATTGATTGAATTATTTCGGAGTTCACGTTATATTTCCGCTGTATAAACATAATCCTTGGTTTTGTTTTATTTAATAAGTTCTTAGGTAAAAGGCATGATCCTTGTTCCGTTATTTTTGAATTTTTAAAATTGTGGCGTACTTGTCGTTTTGTTTAAAACTCGATTAAAAATATATAAATCATGGGTAAATTAGAAGGGGTGTTACAATAGTGGTATCGAGCTGGTGGTTGTGTGACTAGTGTCTTAATGTCATTATCCATACGCAACAAGTGTATGTGACCTATGGCAGTACTTGTTGCTTTTCGATTGCTTATTGCGGAGTAGTGTGAAACTAAGTGGGGAGAAGATGCTTCCGGATATGTTCCGATTAAAGTAATTGGATGCAGTACTGCTTGAGAAAGACAGTGCAAAGGTGGTTAGAAATGTTGAATCATTTGGATCGTGAGTCATGTTAGAAGTGCAAAAGGTGAAGTACGATTCGAGCGAGAAAGTGTTGGTAATGATGATTTATACTCCAAATTATGATTATCGGATGTCTATTGACAAATTGAGGACTTAGTCCACCCATCTCTTGTTGATAGTAGGCGAAATCTTATTGATGGTATATAATTGTCTCTATCTATTGGGGCATAAAGTGATGAATATGAATGAAGTTTGGTAGAAGCTTGTGAACCATATGATTTGGCGAAGACTCTAATAGGGATAATGAATTAAGATGGATGATCGGAGTTACATGATTGTTAATGATGGTGTGGTAGTGTTTATGTTGTATTCCTCGGGGAGGAGGAAAAGCTAAGAGTGATGAACCCGCCAATTGAATGAATTCGGTGTTTACGGAAGATGTTAGTGGTGCCACACGAGAAGTGGAGTTTACCATAGATTTAATTCACGGAACTAGTCCGATGTGGATGGCGCCTTATCGCATGTCGGCATCGGAATTATCGAGTTGAAGAAATAATTGGAGGAATTACTTGTGAAGAAGTTTATTCGTCCTAGTGTTTCCAGCAGTGGGTGCTCCGTTGTTGTTGGTTAAGAAGGAAGGTACAATGAGATTTGTGTGTTGATTATAGGCGGTTGAACAAAGTGACAATCAAGAATCGATATCCATTGCCGAGGATTGATGATCGATGGATTAGTTATTTGGAGCATGTATTTAGTAAGATTGATTTGAGATGGATATCATCGATTCGTGTGAAGACGGAGGATATTGACGCATTAGAGCGGTATGGACATTATGGTATTACATTGTCGGTTTGGGTTACTAATGCACTGGTGTTTCATGGAGTATATGACGAGTATTTCATCCGTATCTTGATAAGTTTGTGGTGGTGTTTATTGATGATTTTCGATTTATTCAAAGAATGAGGAAGAACATGCGAAACATCTTAAATTGTGTTGGACCTGTTGAAAGGAAGAAGTTGTGTCACGAAGTTATCTAAGTGTGAGTTACGGTTAAGTGAAGTAAGCTTTCTTGGTCATGTGATTTACAAAGAATGGTATTATTGTTGATCCTGAAGGTAGAAAGCAGTTATCTCGATTAGGAGCGCCAAAGAAACTACAAAATCCGTAGTTTTCTTGGTCTTGCGGTTACTACATAAAGTTCATTGAAGGATTTTGAAGTTAGCTTTGTCGTTCACTAAGTTGACAAGAAAGGGTCAGTGTTTGTTTGGGATTGACTGTGAAAAGGATTCCAAGTTTGAAGGTTGACTAATGCTCGATTCGATTACACGGTAAGCGAGAATCTTTGTAATATTGTGATCGTCATTGATGGGATTAGGTGGTGTTTGATGCAAGATAAGTAGGTTATGGCTTATGCGAGACAATTGAAGGTTCATAGAAAGGAATTATCGACTCGAGGATTTAGAATTGTGATGGTATTTGTTTGAAATTGTGGCGGAGCATTATCGTATGGTTCTCGATTTGGGTGTTCGGTATCATAAAGAGTCTCAAATATCTCTTGATCGAAGGAGTTGAATATAAAGAGACGGAGGAGATGGTTGGAATTTCTCAAGGATTATGATTTTGGTTTGAATTACCATCTGGTAAGGCAAATGTTATGCCAGATGCATTGAGTGAAGTCCTTACATATGTCTATGTTGATGGTGCGTGGGCTGGAGTTGGTTGAGCGGTTCGAGAGACTTGAGTGTGTGAAACTACTTATGATAGTGTTAAGTTGGGTATGTTGAAATTGACTGGTGGTATGCCAGAAATTGAGGCGGGCGTCGATGTTGTTTTAGTGGATAAGTTGACATTGATTAACCAAGGTCAAGGAGGTGAATTCAAAATTGAGAATGGTGACGGAGAGTTTGTGTGTTCATATTGAACTTGGGAAGAGTATTTTGGAAGAAGGACATCGTAGTGGATTGAGTATTCATCCCGGTTGGTACTGAAGATGTATCATGACTTGAAAATTTATTTTGGTGGCACCGGAATAGAAAAGAAATTCTTTGAGTTTGTTTATGCTTGTTTTGGTTGGCGAGTAAATCAAAGATTGAATATCGAAACCGTCGGATTGATGGAGCCGTTATTTGTTCCAGAGAGGAAATGGGATGGCATTTCTATGGATTTTGTCTGGTTTGCCAGGGCAGTGTGACTCTATTTGGGTTATTGTTGATCGGTTGTGAGGAAATGCACACACTATTACAGATAAGAATGGATTATCCTATGGAAAGGTTGGCGAAATGTATATTGAGAAGATCGTAAGTTTGCATGGTATTCCCTCTGGTATTGTGTCGGATAGAGATCCGAGTTCGTCTAAGTTTTGGGCGGGGCTGCAGAAGCTTTGGGTACTAAGTTACGATTGAGTTTAAACTTATCATCCGCGGCGGATGGTCGAGGCCGGAGAGAGAACAATTCAATTGTGAGAGGATTTGTTGTGAGCTTGTGTTGGAGAAAGGTGGAGCTTAGGATAGCTTCTCTAGTTGATTGAGTTTACTACAATGATAGTTTTCATTCGAGTATTGGTATGGCTCCGTTTGGAAGCACATTGTATGGTAGGAGGTGTGACAACTGTTGTGTTGAGTACAATTTGGAGAAAGTCTTTGTGATTGGACCAGAATTGTCCTTGAGACTTTAGAAAAGATCAAGATGATTCGGGAGAAGATGAGAGCTTCTCAGAGTCGTCAGAAAAGTTATCATGAGAGGAGGAAAGATCTTGAGTTTAGTGAAGGAGATCATGTGTTTATGTGAGTTACTACGATGAATGGTATTGGTCGAGCCTTGAAGTCAAAGAAGTTGACTCGCGTTTTATTGGTCCGATCAGTTACTAAGAAGGTTGGAAGAGTTGCTTTCCAGATTGCTTTACCTCCGTAACTTGCAAATTTGCATGATGTCTTCCATGTATCTCAGTTGAGGAGGTACATTGTTGATCCGTCTCATGAGATTCAAGTAGATGATATACAGTGCGAGAGATGATCTAGCGTTGAAGCATTACTGCGGGTGAGGATCGGTGGGCGATTACGTGGTAAGAGGTAGCATTGGTGAAAGTAGCTTGGGAGGACGGTGGAAATGTAACTGGAGGCGGAGGGCGGATGAAGGACTCGTATCCCGAACTTTTCTTCAAGGTGTGTTTTTCGAGACGAAAACTCTTTTTAGTAGGGAGAGTTATGAAACCCCAAATTAATTCAATTATTAAATAATTAGAAATTTAATTATTAATTTAATTAAAGGTTTAATTATTGGCATTTTTGAATTAATAGATTTAATTGATTAATTAAATAATGGAAGTGTTAGGTGTAAAGATGAATTGTAGAGTTGTATGGAGTAAAAGCTCTACTTAATCCTAATTAATTTATTTCTATTATTTGGAAAATAAAACGGAATAAATAAAGGAATAAAAGAAAAAGTGAGAAGATGAATTAGGATTTGCATTCTATTTGAGATTGAGAGAGAAGAAAAGAGGAGAAAAAAGCCAAGAAATTCAAAGATTCATCAGCAGAGTAAGGGGATGATCTAATTATTATGCCTTATAGGTTTTGATGATCAATAGAATAATTCAATCGTTAAGAATCTCGAATTATGATTCTAGGTTGTGCCATACCGTTATAATCCGACGTAAAACCTTGATTGGAATTGTTATGAGCGGTGAATTTGTGTAATATGATCATAGGTTAATTAGAAAACAAATTTGGTGGTTAATTGAATGTAAAAAACTCAAGAATAAATTTTTTGTGATGATAAGTGTGGTGATAATTGGAATTAATGGGAATTAAATACTTGTGGAAAAAGCGGAGTTTTGATGAAAAACTAACTGTGGGTGTACAAGACCTTATGAATCGATGCAAGCGGTGGAAACATAGAAACAAAAGTGTTGAATTTCATGCATCGACTCATAGAGCCATGCATCGACACATAGGAAGAAAAATTCATCTATGCATCGATACATCGTGTTTATGCATCGATGCATCTTGAACTATTTTGAAAAATGGAATTTTAAAGTTATGCATCGATGCATCTGTATTATGAGTCGACACATGTTGTTTATGCATTGATGCATAGGGCTCATCTTTGTCGATGTAAGGCTTATGCATCGATGTCTTATCTTGACAATATGAATTTTAAAGAAAGCGATTTCGGTCATATCTTTGCGATAGTAACTCCGGTTAGGCATAGTTGGTATCGTTGGAAAACTTAGAACGAGTACTATCTAACAAAAATATTTTCAACACCAATAATTGAGATCGGAAGAATTATTTTGGCTTCCGTAATAAGAACTACGTTGAATTTGTGAATCATTTGTTATGTATATATGCGATATGTTAATTCCTTGGATTGTAATTAACTTTAGATGCTCATGATTGTTGTTATCATATGCTGTTATAGTTATTGATTATAATTGGAATAATTGTGTGATTCATATTCCATGTTTGAATTGTTGCATGCTTCGATGTGCATGCATGAACATTTTGTTAATGGTTCATTCCATTGTGCGAATTGAACTCGGAGACCCGATACTAGTACCAATGGATAGTGTGGTGAGCTAGATTCTTGACCCGATGGTGTGTATGGCGAATCATTGATTGGAATTGCTTTAGGGTGTAAGTAGACAGGGTGTGGACTTGGTTCACGTTTGGTACCACATGCATTTGAGTTACGCATTGTTATGTAATTATAACATGTTAGGATGATTTCGATGTTATAATTGCATTAATTGTTGTTGTATGTATAATGAATGTGTGTTGTATTTGTGAAGATAAATATTCTAATCGCTGTTAATAAAGTTGAATAATGAATTGATTGTTTTATTGTTCTAAAGAAAGCGTATAATGCATTTTAATCTTGATGAAATTTACCCTTACTTTAATGATTTCAGATTGAGGAGATTAGCTGTTGGGGTGGTGAGGATAACTTATAAGGATGTGCTATTTAGATGGTCACGTACAGTCGTTGTAGGTACTGCCTTAACCCATTCCGCATCACCGGCGGTGCAAATTTTCGGTACGTGCTTTCGAGTGTTCAATCATCTTCTACCTCGAGTTCACGAAGGCGGCATGCCAATCTAACCGCTTCGTACAGAAGAAGATTGAGCAGGGCAGGCTGTATCATACCCAAAATTTTCCCTCCTACTTCTCAAGACATTTCATACACTCGAGGATTTCTCTCAGGGTTGATCGGGACAAACCTCTCCAAACAATCAACCCAAACTAGGGTTTGGCTATCCACAGATCGGATGGACTACCAACATCTCCAATGGTCATCATGCCTCCTCACACTTCAGATTCTCCATGTCAAGTTTCAAGCCTCACAAGTCAGAGTTTCCTCGGACAATTGCTCGGATGGTTGAAAATCAATTGTATTGGACAAAAGTCAAGCTGTGGTCAACATACTGAGTCAAATTCATGATTTTTGGTCAACATCCTCATTTTGAAGTTACATCCATCATTTGATCAAGGGTTGATCATGATTCATCAAGAAAACTCAAGATTTGCTAAAGTCAACTTTCCAAATTAGGGTTTTTCGTTGAAAAGTCATTGAACTTTGTTGAGCATAACTTTTCATAATTTCTCATTTTCCACCACCTCTCATTTTAAGGAAATACAATTCTCTACAACTTCATGTCTCACAAGAATGTTCAAAAATGCTTCATTTGGAAGGTATGGATCAAAAACATTACGGTCCTTTTCAAAGTCAACAAAATCAACTTTTTGTTTTGAAGATTTATTGAGCATGAAACTCAATTGAGATGAAACCAAAGAGGTTGGTTGAGGACACATATAGCTTTCTACAAAGTCCAAGAACATTAAAAATGTGGAAAATTAAGCAAGATACATCATTTAGAAGTTGGGCATTTTGAACAATTGCACAAGGAGATTTGTCAAAATCAATTTTTTCAAATGGGCCTATAATTTTATGATCCAAACTTGATCATAATATTATTTGTGACTGTTGATGCCATGACCATTCTATTTTTATTTATTTTTAATTTAAAACCATTTAATTCAAATTTAAATTATATAAAATATGAAAATAAGATATATTTTCAAAAGTTGGTTTTATCAAACTTGAGGTCCAAGATAGCCCACAATACTTGCCAATTTCGTGCTAGCTTGCATATGGAAGAAAATCAAATTTTCTCCAAAATTTGATTTTATTGAAAAAATTTATTTCACATTCAATACCAAATCTTTCCTTCTTTTTGCTCGGCATTACACTCATAAATACCTAATACGTTGCCAAGAACAGCGGAGACCCAGCCCCAACAACACCCTTATTTTGCTAAAATTTTCTCAAAGTTACAATTTTGAATTTCAAATTCCACTCGGTTTGAAAACCATCCATCAAACGATGCCTTATTGATATCCAGTCAAAATCGACTCTTGAAGCGAAACCATCGAGTCGTGCTCTAACACTCACTTTGGTTTGTTGTTTTCTTGAAATGGATTTTCAAAATCCATGCATTCTTGACTATTTTGCTTGTTTTGTTTGAATTCGGAGACTTATTAGAATGTGTTTGACGTATAACATATAAGAGTTTCGCCGGGATGAGGTTTGCCATTATTAGGCGGATTTTATCATCTTCTTCAAACTCGGTCCACGGAGTGGGTTCAGTGCAAATGGATACCACCATTGAACTCGGAAGGGTGAATTAGGGGATAGGTCTTTCTTTTGCTTTGATTTCCATTATTTTGCAGGGTTTTGAAGTTTGTTGTCACCGGAGAAGGCAATGGGCTTAGGGCTCGGCGTCGGTGACATTCCTCGGCGTGGCGTGCGTGGCGCAATCGCGCTTTTGCAGTTACGTTCGCCACGTTCCTGGGTCCACAGCTGACCCAGGTTTGGCTTAATCCATGACACATTTCCCTTTTTAAACCATTGTTTCAATTTCCAATCACCAATGCCAATGGCTCGATGGTTAAAGCGTTGGCGTATGAAGATGCTCTCAAAAGGTCTCAGTTAGGTCACAGCAAGACCGTCTTTTTCCTCTTTTACAAACTAACTTTATTTTTCATATTTTCTTATTTTTTTATTCATATTTCCATGCATTTTATTTTATCTTCTAATATTTTATCTGCGTTTAAAACACCAAAATATTTATTTTTGCATAATCATTCGAGAAAATGTTTATTTAATTTTAATATAAAATTATTATTTTTACCATACTCCTTAATTCCAAGATAAAATTGGACATAGATCACTCATAATTCAAGATAAAATATCTCGATCAACCACTCTTTCACACATGCACCCCAGGGTAATTCTCTCTCGTTGCCTTTTAAATTCAAATGGTCAGTCCCTCAGGCAGTAGAGGATTCTAGCAGCGTTGCCTTCAAAACAAATCATCATAGTCCCGATACAAAGATCATAGACCCACGATGTGCCTACGAATACATGATCTTGACCTCGATTGTCGCCCTCGAAAATGATGATCGTCCCGGATGTGCAGGATACTTCCACAATTGCCTTGACCATCCGATGTCCCTTCAATGTCCCAAACACATCCAACGAAAGGGTTACCTGCCAACTAATAGTATGAGATAGCACTATTCTAAAGGAAAGTAAATAACACGGCGACCATTTTGAGTAGGTAATAAGACTTTAGTTGCTTGCTCTATCAAAATACTTTCACACTCACTTTTGTCAAAGTTCAAACTCTTTTCAAATCGAAACATTTCAAGACACTTTGTATACATTTCCCATGAATCATTACAAAGTCAAAGCGAAATGCTTTTCAAAACTTTTTTCAAACACACGAAGCACAATTTTAAAGTGATCTAAGACTGACTAAGGCGTAGATAACTCACGGATGGAAATGGTCTTGTTCCTTCCCTTTTCATAACCTTCTCACCTCAAAATCACGAAGGTCTTTTTCGTACTTTTTACCTTCCCTTAATTGGATAAAAAGAAAGTCGGTGGCGACTCTTGCTATCCGCACATTGCGATACAAAAATCTCAAAGTCGGGTTCCAAATATTACGAGGCGACTACTGTGGGAAACACCTAAAGAGAGAATGCCTTAGGGATTTCTAGATCATTTTCACTGCTTTCTGTTTGACTTGCATGCTTTATCTTTAAGGGTTGCTTGGGTATTATATTTGTGGGGATCCTACACGGATCCGGGTTTCCTTTTAGGTAAGTAGCAATAAATCGCAGCCGTTAGGCGTATATCAAAGCGATCAACATGATGGCTACGTTAGTGTGACACTGGATGTCACGATACTCTTCATTTCCAAGTTGAGGTAGTATTTGGCTTCTACGTGGTGTCATCAGCACTAAATAAACTTTTAGAACCTTAATTGACCCATCTTGGCCATTAGAAGGTAGTGAGATGGCCGACTTTAGGTGTAGACCGAGGTTGGAGACTCGATGCTCATTAAATCGGACTTTTGGGATATTTTCGGTTGACCACTTGGTAATCGTGGAAATAAACGCCTCGAGAAAGATCAATGATGTGAAATTCCTAGAACACGTTACTATTATAGGGCAGGATGGACAGACTCAAACTTTTGGTGGGGTAATCACCTATACCTCATGCAAGCCTTAAACCTAGGCTCGTTGTGAATTGTTTGTGTGTGCTAAACGCGACATCATGACATCATCATACATATCATTTCCTAACTATTTCAAGGACCTAGGATTTATCTTTGCTCTGTTTGTAGGGATTATGGCTTCTAGAAAGACTATCGAATCAACCATGGGTATACCTTCTCACTCGAAAGAATTGGTTTCATAAATTCCAGAATAAGCCTTGATTCATCAAAAGACATGGTTATCTATTGCTTGGTTTATCTAGGTTTTGTAAGATATGATGCATGTCCTATTCCATTCTTTGATCCGAAACACCATTGCTTTACATTCCCAGTTATCAGTTGGTTCCTACCTTGGAAGGTTCTCTAAGCTACTTGGGTACTTATTCTTGATCAAATGCCATTCAGGTCTAGAAAAGGTTCCTAGGTAGAAGACATTGCATCATGCACATCTAAAAGCGCTCGGTTGAAGCCAATTGGGAAACAAGCGGAGGAGTTAAGGGTTTACTTGCTAAGTTCCTAATAAAAGCCCGAGAGTTCCAAAGTTATGAGTTTCCATGCATTCGAAGACATTGTGGCCTTGCTAATCTATGGTTTGGTTCTATTCCCTAACTCGGATCAATTCATAGATGTCACGCCATCAAGTTGTTTCTTACCGATCCGATGCCTACTTTGCTTGGAGATATCCTACATTCTCTCCACGTACTATCAAAAGACAAAGGAACTCTCATGTGTTGTCATACGTTACTTTCTAGGTGGTTTATTTCGCACCTTCCTCCATCGGTTTTGAAGACGAGCAAGATTGAAGTGGTCTCAAAGGCTAATGTCACTCTCTCATTCGGATATCCGTTGGAGTCTTTTCTCTCAAAGGACTTCACATTCATTGAGCGTTGTGGAGAATTCCTAATGTACCACTCCTTGGTATAAGGAGGTATTACTTAACCCTTCTCTAGCTCTCGTCGGTTTGGTTTTGCTCGAAGAGATGGTCCTCATGATATGCTTCTCAAAGATATTGTGTTCGACTACAACCACGATCTCGAATTCAAGCGAAGGTTCATGCACGCTTGGGGCATGGTAAAGAAGGCGATACCAAGACTTTGGGGCACCAAACTCCATTCCTTGGGAACCTTACCTCGAATGGGTGAGAAAGCCTCAAAACCTCATGATGCCATTCACTTTGTTTTACCGGTAATTATGGAACTGTTGCTATAGGTGGCGTACCTACTGTTCTCCATCCGACATGCCTCACGATTTTGAAGACTTGAAGAGATCCCGGATTCACTTAAAGAAGAAAGGGATACATTTGAAGCTCGATGCTGCATGGCGAGAAAGTGCTAGAGTTGACAAGCTACTTCGGGGAGGCGAAACATCAGCCTACCTCGGCACAAGAGGAAGCGCCATGGGAGACTTAGAGCTTTAGGATTTTTATGCTTTCTTTATTGTTTTGAACTATCTTTTGTACTTAAAAGAAAAAGAATAAAAGAACTAATAAATGTTTGTTCGTGCTTGTTTAAAATTTAAATCTCTAAGGTCCTTGAAAACATTGCATTGCATTTGCATAAACATCGCATATCATAGCATAACATCTCACAGGTACATTGAAGATTGGTTTCTCATTTTCTCCTATTTATTTTAGCGAAATGGCTCTTGAGCGAATGTCAAAGATCGACTCAGAATGCTCGGTTCGAGGAGATGTTCCAGCTTGGTCAAAGGCCAAGAAGATCGAAGAAGCTCATCAACAAAAAGAAGAGGGTCGTTGGTGTTCTCAACATGGGTAAGGCGTTACAAAGGTGGTCCTAAAGTGGTCGAGGATAGAGCTCTCGAAGGAAGTGTCAAGAATGAGGGGGTGTCAGGGCAATGAAGAAGCCAACGTGAGTTTGAGAAGGAGAGAGAAAGATCGCTATGATCATGACCGATACTACGATGAAGATGACAAGTACAAGCTACGAAGACCGTCTGAATCTTGTGGAAAACACGAAGATGTCGGGTTGAATTTTGATGATCTGAGTCTTGTCACAGTGTGGTGATTCCTCCCAAGTTCAAAGTTCCAACTTTTGCCAAGTATGATGGCATTTCTTGTCCAAGCTGCATTTGAAGTCCTATGTTCGAAGATCAATCCCCTGCTGATGGAGTTGTGGATGCATTATTTTCAAGAGAGTTTGTCGAAACTCGATTGGAGTGGTATTATCGCTAGAAAATGACCGTATCCGTACTTGGGTGACTTAGCGGATGCTTTCTAAAAGCGTATGAGTACAATCTTGAATTGACACCCACTCATGCAACTACGAGCATGTCTATGGGTCGTGATGAGAAGTTCAAAGAATATGCTCGAAATGGAGATCTAGCGGGAGCGAGTTCAACCACCCTTGTCCATAGGGAGTTGGTTGATATGTTTATGGAACAGCAGGCCCATTCTTTAATCATCGATTGGAAACTCTTCACGGATTCAATATTGACGGTATTGAGGCTGGTATCAAGTGGGAAGATTCATGTAGAGACATCTTCAATCTTTGCGAAGAGATCTTTTGGTGGTAAGAAAAGCTAATCTTGTATGGTCGAGAAAGCCGAGCCAAGACGGCCGCTCAATCGTAGGGCGCGTTGTGATCTCGATCCTACATCGGCCTGACCTCGGTGAGACAACAGCGTAGCGAGCAGCGCCACGAAGGCGGTTCTGAAGATCAACATGCCATTGTCGCAAGCCTTGCAACACATGTTGAAAGCGAGTGATTACTTGAGGATCCTCCTCGAATGTCAACACTTCCTCTCAGGATACAATCCTAATGCTAAGTGTTACCACTCCAACTGACCCGGCACGACGACAAGCTGTTGGGCTCACGAAGAACAAGATTCAAGATATGATTGAAGCTAAGCGGATGAGTTTGATCCTCTGTTGAGACTCGAATGTGATCAGCGCGCTATGCCTAACCATGACAAAAGTTCAATCTTGTTGGTGAAGATACTTATGTTTTCAACATAGATGACTTGACCATTCCTCGATGGTATTAAGAAGAATTTGCTTGCAAGCGGTGTCGATCAGGATGCCGGAGAATTGTCGTTGGTGCCCATCGCACACGATGGTTGTGCTTGGTTGAGAAGGCGTGTTGGTGCATGATGGATAACGGTGAAATACTATTCACGAAACCACACGTGGAGTACGTGTGAAGACATGTCTAAGCGAAGATCGAAGATGTGAATGAAGCATTACGCATGGGATACCTTAGGGCAGCCAGTGGAAAGTTTGATTACATGTTGAAGTATCATTCACGAGAGCTACAAGATTCCTATTGAAGATGTTAAGGCGACGGATGGGGTGTGATTTCGAACTATCTTGATGTTAACACAATAAGAATTTCCTCTGCTGATTACATGCCTAGAGTGGCACCTCATCATTACTTCTCCCGGACGGTTCCATATTCCTCGACAAAGCTATCCCTTGGAATATGGGTGATGTTTACTATCATGGCGTCAAGCAAGACCCTCGACCATTGAAGATCTTACGATTGAAGCTACCATTCGACATTGACAACATCAGGATCAAGTAAGGTGACGAGCCGGAAGGGTATTCTCTCGATATCTCTCCTCAAAAGACATTCGACTCCATCGCATTCGACTATTCATCCATTCCCCAGCTAGAGGAAAGAACCCGGTGACTCATCCTGCTCAACGAAAGTACCAAAGAAGTTCAAAGACACCTCCAACGAGAAATGGAGGAATTAGAAAATCATCAAGAAGAGTGACTACAATGTTGTGGAGCAGTTGGGATGAGACTCAGTCCAAGATCTCCATGCTTGCTCTGCTCTTGTGCTCAGGGCTCATGCTAACGCCTTGGTGAAGTTTACGAAGAATGCTCACGTCTTGCAAGACACTACTACTGACCGGTTTGAAGTTTGTATTGCTAGCTTGGCTGCCAACAACGGCCTAAAGCTTCTCGATCTTGATTGACTCCTGCCGGAAAGAAACACAACAAAGCCTTGCACATCTGTTGAATGCAAGGGCATTACATTATCTCATGTTTTGGTGGATACGGTTACGCTTTGAATATCCTTCCGAAGCGCTTTTGATCGACTTGATGTTGAAGGATTGGTTACGAAACCCGTGACATAATTGTGAGAGCTTTTGATGGTTCAAGCGAGCAGTACTTGGAGAGCTCACTACACTGTTAAAGTCGGTTCCCGGACTTTTGACTCCACTTTCTTTGTCATGGACATCCGTCCGACTTACTCTGCCTACTTGGGCGCCCTTGGATACATGGGGTATGACTACCTGCACCGCCAGTGAAGTACCGGTGAAGGGAAGGTTGTTCTGATGTGGTGAAGAAGAATATATGTCGGTCATCTCGGTCATTCGAGATACCTCAAGGTGGAGGTGAATTCTTGAGACTCCTGTCAAGCTTTTGAAACAATCCCAGTCATGCACATGACTCTCTGTCACTCTGAGAGTTGCAAGTTCCGCCTAGGATGGCCTCGTTGAAAGATGCTCAAGCTCTGTTGAAGAAGGAGGTAGTACTATTTGGGGCGGCTCACAGATCTTCCTTTCAAATCGACAAGGCGGTTTAGGCTTTCACCATCAAAGGTCGGAAGATGATCGCTTGACGATCGGCCGGCCACTTTCGCATGGCTAAGTGGAATCCATGCTATAGAAGGCCGGCGACCCGACTTCGATGGATTGGATCTTGACTCAAACAATGGGCTCGGCAATTGGAAGGCGAAGGCGTCATACCAATCTCCTTTAGGCGGGGAGTAATTGCTCTTGTTTTTGTTTTGCTTTTCGTATTTTCTATGTTTTGAACAATAAACTCTAAAGCCTAGTGCCTTGCAGGGGCATCATGGCTCGTTGTGAGGTTATTATCATCATTTGCATATTTTCATTCAATAAAATCGTTGGACTTTTGCATTCAATTGTTGCTTTCTTTCTTTTACTTTATCACCCTTCAAGCTATGTGTTTCTTACACACCCCGTGATACCTGCGAATCACTCCGAATCTAGTTGATAACAACTATGTTATTGCTAAATATGACTTGATAATCCGATCTACCAAGCGAAGGCGAGGTGAGGAAGATTGTGAAGTGCCAGAGAACTTGTCGATTTCTAACTGCAAGAAGATCGAGTTATCTGACCATGAAGAGCGAGTTGAGGTTGTGAATTTGGAGTGCTGAAAGGCAGAAAGAGATCAAGATAGGAGGCGGGTCTTGAGAGCAGTGTTAAAGAAAGATTGGTTCGGATACTACGAGACTATATTGAGGTTTTGCTTGGTCATACGAAGACTGCGGGTTTGACATTGATATTGTGGTACAGTTTGACTAAAGAAGGTTTTCTCGGATGAAATAGAAGGTTCGTCGCATATCTGAGATGTCGGAGAAAATCAAAGCGAAGTTATGAAGCGATTCAACGCCGGTTTCTTAGTACTTACTTCTATCACGATGGGTTGCTAATGTGGTGCATGTGCCCAAGAAGGATGGCAAGGTGCAGATATGTGTGGATTACGAGATCTGAACAAAGCGAGTCCGAAGCGATTTTCCACTTCCTCATATTGATGTTGGTTGACCCGCTCGGCATAAGGTTTTCTTCTTCATGGATGGTTTCTCGAGTTCAATCGGATCAAAATGGCTCTGAAGACATGGAAGAACTACTTTCGTTATAGTGGGGCATTTTACATTACAAGGTTATGCCGTTGGATGAAAAGAGCGGGTGCCACCACTTATCGTGCTATATGTCATACCCCAAAATTTGCCCTCCATCTTCTCAAGACATTCCATACATCCATACTCGAGGATTCCTCAAGGTTGATCAGACAAACCTACTAGACAATCAACCCAACTGGGTTTGGCAATTCTGACTCAGATGGACTTCCAACATCTCAATGTTCATCATGCCTCCTCATATGCTTCAAAGATTCTCCATGTCAGTTTCAAGCCTTACAAGTCAAGATTGCTCGAACGATTGCTCGGATGGTTGAAAATCGTTGTATTGGACAAAAGTCAGCGTGGTCAACATGCAGTCAAACTTCATGATTTTGGTCAACATCCTCATTTGAAGTTACATTCATCATTTGATCAAGGGTTGATCATGATTCATCAAAAACTCAAGATTTGCTCAAAGTCAAACTTTCTAAATTAGGGTTTCTAGGTGAAAAGTCAACCAAACTTTGGTGACATAACTTCTTCATACTTTCTTAGAAAGTTTTCCACCACCTCTTGTTTGAAGGAATTCAATTCTCTACAACTTCATGTCTCACAAGAATGTTCAAAAATGCTTCATTTGAGAGGTATGGCTCAAAACATTACGAGTCCTTTTCAAAGTCAACAAAAGTCAACTTTTTGATTTGAGATATATTGAGCATGGAAACTCAATGAGATGAGACCAAAAGTTGGTTAGAGGTCTCTTAGAGCTTTCAAAAATTCCAGAACACTCAAAATATGGAAAATTGAGCAAGATACACCATTCACAAGTTGGGCAATTTTGGAAGTGCACAAGAGATGCTTCTAAAAATCAAAATTTTGCAAATGGGATTACTTTTCTTCATCCAAACTTGTTCCTTATGCAATTAGGAATATCCAAGCCAATGCCACGGATTTTTATTTTATTTTCTATTTAATTTGGAATTTATTCATTTAAATACAAATTAAATTCAAAAATAAGTATAAAATCAAAATTAAATGCAAACTTGATTTTCTCTCTTCCTTGAGATCCAAGTAACTCAATAAAGCCAACAAATTTGAAATTTGGATTGATATGGCAAGATTTGATTGAAAATTGATCAAAAAATGAAAATTTGATTTTGTACAAAAATCAAATTTGATTTACATTGATTAGTGATTGATTCTTCCTCAAATTAACTCCAAATCCTTCTACTATATATACTGACTCATACCACACATTAATGCAGGGTTGGTTGGAGAAACCCTTATTGAAGCTCAAAAATGGTAGGTTACAAACTACTAGCAACCTTGTTTTTGATTCAACCGATTCTAAGCCATCCAATAGCTTACAGAGGTCCATTGATTCATTCCAGTTACTTACGGATCAAAATCCCAAAATCAAACTCCGTTTGACACTTTTTCTTGAAATCGATTTATTTTTCATGCGTTATTAACATGTTTCATTGTTGTTTTTGTGATAAGTGATAAGTTTGCAACGATAAAAGGCATTTGATTGCATTTCTAGCTGAAATGTAATGCCATAACTAGGGTTCTGAGCTCGATTTGGGGCTTTGCTTAATTGGAAAAATTGGACCATGAGACCTTACCATTGCGTTCGAATGATATGCAGAATCGAACCATGGTCTTAGATGTTATTTATATTATGTATGCTTGATTTTTGAATTTGCGAGTCGTAGCGTCAAACAATGGCGACCTTGAATTTTCAAAATTCAAATCGAGAAGATAGTATGGTAGCGTGGTGTGCAACGGGAGGCGACACGTTCGTATGTCATCGTTCGATTCAGTGACACGCGTGCGCTCGGATCAGATGGGGCGTGGGTTGTGAGTGGAAGGTCTCCGGTTCGATCCATGCCATGGCATTTGGTTTTATGATTACAATCTTTTTCTTGTTTTATTATTTTCTATTTAATATTTTGCATTCATTTAATTCTTTTCAATATTTTTTATGCATTAAAATCATCAAAATATTTTCCTTTTGCATTTATTTTCAGAAAATACTTATTTAATTTATAAAATTAAAAAATATTATTTTACATATTTTATTTTTATTCATAATTTAGCATTTAAATCAATTTTAATTAGTTTTAATTATTAAATTGCATCTAAAATCCCAAAAATTATTTTAGCATATTTATGTTATTTCCAGCATGTCATATTTTCTCATTCAAAAATTGCATTTTACTAACATTTTCCTCTTATTCGATTTCATCGTATTTTACGATTTGAAAAATACCTCTTTTAATTAAGTATACCACGGGGTCCATTCGGTCCATATCTAAAAAGTGTCAAAGTGGTCCTATAATTGTAAAAAGTTCCACGTTAGTCCTATCAAATCCATTTTTCAAAGCAGCGTCAATTCTTTGACTAAGTGGCAGATGACATGGCTCGATGGCAGATGGCGTAGCAGTGGTCATCGGAACCGTGGCATAGTAAGCATAACTTTTAAAAACATTTCAAATTTTGCACAATAGGACTTGAACCCAAGACATCTTCATTAATACACACTACACTTACCAAACCACTTTGCTTCATGTGTACATTAACAAATGATATATATATATATATATATATATATATATATATATATATATATATATATATTCACATTATTAATATTATTATTATTATTATTATTATTAATATTATTATTATTATTATTATTATTAATATTATTATTATTATTAATATTATTATTATTATTATTATTATTAATATTATTATTATTATTATTATTATTATTATTATTAATATTATTATTATTATTATTATTATTATTATTATTATTATTATTATTATTATTATTATTATTATTATTACTTTGATTTAAAAATAAAAACTGAATAATATTCTTAAATTTACTTATATTATTAAATTTAAAATAATCATATTATTATTAATAATAATATTCAGGATTAATAATATTATTAATATTATTTTTAAAATCTAGAATATTAATAATACTATTAAATTTACATATATTATAAAATTTATAAAAATAATATTATTAATAATAATATTCTGATTTAATAATATTATTAATATTATTTAAAAAAATCAGAATATTAATAATATTATTAAATTTACTATATTATTAAAAAATCAGAATAATAATAATATTATTATTATACTAATATTATTAATATAAGTAAATTATTAATAATATTATTAATATAAATATAAATTATTATTATTATTATTATTATTATTATTATTATTACTTTGATTTAAAAAATAAAACTGAATAATATTATTATTTTTACCATTTTTTGCATGAATAAATTATTAAAAATAAATAAATAAATATTATATGTTTTTAAAACTAAATATTATATTATAAAACCGAATATATGTTTAAAAATGGTATAATATATAAGGATATTATTATTATTTTTAAAAAGCGAAATATATTAATATTATTTAAAAAAATCCAGAATATTAATAATATTATTAAATTTACTTATATTATTAAATTTATAAAAATAATATTATTAGTAATAATAATATTCAGGATTTAATAATATTATTAATATTATTTTTAAAATTCAGAATATTAATAATATTATTAATTTACTATATTATTAAATTTACAATAATTTCTAGATTTTCAATAAAATTAAATTTAAAATATTATTAATAATATAAGTAAATTTAATAATATTATTAATATTCTGGATTTTTAAAAATATAATTAAATTTTCAAAATATTATTAATAAAATACTGAATAATATTATTATTTTTATAAATTTAATAATATATGTGAATTTAATAGTATTATTAATATTCTAGATTTTAAAATAATAATATTAATATTATTAAATCCTGAATATTATTATTAATAATAATATGATTATTTTAATTTAATAATATAGTAAATTGAAATAATCATTTTTATTTTTAAATCAAAGTAATAATAATAATAATAATAATAAATAATAATAATAATAATAATAATATTAATAATAATAATAATAATATTAATAATAATAATAATAATAACAATAATAATATTAATAATAATAATAATAATATTAATAATAATAATAATAATATTATTAATGTGAAATATATATATATATATATATATATATATATATATATCATTTATTAATATAATACATGATGCAAAGTGGTTTAGTGGTAAGTGTAGTGTGTGTGAAGATGTCTTGGGTTCAAGTCTGGCTTGCAAAATTTGAAATGTTTTTAAAGTTATGCTTACTGCCACGTGTCGATGGCCATTCTCGATCACTGAGCCATGTCATCTGCCACTGGTCAAGAATTGTCGTTTGAAAAATGGACGAAACGATGGCTTTTGTACAATTATAGAACCACTTTAACACTTTAATAAGGACGAGAATGGACCAAAATATAAGGACAAAAATATTTCCTTCAATTTCTCATCTTTTCACGGGTTATCCCGTTTGAGACGGTTTCTTTTACTATTTTCTTTTTTCCAATAATGTAATTGCTCATGGGATGTAATAGTTAATTAGGCTTTTATTTTCCATAAGTTTAAATTGTGTATACGCCCCAAGCCATGTAATAGCGTGGGACATTTATCTTTCATCTTTACATTCGCATTTTAATTTCCTTTTATAAAGTGCTAGTAATTAGGTATGTATGGCAAGATAAAATCGACATAGCCCACTAATTTTCAAGATAACATATAAATCAACACACTCTTTCACACATGCACCCCTTAGGGTAATTCTCTCTCGTTGCCTTCTGAACTCAAATATAGTCATTGTCCCTCGAGCATAGAGGTATTCTATACTGTTGCCTTCCAAACAAATCATCATAGTCCCTTCGATACAAATATCATAGACCCACGATGTTAAGCCTATGAATACATGATCTTGACCCTCGATTGTCGCCCTACGAAAATGATGATAATCCCTTCGAATGTGCTAGGATATTTCTACAAGTTGCTTTCTATGACCATCCGATGTCCTTGAATGTCCACACATCCAACAAATAGAGTTACCCCACTAATGGTATGGATAGCACTATTCTAAGGAGCGTAAATAACAACGACCAATTCTCGGTAGGTAATAAGACTTTTAGTTGCTTGCTCTATCAAAATACTTTTCACACCTCACTTTTGTCACAATTCAAACTCTTTCAAAATAAAACATTCCAAACACTTTGTATACATTCCTACATGAATCATTACAAAGTCAGCGAAATTCCTTTTCAAAACATTTTGTCAAACACACGAGAAAGCACAATTTTAAAGATGATCTAAGAGCAACTAAGAGCCGTAGATAACTACTGGATGGAAAAGTGCTAATACCTTCCCTTTTCATAACCTTCTCCACTGAGAATCTAACGAAGGTCTTTTACAGCTTTTACCTTCATTAATTGGATAAAAGAAAAGTGGGTGGCGACTCTTGCTATCCGCATTGCAATACAAAACCTACAAAGTCAGGTTCACGTGTTACACTATGGTAACACTATTTCATGACATGATTCATCGAGATAGAGTCTCGTCGAAGACATGATAGCTCGATCACGCACGGAGGAAGAGCATCTCGATCACTTGCGGAAACTATTTGATAGGTTGAAGAAGTCCGATTGAGGCTTAACCCTAACAAGTGCACCTTTGAGTCGATCCAGGAAAACTCTTGGGGTTTGTTGTGGGTGGAAAAGGTATTGAAGTTGATCCGCCAAGGTTAAAACTATTCAAAAATGCTGCTCCCGCGCAGAAAGGAAGTCGAGGTTTCTTGGGGCGTTTAAACTACATTGCCAGTTCATTGCACATCTAGCTGCTGTGAGCCAATCTTCAATTCTTGAAGAAAGATCAAGTGGTAGAATGGAACAGACGATTTCCGGATCGCTTTTGACAAAATCAAGGGTAACTCGAATCCTCCCATCGATGCACGCCCGCGAAGGAAGACCTCTTATCATGTTGAGCGGTGTTAGAGAACTCAATGGGGTATGTGTTGGGGCAACATGGCGGAGTCAGTCGAAAAGAGTATGCAATATACTACCTTCGCAAAAGTTTACCGTGTGAAACAAGATACTCCAACTCAGAAAACTTGCAACGCTTTGGCTTGGGCTACTCGCCGACTAAGGCGAGTATATGTTGACTCACACTACTTTGTTAATTTCAAGATGGATCCGATAAAATACATATTTGAGAAACAGCTCTCTCGGAAGAATAGCAAGATGGCAAATGATCTTGACGAATCGACATCGGTATACTTCTCGAGAAAGAAATCAAAGTATATAGTAGCCGATCATTTTAGCTCATCAAGCCGTAGATGACTATCGGTCTATGCGGTTAAATTTCAGATGAAGATGTTTTGTAATTCTTGATTGAAGAAGAGGAGGCCAGACGAAGGACACGAACAAGGATCCGATGGACCATGGTCTTTGATGGAGCCTCAAACACTTGGCAATGGCATTGGCCATCATTACATCCCTACCAGGCGGACATCATCATTCACGCCGGACTTTGCTTGATTATCACGAACAACATGGCCGAATATCAGCGTGCATCATGGGTATTAAAGCGCTATTGACTTAAGTCAAGTTCTTACAAGTGTATGGGACTCGGCTTTAGGTGATCGATCGGATTAAGGCGAGTGGGATCTGAAGCATCGAATCTCATTCCATATCGAGCATGTTGGTTTGATCCCTACTTTGAAGAGATCACTTTCAATCACATTCCACGAAAGAGAATCGGTTAGCGGGCGCATTGGCTACTATGTCATCTATGTTCAAGGTCGGATGGGACAACAAGGCTCCCGATCATTATTGAAGTTGTGAACCAGCATATTGTTATGAGCTTGACACGAGAGAAACCTTGGTACTATGGCGTGAAGAGTATCTTGAGACTCGGGAATATCCGCGGGCATCATCAGCGATAAAGTTCTTGAGAAGATTTGCATCCAAATTCTTCCTCAGACACGTATACAAGCGCCATCACGATTTGTGCTTACTCCATTGTGTAAACCGGAAAAGTAGAACGTATCATGGAAGAGTTACATGAAGGCGCATTTGGTACCCTCCGATTGGACATATGATGGCGAAGATTAAAACGAGGTTACTATTGGTCCACCATGGGCGATTGTCACCGCTACGCTCGATCTTGTCACGTGCGGTTATGCGAGACAAAGTGCACGTACCTCCTTTTACCTGAATGCTCTAACAGCTCCTTGGCCTTTTGCAATGTGGGGCATTGACATGATCGGAGTCAAGCCCACGACTAACGGACATCGTTTCATCCTTGTGGCAATCGACTATTTCACCAAGTGGGTAGAAGCAACCTCGTTCGCATCAGTTACCAAGAATGTTGTGGCTCGTTTCATCAAACATAATCTTATCTCGTAGGTATGGCACTCCGAAAAATTATCGGAATAATGGCTCTAATCTCAACAATAAAATGATCCTTTGAACTCTACACGGTTCAAGATTAACATCACAACTCTTCCCTTATCGGCCTAAGATGAATGGCGCGGATGGAAGCGCCAACAAGAACATAAGAAGATTATCTGAAGATGTGATGACTTACAAAGATTGGCATGAGATGTTACATTAGCTCTTGTGGGTATCTTTTCTGATGCGAACATCAACAAGGGCAACCCCTTCTCTCTTGTATCGGTATGGGCGATCCTACCAATTGGGGTTGAGATACCCTCAACGAGTCCTCAGGGGCCGAGTTAAGCGACGATTGGATCGAGCGTCTTGATCGAGATTAACTTGATTGATGAGAAACGACTCGCATCCATGTGCGTGGATAGATCTATCGAGCGAATGATCAAAGCATTTAACAAGAAGGTCAAGCACCAGGGTACTGCCAGTCGGTGATCTAGTAGTCAAGCGCATCATTCTTCCTGAAGTGATCCAGGGGCAAATGGACTCCCACCTCTGAGGGACCATTTGTAGTCAAGACATATTTTCCGGCGGCTATGATACTTAGTACCATGGATGGTGAAGACTTCCACACCACATGTGAGCGAGACATAGTCAAAAATACTACGCATAAAGAGACACAACTAGGTCGACGAACCTAAACAAAAATAAGGGCATCTGGCGAACCAAAGGGTTGGGCAAAGTTAAGGATATATACAAAAAATGTACACACGTGGGTGAAAACACGAAAAGGCGGCTTGGGCAAAAAGGGTATCGATGGTGAAAACCGAAGAGGCGGTCTAGGAAAAAGTTAGGGATTTAAGCGTACAACTATGTCTCGTCCGGATCACGTACTTCGAGACTACTATCAAGATTCAAATGGCGAAGATGGTCTACTCACTTTCTCTTGACACATGGAGATGAGATAGTTGAAATATATGAGTACTAGCATAGTTGGAACTTAACAGATTGTTTCGCATAGCTTTTACTTTTCTTGTGTACAAACTACTTGGCCATCATATATTTCAAATAAATCTGAGTTCTTTCTCTTTACAATTTTCACATTGTTGTTTATAAAGTCCATGTTTGCTTTGAATGATTATATGCATCTAACAATAAAAATCATTTACAAACATCGAAAAGTGAACATACAAAAGTAATTACTACGGGCTCGAGAATTGAGATGACGACGAAAGTCACCACATTCCCCATGAGCATGATCATGGTGTCGCTCACTACAAACCTTCCACGTGGAATATCGTGAGTCCCGAGCGGTGATTCCACTCAACTAAACCATGTGACAGCAGATTAAGCGTAACGATTCATCACCGATGAGAGTATCCCCGACAAAATATCTCAATCATTGACAGATATCGGACACTGAAACTTGGTCGGATAGTGCATCGGAGGAAACCTACATCTTTTATTCCCCGGCCGGAGATTTCAGCGGGCTCAGATCCTTCTAACGGTCTCCGGCAACTATCAAATACTCTCAGCCGAGGATTATCGCAAGACTCGATGAAAGTACTCCATTTCTCAAGCAAGGTCTATATGCAAGATCCTCAACAACATGTCTCTCGATCTCTACCATCCTCAACAATGTCTGGACCCGAGACTTGGTCAGATAGTGCATCGGAGGAATCAAAGTTATCTTTCTTCTAAGGGTTTCCAATCCGTTTCATCCCCAAACAGAAGTCAGAAATCCTCAAACAGAACATCCGCATCTTCTTCAAGATGGATATGTTTTGAAATACCACAACATCCATCATTCATACATTACTCATAAAAGTCATAATATATGCATATGTCATTCATACACATCGTCATGCATCATACTTTGCATAAGACTAACGATATCCTATCAAAGTTTCTCTTGTTTTTTCCAAAACACATGAAATCACTTCGAAACAAACGAGTCCGGGATTAATGCGAAGCCAGGACGGAAAACTATCTGACGACCATCCTAGTTGTCCTCAAACAATGGTCAGGATGTGCCCGAAGCCAGACGGAAAACTATCAAACGACCGCCTGGTTGTCCTCCGCTGGTCGGGATTAATGCCGAAGCAGACGGAAAACTATCGAGCGACCGCCCTAGTTGTCCTCCAGCGGTCGAGTTAATGCACGAAGCCGACGGAAACCTATCTAAGCGACCGCTCACGTTGTCCTCCGACAGATCCAAGATTAATACCGAGCCAGACGGAAAACTATAAAACGATCACAAGTTATCCTCGAAATAGCGTGCATTGGACCAATACAGGAAGCAATAGGAAGTTGTCACATTTGCCAACTACTATCCTCAGGAATCATCACGAAGATGTATCATGACTTTCTCTTATTATCAACAGACTCAGGTGCGTGCGACTTGGTTGCCTTGGATGCATCTTAAGCCCATCTCCGATTACTTGTCAACATTTCTCCACTTTGAGATCTGCATATTTGGTTAAAAACCATACAAACCAATAACTTCATTCAAAGATGAGCACGAAGTCTAACGTACGACTCCCTCCGGATGTCATCTTAAGCCCATCTCACCGCTCCTTTCATTTCCGAAACATCTCTGAGCCTAGCGACTCACTCCAGCGCCGATCTTTCGGATGGCATCTTAATCCCATATCCAGCGGTTCTCCTATTTAGACAATCTCGAGTCTAGCGTATGACTCATTCCCATGAAGTCTCAACTTCTCCAAATGGCATGTAAGCCCATTCCGCGTCATCGACCCGACAGCGAGTGCACATTTCGAGCGTACTCGGTGTTCATCATCTTACCTCCGAGTCGAAAGGCGAGCATGCCAATCTAACCCTTCGGTACAAGAAGATTGAACAAGGGCGCTGTCATACCCAAAATTTTCCCTCTACTTCTCAAGACATTTCATACATCCATACTCGAAAGTTTCTCAAGGGTTGATCGAGACAAACCCTCTCTGGCAATCAACCCAAACTAGGGTTTGGCTATCCCGCGAGATCCGGATGGACTTCAACATCTCCAATGGTCATCATGCCTCCTCATTACACTTCAAATATTCTCCATGTCAAGTTTCAAGCCTCCAAGTCAAGTTTCCTCAGACGATTGCTCGGATGGTTGAAAATCGGTTGTGTGGACAAAAGTCAGCGTGGTCAACATCAGTCAAACTTCATGATTTTGGTCAACATCCTCATTTTGAAGTTACATCCATCATTTGATCAAGGGTTGATCATGATTCATCAAGAAAACTCAAGATTTGCTCAAAGTCAAACTTTCCAATTAGGGTTTTAGGTGAAAAGTCAATGAACTTTGGTGAGCATAACTTCTTCATACTTTCTCGAAATTTTCCACCATCTCTCATTTTTAAGAAATACAATTCTCTACAACTTCATGTCTCACAAGAATGTTCAAAAAATGCTTCATTTGGAAGGTATGGATCAAAACATTACAGGTCCTTTTCAAAGTCAACAAAAAGTCAACTTTTGTTTTGAAGATTTATTGAGCATGGAAACTCCAATTGAGATGAAACCAAAGAGGTTGGTTAGAGGACACATATAGCTTTCTACAAAGTCCAAGAACATTAAAAAATGTGGAAAATTGAGCAAGATACATCATTTAGAAGTTGGGCATTTTTGAACAATTGCACAAAAGGAGATATTTGTCAAAATCCAATTTTTTCCAAATGGGCCTATAATTTTATGATCCAAACTTGATCATAATATTATTTGTGACCTATTGATGCCTTGCCATGACCACATTCTATTTTATTGATTTATTTTTGAATTTAAAACCATTTAATTCAAATTTAAATTATATAAAATATGAAAATAAGATATATTTCAAAGTTGGATTTTTATCAAACTTGAGGTCAAGATAGCCCACAATACTTGCCAATTTCGTGCTAGCTTGCATATGGAAGAAAATCAAATTTTCTCCAAAATTTGATTTTATTTGAAAGATTTATTTCACATTCAATACCCAATCTTTTTCCTTCTTTTTGCTCATTACACTCTATAAATACCTAGTACATTGCCAAGAACAAGGAGGAAACCTAGCCCCAACAACAACCCTTATTTTGCTAAAATTTTCTCAAAGTTGCAATTTTGATTTCAAATTCCACTCGGTTTCAAAAACCGACCATCGCGTGCTCCTGATATCCAGTCAAAAATCAACTCTTACTTGAAGCCAAACCATCCGAATCGTGCTCTAACACTCACGGTTTGTTATTTTCTTGAAATCGATTTCAAAAATCCATGCATTCTTGACTATTTTGCTTGTTTGTTTGGTCGGAGACTTATTAGAATGTGTTTGACATTATAACATATAGGTTTAACGCCGGGATGAGGTTTGCCATTGTTGGGGTAGATTTATCATCTTCTTTGAAACTTCAATCACGGAGTCGGTTCGGTGCAAATGGATACCACCATTGAACTCGGAAGGGTCGAATTAGGGATAGGTCTTTCTTTGCTTTGATTTCCATTATTTTGCGAGTTTGAAGTTTGTTGTCGGAGAGAGAGAACAGGAGCTAGGGCTCGGCGTCGACTGTGACTCGGCGTGGCGTGCGTGCTGTCAGCGCTTTCGATTAGTTCTCGTTCCACAGGGTCCACACGGTGGCGGGTTTAAAACATATCATGACACATTTTCCTTTTTAAACCATTGTTTCAATTTCCAATCACCAAATGCACAATGGCTCGATGGTTAAGGCGTTGGCATGTGAAGATATCTCAAGGTCTCGTTCGATCCTGGCAAGACCGATGCTTTTCTCTTTACAAACTAACTCTATTTTTCATATTTTCTTATTTTTTTATTTAATATTTTCCATGCATTTATTTTATCTTCAATATTTTTATCATGCATTTAAAAAACACCAAAATATTTATTTTTTATAATCATCGAGAAAATGTTTATTTAATTTTAATATAAAAATTATTATTTTTGCATGCATATTTAATTTAATTGATAATTAATCATTTAAATAGCTTTTAATTGTTTTAAATTATCAAATCAATTCAAAATTTCCAAAAATTGTTTTATCATATTAATGTCATTACTAACCCAAAACTTTTCTCATTCAAAAATGCTTATTTTACTAACATTTTCCTCTTATGCAATTTCTTAGTTTTAGTTTTGCATCTGTTCCACGGGTTATGCCGTTTCAACGATTTTTCTTGCTTTTTCTTTTCAATTATGTAACTGCCTATGGGATATAATAGTTTAATTAGGACTTTTATTTTCGCACTTTCAATTATGTATCCCAGAGCCATGTAATAGCGTGTACATTTACTTTCCGCACTTTACTTTCCGCAATTTAATTTCGCACCCTATAAGCGCTAGTAATTAGGCGTGTATGGCAAGATAAAAATTGGACATAGATCACTCATAATTCCAAGATAAAAATATCTGAATTGACACACTCTTTTCACATGCACCCTAGGGTAATTCTCTCTCGTTGCCTTCTGAATTCAAATGGTCAAGTCCCTCGAGCGTAGGGTAATCTAGCACCGTTGCCTTCAAAACAAATCATCATAGTCCCTTGATACAAAGATCATAGACCCACGATGTAAGCCTACGAATACATGATCTTGACCCTTGATTGTCGCCTCGAAAAATGATGATCGTCCTTGAATGTGCTAGGATACTTCCTACAAGTTGCCTTCTATGACCATCCGATGTCCCTTTGAATGTCCGCTTACATCCAGAATAAGGTTACCTACCAACTAATGGTATGGATAGCACTATTCTAAAGGAAAGTAAAATAACAGCGAAAATTCTAGTAGGTAATAAGACTTTTAGTTGCTTGCTCTATCAAAATACTTTACACCTCACACTTTTGTCAAAGTTCAAACTCTTTCAAATCGAAACATTTCCGAACACTTTGTATACATTCCTACATGAATCATTACAAAGTCAAAGCGAAATGCTTTTTCAAAACATTTTCAAACACACGAAAGCACACTTTAAAGTGATCTAAAACAACTAAGAGCCCGTAGATAACTACGGATGGAAAAGTCTTGATACCTTCACTTTTCATAACCTTCTCCCTTACTTAGAATCTAAAGGTCTTTTACGTACTTTTTACCTTCCCTTAATTGGATAAAAGAAAAGAAGGGTGGCGACTCTTGCTTTATCCGTATTTGCGATACAAAAATTTCAAATCGGAGTTCACCGTATTACAGTACTCATATGTGAGAAGGAAGTTGAGGATTTGTGGAATAACCTTCATTGGAGGTTTTATGAGGATGGAATTGTGGTTGCCAGGAACTTTTAGAGATTCATTTATGGAGAGTACTTTTAGGGATGCGTGGGAAGAAGAAAATTGAATACTAACTATTGTGATATCACACGCGCTTTCCAGAATACTATAACGGTCCTATGACCGTGATTGTAAGTTACACATTTACAACAATACTCTACATTACAACGTCTGGACCCGCGTGATTATATGTCTTCTTCAATCATTGTAGAATATCTTTTTCGTAGTACTGAATGTGTCACACCCCAATGCTGGTTCGGATGACCAGAGGCTTTAGAATTTGTGGTGGTTTAGGGCAAGCTCACAGTGGTGAGGGGCCGTTCTTTGAGGTGTTTTCTATGAGGTGAGAGGAAGCTCACGAGGGTGAGAAGCTATGTATTTTTGACGTATTTTGTGGGGAATTCAGAATGCCCATCTCAACTCTAAGGTTAAGGTATTTATAATGGTCTATGAGATAGGTTTTAGAGTTTCTTGGAAATTGCAACCACCCACCTAGTAATGGTAGTAAACGGTTGAATTTCAATTTTCTAAAAATGTCGTTATTCCATTGACTATTTCTGCATTATCTATAATTAAGATATCTCATTTTCCAAGTTTCTCTATACCGATGTAGAGCGAGAAGTGTCGCGGGAGATATCATTCCTCTAGTGGGCGATAAAATTTCGCCACCTTTGTCGATGACACGGTCATGTATCCTTCATGAAATATATCACTAGGAAGCTAAATCACAATTTAAATAAAAAAATAAGAAAAATATTATTTGATTTCTGGTCTAAGAAATCAAACATTTTCTTAGGTTTATATTTAATATACCTCATTCAAGTTGACATTGAAAAAAATTACAATTAGATGGTGTGTATATACGGTGTCATCAAAGCAGGCTAGCCCGTATGGGCCTGAAACTTTGGCACAGTCATAGGACTTGGGCCTTCAAATTAGAGTCCATATTTTTAAGGGTCTTTTTAGTGCAGTCCTAAAAAGCTCTTGCCCATTAAGGCTGATCCATATATGCGTCGGTAACCCATATTGCTATAAAATTTAAAAATTATATTAATTCTTATATTATATTATTAAAATAACAAATTAATTTTTCTCACTTCACTAGATTTTGTCTCTATTCTATTCAATTTTTATCTTTTAAATATTATACATTAATATAATCAACATTTTTTCCTCGTATACTATTAGTTTCTCTTATGTTAAATATTTTGAGTATTATTTTCTATAATTTAGACATATATTATATTTAAAAACACATTAGAATATTTGTAAAGATAATATAATATTTAAAAATGTATTATATTTAAAATAATATAATTTTTATTTTATTTGTAGTCAATATTATGGATTTTTCACGTAAATTTTTTTATTAAAAAAAACATTAAGGGTCAGTAGCCCGAAGCCCATCTAGGACCGGGCTCGGATAGTAATTTTGAAGTCCATATTACAATAAGTTTTTTTTAGCCCAACTCTTAAAAGTCCCAGGCCCATAGGGACCGACCTAAATGGACCTGGTAACCCGACAGTTCTAGTATCTATATGGTATTATTCTTAATTAAGACTTTGCTATTCAAAGTAAACGTCAAATAGTTCTGAAGCATCTAGCTGCATCATCGCTTCTTATCCTATGATGAAAAGTCTTCGATTCAACATATACTTACGATTCACAAATAATGACGATTAACTAGTTAGAAATAGGAAATACTAATTTAATATTTGTCTTAGCTTGATTGACCCCAAATTATTGTTTATTTTACTACATGCATTCCTCGTGTGGCAAGGTACTGTCATACATTTGATATTTTAAGGTAGATTCAATGTCAACTCCCTTGATAAAAGACAAATAACTTGGTTGAATCAGTAGGCTTGGACCATGCATGCTTTTTCCTAGTGTGTAAGTAGTAAGGTTGAAAGTCAAAGGAATTTGGCAAATCTATTGTTGCTTCTACAAGCAATGCATTGATTGTATTGAATAAGATCAGTAGAACAGTGAGCAAGTTTTATACACTTGTTAAAAGATTGCATGAAGATCTTATGCTTTTCTTTTGTTTGAGATGAATAGCATTAAATGAATTCATTTTCTAATTCTTTTATCTACATATGCTACGATCTTGGTGTATAGGATTTTATATCATGAATCAAATGTTACCATTACATGATAGTTACTACCTCTTCTACTAGGATATGAGAAACATTGCTGGTTTGCTAGTTATATAGTGTTGGTGTATATGATTTTATATCATGAATCAAATTTTACAATGAATATCATGTATTCTATTGTAACATTTCCCAAGCATTGTGGGGTGCCTTGTGATTCTATATGGACCAAATGAATCTTATGACATATAGGACCCGTTTGTTTTATTATTATTATTATTTTTAAAATGATTTTTTAAAGATTACATAATTTTGTAAATTAAAAAAAATTATAACTTTTTATAAAAATTTCAAATAAAAATTTGATTTGAATAGTAATTCTCAAACTAGGACTTGCGCAGTTGATAAATAGAACTCATTGAAAAAAATAGATTTTATTTATAATAAATATTATTTATTATAAACAAACTATACTATAAATAACTATATTATCATAACAAAAGAAAATAGTCTAATTTTAATTAAAAAGTAATATATTTATACGTAATAAAAATGCAAGGTAAAATATTAAATTAAATTTTACAAGATTAAACAAGTTTTTAATATTGGAATCACTTTTTATACTTTCTTGTCGATTTTTCTTAGATGAGACTTGTTTTTTCCTTTGTTTTGCTTTTATATAGATTTTTTAATGTTTAATTTGTGTATGAGAAGGGATGATTGATATATAAATCGCTACTATTATTTTTTGAATTCCCTTTGATATATGTTTGATAATAATGTTATGATAAGAGCTTTTGATAATATATGTTCTTAGTTATAGTTCATTGATGCGAGCTTTTGATTTTCTATTCTAGTATATGATTTATTGTTGTCAGTGTCATCATCTCATTTCATTTATATAGACAGTTGTATAGACGTATAGACTGTTGTATGTATTAATTATATTGTTAGTATTAATAAGTTAGTAGTATATTTGTGTGATTGTAGTACAAATTTAATTTTTCATGTATAATAGTGGTCGTTACAAAATTCTTGATACGATGTAGATAATTTGCATATGATTGTGGTTATCTTGTGATACATTTTAAATAAATGAGGAGATTAATTTGAATTTATAATAAATAAGTGTACATATATGGTCGATATTAGATGCTTGGACAAATCAGAGTAAAACAGAAGATAATATAATAGGGATCGGTACATGCTTAAATCAAATTTAATTACATACTTAATAGTTAATATGTGTTTTTCATGTAGAATAGTGGTCCGGTAGAAAAGTTCTTGAAACATGTGAATTTGTATATGATTGTGGTTATCTTGTGGTACATTTTAAATAAATGAGGAGATTAATTTGAATTTATCGTAAATAAGTGTACATACATATATATATATATATATATATATATATATATATATATATATATATATATATATATATATATATTTTATATTTGATAAATGTTTTCACTAAAAAGAGAGGTTGATTTTATTTTAAAATGTGACATCCTAATATATAATGTGACCAAATTTAAGAGAGTCATGCATCCAAATAAACAGTAAGCATTCAAAAATGTTAGAATTTTTTAATATTATAGAATTTTTAAAATTTTGATTAAAACTGTTGGAATAATATAACAAGTGTGAGTATGTGGGGAAATAGTCTCACATTTGATAGAAATGTAGAAGACTTAAACATATATAAGTAGGAGAATTCACTCACGTATCACTTTAAGATTTTAGGTGGACAAGTGGTGTGTCTCTCACAAAGTGTTTGTTCCTCAATTTTATATCAATTCTACCGAAAATTTACTTACTGACATACTCTTGGAGTATATTTTAATGTCTGACTCTTACGATTATCATGCTTTATACTAAGCATGTTTTTGATTGTTTGATTGTATTTTGATTTTAAGATTTTAGGTGGACGAGTGGTGTGTCTCTCACAAGGTGTTTGTTCCTCAACTTTATATCAATGCTACCGAAAATTTAGTTACGGCATGCTACCGGAAGTATATTTTCGATATCTGGATGCACGATTATCATGCTTTATACTAAGCATGTTTTTGATTGTTTCATTGTATTTTGACTTGTTTTTTATTTATTTAGTATTGTATCGGACATGTATTATGAATACTATTATTATGAAATTTATTTTGGATAACATTTTTAGGCTTTAATTCAATTTAAAAATTGCATGATTTTAATTTGAACAACAAATATAAATTTTAAATTTATTGTTTATAGTTAGTTTTTCTGCTATTGTATGTCTAGAACCGGATTTATATTTTTGGTAAGAAATCCGAGATATACTTCTGATTTCACTCAAAACTTTTCAAAAATAATGTTAACCGGAATTAAATTTTTGATTTTGTGAAGGACATTTTGGAATTTTTAGATTCAAAATGATAATAATGAACAAATTGAGAAAGAAAAACAGTGACGTTTTAAAGGTAATTTGTAGTTAATAATAGTAGGAAATAACTAAAAATTTATTGTTTCTTTTTTGGCATTTTGCAAACATTGTTAGAATGACGAACTTATAATGTGTCAAAATGTTGATATTATGAAATCAAACACAATGGGGATTTTTCATCCAATAGAATTACACTACATTGATGGTAAAATTAATTTACATCACTGTGATTATTTTAGGAAAGAATTACATGAGATGATAGAGCTAAGGATATGAAGTGCATCAATTAAAAAAGAAAATATACAGTGGTTTAGCTTCTATATATAGTATATTAAATTCAAGGCATCTATTTATATTATTAAAATTTAGTGCATCAAATTATTTTATGACACTTTAACTCCTCTCTTGTGACACTTTAACTCTATCTTGTGCCACATTATTTATTTTTTAGGTGATATTTCTCAAAATTCATTTCAATTTTAAAGGTTAAAATATTATAACTCTCTTTAGAAGATTATGAGTTCAAATCCTCACAAATGTAAAAATACAATAATCTAATATTTATTTATTAACTTTTATTATTTAAAAAAAATATCATACTAATTTAGTTACAATAAACTTATTATTATTATTATTATTATTATTATGTTAATGCAATACATTATTAGACAAATATAATTAAATCTCAACAAATCGTTTTTCAATATGCAACTAATTTGCTCACATATATTATTTTTATAAACTTTATAAAATGTTATTTTTATTTGTCTTACAATAATTTTTTAATTATAAAAATTAAAGAAAATATATTTTAATTTGTTTTTTACTTAATATTTCTAATATAATTTCATAATCTTTTAATTTAAAAAAAATAACTGAGCTGGTACTTATTAATCATATATTTTAAATAAATAGTACTATCATTTAAAGACAGTATTGGACTTAAGTTTAATTTTAAAAGCAAATGTAAAATCCCATATATTATTTTCTTGCATATTGATAAATAGTTTGGGTTCAACCCTTTACAATAATTTCATACTTATTTTAAATAATATTTGAAATAAAGAGATTCTTGATAATTTTAATTAAATATCCTAACAACACAATAATTGCTCCAACTAAATATACTTTTAAAATTTTAAAATAAAAGAGATACTCGGACCATACACTTAAAATCATTTTTTTTCTTGAAATCATAGATACAAAAGTTTTAAAATTACTTTTAATGTTAAACTATATATTCTCTAATTTTCAGAATTTAATTATTATTAATTGATCTAGAATTATATTAGAAAATTCACATTCTTACGAACCTATATATTATATCTCTACATTTTCATATAACAACAATTTCTTAATTATAAAAATGAAAGAAAATAAATGAGATAGTACTTTTCATCATATATTTATAAATGAGATAGTCGTCATCAATTATAAAAAATAAATGAGATAGTACTTCTTCATCATATATTTATAATAAATAGTATTATCGTTTAAAGATGGTATTCGATTTAATGTTTAATTTTAAAATTACATTTTAAAAATTCAAATATGATACAATATATATATTGTTTTCTTACATATACTGATAAATAGTTTGGGGTTCAACCTTTTATAATAATTCATCCATATGTTAAATAATATTTGTAGGAAAGAGAACCCTTTATAATAATTCATTCTTATTTTAAATAATACTTGAAAGAAAGAAATTTTAGATAATATTTAACTAAATATTCTAACAACACAAAAGTTACTCGAATAAATATATTATTTAAAATTTCAAAAATAAAATAGACGTTTAGATCTGGATCCACACACTTTAAAATATTTTTTTTCTAGAAATCATACAACAAAAGCAATACTAACAAAAATACTTTTAATATTAAAGTATGTATTCCACAATTTTTCAAGGTTAAATTACTCTCAATTGACCTACAAATATAAAAGAGAATACAACACTCTTTAATGAATCTATATATTTCATCTCTACAATTTTCTTTAAACACGATACAAATAAATTTAGGACAAATAATAAAATTCTTGATTTTTTATATATAACTAAAATTTGGCGTTATAGACATAAATTTATAAAGTTATTGAATGTTTTATTTAATAGTAATTGAAAATAAAGTTTAATTTTATTTAAGATTAAAAATAATTACATGTGTTAAACAACTTATAATTAAATATCTAAAGGGAGACAAACTAAAAAAATCAGAATCAAAATAAAATACAAATTATTATCTTTTAAAATTATTTAAATTTACAAAATAAAATCTTGTATATCACTTTCAGCTTAAATTAAAAGTTTCTTTTCTTTAAAATAAAATGTATATTTTTATTTTGATTAATTCAAATTATTTAATTTGTCTCGATTATAATTCATAATAAATTATTATAATATAAATTTGTAGACCCTATTTTTTAAAAGTATATTTTTTACATAATTAAAATTTGATACAAAACAAATAAAAATAAATTAACAATCGCGCATCGCGTGTGTCTAAATCTAGTTAAATATTATAATAAAACATCATCAATTATAATTCTAACACATCACTAAATATAATTCTAAATTTGTTACATCATTCTATAGTCTTATGTGGCACATCTCAAATATCAATATATAATTCTATAAATTATGGGTCACGCGTCCAAATCCCCTCTCAAAGACAGAATAAAATATCATTTTGAACAAATTGATCTAACAAACAAATCATTAATCCAATTATTTATATTTCCTTAAATTAAAAATATTCTCTCATATTTCAATTATAAAACAGATGTGGAAATTCAAATACAATAAAATATTTTTTATTTTCATGAAATTATAGCCATAAAAGTAACACTTAAAATAGATATTTTTTATCTTAGTGTAGTTATTATATAATGTTCAAGTATAAGTCGCGTTAAACTTATTTAATATAATATATTATGCAAAAAAATTTACAGTGTCTATATACTTTACTATTATATCTTTTATATAATATCAAATAATAAACTAATGACAAATAACAAAATACATATTACACAAATGATATAAGAAAATCCAAATACAATAAAATATTCTTATCTTATTCTGGACAAAGTGGTCTAAGAAGCCAATCATTACTCCAAAAATTTATATTTTCTTATTTTAAAAATATTTCTCTCAAATTTCAAAAATCTAAGAGATGTCAAAATCTAAACACATTAAAATAATTTTTTATTGAAATTATAGTAATAAGTAATACTTAAAATAAATATTTTTAATTTTAAAATAATTCTTACACAATTTTCAAATATAGTATGCAACAATCTTATAAAGTTCGGCAAAATAGACATAAATTTTATAAAAAATGAAAGTTTTACTTCATAATAATTATAAATAAACTTTTAGTTTATTTAACACTAAAAGAAATACATATATTTAATAAATTAAAGTAAAATAAATAAATAAAAGATAAGTATAAAAAAAACATTTAAATTTTAAAAGATATTTGAAATAAATATTTTTAATCTTACAGTAATTTTTACATAATTTTCAAGTATAAGTCACTTTAAATATATTTAAAATATAATATAGTATGCAACAGTTGTTTAAGGTGTCTATATACTTTATTGCTATATTTTTTATATAATATCAAATAATAAACTAATGATAAAAAACAAAATACTACACAAAAGATATAAGAGAATTCAAACACAATAAATGTTTTTATCTTATTTTAGACAAAATGGTTTAACAAATAATCATTAATTCAACTATGTATATTTTCTATTATTAAGAATATTTCACTCAAATTTTAAAAATAAAAGAGATGTCAAAATTCAAACACAATAAAATATTTTTTATTTTCCTAAAATTATAGCAATAAAAATAACCATTAAATTAAATATTTTAATCTTAAAGTAGTTCTTACACAATCTCAACTATAAGTCACTTTATGTTGATATGAAAGAAAAAAATATGATATACAACAATCTTATAAAGTTAAACAAAATAGACATTGACTTTATAAAGTTATTGAAAATTTTATTTGATAATAATTATAAGGAAAGTTTATTTGATAATAATTATAAAGAAAGTTTTAATTTTATTTAACATTATAAATAACTACATGTATTTAACAAATTAAAGTGAAATATCTAAATACAAGATAAGTGCAAAAAAACATGAGAATCAAAACAAAACAAAAAAGTATTTTATAGATATAAAAGTTTGCAAATCTAAATTTTGAATATCACTATCAATTTATACGCATGTATTTTCTTTTTAAATAAAATATATATTTATCCATGTGATTAATTTATATTATTGTCTCTATTATATTTTATAAAAAAAATTGTTTGTAATATAAATTAAGTAATCATATTTTGTAAAAACCAACTCTTAATATATTTAAAGTTAAATAAAAAAAGAATAAACTAATTTACCATTGCGTATCTCGCATGCCTAAATTTAGTTTTACAGTTAATTCGGAAGAATTTGAGTAAATGTCATTACGGTGCATAAATTAAAATAGAAAACATAATAATAGTGTGATTTTAAAAAGAAAATGTATAGTTGTTTGTTACTGTTAATTTGGAAGAATTTGAATAAAAGACATTATGGTACATAAATTAAAATAGAAAACATATTAATAGTGTGATTTGGAATAATTTGAGTTAATTGACATTATAGAAAAATATTAAAAAAAAATACTCTGTGGAGAGGTATTATGAAAAAAGAAGTCGATAGAATTGTTATAAAGAAATATAACTAATAAGAAGATTGACACATCATACTTTTGCTGAGGAGGTAGAAATTTGATTATTTGGCACATAAATTGATGATGTATCTGTGAAATGGTATATGGAAATTTTTAATGCATTAGATTTAATAGATATAAATAGATGTTATTTTAGGTATTTTCTCTTATTGTAATTTGTTTTGGATATCAAAATTTCAAAAGAATCACTTAATTTTGAAGCTATTTCAAATAGATTTTCATAAAAATTAGTTTTAAAATATAACTTTTTTGAAAAAATTGCGATTTTGACTATATTTTAGTCTTCAATAATGTATTTATGTTATTGATGTCAAAATTAGTGTTTCAATTTTGAAAAACGAATATAAAAAATTTGTAATATTTTGAAAAATAGTTTTGTAAAATCTATTTTAAAAATACAAAGAAAAAATCCAGTTTTAAAGTTGAAACAAAGCGGGCTCATGTTTAACCCGATGAGATAGAATTCTAACAATGTTTCCTTCATTTGTTCTTTCTCGGCGTTAAAAAGGGTGATACCTACAAACCTCGATGTTCAAGGCGGGTGACTAAATGAGCCATAAGAGAGTGTTTTTAGGTTTTTAAAATAACGTGTACCTTAATTATGATGTTTAACCTCTAATATTGGTAGACTTTAGGAGTTTTGGAAATTCATAAGTTTTCTTATTTAAAACGTGTCATAGTATTACTAGTTATGTAATATGAAATGCATTTAATCACACATCCTATGAGAGTTTTTAGGTTTTAAAATAATATGTATCTTAACTATGATGTTTAACCTCTAATGTAGGTAGATTTTAGGGTTTTGGAATTCATAATCTTTCTTATTTGAAAATGAGTCATAGTATTACTTGTTGTGTGATATGATAACCTTCATTTAATCACACACTCTATTTGAGTGCATTCTTAGGGTGAAATTTAAATGCTCATGAGGTGTTACGCTCTTTCTCTTTTAGTTTGCATTTCCTTTGTACCCTTGATCTAACTTTTCATGATGGTTACACTACTATAAAACAACATTTAGTGTCGATCATTTGGCGGCTAAGCTAAAACGATGATATTACCTATTTAGTGTCAAATTAATGTCGATGTCGGATCGGTCTCGATCGAAGTTAACATGTAGCATCGCTCATACATGGTGGTGTCTATGGTAGATTCGGTTAAACTTATTCTATCGAGGTTACTCTTAACTAAAGCTAAAAGACAAAATTTAAAAGAACCAAAAACTAGTATCGGTTGGGGGAGACTAAAGTCAATTTTTAAAAATTGAAAGAGTTTGTTAGCTTCGTTGGGTTGAGCCTAAAGTTAATTTAAAAAAAGTAAAAATAAATGTCGGTGTCATCTAGGGCGAGGCTAAAGTCAACTTTTCAAAAGTCAATAAAACGCTCAACTTCGTCTAGGCCGGGATAAAGTTAACTTTTCAAAAGTCAATAAAAATAAGACTTCATGTGGCGAAAAATATATGACCGTCATATGTTGCACCCTGGATTATAGACACTACTACAAAACACGTAAACAACAACACCATGGTCACCACGGTTCTTCCGACATGTGGTGACATCTCAAAACTAAGGCGCTACCATATTATTTTTGGATTAAAAATTAATTGTATATAACAATGGTTGTGGAGCCAACTATAGTGATACCATCAAGCTTTCATGGGTTTTAACTGGCTCTCATATATATTATTCCTTTAATGTTAATACCTTTTCCTTTTATGTATTTTAAATTAAAAATTAAAGGGTATGACTATGGTTTATGTGTTCCACCGTTGTGACACATTATATATATATATATATATATATATATATATATATATATATATATATATATATATATATATATATATATATATATATCATCACGGTTAGTATTGTAAATCGTTGTGAGTATATTTATATATAAGCAATTAACACTCACTCTTTAATAGTAATGTCGTATCTTTCACAACAAAATCCTAGAACCCATTTTCTCTTATTCTTCATCATTGGCATTCATATTCTACACTATAGCTGTCAACCTTGTTCTTCTTACATAAAGGTATTCTTCTTTTCCTTATTCTCTCATTTTCGTGTATGTTGTTGTTATGTTTCACATGGTTTATTGTTCTTTTATGGTTGTATGTTGTTCTATGTTATTATTTCAAGTTTTGTTTGTAGACAAAAAAACATGTGGTTTCACATATTGATAATATTTATTGTGTTTAAGGACTCGAAACAACAACAACAAACTTCATCTAGTTTGAGCAACTATGAGAAGAAATATAAGAAGTATGAAGTTACTGTGTAAACTTCATCCACCTTATATTTCTTTTTCATAGATTCACAAACTAGATGAACCTTATAGGGTGATAATGGTGGTGGTTAAAAGTGTATAATATGAGATGATAAAGTACACATGGTTTGTGTAGTAATAAAAAAAATACTAGAATTATGAAATCATTGTGGAAACTTCATCCACCTTGAATTTTTTCTATTGCTTCAATAATTAGATGAATTTCATAGTTCCACAATTATTTTCAATAAGAGGTGCGTTCTATAAACAACTTAATATGTTTTGTGATATTGTATGATGTTAGTGTTTTGTTGCTAAAATATATGTTTTTTTTTGTGTTATTACATGTATTTGTTGGGTTATTGTATGCTATTTTGTTGACAACTATTCTCAAAACAAGAACAAAACATTGCTAACTCATAAGAAAAAGGCTTGTGTCTTAGTAATGTTCTATTCTTTAAATTCTTAAACGACTTGACATGTCAAGATGAAATATAGTTTCTTATATACAATGTATATTTCTTATTTTACTAACCATTTAGTGAAAATAAAATCATTTAAATTGACATAGAAACTATAATATGAATACGAAGATGTATTTGAAGTCCTACCTATATCAATTATTGTATTTTAGTGGATGTGTCTCATTCAACATATTTTATAATTCTTAACACATAATATATGGTTAAATAATTGAGATCCTATAATACATCGATATCTATTATTCTACTTTTTCTAAATCGTCACTTATAATCGTGGTATTAAGATCATGATTGTTATGATGATAAGTCATCCTAACAATAACGATGATAAGCAACGATGATGAGACAAACAATAATAAAATATATTTATGCATTGAATGAATCAACCATTGAACCATATATGTGTTAAAGAATATAAAATGTGCTAAATGAGGCGTATGCAATTCTAAATAGAATTGTGTGTTTAAGTTGGTTTTCAAGAATAGTTTAATTTTTTAGATTATATAATTCTTTACCAATTTTAATGGTTGTATTTCTTATTGAGGTGTATGGTAAAACAAGAAAAATACATTTATATATATAATAAACTATGAGAATGTTTACATCATACCCAATTTTGACCTAAGATACCATCTAATATCATTTACATGTGCATCATTGCATCAGACAATTCGAACAAAGGTAGATCGCGTGTTTGCTCCTTGAGCCAAATTAGGGTTTGATCAAAAATTTCATCTGTTCAAGATATGATCAAATTAGGGTTTGAGTCTCCATTAAACTCAAAGGATATATCTTCACTAATCATCAACATTTGATCTTTAAATTCCCATCATTTCCTCAAGATCTATCTTGAATCGACCAATTACGGTTTTGATCGAGGATGGTGTATCTTTGTCTTTTCTCAATGAATGACCTAATTGCTTGGATATTGATTTAAAAATCATCAATTCAATATCTTGACCTAATTTTATTGATTCAAAACATTTCAAAAGTCGTGATTGATCATCAGAGAAATTCTGAATCATCTAACAAAAATTCAACTGTTCAGATCAGTCAAACTTTGACTTTTGGTCAACTTTTTGAAATTCAAATTTTTTCAATCATAAAAGCATTTCAAATTATCCATTATGATCATAAAAAATCAACATGTGTGAAAAAGTCAACAAAAAGTCAAATTTGAAATTTTTTCTAACACTTAGAAAAATTTTCAAGTGTTAAAAAACATGGATTTTCACCATTTTCATCGCTATTTTTTACCTAGATCCATTTTGATTCAAGAAAACTCAAAATATGAAAGTTTTAGATCTTGTTCCAATCTTTCCAAAATATCCAAGAACTTGAAAAAAAATTTGTGTAGCTAGGATTTTGAATTTGAAACATATTGGTCCATAACCATGATTTTAGGTCATTTTCACCAAAATTGTAAGTCATTTTGCAACTTTCTCTTCTAGAAGCCTTGTCATTATTGAGAGATAAATTATAACTTGCAAATATATGATAGCAATGATTGAGAGAAGGATTGGATAAAGAGAATTTTAACCATGGTTAAAGAAGTTAACCATGTGCATTAAATGTAAAAGATTCTTTCTTACCCTTTAAGGAAAGTTGCTAATTCTACCAAGCCTATCCTTGTCTTGCTATTCATTCTTGGCCTATAAATAGAGGTCATTATTCCATTCAAAATCACACAAAACATCTCAAATAACATGTTTTCTCTTTCTTTCTTGAATTGTAAGTAATTGGTTTTCAAAGAGGCAAGAATAACAACTCTCGATTCTTGCAATTTATGAAAACCAATGCTTCAACATGTTCTAGACATCATTTATAAGTTGTTTTGAAACTTAATCCATCACAAAACTAGCCAAACTCATAAGCATGTTCAAACCTCCATATATGCACAAATTGAGCCTAACTATCAAACTCTCGATCCACTTTGCAAGCTCCAATTTATCACTTCAAACATCATCCATATACTCCATAAAAGTTATCAAACCCTTGAATCCTTCTGGAACCTCGAAACCTCAAAATCGAATCACTCTAAGAAGCTGCAGTTGGACTTGGGAGGCCGATCCGGCTATCTCTAAGCAAGCCAAGCATCCATACACATTCCATATGGTTCGATGATGTTGTAGCAATCATCAAACAACTTGGAAACACTCCTTGAAGAATCGATTTCAACTTGAAGGTAAGAAGCTTGAACTTTGAAATCTTTGATTTAATTCAGTTCAAAATTGTTATGCCATCTTGTTTCTACATCTCGAGGATCATAAACCCTCAATCAATTGCTTAATTTATTGCCAAACATGATTTTGCAATCAATTTCAAATTAGAGTTCTTAGTGTTCATGACAAAATTAATCATCTTAAACTTAAAATAAATGAAATTAAAGGCCATCATCGTGTTTTGGGCTCAAAGCGAGCAAGTTTCATTTTACATCTTTGATTTCATCAAGAAAGCAGTGAGTTAGGAATCAGAAGATTGAAGGTTAAAAGATGAGTCATGCGCTTTTATTTTGTTTTCAAAAACTTAAATTTTCAGTTTACAATATATTTAATGGTTTGTGTTTTATTCACGGATGTATAGTCTTCCGGTGGTATCGGTAGCGCCTCTTAGTCACTTGCCATGCCAAGGTCTAGGGTTCAAATCCCTTGAGACCTTTTTCAAAACACTTCTTATTTCTTGGTTTTAACTTAATTTCAAAACATTTTCCAAACTCATTTTCAAATATAATTCAATAGAATCATGATATTAACAAGCCGCATGCAATGATGAATTAATTAATCGGAAAATAGCAAGTATACTATTTTCACCGATGTAGTTATAATGAGTTTCCCAGTATCGATCTCGGGGCTGCGTGGTAAATACTTATTTGTGCTCTTAATTCAATTGAACAAAAACAATGGTTTGGTTGATTTTAATAGTTTCAATTACGCTTGTAACAAGTGATGATGAAATATAATGAGGAATGATGCTAGGGTGAGTGGTTGATTTAACAAAACTACGACACGAATCAGTTTCCTCATTGCATATGAAACTATCAATTACCTATCTCTAGATTGTTCTTCCTTAAGTCCTTAATGAAGACACTATTAAAACCTAATCCTTATTCAAATGTCCATTGAACAACTCTTAGTTTTAACCATAACGATATCGAGAATTTAAGTGATTAAAGAGTTCCTAGTCTAGGTGAGACTCCTAATAACCTAATTGTGTAGAAACCCTAACAATCACGATCCTGATTGTTAGTCATAGGTATACATGTATTTGTCCGATACATAATCATAAGAACACCACACAATTAAATTGAAATAGATAAACATGCATTAAGGAAATCAAGAATCGGAATTCATACAATCATCAACCGGACCACCCACAGCATTGGGGGTTTAGCCTCATAATATTAGAAGAAAATATCAAATAAGAGTTAAACATTACAAAGAATAACGATGACTTTGATCTTCAATGGTGGCATTGAATCTCCCGTCTCGAATTCTCCTCCGTCGCTCTCTTGTCTCGTGATATTTCTTTCGTGGTTTCAAAAGTCCCTCTCTTTTCCCAAAACCTAATTCTAATAGTCTCACATCCCAATATTAGCCAAAGTCCAAAATACCCTTAATGACAAAGAGAGATCCAAAACTCAAAAATAAAGTTTCCTCCGTCCATCAACACGGGCCGTGTTGATTAACTGCAGTGCCGTGTTGTCTTCAAAATTCAAGGGAGCGCAGGCCAATCAACACGGGCCGTGTTGATGAACACGGTGCCGTGTTGATCAATGACTTGGCTAATTTTCACTTTGGCTTTTCAACGGGCGTGTTGATTCACTGAGTGCCCGTGTTGATTCCTCTGTAGCCTCAATATTCGATTTTGCACTTCTTGTCGATTTGTTCTGTTCATTCTTCATCCCGAAAACACTTAAACACATAACCAAAGCGTAAAATGCGATAAAAGACATATAACACTAGACAAATAAAAGCGATAACAAAACTCAATGCTAAATAACTGTGTAAAAACCACTGATCATTAATCTTTTCACCTTTGAGATCAAGGTCCTGAGTTCAAACCTCTCCAAGACCAAAACCAATTATTTATCACTTGTTTTCTTCATTTTCTATCAATCTTCAACATTTTCAAAAACCAATCAAAACTTCTCATTTGATATGATTTTTTTTGTAATTGCAAGCTTCTCAAGTCATGTTTAAAGCCTTGGTTTTGATGAAGACAACATGGATATCAACATTCAAAGGATGTGCAAAAAGTTTATCAATATCATATAAAACCTTTTTACAAGTCTTGAAGATTAGAAGAAGAATTATTAAAGAAACAACAATGTCAAAAGGTATAAATAATTCTTAAACTTGAATATAGATGTTCACAAATATGCATTCATAATCATATACATATCCACATTTTTCACAATAAGAAAAACTATGTTTGAAATCCTTTTCAAAAGAATTTTGAAAATAAGCTTTTAGGAACGGTTCGACCTAACGAGGAACCGAGTTCCAAACTTAAAAACACTTCCTGGAATTTGTACAGGAACCGGGTTGTACCTATAGGGGAACCGGTTCCTGCGTGTTATTGAAATTCGAGTTATAACATTCACTAGGAACCGGGTTACAGGTCGGAACCGGTTCCCGAACCCAGTTTGTCTTTTGTTTTTGAACATAATTCAAATGATATTCTTTCATAATTGCATTGCATCTTTCATATCAAATGGCATGAATGAAGAGGTATTTGTGACATTATAAATAGTGCAATTTTTCAAATTCAAACTACCATCTTCATTTAATAATTTCATCATTCAAATTTTCATTATCTTACAAACTTTCAAGTGTTCTTACAAATCATAATTTTGTGAAACTTGCCATATACATTTTCATTAAGAAATCATTACAAGTTTCATACATTCATTTGTGAACATTTATAATCATTGCTTGAGAATTGTTTCTTTCTTGAAGAAGAAGATCAATCAAAGATTGATATTGCTCTCCATCTCTTACAAATAAACCATTGTATTACAAAAGTAAAGTATTCCCTTACTATCCAGGATTGTTGGAAGTAAGTGTTGTGATTTGAAGAGGATTGTTCTTCATTCACATTAATGTTTGTTTGACCTTAAAGGTGTTAAGAACCTTTGGTCACCCTATAGGTTAGATAGTAAGCATAGGTTGTACAATCATTCTAAACTATAGTGAAATCTCTTTGGTGTTGGAAGGGTGCTGAATTGTGAGGGGAACCAGGATATATTGCGTGTTCTTTACTTTTCGCATTTATCTTTTTCATCACCATAATCAAGAAAAGATAAGATATAGTCAAAAACCTTCAAACACTTAACCACAAAATTTACTACAAGTATTCTCATAAAATCGAATAAATTTTATACACCTAATTCACCCCCCTCTTAGGTCTTATACTTACATTTGGCATCGAGCAAGTTATAGGTAACTTGTTCCTAAAGATCCAGAATGGCTTCCGCAAATCAAAATCTGGTTTTCAAAGATGGTGGTAGTAACAACAAGCCTCCATTGTTTTGTGGTGAATACTTTGACTTTTGGAAAATTCGCATGAAGGCTCATCTTGAAGCCAAGGAGAAGAAATATGGAATCTGTTGAGAATGGTCCATTTACTCCGGTGTGTTTGTCAATGGTGTTGGATCATCAAAGCCTAAAGCATCATGGGATAGCGATGACAAGAAAAAGTTCTCTTTGACAAAAGGCAATCAATATTCTCAAAGTGCTCTTAGTATGGATGAATTTTTCGAGTATCGCATGTACAACGGCAAAGGAAATTTGGGATACTCTTGTAGAAACTCATGAAGGAACCGCCAAGTCAAAGATCTAGATTGAACACTTTGAGTCAAGAATATGAATTATTCCGAATGCTGCCGGAGAATCCATCCTTGACTTGCAAAGAGATTCGTTCACTTGACAAATCACTTGAAGGCACTTGGTAAGACTTTAACTAACGATGAATTAAATCTTAAAGTGCTTAGGTCTTTAACTAGGAATGACAACCAAAAGTGACGGCAATATCCGAAAAGAAAAGCCTAGCAACTATGACTTCGCAACATTATTCGAAAGCTTCAAGAATATGAAACGGAACTTGGAAGGCTTGAAAAACATGAGAATCATGAGAAGAAATCCAAAGGCATTGCTTTGAAAGTTGATTCAAAAGAAAGTCAAGATAAAGATGCATCGGAGGAAGATGAAAACTTCTTGCTTCTTATAAAAGGTTAGGAAAATATTTTGGTCATAAAATAATCTTCATAATGCTAACTTTGTCAAAAGAAAGAAATTTTATAAGCATAAAGATAAAGAAGCCTCCACATCAACACAAGATGTCACATGTTATGAATTTGGAAAGCAAGGTCACATAAAGCCGGATTGTCCAAAACTCTCCAAGAAAAATGGATTCAAAGGCAAAAAGGAGTTCAAAAACAAAAGGGCTTATGTTGCATGGGAAGATAATGAGATAAGTTCTTCTTCCGATTCGAATAGTGACGAAAGTGCAAATCTAGCATTGATGGCTTCACACCATTCCGATGATAAAGAAGAAGGTTAGTTATGACAACTCTCTTTATGATAATGGTGCACAAGGTGCTATAGATGAACTATTAAATGAATGCAAAATTCTATATAAAACTATTTCATCTCAAAAGAAATTAATTTCATCTTTAGAAGAAAAAGTTAAAACTATTGAAAAGAACATAAAGATGAAAAGAAAAGATGATTAGTGATCAAAAACGAATTTTGTATGCAATAATTGTGAATCACTTTCTTTCAAATTGTTCAATTAAAAAGAGTCCTAGAAAGGTATGAAAAGGACAAGTTGGATTGGAAAATGTTCTTAGCACTCAAAGATATCCTAAAGATAAAAGTGGACTTGGTTTTCAAAATTTTCTCAAAGTCCCAACAAAACTATCTTTGTTAAGGCTAATAACCAACCAATCCAAGAGAAAGTGAATAAGCCTAAAGTAGTTCATCATTATCCTAAAAATAAAAGAGTTGTTAAGAATAAATCTTATCCTCCTAGATATATAAGTAATTTTGAACCTACTTGTTTTATTGTGGTATTAAAGGCCACACACCTAATGCTTGCTATATAAGAAACTTTAGTGTTCCAAGTGGGCATTATGTGTGGGTAAAGAAAGGTACTAATTATGAAGGACCCAAAGCAATTTGGGTACCTAACAAAACTTAATTTGTTTTGTAGGTTTGCTTGAAAACCACTTCAAATTTATGGTATCTTGATAGTGGTTGTTCAAAGCATATGATGGGTGACATAAACCATATTTCAAATCTTGTTCTAAAGGCCAAGGGTTATGTCACTTATGGAGATAACAAAAAGGGAGAATTCTTGGTAAAGGCAAAGTTGGTGCACCACCTTTCACATCCATTGAAGATGTTCTTTATGTTGAAGGACTAAAGCACAATCTTCTTAGCATTAGCCAACTTTGTGACAAAGGCTTCAAGATCAAATTTACAAAAGATGAATGCTTGATTATTGATGAAGTCACCAATGAGGTAAAACTCAAAGGTAAAAGAATTAATAATATATTTATGATTTCCTTGATGATCCATCTTTGAAGGTAAAATGTCTCATGGAAAACAATGATGATTCATGGCTTTGGCACAAAAGGATTGCTCATATTCATATGGAACACTTGAATAAACTAATTAAGCATGATCTTGTCATTGGTTTGCCTAAGAGAAAATTTGTCAAAGATAGACTTTGTGATGCTTGTCAAAAGGGAAACAAACAAAATCAACCTTCAAATCTAAGAATGTGGTGTCTACTACAAGGCCACTACAATTGTTGCACATGGATCTCTTTGGTCCATCAAGAACAAAAAGCTTGGAGGTAATGTATACGCTTTGGTTATTGTTGATGATTTTCTAGATATTCTTGGACTTTGTTTCTTGTGCAGAAAAGTGATGCCTTTAAAGCCTTTAAGAAGTATGAAAAGCAAATCCAAAATGAAAAATCACTAAAGATTGTATCCATAAGTGATCATGGTGGAGAATTCCAAAATGCACAATTTGAAGAATTTTGTGAAGAACATGGTATCTCTCATAATTTTTCAGCACCTAGAACTCCACAACAAAATGGAGTAGTTGAAAGAAAGAATAGGTTTCTAGTGGAACTTGCAAGAACAATGCTTAGTGATGCAAATATTCCTAAATACTTTTGGGCGGATGCGGTTAGTACGGCATGTTATGTTGGAAATCGAGTTATCATTAGACCTATAATAAAGAAGACTCCATATGAACTCTTCAAAGGAAGAAAGCCAAATATTGCTCACTTCCACATTTTTGGATGCAAGTGTTTTGTTCTTAACAATGACAAAGACAATCTCGGTAAGTTTGACGAGAAATCAGACGAAGGTATATTTCTTGGTTATTCTCTTTCTAGTAAAGCATATAGAATTTATAATAAAAGAACTTTAACTATTGAAGAATCTATGCATGTATCTTTTGATGAAACTAACACCTCTAAAGAGGAAGTAGTTGTGTGTGATGATGATGATCCTATAGATTTACCCCCGGAAGAACTTTCAAATGATCAAGTTGTGAAATCATCGGAAAATCAAGAAGACATTGTACAACAAGATTCAAACATCAATGATCTACCAAAGAATGGAGAACACATAGAGACCATCCTATTGACAAAATTATTGGTGACATTAGCCAAGGAGTATCAACAAGATTAAATCTAAAAGATGCTTGCTTAAACATGGCGTTTGTTTCTCAAATTGAACCTACCAAAGTTGATGAAGCCTTAGGAGATGATCAATGGATTATTGCTATGCAAGAAGAATTAAATCAATTCGAGAGAAATCAAGTTTGGGAACTTGTTCCTAGACTAGTGGTAAACACATCATAGGTACCCGATGGGTGTTTAAGAAAAACTTGATGAGATTGGTCTAATTGTTGAAACAAAGCAAGGTTGGTTGCCCAAGGCTACAATCAAGAGGAAGGAATCGACTTTGAAGAAACATTTGCTCGGTTGCAAGGTTAGAAGCTATCGTCTTTTACTTGCTTATGCTTGTTCATTAAATTTTCATATTTTTCAAATGGACGTCAAAAGCGCATTCTTGAATGGATACATCAATGAAGAAGTCTATGTCAAACAACCTCCGGGATTTGAAGACTTCAAACATCCTACACATGTCTTTAAGTTGAGAAAGGCTCTTTATGGCTTAAAGCAAGCACCAAGAGCATGGTATGATAGACTTAGCAATTTTTTGTGTGAAAAAGGTTTCGAAAAGGGTAAGGTTGATAAAACTTTGTTCATTAAGAAAATCAAAAGTAACACTTTATTGGTTCAAGTCTATGTTGATGATATCATTTTGGATCGACTAACAAAGAAATGTGAGGAATTCTCATTGATGATGCAAGGAGAATTCGAGATGTCTATGATGGAAAGATGAACTACTTTCTTGGACTACCAATCAAGCAACTAAAGATGGAATCTTCATCAACCAATCTAAGTATTGCAAAGAATTATTGAAAAGTTTGATATGGACAATTGTAAAGCAATGAATACTCCAATGGGCTCCAATACATATGTTGATCAAGATGAATCAGGTACTCCAATTGATATTACAAAATATCGAGGTATGATTGGTTCCTTATTGTATTTGAAGCCGTCCCGACATAATGTTTAGTGTTTGTCTTTGTGCTCGCTTTCAAGCAAATCCAAAGGAATCACATCTCATGGCGTTAAAAGGATCATGAAGTATCTCAAAGGAACAACCAATGTCGGCATGGTATCCTAAAGGTAGTATTTGCAATTTAATTGGTTATTCGGCGGATTATCACGAGTTGTAACAGCGATCGTAAAAGCACAAGTGGTACTTGTCACATTATTGGAAATGCATTAGTATCATGGGCTTGTAAAGCATGTGTTGCTCTTAGCACGAGCGAATACATAGCGGTAGTTGTTGTGCACAAATTCTTTGGCTCAAGCAACAACTCTGTGACTACTGGACTTGATCTCGGATGCATTCCTCTTTGATGCGACAATATAAGTGCTATCAATATTACAAAGAATCGGTCATGCATTCAAGAACCAACATATAGATATTCGACATCATTTTCTCCGTGATCATGTACTTCAAGAGATGTCGAAGTCACTTTTTGGATACTCATAACCAACTCGAGATATCTTCACAAAACCGCTTGCTCGAGAACCATTCTTCAAAATCCGAGAGAACTTGGTATTTTGGATGAAGGTGATCTCTAAATGTTTCTCATAAGGTGCGCGTCTTAATTTTTCTTCAAAATTTATGTTTCAAATACCTCTACTTCTACTCCTTCTTTTATATGTTTTATTTGTTAAAATATTTGTGTATATCTTGTTTGTACAAAACTTTTCCTTTCATAACAATTTTTCAAGTTTTTGGCAATATCGCGTGGAACCCGGTTCCCATAATGGTCGGAACCGGTTCCTTGTTCATCTTCGAAACGTTATTTTTAACAAAGGAACCGGGTTCCCTATAGTGAAACCGGTTCCGGCATGCGCCCTTTTTTCCAGGTGACAGCGTTTTGTGTTCAATAGTTATTATTTGTTTTACGTTCTGACATGTGGGTGTAAAACATAAGTGTATTTTAATTATTTTTATGTCATAGTCAACATTCATCTCTCATTCCAACTTCATCTTCCTCCTCTCAAACCCTTCCACCTCCATTAACACACCTCATAAAAGCTCTAATATCTCTTTTCTTCACCAACATTTTAATACCCACTACTCCAAATCACTATAAAATAACTTCTCCTTCCATATTCATACTCAAATATCCCAATTTCTCACTATTCGAAAATCCCAAATCAAACCCTAACCTTGATTTCTCAAAAATCTCCATGGGTCCTAAAGAGAGCTACCAAGTCCGCAAGGAAAGGCTCAGGTTGAAGAAGAGTCTTCTAACATTCATCCTCGGACCATCAAATCCGAAGGCTCACCTTCAAATCTCGTGTCGGAAGGTTCTTAAAGCTAAGTTTGTAAGCTCCATACCTTCATAGCTTTCGTTTCACCTCAGTTGGCCTCTTTGGGGTTGCTAGGTTTGTAGGTGACAATGGTGAAGTGTTTCGACCTTGTTAGAGAATTTTATCACAACTTAAAACTTATCCACGATGAATTTGGTGATATTACTCTAACCTCTCATGTTCATCGAAGAATATCTCTTTAACCGTTAAGGAATTTGGTGAATTATTGGGTATTCGCATGAAGGTTTGGTTCTTGTTAATGGTGTTATCCCATGATTGGCTACCATACAATAAGGTAGAGGTTTTTATCAACATGTGTAGGCCAAACTAGCAAAATACTGCTCGTCAATAACTTCTATCGTCGTCTAATTTGTTTGGCTCAAATCTCTCTGTAAGTGACAGAATGCTTCACCTTATTATTGCCTATGTCCTCTTTCCAAAGAATTCTAACCACTCTCATATCAATGAGCTTGAATTAATGGTCCCTAATGCATTGAGACGTTGTTGTTCGGTTAATTGGGCACTTTCTATTATGTACCATATGCAACTTATGGAATCTCTAGATGGTGGTTTACCATATGCTCGAGCCATTTCTCACATTCTGGAAAATGCTGATGTTAACCTTCAAAGGGAAGTTACAAGAATTCAAGGAGATAAGGAGGCTATTACAGATGCCACCGCTCTTAAGAACACCGGAATCATTCTTGATGCAAGAGGTCACTTTCACTACAAAGAGGATTACGAACCAACGGTCCACTATGTCGCTCAACCTCCCGAAGGCGGCTACACAATAGACATGTTGTTTAATCAAATGTAAATCTTCCAAAGACATGTGTGTTCGCGTTAAAAAGTGACGCGCTAGGGAATCGAATCTGAATTTGGATTCTCGCTCGAACGATTTACTCTTTTGATTTGTTTATAAAGATGCCATGACATCAAGCTTTATTATTTTCAACACAAGAAAAGATGATTTAATGATTATGAAAAAGGGGAAAGCTGTTAATACCCTCAATTGATTATGATATGCATTACGACTGGCGCGAACAAGACGTAACGCATTGGGGAGATTCCGGGTAAGGGGGTTTCTTATATAAAGGGAATAGATGGAGCACCCTAAATATATATAGTTATCTATAGCTTTATATATGAATATGTTTGATATGTTTGTGTGTTTTAATTTCTATTTTTATGATTGGGAAAGTTTCTCCTTTGGGATTTTATGAAGGATAGATTATGTGGGATCCTAGTGTTTTGTTATTATTGTGCTCGCAAAGATCTTTGGATCTTCTGCATACATATCCCTTAGTGGGAATCAGAGCGTTTGTAGCTCGGATCTAAAGGGATCTATGGTTTGTCTGGTCTGAGGGAGAAAGAAATTTGCTCGGCAAGGATGAGACCTTGTGCCTACGTATTCTCAAAAGGATGTTGAGAAAGTCAGAGCAATCGTAGTTCCCACTTATGCTAGTGGAAGCAATGGGAGTTATTAAGAGACACAGACAAATGTCATCTTAATGAAAAAATGTATCTAATCTATTTCATCACATACATTTTGTAAAGTCGATTGATTGAATCTTTCGTCGTAAGTTATAGGTGTTTTGCTTGAGTGTACAAGCGTTACCACTTACATGTTTAAGAAAGATGTTTGAAAAATGATTGAATCTTTTAATTGTAAGCATTGGGTGTTTTGCTTGAGTGTACAAGCGTTACCACTGATTAAGAGATGTTTTTGTTTGAAAAGAGTTTGAAAAGTTTTTGATTGTATGTGATGTAATAGATGAGATACTTCCATATAGATGATAAACATCTAAATCTCAGGAGAAATTGATTGGATTAGAGGATGCTTTAAAGCCCATGGGTCCTTGTATTGTAAGCCCAGAGGAGGCATTCAGGGGTCATCGAGGGTCATCGAGGGTCCTTGTATGAAGCTCAAGAGGAAGCTATAGGGTATGGCGCTTTGGCTTTAGAGGATTTCACCGAAACCATCCTCTTAGGATTAAGAGCAATTTCACGAAATTATACTCTGGGTTCTATCTAGCGGGGTGATTCTTTGTATTGGAAGCCCAATAGGACGCATTGAGATTTCCTGTCTCTTTCTTTGTATGATGCCCAAGAAGGCTAAACTCAATGAGGAGTTCTTTTGAACGAAGCCCAGAGAAGGCTGACTCAATAGGGGAGTATTGTCTTATATGAAGCCCAAGCGGAGGCTAAACTCGAGATGAATGAGTTTTCTTATATGAAGCCTAAGAGGCTGAACTCGATGAAATGAGTTATCTTGTACAAAGCCCAAGAGGAGGCTAACTTTGTGGGGAGCCTATTGGTTAGACTAGTTGTTATGTTATAACTAGACAGTTATAAACAAGTGTGTGTGTGATATGTATTCACAAAGTTTATGAAGGAAATATAAACAAATGCATGATGTTTATTTACAAGATTTTATGAAGGAAATATAAACAAGTGTGAAACGAACGTTTAAAACGAGCGTAACTTGATTATTTACAAGTTTGATTTGTGTACAAGGAAGTAAATATGTACACGAACGAGTATTTATGTACGAGAGGATGTGGATGTACATAGGAGGGTTGGGACTTACACCGTAAGGAGGCCCATTGGTTTAAAAGCAGTTTCACCGGGAATAATGCTCCTTTCAATACCAATGGTATTTAGTGTATATACAAACGAAACGGAAACAAACGATCAAAGTTTGTCTGCATTTGAGTATTTACAGAAGTATCTGTATTATGTACAAGTAAAATAGATGTGTACATAAAAGAATTGGTTATGTACAAGGAAATAATTATGTACATAAAAGAATGTTGGGACTTACACCGTAAGGGAGGCCCATGATCGGTTAAGAAATTTTGAGAGAAAGCGATTCGGTTTTATCGTTGTCGGATCGACCATGGAAAAAGATGTAAGTTTGATGAAAACGTTTTGAAGAATGATTTTGAAAGTGTTTTTGAAATGTGAAGTTTACTTGTGAAAAGTTTTGAAAAGAATCGGGCTTGAAAGTTTGAAAAATCACCTTTAAAGGTGTTTTGAAAAGTACTCAAAAGTACCGTTTTCTCGATAAAACATAATCGGATGAAAGTTTTTGTGAAAGTTTTGACACTATCTTAAAATAGATACATTAATTGACAAGTGTACAAAAATCACATCAAAATGAGGAGTCTTGATTGGGTTTGAAAAGTCAAAGTTTGGTAAAAATGAAGTGAAAAATTAAAAGTTTGGCAAAATGGTCCCAAGGCTACTCGAACCCGGGACCTGTTAGGCAAGGCATGGCATGGAAATCTTAAGAGTGAGCTGGAAAACTTGGTGACAATACATCCGTGTTTTGAAACCAAACCATGTTATAATATTATAAACGGATATTTGAATTTTCAAAAAAACGCGCGCAGCTTGTTCTTCCTCTCCAATCCTTCAATCAGCCATGGATTTCTTATTTCTTGATGAAATTGAACGAAGTAAACATCATACTTGATCGTTTCAAGCCCAGGAACACAATGATGTCCTTTAATTTCATTTATTTTAAGCCTAACATGATTGAATTTCTCAAGAACACGAAGAACCCTAAAACTGAAAATCTTAATTGAAATCGTGTATGGTGAATGATTTTGTCAATTGATTGAGGGTTATTGATCGTTGATAGTGCAGAAACAAAATGGCCAAGAGTTTTTTGGACTGGAATCAAAGAATCATGGAGTTTGAAGTTCGAGCTCTTACCTGTTCAAGCTGAGATCGAATTCTGTGTTGGAGCGTTTCCAGTTGAGTTTTGATGATTCTTAGAGCACCAACGGCCTTCAAGGATCATGTATGAATGGTCTGCTTGCTCTGGGATAGCTTGGAATGTTCTGACCAAGTCGACCTGCAGTTGGCTTAAAATGAAACTTGAAATCGTGGTTAGAGATGTTACAGGTTGATGTTAATGGTTTGGATCATTCATATGATGTATATTGATGATGTTTGGATGATCAAAACACCACTTGCTCGAGCCAAACTATGAATTTGAAGTTTAAGGCAGTTTTGTACAAGCTTGAAACATGAAATGCAAATTCTGATTTTTAGTGTTTCTTGTGTTGCTTTTAGGTTACAAACCAATTACATGTGATACTTACAACATGTTAGACACCAAACATCTTATGTTTCTTCACAAATTTTCAAAAATGCAAGATTTCTACAATTACACTATGTTTCTTGATTTTAAGAAAGAAGAGAAAGCATGTTCTTGCATAGCTTTGGTGTGGTTTGAATTGCAAACAAGACCTCTATTTATAGGTCACAAGTTCTGAAAGATAAGTGAGAAAGTTTGGCTTTGGTATTTACAAGTTACCTTAGAAGGCAAGGAAGTCATTTTTGCATTAAATGCAAAAGGAAGCTTCCTTTTAACCATGGTTAAATCTTACCTTGATCCTATCTCTTTACAATTACTCTCCTCTGATTTTTATCGGTTCTAATCCTCTTGGCTAGGTGGCATGCTTCTAGAAAGAAAGAAAAACTCAAAAATGACCTATAATTTTGAACTTTGTACTTGAAAATCAAGGATTTTGGAGCTCTAAGTTTCAAAATAAAAAGTATGGCTAGACTCCATTTTGGAAAGCTTGTTTCAAGGGCTACAACTTTCATGTTTTGAGTTTTTTCTAATTCAAAGTGGAACCATGTGAAAAATGCCATGAAGTTTGGAAAGTATGAAATTTTAACACTTGAAAAATTTTCTAAGTGTTGAAAATTTTGACTTTTGTTGACATTTCCAAATTTCTTAATTTTTTATGATCATGATGGATCATTTGAAGTATTTTGATGATTGAAAAGGTTCTGTCTTGAAAAAGTTGACCAAAAGTCAAAGTTTGACTTTTCAGTGCAGATGAAATTTCATCAAATGATTCGTAAATTGACGATGAATTAGTGAACTTACGTGATGTTTTGAATCCGAAATTAGGTCAACATGTAGTATTTAAGATATGAAGATCAATATCCAATCAAAAAAAGTCATTCATTGATCAGAAAATCAGAGATTACTCATCCTCGACAAAAACCCTAATTGGTCGATCCTTGATAGATCATGAGGAAAATTTTGATATCTGAAGATCAGAGGTTGATGGTTTGATCAAGATAGATCAAATGAAGTGAGTGAAACTCAAATCCTAATTGGTTGCCTCTTGAATCGGATGAAAATTGATGAAACCTAATTTTGACCTATAGAAGCTACACCCGATTAATTACATTACGAACTGTTAGTGATGCAATGATGCAAATGTAAGGTGGTATATTAGGTCAAAAATTGGGGTATGACAATGTGGATGGTCGCTTTGATGTGCTCTCACAAGAAAATGCTTTCGCACGGCGACAACTACGTAATGTCCAAAGAACTCAAAAGCTTATTCTTGATCACCTTGAAAGAAAAGTTCAAGAGGAAGAGAATGGGAGTGGAAGTGGTAGTGAAAATGGAAGTGAAGATGATGGTGATGAGATGAATGAGGATGAAGACTAAAGACTTACTTTTAAATTCTATGTTATTTCTTTCATTTTCGTGATGTTTAGGTTTCTTATGTTTCGTTGTTATATGCGTCCTTAACTTATGTTGTATTGTACAATCCGTTATGTTCGTGTTTTATTGTGTGGTTGTGTTTAAAATTGTTTGTGTGTTTTTAAAATTTGTTTCACTCTGTTTCCCCATCCTTTTTGATGTTAACAAAGGGGGAGAAGAATATGCATATGTGTTGTTTTGTTTCAAAGAAATTGCAGGCCAAAATAACTATCATAAACTCACTCCAAAATTCAAAGAATCATGGACTTAGGGGGAGCCTTGCATTTGCTTAACATTTTTGCTACACAAAACAACATAAACATTTCAAGAATTGTTTTCAACACTTGGTTGTCATCATCAAAAAGGGGGAGAATGTAATTGCAAGCTTCTCAAGTCATGTTTAAAGCCTTGGTTTTGATGAAGACAACATGGATATCAACATTCAAAGGATGTGCAAAAAGTTTATCAATATCATATAAAACATTTTTATAAGACTTGAAGATTAGAAGAAGAATTATTAAAGAAACAACAATGTCAAAAGGTATAAATAATTCTTAAACTTGAATATAGATGTTCACAAATATGCATTCATAATCATATACATATCCCACATTTTTAACAATAAGAAAAACTATGTTTGAAATCCTTTTCAAAAAGAATTTTTGAAAATAAGCTTTTAGGAACGGTTCGACCTAACAGGAACCGGGTTCCAAACTGTGCAAAAACACTTCCTCAATTTGTACCAGGAACCGGGTTGTACCTATAGGGAACCGGTTCTTGTGTTATTTTGAAATTGTGAGTTATAACGTTCACTAGGAACCGGGTTACTGGGTCGGAACCGGTTCCCAATCAATCAGATTTGTTGTCTTTTGTTTTTTGAACATAATTCAAATGATATTCTTTCATAATTGCATTTCATCTTGTCATATCAAATGGCATGAATGAAGAGGTATTTGTGACATTACAAATAGTGCAGATTTTTCAAATTCAAACTACCTTCTTCATTTAACAATTTTCATCATTCAAATTTTCATTATCTTACAAATCATAATTTTGTGAAACTTGTCATATACATTTTCATTAAGAAATCATTACAAGTTTCATACATTCATTTGTGAACATTTATAATCATTGCTTGAGAATTGTTTCTTTCTTGTAGAAGAAGATCAATCAAGGATTGATATTGCTCTCCATCTCTTACAAATAAACCATAGTATTACAAAAGGAAAGTATTCCCTTACTATCCAAGATTGTTGGAAGTAAGTGTTGTGATTTGAAGAGGATTGTTCTTCATTCACATTAGTGTTTGTTTGACCTTAAAGGTGTTAAGAACCTTTGGTCACCCTATAGGTTAGATAGTAAGCATAGGCTGTACAATCATTCTAAACTATAGTGAAGTCTCTTTCGTGTTGGAAAGGGGACTGGAGTACTCTCGTATTGCTGTGTTCTTTACTTTTCCGTATTTATCTATTTCATCACCATAATCAAGAAAAGATAAGATATAGTCAAAAAACCTTCAAACACTTAACCACAAAATTACTACAGGTATTCTCATAAAACCGAATAAATTTTTATACACCTAATTCACCCCCCTCTTAGGCACTCTTAGACTTACATTTTGCATACTTGTCATTTAATATATCTATTTTATGATTATTTCAAAAATGTAAAAATATTTTCTTTTCGATATATTTTCATTAGGTTAAAAATGAGACGTTTTTAAGTATTTTAAATACTTTCAAAAAATGTTTTCTTTCCGATTATCAAACCTAATATTTTTCAAAATCTTTTGTGAATATCTTTCACTTTTCAAAAATAATTTCAAACCTTTCAAAAACATTTTAAACTTACATGCCTCTTTTCCATGATCGATTCGATTAATCTTTAAAAATACAAACCAAACTAGGATTTTCTTCGAAATTCTTTCGAATTCAAAATCAAATTGATCATGGCCTTCCTCACGATGTAAGTCCCAACCCTTCTATGAACATATTTAATTTCTTTGTACATATCCACCTTTTGTGTACTTATTCAATTTCCTTGTACTTATTCAATTTCCTTGTACATATTCAATCATCTTTGTAAATATTCAAGTATAATTAGCTTCGTTCCGCTAATTTTTATTCACATGTTTATACACCGATTCCATTGATATTAAGAGGAGCATTACTTTCGGTGAAACTTCTCTTAAACTAATGTGCCTCCCTTAAGGTGTAAGTCCCATTCATTTGTATATTTCCAAGTATACTAGCTTATCCTCTTGTTTTAAACACTTGTTTATATATTGCTTTCACTCTTTTGTATATATCCAAGTTACACTAGCTTTTATTGGATTGTTTTATACACTTGTTTATATATTTTCCTTGATAAACTCTTGTGAATGCACACACACACTTTGTCATATATATAATTGTTCATATACTTGTTCATGTTATTTTATGTCATTACAACTAGTATAACAACTAGGTTCCTCATAGCCTCCCCTTGGGCTTCGTGCAAAAGAACTCCCCTGTTGAGTTAGCCTCCTCTTGGGCTTCGTACAAAAGAACTCCCTCGTTGAGTTTAGCCTTCTCTTGGGCATCATACAAGAAAGAGACCTGGAAATCTCTAATAGCATCCTATTGGGCTTCCAATACAAAGAATCACCTTCGCTAGGATAGAACCTATGGTATGATTTCTTGGTGAAATCACTCATGAACCCTAAGATTATGGTTTCCCGGTGAAATCACTCTTAAAGCCAAGCCAGCCATATCCTATATCCTTCTCATGGGCTCACAATATAAGGACGCTCGTGAAGCAACTGGTTTTTTTAAAAATCATTTATTTTAAAACAATGAAGTCGCCACCTAATTTTATTTGTTCTAAAAGAACGGAAAATATAGATAAAACCCACGACATCGGATAAGGAGGTCTACATGACCAAGAGACATGGATTCTGGTTGGTTATGCAAAGGGAAGGTATTAGCACCCCTCACATCCATCGTACTCGATGTGACCCATTTAGTTCATGTATGTGTTGTGTGTTATCACAATAATGCTATCTTCTAATTAATGATCGAGAAAAGAGATGGGAGAAAGGGTTTTCATTTTTAGTATTTTGAGTTCGCTGCGATTTCAAAACCTTGTGCCTACGTATTCCCTCATGCAATAGGAAAGTCAGAACTCCGTAGTTCTTCTAGAAAATGCTAGAAGTTGGTGGATTGATTTTAAGAAAAATCGTGCATTAGATATTTCAAGTGCTTGAACTTCGACTTGTATGCTCGTATGAGAGGCCAAGTCTTTATATGTTCGTGTTTGAAATGGATAATGCACACTCTTTGTAAGAAAATAGTTTGATGATCGCATACGAGCGAAAACGATTTGAGTGAGTTGAATTGATTTTAAGCGGGTGAAAAGTACCGAAATATTAGGTTATTCAAATACTAGAAATTGAACAAGTGTGCTCATCCAATCGTCTATTTATCCCAAATAATTTATTATGAAAATGGTGAAGTGAAACAAGGGTCACGTTATTAGGTGTTTCGAGTGAAATAAAATATTTAAATTATTGGGCTATCATCCAATAACCTAAATATTCTAAATTCGATTAAATCGTCGGGCTATCATCCAACAACTTAAACGAATGTCACTATGTTATTATTGACACGAATAGATGTATTTAGTTTATTGGGCTATCATCCAACAACCTAAAGACTTCCAATTTGATTAAATCGTCGGGCTATCATCCAACAACTTAACCGAATACCGCTCTAGCTTTTTGACATGGATATAAGGTTTTATCTTATTGGACTATCATCCAACAACCTAAATACTTCGAGTTTTTTTAAACTATTAGGATATCATCTTACAATTTAAACAAACCTCATCCAAAAGTTTTCTTTTATGAATTCATTTTGGAAAACAAATTCAATTAATTAATTTAACTTGAAAGTGTTTTAAGAAGTTTGGTATATGGATAGGATGGAATCGGGTCATGATTAATCAAGTATATGGACTTAATTAATCTTGTGAAGATAGGCGCTCCTATCTTCAACTATGAAACCCTTGTGCATGGATAATTGGTATATAGACCAATGTTTATTTGGGTTATGGTTAATCAAAGCAACAAGGACTTTGATCAACCTCGTGAGAATGACCGTGCCCATTCCCAACTATGAAACCCTAAAGGAATTTGGCGTATGAGCCAAGATGGGAAATTTAATTATTTGCATCACGTGTGTGGAGTGTACAATTGTGGAATATATCATACAAGCATATAAGATAGACAAGTAAAATAATTTAGCACACAATACACGTCAAATCTTTTAAATAATTATTAGAACAACAATTTTATTTTGATAAAATTAATTAATAGTTTAATCAATACTATTCAATAAAATTATCTTAGACTAATAATTATTTAATACACAACAAAGTGTATTTGTGTGTGTAAATGAAAATAATTAAGAATAATTGAAAAGAGGTAAGGTTTAGAGATGGCCTGCTTTGAAGCTAGATTCAGAGGTGTAGGTTAGGAGGAGAATCGCATCGTGTAGGCTTGGGATGCTTGGTAAAGGCATGAGAATCGGCTAAACTAAACGTATTGGATGAAAGGCGGGTAGAAGTCCCTACATCATACGAGATACAAACAAAACCAACAACGCACAATGGAGAGAAACTACAAAGCTCGAATATCGATTATTAACCATTTGCCTTTTGTAGAAATAAATTTAAGAGACAACAACATTTTTCGTGTTCTCATGCATTAAAAATCAAAAATTGAATTCAAAGTTCAAAATTGCAACACAAAGAAGATTATTATAATATAATTTAAATTTATTGACAAATAAATTGGATAAAGTATGAGAATAAAAGTAATATATATAATTATATTTACGATATCAAACATAAGAATAAAAATACTAAGTACTTTGCATATTTACAAAAATATTAAATAGAGATAGTAATTTAATATTTAGATGCTAATGATCAAGTTTAGGTGTGCTATTGAAAGTGAATGCTTTGAACAATCCTTGATAACTTCACTAATAACAAAATTGTTAGTAGCATAAGTGGGATGAAATTGAAGTGAAATGCACTTGCAATTAAAAGTTGGTTAGTAATCAAGATTATAAAATTGAATGAAGCTTACATGAATCTATGTTGACCACAGTTGACTTTTTGTCTAACACAACTAATTCTCAATCATCTAAGTAATTAACTGAGCAAACTTGAGTTGTGAGGCTTGAAACATGACTTGGTGATACCTTGAGACATATGAGGAGGTATGATGATCACATGAGGCAATAGAAACCATCTTTGACTTGAGAGAATCAAAACCCTAGTTATAGGGTTGATTGCTTAGGAGAGGGCTTATCTGGTCAACCCTTGAGAAATGTTTTGAGTATGGAGATTTGAATTGACTTGAGAAATAGGAGAAAATTTTGGGGTATAACAGTTGCCCCTGTTCAATCTTCTTGTACTTGAATGGTTAGATTTGTATGCTTGCCTTTCGTGACATGAAGGTAGAAGATGATTGAACACTCGAGTACATCTGAAAATTTGCACTCGCTGGTGTATGAAATGATCGTCAGTTGACGGTGTACTGGAATGGGCTTATAGATGCCATTTGGAGAAGCTGATGTTAGGGAGCGAGTCATACGTTAGACTCCATGTTCGTCTTTGAATGAGGTTACTGGTATGTATTGATTTTTAACTAGATATGGAGCATTCTACATGTGGAGAGATGACCATGTGTAGTCAGAGATGGGCTTAAAGATGCCATATGGGTTAGTTGATGATAAGAAAGAGTCAGAATAAACCTTCGTCTTGACTTTATCTGAAATGAGTATTTTTTAGGATGTAGATATTTTCCCCGTCTTTTTTCGGGTATTAATCTGTATCATGCTATCTTTTGGTAAGCTCATTCAGGTAGTTTTCCCGTCTTGTTTCTAGCCTTAATCTTTGAAATTTTGTCTGGAAATTTGTGAATAACTCTCACCTGTTTGAGAATTCAAAATGAGAGAATGAGATTAGTTTTATGCAGATTATGATGCATGTAAGTATGTAATGAGTCTCATGAATGATATATGCACATGTTATGATGTTTTTTATGAATGATGTATGAATGTAGATCTTGTGGTATTTCAAAACATATCCATCTTGAAGAAAATAGGAATGTTCTTCCGGGGATCTTTGATTTCTGCTTTGGGATGAAGTTGTTGGAAACCTTGATTAGGGAATAAGAGATATGTGAATTCCTCCGGTGCACTATCTGACCAACTTTCAGGTCTGGATATTGATGCTGCTGGGGAATGATAATCCTTGAGAGATACTCAGTTGGGGATAAAAATCTCGTGTACGAATCTTGCTAGGGAATGACAAGATCTTGTATAACATATTACTGCTCAGAGACTAACATAATAAGTTGGTTGATGAATTGTTACTGCTCGGGGACCAATGTAACAAGGTTGACATTCACTACGCGGGGACTGGCGTGACAATGTAGACGATCACTACTCGAGGAATAATGTGATAAGTTGATAGGATCACTTCTCGGGGACTAACGTGATGAGTTGATATGATCACTGCTCGGGGATTAATGTGATGAGTTAATAGGATCACTGCTCGGGGACTAACGTGATGAATTGATATGATCACTGCTCGGGGACTAACGTGATGAGTTGATATGATCGTTGCTCGGGGACTAATATGATGAGTTGATACGATCACTGCTCGGGGACTAATGTGATGAGTTGATACGACCATTGCTCGGGGACTAATGTGATGAGTTGATATGATCACTGCTCGGGGACTAACGTGAGGAGTTTATAGGATCACTGCTCGGGGACTAACGTGATGAGTTAATAGGATCACTGCTCGGGGACTAACGTGTTAAATAGAAGAGTTGGACATTGCTGAAAGAAGATGATAGAGTAGTAGTCTTGTTGGGAAATCTGTCTCTGTCGGGGGAGCGATGGCGTTGTGGGGTGTAGAGATTATTCTGTGGGAATATTTACGTGAAACCCGACTCATGGGATGTGTTGGTGACTTGGTTGTTATCCCAATTCCTAAAGTCCTAGTAATTGTTGTTTCGTTCTCTTTTGTATATTTGTGAATAGATATTTATCGTCGATGCATATAATCATTCAAAGCAATCATTGTACTTATGCAAACAAATAGATAAAAGTAACAAGTTTGGAACTAGAAAAGAAATTGTATTAATTTTGAAAAGGGGCCTATAGACGAAGTTCAATATACAGAGAGACCAATATCCTAGTAAGAGGAAATTGTCGAATATTTGGAAAATAATAAACTCTATGTGGGAATAATCTCTGAGTTTCAACTCTGCTATTTCTCATATATTTTCGATTATCTCATTTTATGCCAGAAGAAGGTGATTGAACTGAACTCTGTATTTGAAGCTAATAGTAGTGTAGTCTATAAGTAGATGATCTCGTCGAGACATAGTTGTACTCTTTAATCCCTAACATTTTCCTAGACCGCCCTTTCGGGTTTTCAGTCTAACGGGATACCCTTTTTTTCCCAAGCCGCCTTTGTAAGTTTTCGACTTGCTGGGTGTACATTTTTTATATATATGTCCCTAAATTTTTCCCGAACCCTTTTGGTTCTCCAGGATGCCTTTATTTTTTCCTAGGCCAGTCGACCTAGCAGGTCTCATTTATGTGTAGTATTGTTTAACTATGTTTGCGTTTACAAGGTGCGGAAGTCTTCTCCATCCATAGTGCTCATTATCACGGTCCCGGAAATATTGTCTTGACTACAAATGGTCCCTCATAGGTGGGAGTCCATTTTCCCCTAGGATCACCTTTGGAGTATGATGCGCTGACTACTAGATCGCTAACTTGGTACACTCGGTGTTCGACTTTCTTATCAAGGCCTTGATCATGCGTTTCGGTATATCGTCCATGAAAGCGTGGATGCGAGTCTCTTTTCGTCGATCAAGTTTATCTGGTCAAGCCGACTCTGGACCTATTCATCTTTGTCTAACTCTACGTCCTTCAATGCTCTGAGTGAGGGTATCTGAACCTCAATGGGTAGAACCGCTTCCATACCATATACGAGAGAAAATGGGGTTGCCCCTGTAGATGTTCGTACTATAGTGTGATAACCGTGGAGAGAAAATGACAACATCTCATGCCAATATTTATATCTCACTGTCATTTTCTATATAATCTTCTTAAGATTCTTGTTGGAGGCTTCCACTGCGCCACTCATATTTGGCCAATATGGAGAAGAGTTGTGATGTTTTATCGTGAACTGCGTGCAGAGTCCGGTGATCATTTCGTTATTGAGATTGTGTTTGATGAATCTATCCACCACATTCTTGGTAACAAATGTGAATGAGGCTTTTACCCATTTGGTAAAGTAATCAATAGCGAGGAGGATGAAATGGTGCCCATTAGAAGCGGTAGGTTTGATTTCTCCAATCATGTCAAGGCCCCACATCCGAAAGGCCACGAGCTATTTGAACATTCAATGGGCCGAGGTGCATGCACACTCTACGATATCTCATTTATGACAAGATTGAGAATAGCAATAACAATCAGCTTCCATAGTGGACAAATAGTAACGTGCTCTCAGAATCATCTTAGCCATTGTATATCCACTGGAATGAGTACCAAATGTGCCTTCATGTAACTCTTCCATAATTTGTTTGGTTGTCGCTAATCTACACATTAGAGTAAGGCCAAGTCATGATTGCATTTGTATAAGATATCGTTATTGAGAAAGAACTTCACGAAGAATCTTCTTAGGAACTTTATCATTGTGAATGCCCTTCAAGGTATTCTTGAGCCTCAAGATACCTCTTCACTTAGAACCAAGTTTCTCTTCTACTTCTTTGGTATCAAGTTCAAGCAGTATGCTTGTTCGTCCAGTCTTTCAATCGTAATCTGAGGAG
>CM038796.1:62909936-63021532 GCA_021764765.1 Vicia sativa | reverse complement strand
TAGGAAAGCGATACACGCAATTGATATGTAATTGCAAACTCTTTATTATGCAATAATGTATCTTTATCTTTCCAGTTTATCTTTATCTTGCTTCAATGCCTTTAAATCTTTTACATTCCGAGTCATTTAACTTTTCATACATTTAAATGTTTTTCTTTCATTTCAAGAGTCCTTTACTTTTGCAAATCTTTACATTCATGCTCTTATTTTCAAACTTTAAATACTTGCTCATTCATATCTTTTACATTTCATGCTTTACTTTGAAAGTTTCTACATTTACAATCATTTAAGCATTCCCCGCATTTATACTTTCTACAATTTGAAATCTTTATGGTTACTTGTTCAAATTAGTTTTATCTTGCTTCACATGATCATGTTATTAAGTCCTTGAACATCATAATCGAAATACATTTAAAACATATATAAAACATCCTAAACAGTCTTGAGCGTTAACCATCATTTTAAGTCTATGCAAATGACCAATACCCCATAGGATCAATCTAGTCGATCCCGCAAGTTACAAAAGTTAAACAACAATCATAACGCTTGTTTGATTTGGAGGACTAGCGGTTGTTTCACCCGAAATCACTTTGTGAACAAATTGGCACGCATGATGGGATAAATTGGTTGTTGCTAATTAAAATAACGTTTAAAAGACATAATTATTGTTAAAGGTTCTTTACGAGTAAACAAAGTTCATTAGTATATGAACCTTAGGGTGGTAGAATCACTAACATAACCAACTTACAAGTGAAGTAATAGGATGTCGGATCCAAACAATCCCAGGGAACAACGCCCCACAGCGCAACTAATGCATACATTTCGGCGAGGGACGTCCGTAGCGATCCTTGAGCGCATAATGTTGCGTCTTACTACTAATAGTATGGCCACGAATGGAACAAGTGGCATGTCAACAAACAATTCGATCCTAGGTAGTACAAGAACCACGGCTATCACGGGATTCATCCCACCATCGGGGCACAAACCCATTTCGCTACCCACCACCAACTAGACCATTCGGTTTCAAGCAGTTACTAGACCCGAAATTCGATGGGAATGCCAACATCCTTTATGGCAGGTTTGCAAACTTGACGTCAGCGTCACCACACTTAGGGTCAGTTAGGGGCTAATCAATTCATGACAAATAACCAAGGGTGATGAGTTGTAGTGACATTGCCCATCTTAACCACGAGAAAATCAAATGGCTTTTAGGCGTTAATGGATGATAGTAACCATAATATGATAGGAATATTAGCACAAACTATGCAAGAAATCTTTGCCTCAATAGTTCAAGCGTGTTGTGACAAGCAGAGAAACGCGAGACAATATGAGTCGAATAGCAAATTCTTTGCTCCACACGAAAAGGCGTGGGCGAGAACCGGCATTGGTTGACGACGCACCTATCATAAACAGTTGCGATGACCCACCTTATAGGCCAGCGAGGGGTTAACTTGGGGAAAGAGCACAAAGGGTAGATGCCCGATTAGAAAGAACCACAAAGGGGATTGATAGAACCACCGGCGGGGTCGAAGATTTGAGGCCCATGATTCGAGAAGAACCACAAAGGGAATTATTGAACCGAGGCAAGGGTCGAAGACTAGGAGTCAGTTTTGAGAAAGAACAACCTAGAGGTTGTCGGTAGGTCGAAACCAAGATCACGTCTGAGTGGTTCATAGGTTAAATGACAATATCTGGGAAAATAACTAACCACCATGATAGAAAGGATCATGGCCCAAAGCAGTATTAATAGGAATTAGAAGGCCAAATTCGCTTCTCCATAGAGACTATGTAATCCATCTTGATTTGCCTAGAGGATACAAGATCCCTAAATTTACAAAGTTCTTTGGAGATACCAATGAGTCAGCAGTCAACACATATCTAGGTATCTAAGCTGGGCGAGACATAGCAAATAACGAGAACCTTAGGATTAAATATTTCCCAAGTTCCCTTACTAAAAATGCTTTCACATGGTTCACTACACCACGGATCCATAGATACTAGACCCTCTTAGAAAGGTTGTTCCATGAACGGTTCTATGGGACAATCCAAGATAAGTCTAAAGGAATTAGCAAGTGTTAAGAGGAAGTTCACGAACCTATAGATGAATACTTAAATAGTTCGAGACTCTTGAAATCTAGATGTTTCCACAGTGGTCACGAGCATGAGTTAGTCGAAATGGTGGTGGTCTCGACTATTCTATCGAAAATTAGATACTCAATACTTGAGGACATGGCTCGATTAGCATATAGGGTTCGACAAGTCGACTAAAGGCGAGAGGCCGAGGGCTTCTAAGAGGTAATAAGAAGGAAAGAATTTCCTATGTCGAAGCGGAGGAAGGTGAAGCCTATCCGAGAATTGAAGAGGTCGAAATAGATTTATTGAATTGAAACGAACTCCACCTTACTCTTGTAAACTCTAGTCCCCTAAAGGGAAGAAATTGTTGAAAATGAGAAAATGACAAGTTTCCAAGAAGGTGTACCTTGATATAACAAAGTGTGATGAAATCTTGATTTACTTGTCAAAGATGGCCAATTAATTGTGCCACAAGTCAAAATACCTCCTTTAGATCAAAGAAAAGAAAAGAGGATTTTGTAAATATCATAGTTTCTAGGCCACAAAACCTCACGGTGTTTTCTTTTAGGGACTTGATTCAAAATGCAATTAAAGAAGGCGATTAAAGTTTGTTGATAAACCAAAAATGAAAGTGGATGAAGACCCTACGGATATTATAGACACAACTTCTCCGAACATTGGAACATCAATATGGTGGAGCGGACCAAGGGGCCACTACATTGAAGAGGAAAGCATGAGTGAAAGTTGGGTCTTGGTCGAAGTCAACAATGGAGTCTTGAAGCGTCCACAAGCTAGAGCCCGATCGAATAAACTCAATTTTGTTTCAAAGGAATCCGAGCTCTGAGGGTCGGGAAAATCGAAGGAAATTGACACAGGCTCTTGAGGCACGAGGCTCAAGCGGAAAGGTTGGATTACAAAACAAGCTTCCCTCGAGATATAGGATACCTTGGGTGAACCTAGTGGGAGATTCGACTATCCAGTAAAATATTACGCTCGAGAGTTGAAAATCGAATCGAAGGCGTCAAACCATCGGGATGGGAGATGATGATACAAAAGGGAGGATAAAGATGGTAACATTCCTCAAAAGAGATCTAGGATACCTTAGGGAACCCGGTGAAATTTGATTATATGGTGAAATACTACGCAGAGAGTTCAAAGTCGGATCGAAGACATCAAACCATCGGGATGGGGAGATGATGTTGAGAAAAGGCGAATGTGGATGTCAATATGGTGGACATGGAGAGACCTTGTTGAGATGCGGAAATGGAAAGATATCTCAAAAGAAAAATACAAAATGGAGGATGGTTATCTGCGAGATACCACCTAAAACAATATCTCATGCTTTTGCCACGAGGACATCTTGAAATGATACTTTGTCCAAGATGAGCATCATATACGAGAGGATGCTGCGGAGTTGAGCGAAAACAAAAGCTCGAACTGGGTAAATTGGTGCCAAGACAACCAATTGTTCGGATGCTACCCTAGAGTGAGGAAAGTTTGTTGGAATTCTTGTCTGTTTGTCACAAAGGGCAACAAGTGCTTGATTTGCCAAGATGTTGTTGGAAACATCTGACGAGAACATGGGTGGAGCTTTAAACGATTCCCTTAGCCCCATCTGGAATCACAGGAAGTTGGTCGGATGAGCCCATGAAAGCTGATAGCCCATATCAAAGGGTGCTCGAAGGTGACATTTAAAATCCTGCGAGTATACCAGCGGACAAATGGCGCAAGCAAAACCAATAAAGGGAAGGATAAATGGGAGTAATGGCGAAAGCGCGCGTCATGCCATGGTATACCGGAGACAATTCAACACGGCAGAGAGGAGAAACTTGGGGAAATTATAAAGGTGAGAATCCCATGTCAAGATCGATGGCGAAGGCGACAACGAATCGAAAAGTTGAGAGGAAAGTTTAGCAGACAAAGGGTAGCCCAGAAGCATCAAGCACCAATCAACCAACAACAAATAAGCAACGAAGACAAACCTCCGGTTAGTGGAGGCTCTTTTCGACACAAAACGGATGAATCGAAAGTACTCCAAGTCCACAAGAAGGCGGGATATGCTTGAGCCTTGAATGGAAGATCCTCACTTAACCTAAAGCGCAATGTGGTATCGTATTACCATCGAATTTGCCAAGAGACGAAATCGAAGAGCGGAGGAAGACACCATTGATTTGATGAAACACGAGACGATCACATTACTATGTAATGGATAATGGCGCGGTCGAAGAATAGAGCATTCTTGAACACCAGATCACAATGAAGAATCATTTGAAACCCTTGTTCATTCGAGCAAGGCTAGAGCCTGAGGTGAACAAGGTCTTAGTGGATGGGCTGCAGTTAATCTTATGCTAAATTCATCTTTGAAGAAGTTAGGCATTCAAAGGGTGATGTTAAACCTCACAACATGGTCTTATCCAACTGAAGGAAGGTAGGACAAGCGTTGGGGGGTGCAGAGTGGGTTAACCGTCGGATCAAGGCTGCAGGCCCACTATGTTCATGGTGATGAAGCCAAGGCAAATTATAACTTGTTGGAAGAGTGGATTCATGGCGTAGAAGCGTTCTTCGTCGATGCACCAAAGTTAGTCATCGGAGAGAAGATGGTATAGTGGAAAATATCGAAGACCCGAGTTACTTCATGACAACGTCACAGTTAACAAAGGAATTATGACAAGTATCGCAAGAATAGCTCCTGTGCCTAAGCGGCGAAATGAATGAAACAAGATGACGCATTACTATATGACCCTTCGCCATGATGGCATGTGGGATAGGAAAATAATTGGGTGATGAAGGAGGCAAAGACACTTTAAAGACGGCCACTAGGTGGGAGTCAAGCACCACTTCTCATGGTAGTCTTCTTTCTTGAAGGATTTCGCCTATGGTGAGAATGAATGGGCGACTTCAAAGGCTGCAATAGAACATAAGTTGAATGAAACAAACTCGAAGGAATGGTTGAAGAGTCACCACAGTGCGAAAACGAAATAGATCAAGGCTTGGCGCCATTTGTAATCTGAGACCCTTGGGCTTGAGAAGGATCCCACAAACTCGGTGCTAAGATGTTGGCTGGACCCACTCGAAGAAGTGAATTTGGGATATAAACACGAAAAGAATAACCTATATAAGTGCGAAACTCATCCCAGTCTCAAGCAAGTGATCGAAGTCCTCAAGAAGAACAAAGATTGCTTTGCATGGGACTATGATGAAATGCACGGTTTGAAAAGTTAGTGGAGCACGGACTTCCGATTAAGGATGGCAATCAAGCGAGACTCCAAGGAGGTTCGCATGTGATGCTCACAAAGATCAAAGCGGTCGAAAGGTTCTTTGCAAATTCATCGGAACCACAAGGTATGTCGAATGGTTAGAAAATATAGTACATTATTAAGAAAAATGGTTCATTGAGAATATGCATAGACTTTAGGGATCTAAATACGCAACCCCAAAGATCAATACTACATACGTGGCGAGAAATGTTAATAGATTCTGCTGCGAGTTCAGACTCTAAGTATGTTAGATGGATACTACGGTTATAACTTGATTTTTATTCTTGAAGAAGATGTTGCTAAGACGGCATTTCGTTGCCAGGCCTTAGGCACCTATGAATGGGTAGTGATGCCTTTTGGTTTAAAATCTTGGGGCAACTTGCAAGAGCAATGAACTCTATATTTCATGATTTTATTGAGACATTTATGCGGTGTACATTGATGATATAGTCATCAAATCTATATCTGAAACTATCATCTGCATCATTTGAGCCAATCATTGAAAGAATGAGAAAACATAAGCAAAATGAATCATAAATGTGCATTTTTGTGCGAAAGGAGATTTCACGGCTTTGTAGTTCATAAAAAGGAATCGAAATCAACGAGAATAAGACTAAAGCCATCATGGAGACTAAAGCCCCACATCGAAAAAAGGTTGCGGTCTCTCTTGGGAAGATTAATTTTCTGGAAGATTCATCTCGAATCTAAGTGGGAAAACACAAGCTTTCTCTCACTACTTCGTTTGAAGCAAGGCCAAGCCTTGAGTGGGCGAAGCACATCGGGAGGCCTTGACAAGATTAAAGATATCTCTCTCAACCTCCTATCTTGTCTCCACCTTCATGGGAAAACCCATGAGATTGTACATATCTGCTACGAACTTACTATAGGTAGTATGTTAGTACAAGATAATAATAATTATCGAAAGAGCCATATATTATTTAAGTAGGGTGTTGAATGATGCGAGAAACTAGATACGGTAATATAGAAAAGTTGTGTCTTTGTTTATACTTTTCTTGTATGAAACTCAAGTATTATATAAAACACATTGATTTTTATGTTCATCTCATTTCGATGTTATCAAACACATGCTTTCCAAGCCAATAATGCATAGCAAATTGGTAAATGGGCTTTAGCCTTTGAATATGCTTTGACTTTCATGCCTTTAAGAGCGTTGAAAGGCCAAGTAATTCGATTTCATTGTGGACCATTCATTGGTCGAACATCTGTCATGGGTTATGTCAAATGCAACCTTGGTATACTTTGATGGTTCGACCCAGAGAGGCGGTGTTGGAGTTCTCATAATTTCTCTGAGGAATTCAACAAAATTCAAGTATAAATTAGAAGGTCCTCGTTGCTCGAACAATGAAGCTGAATCTGGCGCTCATTGGTGGACTTGAAGCTTTGTTGGAATTGGGGCAACTAGAGTCAAAATCAAAGGTGATTGAGTTAGTGGTCAAGAGATAACTAAGGAATATAAATGCATAAAGGAAAATCGTGACATATTTCGTCATAGTTAATAGGCTACTCAAATATTCAAATACATGGACATTCGGCCATTACCAGAATAAAAAATCAAGCAAATGACCTAACAATTAGCTTGGGTTATAAAGTTTACGCTAAAAACTTAGAGGATTTGATCGAAATAAGAGGAAGAGTCATGGCTACTAGACTTACACCATCAGATCTAGAGAATATCAAAATAAGTTATGGTGATAAAGATAGGTTGGTATTAGCCATAGACACTTTACTGAATCTGATTAGCGAAATCCATTAATAAGGTATTTAGAAAATCCAACATTGAATGTGGTGAGAAAAATAAAATATAGAGCATTGTCATATGTCCTTATGAAATGAATTGTTCAAAGACCCAGAAGGCGTGTTACTAAAATGCTTGGGAGAAAGTGAGGCATATCTAGCACTATCGAAGTCCACAATGGGGCATGTGGGGCACATCAAGCGAGCCCACAAATGAAGTGGTTGCTATTTCGATATGGTATGTCTTGTTGGGTATGCTCAAAGATTGGATTTTGCCAAAGGATGTGAAGAATTCCGGAAACATCCGAGTTCGCATGCTCACGCAAGTGAGTTGCATTCGATCATTAAACCATGGCCCTTTAGAGGATGGGCATTAGATTTAATAGGAGAAATCAATCTGCTTCATCTAAAGGTCGAAATATATCTGGTAGAATAGACTATTTCACCAAATGGATCGAAACAATACCATTAGTAGTGCGGACCAAGAGGCTATCATCAATCATACAAACAAATTATCTATAGGTTTGGATTGCCGAGCATAACCACGGACCAAGGATGCATGTTCTTGGTAAAAAGATGCAAAATTTGCCCAAGAAGTTCAAGTTGTTAACATCAACACCATATTATGCTCAAGCAAATGGTCGAGTTGAGCGACCAACAAAGTAATAATAGGTTTGATTAAAAACATGTTGGTAAAAACCAAGAAATTGGCATAAGACTTTAGATCAAATACTATGGGCTGCAGAACATCTCTAAAGAAGCTACTAACACTACACCTTTCCAACTAACATTTGTTCATGATGCGGTCTTACCGGTGAAATTCATCTACCATCCGTTCGAATCCAAAGGCAAAATGAAATCTCATCTTCTTTATATTGGGAAATGATGATGAGTGAGTTGGTCAAATTAGATGAATTAGATTGCATTGGAAATCTGATGAGGCAAAAGAAGTGGCTAGGGCATATAACAAAGGGTGAAAGGTAAAACATTGATATTAATGACTTAGTTTGGAAAGTTATATTGCCCATGGACAAGAAAAATAAAGCATTAGGTAAATGGTCACCTCATTGGGAAGGACCTTTTGAATAGTAAAACATTTTCAAACAATGCATATGAAATCGAAGAGTTGGCGAGATGATAAAGCGAATCCTAAAGGTTAATGGGAAGTATTTAAAGAAATATAAACCATGCTGCGGAGATTCGAATAATAACAACGTAATCATAAACATATAACTAGATGCCAAAATGGTGAATGGTGAAGTTAATTGCCAAAATGGCATTGTCAAGTGTTACAAACAAACATTCAATTAAAGTACAAGATTTATTAAATAAACAAGTTTAGAGTGGGTATTGTTCCTTAATCGATCGAAGATATTCTTAAAAGCTCAAGCTTGTGCTGAGTGGAGCGTTGGGCTCCTTCCAAGATAGCAACTTCTCCCTTCAGCTGCTCAGCCGCCTCCGTCTCTGCAAGCCCTTTATTGAAGCTCTTGAATCGATTACCAAAAGTATTGGACTCATATGCAAGTTGTTCTTCGGGCTTCTGATTTTATCTTGAAGTTCTGAATCTGCTTTCTCCAGTGAAGAATGGATTGAGCTCGAAGATCATAATCAACTTTAGCTTGCTTGATATGCATGGCATGATCTTCAACCTCTTTAGTAAGCTTGAGGCATGTTCATAGCGTCCATTGCGTTCGCTTCTCTTGGACTTTGTTGGCGTGATTCGTTTTGAAGAAGGCATCGATTCGTTATCGATCGAGATTGAAGTTCAAACAAAATGTGCGACCTCGGGAACATGTGGTGAGATCGACTTGATTGAGAAGTCCCTTCATCACAAAGCGGGTTGTACTATCTTTTAAGTACTTGAATAAATCCACATCAAGGATTGTTTTGAATCTTGTGAAGAAGGATAACCCTATCATCGAAGGCAGATCGGAGGTCGAACCGACATTAGCCTTAGGAAAGTGTTTCTCGAGCTAGTTTAGCCTTCATGTACCCAATAGGGTCGGTTCGTTTTAAGAGGGCTAACTCCTCTTGGTATACGGCATTTGGAAGACTACGGAGTTCCATGCGCAATGGGTAACATCCATTTCAACATCCATTGGTTCATTAGTGGGAACACCATCACCTTCGTTATTTGCTTCTTAGTCATCCTCTTCATCATCAATCAAGTCTACTACCTCAATGTCATTATCTTGATTACCATGACATCGATTGATTGCCTCGCTCGAACCATCTTGGCGTCTTCTCCTCCTCGTCTCAGATCCTTCATCCTTGGAATCTTCACTCTCTTGAGAAGCATTGGTTTTCCCTCTTGAGTTTGAGTTGCTTCTTTACCTTCTTGAGGGATTTCGAGAGGATTTTGGTCGAAGTTTACAGAGGCACTCTCGACTTCATGTGTTGGTTCATTTGTTTCTTTAAGAGGCAAGGTGCCTTGGTCATCGGCTACCGAGAAGTTCCATTGAACGCCATATTGGAAGAACCTTTATTACGCAGTTGTTGGAATCTCCTTGAGGAGAAAAATGGATTGGGCAGTTGTTTGATGGAGTGGAGTCGAAGTGGTCGGGCTGAGTCGAATCATCCTAACATAAATAAAGAAAGATTAGAAACTTATAACTAATACAGAATCACTTTCAAAAATTCGAGTGAATTCACACATGGATTATCTGCGAGATATATTGTTGTCTATGTGTTCCAACATTACGTTGGAGGTCGAAGGTGGATTTTGGATTGTTGTGAGGGACATCCACAGGAAGAGTCGAGGCGTTAGTGTCTTTTGGAATGTCTTCTTTTGCTTCTTTCTCAAAAATGGTGAACTTTCCCGACCTTGAGAGTCTTTCCACTAGTACTAGGTTTTCTCTTCTTTGGAGTAGTTGGTGGGAGTTTACTAGTGCAAATGGTACAAACATAAGTTAGATCTCAATCATAAACTCAAGCCTATTTAAATACGAATAAAGCATTTACCTTTGGGAATTGGGCAGTTGTTGGGAAATAATGGGAGTTGGAGCAATAGTGTTTGTTGTTGTTGTTGTTGTTGTTGTTGTTGCGGGGAGTAATTGTTGGAGTTGCTTTGGGCACATTGTCATCGACTTCAATAGTTGTTTGGGAAATACTTCCTTCCTTGGTCTTGATGCAATAGTCTTTATTCGATGGTGAAAAGTGAAACACATAAGACAAAATGTTAAAATAAAGTAAGTAAGACTTATTTGGGATTTCCCAAGCATTACTTTTCTTCATTCGAAAGAATCGACATGGCGAGAAGGTCATGAAGATGCCACAGGAAATTATGGAGCCATGTCGAGCCCGTATCACGAGTCTCGAGATGGCTTTAGTTTCCTTTGAGATTTGTACTTGGACATCTCTTTGCAAGTAAACCACAAGGGTATGGAAACCAAGCGAGCCAGTTAAGTAGGTAGTTTGGGAAACTTAGGTGGATTCATTTGAGTGCCAACCTATACCTATCCTCGGTGACGATACAAAGAAAGTACGAACTTAGAGACTTTTTACGTAAATTTTTCCTTCAAGGTTTGGGACGCTCGATATCTTGTGGACTCCAGCGTGTGGGATCATAAGTTGTTTGAAGTAAGTTTGAAAAGCTTTAATTTCTTGGTGAGTGAATACACCTTTCTTTTGTGTACTGCACATTGAGCATGACTGATCAGTTTATTTTGGATAGTGAGGTATCAAACATACAAGGCTGGTAAATTTACTCCACCAATCCGGAAAACCTTTGGATGAAAATAAGATGGTTCAAAGAGATTAATTGAATTGAGCAAATCCTTGATATTGTTCTTCTTGTATTTTGGCTTCTCTAGCCTTGAAGGTGCGTGGGAGGTAATAGAAGTAGTCGAGAAAGAGTGGTTCGGAATCGTTGGCATAAACCAAATTGTCTTGAGGCGAAGTTGGGTTGATAGGCAAAAAGGAATCGATTTTGGTGGGAGTGATCCTTGAAGAGATTAGTCTTGGGAGCAAAAGCTTTCGGATATCTTGAATTTCTTTAGTCTTGACCTCCGAAAGGGACATAGTGAACCATGATGGTCCATGAGTCCTCGAAGCAAAAGGCGCCATAGTCTCTTCGAACTTATGCTTCTTAGAAAAGAGCATAATGTATTGAGAAAATAAAATCTGGAAATCGGCCTTGTCATCACTCGGAGTCAGCCTTCTTAACCTTGTGCCTTCAACATTTTGTTCCGCTATTTTTGGATCTTGCTCAACAATAGTGTCCGCAGTAGAAAGTGAAGATTCGAACATGGCGTTAAGCCATAACTGAAGCAACCAGAAAGGGCCAGCTAGCAAGATATTCTTGGGAGTGTGGGATTTTAAACTTGAAACAGCTGACCTCAGACTTTCATAAAGGTCAACTAATAAGAGCTCACTTAAATTAATCCTCCTATTTTCATGTAAATCCCTTGCTAGAGGATAAACACCTGCTACTGTGGTGACCTCTGCAGAAAACATATCTTGATAACCAAGAGTGAGAAAGGCAACATGTTCAATATAAAACACTATCACCTTGATATGATAATGGGTACGATAAACACGGAAAAGCTAGCCAATTTGATATAAAGTCAATTATCTTGGAATGTTCCTCAAGTCGGGATGTATGTTTCTCCTCTTGGTGATAGGCCGATGATAGCGACTATGTCAAAAAGGTGGGTGTGACCATTCCTCGGAAGGTGAAAGGTGTTGTAGTACTATCCCGGAAATGAGGGGATGCAAATAGCAAAGGATGGTATGGTAAAACTGGTTCGATAATTTGAGAAGATTGTAAATACCTAGTTCCTCGATGGGATTTCTTAGCCTCTACTTTAGCAAACCGAGTTACGATGCGCTACATCGATAGTAGGACAAGATCGAAATGGTTTAAAGTTACTTTAACATAGTCCAAAATGAAAGGATCCTGGGAGAACCATAGGGTCTCTATGTCTTTTGTAGGGTTTATTCACATTATCGATGTCTAATCTAGGGTTTCCATTTTATTGAACAAAGGTTTAAAGTCATAACAAGCAGGGAATATGGTTCTAGTATCCTTTAGAATCTCAAAAGCTAGAGGGCCCATTAGGGCAAACCTCTCGAGGAGGCATTAGTCGGGATTAATACACGGGAAGCGTCAGTTCTGTTCTTTGGAGATGCCTCGAGGTATAAGCCGCATTGGCCTTGGTGAATATCAACCTTGCTTTCGAGGATCGTTCCAATGTTCTTGGTCTTCTTCTTGGAAATCTTTTTACTTGAGATGTTGTTGAAGACATTGTTGGAAATTGTTAAGGTTTAGGGTTTTGACAAGAGAAGAAGAAAATTCGGTGTGTAAAAGAGTAAAAGGACTAAGTGTGTTTGGTTATATAGTAGAGAAGTTGAAGCACTCATCAACTAAAGCCAAGAAGCGTGGAGGGCGTGGGTTGGATACGGAGTGAGGTGGCGTAAAGTAAGCATTGAAATAAGCATGATTAAAGATAATCATTATCTTTAATAAGCACCATACCGTGGCAACCGTTTTGAAGCGGTTTGGAAATCAAGAGCGTCGTGGTGACGTAATGGTAATCATGCGGTGTCATAATTACTCGGGGTCATCAAAATCTTGTGGATATATTTAAAATAAGTATTTCTGGAAATGGATTAAAATACATATTTTAAAGGGGCATTTGTTGGTGAAGATTTTGATATCTATGATTCGAATAAGAATCAGCGAGCTCGAAGCGAAACAATATCGGTGTTCATTGGAGCGAAGGAAATGTCATGATTTGGGTGAAAGAATGTGTTCTTGAATAAATATATTGAAATTTGGAGCTTGAGTAGCAATTATGATGACATGTTGAAGGAGCTTGAAGTGGTAGTAGCGTGGTGTTTGAGAAGCGAGTTCGAATCAAAAGGTAGTTCAGATATTTGAAATTCAAGCGTGGCGGGATAAATGGAAGTTGAATATCACTATGGAAAAGCGGTTCGAGCGTGGAGGCTAGAAGCATAGTATGCGCATGTCAAAGCGTGGCAAGATCTCATAAGTCGAGACCGTTATGGTCAAAATAGTATAAATAGAAGTATTAGTGTTAGGATTTGGGTGTCATCTATTGTACTAAAATTCGTTAACATTCAAAATACCGTGGCTAGGGAAAGCGATGCACGAATGATGTACGTATGATTGCACCAAACTCTTTATTATGCAATAATGTATCTTTATCTTTCGAGTTTATCTTTATCTTGCTAATGCCTTTAATCTTTTACATTCGAGTCATTTAACTTTTCATGCATTTAAACGTTTTCTTTCATTTGAAGTCCTTTACTTTTAAAATCTTTACATTCATGCTCTTATTTTCCGAAAACTTTTACATACACTCTTACATTCAAGTCTTTTACATTTCATGCTTTACTTTGAAAGTTTCTATTTACAATCATTTAAGCATTCACGCATTTATACTTTCTACAATTGAAATCTTTATCGTTTACTTGTTCAAATTAGTTTTATCTTGCTTCACGATCATATTAAGTCCTTGAACATCATAATCGAAATACATTTAAAACATATATAAAACATCCTAAACAAGTCTTGAGCGTTAACCATCATTTTAAGTCTATGCAAATGACCAATACCCATAGGATCAATCTAGTCGATCGCAAGTTACAAAGGATTAAACAACAATCATAGCGCTTGTTTGATAGTTTGGAGGACTAGCGTTGTTTCACGAGAAATCCTTTGTGAGCAGGAGGATACTTATGTTTTCAACAGATGACTTGACCATTCCTCATGGTGTTAAGAAGAATTTGCTAGCCGGTGTCAATCAGGATGCCTAGGAATTGTCGTTGGTGCCCATCTGCACGATGGCGTGCTTGGTTGAGAAGGCGTGTTCATTGCATGATGGATAACGTGAAATAATATTCTGAAACCACCATGGAGAGTACGTGTGAAGACATGTCAAGCGAAGATCAAAGATGTGAATGAAATAGCCCGTGCGTGGGATACCTTGGGGCAGCCAAGTGGAAAATGTAATTACACAGTGAAGTACATTGTTCACAGAAAGCTACAAGATTCCTATTGAAGATGTTAAGGCAACGGATGGGGTGAGCGATTTCCAGAAAACTATGGTGATGTTAACACAATAAGGATTTCCTCTGCTGATCTGTGCCTAGGTGCACCTCTCATCATTACTTCTCCGGACCCGGTTCCATATTTCTCGACAAGGTGTCCCTTGGAATTATGGGTGATGTTTACTATCATGTCAACCAAGACCCTTTGATTGTTGAACATCTTACGGTTGAAGTTACCATTCGACATTGACAACATCACCGATCAAGTAAGGTGACGAGACGGAAGAGTATTCTCTCGATATCTCTCCTCAAAAGACAACATGACACCAGCTACATTCGACTATTCAATCCATTCCCCAAGCTAGAGGAAGAACCGATGACTCATCACCTTTCGTGAAGTACCAAGGAAATTCGAAGACACCTCCAAACAAGAAATGGAGAAATTACGAGATTATCAAGAAAAGTGACTACAATGTGGTGGAGCAGTTAGGGCGAGACTCAGTCCAAGATTTCCATGCTTGCTCTGCTCTTGTGCTACGAGGCCCATGCTAAAGCCTTGGTGAAGTTACGAAGAATGCTCACGTCTGCAAGACACTACTTGACCGGTTTGAAGTTTGTATTGCTAGCACGGATGCCAACAACGGCCTGGCTTCTCGATCTTGATTTGACTCTATTTGAAAGAAACACAAAAGCCTTGCACATCTCTGTTGAATGCAAGGCATCACATTGTCTCATGTTTTGGTGGATACCGATTCACTACGAATATCCTTCGGAACTTTTGATCGGCTTGATGTCAAGGGTTGGTTCGAGACCCGTGACATTATTGTGAGAGCTTTTGATGGTTCTAAGCGAGCAGATTGGAGCTCATTCTACTTGTCAAAGTCGGTTCCCGTTTTGACTCCACTCTTTGTCATGGACATCTGCCCGCTTATTCTTGCTTACTTGGGCCTTGGATACATGGGAAGCGGGCACCACCTCTACCACTGCGTAAGCTAAATACGGTGAAAGGGAAGGTTGTTCTGATATGTGGTGAAGAAGAATATATGGTCGTCATGCCAATCATTCCGATACCTCGGTGGAGGGTGAATTCTTTGAGACTCCCTGTCAAGCTTTTGAAACAATCCCCAGAGTCATGCCTATTGACTCTCCCGTCCTCCAAGTTGATAAAGCTCCGCCTAGAATGGCCTCGCTGAAAGATGCTCAAGCCGCTGTTGAAGAAGTAGTACTATTTGGGGACAGCTCCCGGATCTTCCTTTCAAACTTGACAAGACTGGTTTAGGCTTCACTATCAAAGGTCGAGAAGATGATACGCCGTGAGCGTGCGGCCAACTTCCTTTCGCATCGGCGGAGTGGAATCCATGCTATAGAAGACGGCGACAACGACTTGACATCGGCAAGTGGATCTTAACTCGGACAATGGGCTCGGCAATTGGAAGGCGAAGGCGTCATACCAATCTCCTTTAGACAGAAGTAATTGCTCTTGTTTTGTTTTGCTTTTCGTTATTTTTATGTTTGAACAATAAACTCTAAAGCCTAGTGCCTTGCCGGGCATCATGGCTCGTTGTGAGGTTATCATCTGTCATTTGCATATTTTTCAATAAAATCGTTGGACTTTTGCATTCAATTGTTTGTTTTCTTTTACTTTATCACCCCTTCAAAGCTATGTGTTTCTTACACGTGATACATGCGAATCACTCGAATCTCGTTGATATGACTATGCTATTGCTAAATATGACTTGATAATCCGATCTACCAAGTCGAAGGCGAAGGTGAGGAAGATTGTGAAGTGCCGGAGAACTTGTCAAGCCCTTTCTGACAAGAAGATCGAGTTATCTGACCACGAAGAGCAAGTTGAGGTTGTGAATTGGGTGCCGATGAAGACGAGAAAGAGATCAAGATAGGAGCGGTCTTGAGCAGTGTTAAAGAAAGGTTGGTTCGGATACAAGACTATATTGAGGTATTTGCTTGGTCATACGAAGACATGTCGGGTTTAGACATTGTGGTACCTGATTGCGACAAAAGAAGGTTTTCTCGATGAAATAGAAGGTTAATCGCATGCGTCACGAGATGTCGAGAGAAAATTAAAGTTGAAGTTATGAAACAATTCAACACGGTTTCTTAGTTGTACTTCTTATCCACGATGGGTTGCTAACGTGCTGTGCCCAAGAAGGATGGCAAAGATACGAATGTGTAGATTACGAGATACGAACAAAGCGAGTCCGAAAGAGCGATTTTCCACTTCCTCATATTGGCGTTACGGTTGACAACTGCTTTCGACATAAGGTTTTCTCCTTTATGGATGGTTTCTCCGATTACAATCGATCAAGATGGCTCCCGAAGACATGGAGAAGACCACTTCGTTACAATGGGGCACTACATTACAAGGTTATGCCGTTCGGACTAAAAAGCAGGCGCCACTTATCGGCGTGCTATGGTGACATTATTTCATGACATGATTCATCACGAGATAGGGTCGTCGGCGACATGATGGCTCGATCACGGGCCGAAGAAGAACACCTTGATCATTGCGACTGTTTGATAGATTGAAGAAATGCAGTTGAGACTTAATCCTAACAAGTGTACCTTTGAGTCGGATCCAGGACTCCTAGGGTTTGTTGTCGGTGGTAAAGGTATTGAAGTCGATCACGCCAAGGTTAAGCGATTGAGAAATGCCACTCCAGCGTGCAGAAGAAGTCGAGGTTTCTTGGGCGATTGAACTACATTGCGGATTCATTGCACATCTACACGCTGCCCAGGCCAATCTTTAATTCGAAGAAAGATCAAGTAGTAGAAATGGAGCAGCGATTGTCGGATCGCTTTGACAAAATCAAGGAGTACCTACAAAATCCTCCTATCGATCTTACCGAAGGACCTCTTATCATGTACTTGACGGTGTTAGAGAACTCAATGGGGTGTGTGTTAGGGCAACATAGTCACGATCGAAAAGAGTATGCAATATACTACCTTAGCAAAAGTTTACCGATGTGAAACAAGATACTCTGGCTAGAAAACTTACGCTTTAGCTTAGGCTTCGCGGCCAAGGCAGTATATATTGACTCACACTACCTTGTTGATTTCCAAGATGGATCCGATAAAATACATATTTGAGAAAGCTTTCTGGAAGAATAGCAAGATGGCAAATGATCTTGACTGAATATGACATCGGTACACTTCTCGAAAGCGATCAAAGTGTAGCCGATCATTTGGCTCATCAAGCCATAGATGACTATCGATCTATGCGATTCGAATTTCGGCGAAGATGTCCTACTAGTTCTGATTATGAAGAACCGAGGCCGGACGAAGGACTGAACAAGGATCCCGATGGACCATGGTCTTTGATGGAGCCTCAAAGCGCAGCAATGGCATTGGTGCCATCATTACATCCTGCGGCGGACATCGCCTTTCACCGATTATGTTGTTGCACTAACAACATGGCGGATCTGACGTGCATCATGGGTATCAAAGCGCTATTGACTTAAGAATCAAGTTCTTGCAAGTGTATGGAGACTCGGCTTTGGTGATCGGTCGATTAAGGGCAAGTGGGATCGAAGCATCCGAATCTCATTCCATATCGAGGCATGTTTTGAGTTTGATTCCTTACTTGAAGAGATTACTTTCAACCACATCCGAGAAGAAATCGGTTGGCGGACGTATTAGCTACTATGTCGTCTATGTTCAAAGTCGGATGGGACAACGAGGCTCCCCGGATCATCATTGAGAGGTTTGGCGAACCGTATTGTTATGAACTTGATACGAAGAAACCTTGGTACTATGGCGTGAAGAGGTATCTTGAGACTCAAGAATATCCCAGAGGCATCATCAATGATAAAGTTCTTGAAGATTTACATCTAAATTCTTCCTCGACAATGGCATCTTATACACGCAATCACGACTTGTGCTTACTCGATGTGTAGACCGGAAAACAATGAGCGTATCATGGAAGAGTTACGATGGTGCATTTGGTACCCACTCCGTGGACACACCATAGCTAAGAAGATTTTGAGAACAAGTTACTATTGGTCCACCATGGGTGATTGTCACGCTATCGATCTTGCCACAAGTGCGGATATATGCGGACAAAGTGCATGTACCTCCGATTACCTCAGATGTTCTAACATCCTTGGCCTTCGCGATATGGGGCATTGACATGATCGGAGAAATCAAGCCCGACTTCCAGCGGACACGTTTCATCCTTGTGGCAATTGACTATTTTACCAAGTGGGTAGAAGCGACCTCGTTTGCATCTGTTACCAAGAATGGTGGCTCGATTCATCAAGCATAATCTTATCCACGGTATGGCACTCCGAAGGATTATCACACATAATGGCTCTAATCAACAAAGATGATCACGAACTACTTGCTGCGATTCAAGATCAAGCATCACAATTCTTCTCGTATCGGCCTAAGATGAATGGCGGGTGGAAGCCGCCAATAAGAATATCAAGAAGATTATAGAAAATGCGGTGACTTACAAGGTTGGCATGAGATGTTACCGTTTGCTCTTTATGGTTATCGCATAGTCACGAACATCAACGAGGCAACTCCCTTCTCTCTGTGTATCGAGGTTCAAATACCCTCGACCGAGTCCTCGGGATGAGAGTTAGGTGAAGAGGATTGGATTCGGACACCTTGACGATTAACTTGATTGATGAGAACGACTCGCGTCCATCTACCATGGACGGATCTATCGAGCGAATGATCGGCATTTAACAAGAAGGTCAAGCAAGGTCTACCAAGTCGGTGATCTAGTAGTCAAGCGCATCATTTTCCACAAGGTGATCGAGGAAAATGGACTCCCACTATGAGGACCGTGTAGTCAAGGCAGTATTCTCCGTGAAGCTATGATACTTGGCACCATGGATGGTGAAGACTTCCACCACGTGAGCGAGACATAGTCAAAAATACTACGCATAAAGAGACCCGCTAGGTCGGTGGCCTAGGCAAAAATAAGGGCATCTGGCGAACCAAAAGGGTTGGGCAAAAGTTAAGGATATATACAAAACATGTACACCGACAAGTCGAAAACACGAAAGGCGGCTTGGGCAAAAAGGTATCCGGTAGGCGAAAACCGAAAGAAGCGGTCTAAGCAAAGTTAGGGATTTAAGCGTGCGACTATGTCCGTCCGATCATCTTACTTCGGACTACTATCAACATTCAAGATTCAAATGGTGAAGATCAATCTACTCACTTTCCTTGTGACAAGGAGATGAGATAGTTGAAATGTGAGTACTAGCATAGTTGGAACTTACGAGGTTGTTTCCGCAGCTTTTCACTTTTCTTGTATCTGAGACTACTTGGCCATCGCCACCTTTCAAATAAATACAAGTTTCTTTCTCTTTACAATTTTTGTTGTTGCGTTTGCATAAAGTCTAACGTTTGCTTTGAATGATTATATGCATCTAACGATAAAATCATTCTGACATGCGAAAAGTGAACATGCAAAAGTAGCTCTCTGAGGGGGAATTGAGATGCGACGAAAGTCACCAATGCATTTCCTTGTAAGCATAATCCCACAGTGTCTCACCACAAAACCTTCCCCAAAGAAGGAGAACCCCAACGATGATTCCACTCAACAATCGGATTACACCGTCTTGAGCAATAACATTTCATCCCCAGTAGGTATTTATCCCAACAAGATATCTCTCAACAATTTCCCTTTTCCCAGTAGTGTCCGGACTTGAAACTTGGTGAGATAGTGCACGGAGAAACCTACATCTATTATGCCTCGGTCGGAGATTACAACGGGCTCCACATTCTTCTAACCCGGTCTCCGCAACAAATACTCTCCAGGTTTACACAAAATCCCGAGGATACCCTGGACTTCTCCCGGCGGGGAGTCTATACAAGATCCTCGGCGGTGTATCTCTACGCCCTCAAGACTTGGTCGGATAAGCGCCGGAGGAATCAAGATTATCTTTCTTCTCGGGGTTTTGTCCCAAGTGAGAAGTCCTCAAGGAACATCGCATCTTCTTCAAGATGGATATGTTTTGAAATACCACGACATCTATCATTCATACATTTCTCATAAAGTCACAAAATATGCATATGTCATTCATACACATTGTCATGCATCATTCCTTGCATAAGACTAACAATATTCTATCAAAGTTTCTCTTGTTTTTCCAAAGCAGTGAAAGTCATACGGCGACGGTCCAAGATTAATACCGAATCCAGACGGAGAACTATCGAAAGACCGCCTTAGTTGTCCTCAAACCGGTCCAGGATTAAGACCGAATCGAGCGGAAAACTATCCGAGCGACCACCCTTGTTGTCCTCCGACAACGGATCCGGGATTAATACCGAAGCTGGGCAGGAAACCCTATCCGAGCGATCACAAGTTATCCCGATATGAGCATTGGATCAATACCGAAGCCAACAAGGAAGCTATCCATTTTGCCAACTACTACCCCCAGTAGTCGGCACGAAGAACTATTTTGACTCATTCTTATTATCATGGCAACTCTGTCGGTGTACAACTCGATTGCCTTGGATGGCATCTTAAGCCCGTCTCAGACTACTTGTCAATATTTCTCCAATTTCAAAATGCTGCATATTTGGTTAAAACCAATACAAACCAATAACTTCATTCAAAGATGAGCACGAAGTCTAACGTCGACTCCTCCGGATGGCATCTTAAGCCCATCCCTTTCACTTCGAATCTCTGAGCCTAGCGTGGCTCACTCCTCGGCTGACCTTTCCGGATGGCATCTTAGCCCATCCACATGGTTCTCTATCGATAATCTCAAGTCTAGAATCGACTCATTCCCAGTGAAGTCTCCAAGTTCTCCAAATGGCATCTGTAAGCCCATTCGCATCATCGGTAGGAGTGCAAATTTTCAAGTGTACTCGGTGTTCAATCATCTTACCTCCAGGTCACGAAGGCAAACATGTCAATCTAACCCTTCGGTACAAGAAGATTGAGCAGGGGCAGCTATCATACCAAAATTTTCCCTCCATCTTCTCAAGATATTTCATACATCCATACTCGGATTCTTCAAGGTTGATCGGACAAACCTCTCCTAGCAATCAACCCAAACTAGGGTTTGGTATTTCTCGGATCAAGATGGACTACCAACATCTCTAATGGTCTTCATGCCTCCTCATGCTTCAAAGATTCTCCATGTCAAGTTTCAAGCCTCACGAGTCAAGTTTCCTCAGACAATTGCTCGGATGGTTGAAAATCGGTTGTATTGGACAAAAGTCAAGCGTGGTCAACATACAGTCAAACTTCATGATTTTTGGTCAACATCCTCATTTTGAAGTTACATTCATCATTTGATCAAGGGTTTATCATGATTCATCAAGAAAACTCAAGATTTGCTCAAAAGTCAAACTTTCCAAATTAGGGTTTCTAGTGAAAAGTCAACCAAACTTTGGTGAGCATAACTTCTTCATACTTTCTCATAAATTTTTCCACCACCTCTTGTTTTGAAGGAAATTCAATTCTCTACAACTTCATGTCTCACAAGAATGTTCAAAACTGCTTCATTTGGAAGGTATGGATCAAAACATTACAGGTCCTTTTCAAAGTCAACAAAAAGTCAACATTTTGTTTTGAAGATATATTGAGCATGGAAACTCCAATTGAGATGAAACCAAAGAGGTTGATTAGAGGACTCTTAGAGCTTTCTAAAAAGTCCAAGAAAACTCAAAAATATGGAAAATTGAGCAAGATACACTATTCAGAAGTTGGGCATTTTTGGACAATTGCACAAAAGGAGATATTGGTCAAAATGCAAAATTTTCCAAATGGGCCTATATTCTTATGATCCAAACTTGTTCATGATGTTAATTGTGACCCATTAATGCTTGTCCATGGCAATTTTCTATTTTATTAATTTATTTTTGGATTTAAAACCATTTAATTCAAAATCAAATTATATAAAATATGAAAATAAGATATTTTCAAAAGGAGTGATTTTATATTAAACTTGAGGTCCAAGGAAGCCCATGATACATGCCAATTTCGTGCTTGCTCTTACATTAAAGAAAATCAAATTTTCTCCAAAATTTGATTTTATTTGAAAATTATTCAATGCACATTCAAAACCAAATCTTTTCCTTCTTTTCTCTCTAATTCACTCTATAAATAGCCAATATGCCAAGCAAAGCACACGAAACCTAGCCCACAACAACCCACACTTTGCCAAAATTTTTCAAGAATTGTCAAAATCGTGTTTGAATTTAATACCTCTCGTAAAACCATCCATCAATCTTGTTCCTGAGGTTCCAGGCGTCAAAACCATCCCTTACTTGAAGCCAAGATTTGAGCGATCCAACACTCCGATTTGGTAAATTTACGAAATCGAATTTCATTATTCATACGTTGCTAATGCTTTTATGTGTTTATTTATGCTCGGGTTCATTAGAACATATTTGATACCTTACATGCAAGCATACACGTAGAATCGCTTTGCCATGGTTAGGTTATTCGAACTGTTTGAATCGAACCGGTTAATACAGGCGTTTTGAGGGCAAACCAATAGCACCATTGAATTGAGAAGGTCCGATTTAGGGGGGTAGGGTACACTTTGTCCATTTATTTCACGTATTTTGCAGGTTTGGAGTTTATGGTGGCGGAGAAGCGGTAGACTAGGGCTCCGCGTCGTTATTGCGAACCGATGGGCGTCGTGGCAACTCTGCGCGTTACGATTCTCTCTTCGTTCAAATTGGACCCCCCTACGCTGTTGTGTTTCAAACCTTCCCAGGACACGTGATCACTTATATTCCAATGATTTTCACTTTTCAAACACCAGATGTCAAATGGCCTAGTGGTTAAGGCGATGTTCAAAAGCTCAAGGGTCCCAGTTCGAACCATGCGGGACGGTTTTGCTTTTGTTTCACAAACTTCATATTTCAACTATTTTCATATTTTCTTTTTCTTAATATTTTTCATTCATTTAATTAATTTCAATAATTTTTATCATGCATTTAAAAATACCAAAAATATTTTCTTTTGCATTATTTTCAGAAAATGTTTATTTAATTTATAAAATTAAAATATCATTTTGCATGCATATTTAATTTAATTGTTAATTTATCATTTAAATCACTTTTAATTAGTTTTTAATTATTAAATTCGCCCAAAATCCCAAAATTTATTTTAGCATATTAATGTTATTTCCAGCATGAAATATTTTCTCATTTAAAATTATCATTTTTGCTAACATTTTCTCTTGTTCGATTTCTTTGAATTTCCCGATTTCTCATCTTTTCACAGGTTATCTTGTTTCTAACGATTTCTTTTTATCGTTTTCTTTTTTCCAATTATGTAATTGCTCATGGGATGTAATAGCTTAATTAGGGCTTTTATTTTCCGCATTTTAAATTATATTCCAAAGCCATGTAATAGCGTAGGATTTATCTTTCCGCACTTTATATTCCCGCATTTTAATTTCCGCACCCTATGAACTGCTAGTAATTAGGCGTGTATGGCAAGACTAAAATCAACATAGCTCACTCTAATTTTCAAGATAAAATACCTGAATTTGACACACTCTTTTCACACATGCACTCCTTAGGGTAATTCTCTCTCGTTGCCTTTACGAATTCAAATGGTCGAGTCCCTCGAGCGTAGAGTATTCTAGCACGTTGCCTTCAAACAAATCATCATAGTCCCTTCGATACAAAGATCATAAGACCCACGATGTCGCCTCCGAATACATGATCTTGACCTCGATTGTCGCCTCTGAAATGATGATAGTCCTTCAAATGTGCTAGGATACTTCCTACAAGTTGCTTTCTTGACCATCGATGTCCCTTCAATGTCCCTTTTACATCCTACAAATAGAGTTACCTACCAACTAATGGTATGGATAGCTATTCTAAAGGCGTAAAATAACATGAAAGCGACCAATTCGAGTAGGTAATAAGACTTTTAGTTGCTTGCTCTTTCAAAACACTTTTCACACCTCACACTTTTTGTCAAAGTTCAAACTCTTTCAAAGCGAAACATTTCGAACACTTTGTATACATTCCTACATGAATCATTACAAAGTCAAGCGAAATGCCTTTTCAAAATTTTTGTCAAACACACGAGAAAGCACAATTTTAAAGTGATCTAAGAGCAACTAAGAGCCGTAGATAACTACGGATGGAAAGGGTGCTAATACCTTCCTTTTCATAACCTTCTCCCTTACTCGTAATCTAACGAAGGTCTTTTCGTACTTTTACCTTCCCTTAATTGGATAAAAGAAAAGTCGGTGGCGACTCTTGCTATCCGCACATTTGCGATACAAAACCTACAAGTCAGTTCACGTATTACACCATCATCGTTGAATCGCCTCTTCAATCAAGCACATCCATCAGATTCAATTGCACACCAACGACAGTTATCAGGGCATCTTTGAAATACACTGGCTTGCAGCAAATCTTTCTTGACAGTCATTAGAGGAATAGTCAGCTCGTTCACATCATAAACATAGGAGTCATCGTCAATAGCATTGGCACTTTTACAATGGTCAGGCATTGGTGCATTGATCACATTTGGAGTTTCGACGGGAGGGTCGAATTCAATTTCCCTTTGTAAATTGTCTTCTTGGTGTGTTCTGCATACGCGTGTTGTCTCGTTGAGGTTGCACTGGTGTGGGATTGGAGATCACGACTACCCCCACAGATTGATTGCGATCAGCTTTGTCATGACTCTTCTGACCGTGCACATCATTGGCTTCTTTCTTACCACCAAAAGATCTCTTCGCACAATTTAAAGATGACTCTACTTGTATTTTTTCGCTCTTGATTCCAGCTTCGATATGTTCGCCTGTCAATATCATCTCGGTGAATCCGGCTAAAGAGATTCCAATCTGATGATTGAAGAATGGGCCTGTCAGTGTTCCCATAAACATGTCAACCAAATCCCTATTGGACAAGGAAGGTTGAACTCTGCCTACTAGATCTCTCCATTTTTGGGCATACTCTTTGAACTTCTTGTCACGACCCATAGACATGCTCTATAGTTGCATGCAGTACGTGCCAATTCATTGTCTTGGTATTGTTTGTAGAAAGCATCTACTAAGTCATTCTAGGTATGAATGTGGTACTCTCTAATAATACCCCTCCAATCGAGTTCGGATAAACTCTCTTGAAAGAAATGGATCCACAATTTCGCTCTTGATGAGGATGGATCTTACGAACATAGGACTTCAGATGCAGCTTTGGGCAAGAGATGCCATCATACTTGGCAAAGGTATAAACTTTGAACTTATGGGAATTATCACACAGAACAAGACTCGGATCATCAAAGTTTGAAATTTTGATTTTCCACAACATTCGACGGTCTTCAATTTTCTTATATTTTTCGTCATCGATCCGCTCACTCATATAGTCTTCTTCTCTGTTTCCAGACTCATGATGGCTTCCTTCATTGTTTTTTATACTTCCTTCAGTTTCGCCGCTCTTGTCTGAGAATTCGAGTTGTCTAATCACCTTGATTGGTCCTTTGTGATTTCTTCCCATGTTGAGAATACCAATGGTCTTCTTCTTTCTGGTGATGAGCTTCTTTAGATCTTTCTGGACTTGGGCCAAATTGGTGAACATCTCCTAGAATTGGGCGTTCTGAGCCTGGAGATCTTTGATAGTTTGTTCAAGGGCCATTTCGGCTGAAATAAGCAGCGAGAGAATAAGAAAACCGGTCTTCAATGTACCTATTATGAAATGTTATGCCATGATATGTGATGTTATGCAATGCAATGTTTTCAAGGACCTTAGGAATTTAAATTTGTTAAACAAGAACGAACAAACTTTTTATTAGTGTATCTTTAGCAAGTACAAAAGAAATTTTAAACAAATAAAAAGAAATTCCTAGAGCTTAGGCCTCCCATTGACGCTTCCTCTTTGTGTTGAAGTAGGTATTGATGTTTCGCTCCTCGTGAAGTAGCTTTGTTAGCTCCAACACTCTTTTCTCGCTTGCATAGCACTGAGCTTCGAATGTATCCCTTTCTTCTTTAAGCTGAATCCAGGATCTTTTCAAGTCTTCGAAATTAGTAGGCATGTCTGGATGGAGAATGGTATAGGGTTCGTCACCTTCAACAACAGATTCCATAACCACTGGTAGAACAGCTGTAAATGGAATCATGAGGTTTTGAGCTCAAGATCACACCCATTTGAGGTAAGGTTCCCAAGGAATGGAATTTTTGTGCCCCAAAGTTTTGGTATCAGTCTTCTTCACCGTGCCCCAAGCGTGCACAAATCTTCGACGGTAGTTTTGGAGATCGTTGTCGTAGTCAAACACAATGTCTTGGAGAAGCATATCATGAGGACCATCTCTTCGAGCATAACCAAACTGACGTAGAGCTAGAGAAAGGTTGTAAGTGATACATCCCCTTATGCCAAAGAGTGGTACATTAGGGAATTCCCCACAACGCTCAATAAAAGTGAAGTCCTTTTGAGAAAAAAGACACCAACAGATATTTGAATGAGAGAGTGACATCAACCTTTGAGACCACTTCAATCTTTGCTCGTTCTTCATTACTGATTGAGGAAGGTGCGAAATAAACCACCTAGAAAGTAATGGTATACAACACATGATAGTTCCTTGTCTTTTGGTAGTACAAGTGTGGAGAGAATGCAGAATATCCCCAAGTAAGGTAGGCACAGGACTAAGAGTGAGGAATATCTTGATGGTGTTTACGTCTACGAACTGGTCGAGATTAGGAAATAGCACCAAGCCATAGATTAGCAAGGCCAAAATGTCTTTGAATACATATAAACTCATAGCCTTTAGGAATTCTCGAGCTTTCTTTATCAAAAACTTAGCAAGCAAACCCTTAACTCTGTTTCTTGTTTCCCAAAAAGCTTCAATGACCGATCGCTTTAGATGTAATGCTGATGTGATGTCTTCGTATTTCGGAGCTTTTTCTGAACCGGTGAATGGTATCTGATCAAGGATAGGTATCCCAAGTAGCTTAGAGAACTCTTTCAATGTAGGCACCAACTAGTAATTTGGGAATGTAAAGCAGTGATGTTTCGGATCGAAGAACTGGAATACGACGTGCATCATATCTTCTTCAAAGTCGGAAATAACCAAGTCAAGTAGATAACCATCCCTTTTGATAAACTGGGCATGATCGAGAACTTCTGAAACTAATTCTTTGAGTTGAGAAGGTATACCCATAAAGTTGATTCAGATAGTCTTCCTGGAAGCCATAACTCCTACAAAATAGAGCAAAGATAAATCCCTAGGTCCTTGAAATAGTTAGAAATGATATGATGTTATGATGTCATGATGTCATGTTTAAAACAAGTAGCAAGCACAAGCAATTCACACAATAGCCCTAGGTTTAAGGCTTACATGAGGTATAGGTGTCTACCCTACCAGAGTTTAAGTGGGTTCAACCTGTCCTATAATAGTAACCGGATTATAAGAATCTCATATCATTGATCTTTATCATAGGCTTATTTCAATATGACTACCAAGTGGTCAACCGAAACATCCCGAAAGTCGAATCTTAATAAGCGTAGCATCGAGTATCAACCAACCTCAGTCTGCACCGAAGTCGACCATCTCACTACCTTCTAATGGCCAAGATGGGTCAATTAGGGTTCTAAAAGTTGAGTTAGTGCTTATGACACCTCGCAGACACCAAATACTTTCCTCAACTGAACATGAGGAGCATCGGGACATCCAAAGTGTCGCACTAAGGTTGCCATCATTTTGATCGTTTCGGTATACGCCTAACGATCGCGGCTATTTATTGCTACTTACCTAAGGAAACTTGGATCCGGGTGTAGGATACCCCACAAGTATAATACCCAAGAAACCCTTAAAAGTAAAGCAGATAAGTCAAACAATGAAAGAAGTAAAGTGATCTAAAGCCCTAAGATAGCCTCTCTTTAGGGTATGTCCCCAGCAGAGTCGCCAGCTTTGTGATACGGTGGGAGAACTTACTTGTTTGTTTTATGCTTTATCGCAAATGTTGCGATAGCAAGAGTTGCCACCAACTGTTCTTTATCCAATTAAGGGAAGGCGAAAAGAACATGAAAATACCTTCGTTAGATTCGAGTACGGAGGCGCTTATGAAAGGGAAGGTAATAACACCTTTCCATCCGTAGTTATCTACGGGCTCTTAATTGCTTAGCTCACTTTATAAATTTCTTTGTGTGTGTTTTAAAAGATGTTTTGAAAAGGCATTTTCTTTAACTTCGTAATGATTCTCGCTAGAATGTATACGAAGTGTTTGGAAATGTTTTATTTTGAAAAGTGTTTAACTTTGTAATCATTCACTGGAATGTATACAAAGTGTTTGAAAAGTTTTTTTTTTTGAAAATAGTGAGGTGTGAAAAGTATTTTGAACGATTGGAGCAAGCAAAGAGTCTTATTACCTACTCGAATAGTTGGTAGGTAACTCATCCGTTGGATGTAAAGGGACGTTGTAGGGTCATCGTATGGTCATAGAAGGCAACATGTAGGGATACCTTAGCATATTCATAGGGACGATCATCACTTTCATAGGTAACAATCGAGGGACAAGATCATGTATTCGTAGGCAACAATCGAGGGTCATCGAGGGACTATGATCTTTGAATTGAAGGAACTGTGGTGATATTATTCGTGAGCGTCTTAGCTAAGATATCTCTACGTTCGAGGGACACGGCGGTTCTTATTCGAAAGGCAACAAGAGAGGATACCCTAAGGTGTGAGTGGATGCAGAGAAAGTGTTTGTATTCAGATATTTATCTTGTATTTAGAAGTGATCTATGTTGTTTTTAATATTACCGTACACTCCTAATTACTACAACTTAAATATGTACGGAAATTAAATTGCAGAAAGTAAAGTGCGGAAAGTAAAGTGCGGAAAGTAAATCCTACGCTATTACATGGCTTTGGGGCAGATACATAATAGGAGTGCGGAAAGTAAAGGCAGAAAATGTAAATCTACGCTATTACATGATAAAAGTTTGCGACCTATACAACTTTTCTAGAATTGTAAATGCTAATAAGAAATGGATAATCGAATAATAAGAAAATTTTAGTAAAATGTTTTGAAAATTAGAAAAAGGGTTTTAGGTTAGTAATCCTAATTACTAGAGAAGAAAATATTTTGGGAATTTTTGAATTAGTTTTAATGGGAAAATAATTAAAGGTTAATTTAATGGTTAATTAATAATTAATTAAAATATTAATGAAAAATATTATTTTTTTTATGTTAAAAATTAAATAAATATTTTTCTAACCTAAATGCAGAAAAGAAATATTTTTTGTGATTTTTATGGTGTTAAAAAAATGTTTGAAAAGAAATTAAATTGGAAAAGAAATTGAAAAGAAAAATATGGAAAAAACATGGAAAATGGTTAGTTTTGCAAAAGGTAAAAAAAGATATCTAGGAGCCAGGGATCGAACCCTGGATCTTTCCGTCACACGCGCGCTGCCTTGCCATCTGAGCTAGCCTCCATTCGTGTTAGACATATGAAACAATAATATTATAAGGGAAATAATTTTCTGAAAATAACTAAAACCAAATCGCGCACGAAGGGATTATCTTCCCCATTTGAATTTTCAGACTTTTACCAACTGACAGGTTTCGTTGCTAAAACCTATGCCCACGGTTTTGTCTGTCACTATACCCCTGCAAGAAATCAAAATCAAGAAATATGCAATATAAATTTGTTATGGGACATGGATCAACTTGGTTTGATCCCCTGAGCACGATGATGCGTTTGGTTTCATCCAATTTTACCTATTTTAGAAGACCTCAATTCAAGGTTTCAAACCCTAACAATGGCATCTCTTCGTACCTGCGTCTAAACTTCAATCAAACTATCCAGAAAGCATCGAAATAGTTATACAAACACGAATATGCAATCAAATTAAGTTAAATATGCATGAATCATTGAAATTGATTTTGAGTTTTGAAGAGCAAACTGTGATCGTGATTTCTCATTTCTGGATGTTTTGGTTGATGATGAAGGTCCGATCGACTGGGACCCTGAAGCGATTGGAATGCTTGGTTTGGCTTGAATCGGAGCAAAAATAGGTATGCCAATTGCTTGAAGGTCACATATTTTTGAAGTTAGGTTAGGGTTCCTTGAGCATGAATTTTTCGTTCTCTTGGCATCTGGGATCGGTGTATATATATAATGGATGGTATTAGGTCAAGAATCAATGAGAAAATATATGCTCATCAATGCAAAATATTTGATTGGAATCAAACCAAAATTTGCCTTTTTGAACCATTTTCAATCAAATCTCTTGCCAATATCAATAATTTCGAAAATATCATCTTATATGGCTTGCTTGGGCTTCAAGAATGTTGAAAACAATCCTTGCACTTAATTCTTTGATTTTATATCTTTTATTTTAATTAAATTGATTTTAAATGAATAAAAATCCAAAGTAAATAAAATTAAAGATAAAAGGCGGGCCTTGGGCTTGAGGTTTTAATTCGGATAAGAAACAAGTTTGAACCAAGAAAAGTTAGGCCCATTTAGGAAAAAATTGATTTTTAAGTATTTCTCTTCATGCACCTCCTCAAAAATGTCAAACTTGCACAATTTGTATCTTTCACAATTTTCAACATTTTTTATTGTTCTTGGACTTTTTAGAAATCTCAAGATGTCCTCTAAACACTCCTTTTAGTTTCATCTTCATTTAAGTTTCCATGTTCAGAACACTTTGCAAAAGATGACTTTTGTTGACTTTTAAAAGACATAATATTTTGATCCATAACTTCCAAATGAAGCATTTTTGGCCAAAGCTTGTGAGACATAAAGTTGTAGAGAATTGAATTCCCTTCAAAATGAGCATTGGTGGAAAAATTTCTGTTAAAGTATGTGAAAGTTATGCTTGGTAAAGTTCTGTTAACTTTTGTCTGAAAAACCCTAATTTGGAAACTTTGACTTTTGATCAAATCTTGACTTTCCTTGAGGAATCATGGTCAACCCTTGATCAAATGATGAATATTACTTCAAAATATTGATGTTGACCAAAAATTATGGAGTTTAACTGTATGTTGACCACAATTCACTTTGTGTCCAATACAACTAATTTTCAACCATCTGAGCAATTGGATGAGCAAATTTGGTCATAAGGCTTGAAACTTGACATGGTGATCCTTTGAAGCATATGATGAGGTATGATGACCACTTTAAGCATTGGAAATATATTTTGACTTGAGAGGACCAAAATCCTAGTTTGGATTGATTGCTTAGGAGAGGGTTTGTTTGGTCAACCCTTGTGAAGTCCTTAAGTATGGAGATGTGAATTGTCTTGAGAAGTAGGAGGGAAAATTTTGGGGTATGACACCAGGAAAGGAAGCAACATGATTCGCGTGTGCGGGCTGACAGGGACTAGAACTTTGTGGGAGTCGATTACGGGCCCCTTTCTCTTACCCATCATATCATCATGACTCTATAGTAGGAAATGTAAAAAGTGGGACTTTACTTGGTGGTGCCACGTCGGGTTGCCTAACCACGCTGACCTATGCAAGCAAAAATATAAACACTTACTGAGAATGGCCTCCCTATGCACGGATGAGGACTTTAAACAAACCAAGCACAATTAGCACACAGAAGCGTCCTAAACGGGTCTTTAAATAAACCAGAGGGGTTCCCAACATGCTCCAACTACGGAAGCCCCATCATGCATCTCCATTCCTACTTCTCATGGCAAGGAAAGCGGTAAAACCCTATTTCTCATGCTCTAGAAAAGCAGTAAAAGAATGTGATAAAAAGAAAAGTATAGCTAATACTAAACGGATAATAATTCCGAAGAGCACTACGAGCTAAAAATACTCAGGAAAACTTCAGGTAAACTGCCATCAATAAAGCAATAATCAGAAATAGCTCGATCAATATAATCCCAAGGTAATTTTGAGCAACATGTGTGTGTAGCAGACACATCCTCATAACAATCGAAACACCTGCACAAAGGTACATATCCATACAAAATAGAAGAATATGTGTTGCTCAGAAATGAGAAAACACAAAGCAAAGTGCGTTTAAAACGCAACCAGAACTATAGGAGAAGCAGTATCCATGGGAGAAGTGGTGTGTTAGTGTACCAAGATTAGGTACCTAACCAAAATATCCTCAATGTACCTTGTACAAGTCAACAAACACATCAAAATTAACAAGGACGAGAGAAGATAATCGCACACTCACATCAAGTCAAAATATGATCCAAATGCTAAGAAATGGAATGTGAACATGTATAGCAACATAAGAGTGGAAAATCAGAAAGCCACGCATACATAATGCAAAATAACCCATGAACGATATCAAAACCGAGCTAAGTCCATCATAATAATTCTCAAATGCAATGCTAAACATAGTTAGAGACCTTGAGAAGTTGGAAACCAAAAATCTATACAAGAATGGCCAAAGAATGCATTATTCACAAAGGAATCGAGGCATGAAGTGTAACTCTAATAGGGGAAAAGATTACAAGCAAACGTACAAGAGGAACCTAGAAGAACTATACAAGTGTCAAATTAGTTCCTAAGATTTGAACCACTAAAGGTTTGATTCGAAGTTCTATTTACAACCTTAAGATGAGGTTTACATTTATCTACAATTAAGTTGGGAAAATGTCCTAAAGTTTCTAAGAAACACATGGTATTATACTCCTACAACTAATCAATTCAAATGACAAAAGAGAAACATGCTTTTAAACATCTCAACAAGATTGAAACTTGAGAATTAGGTAAGTATTGAATTTAAACTAGATATGGAACTTTACAAGTCAGTAGCCCATTCACATTCAATGATCTCAAACAAAATATACAAGAAAAAACATAATTGAAACATATTTGTGCACCAAAACTAAGTCAAAGCAATCTATCGTTGCTCTAAAGGTTAATTATCATGGTACCCTAATCATATGACTCAATTATCAATTCTAAACCAAGATGAGAAATACCTAAACATGTCAACATGTTAATTAAGAGGATAGTTGAATATTAGAAAGGAAATTAGGCACCGTATGCAAAAGATCAATTCCTAACTTGGTGAAATAGCAAGCAATTATACATCTTTATGTTCACACAAAAGAAAACTCGGATAAAGACCTAAAAATATCTAAACAATTATGAGAAAAATATCTAAAAGCTCCTAATACATCATAGAATCAGAATGTTATTTTTAGGAATTTTTGTTGTTAAGAAACGATCAAAAATCACATCTATATGCGAAGTATTATGGGAAAAATCGCCTCTAAACATGTTATCGAAAATAATTAAAACGAGATCGAAATTTAATTACAAAAAATCCCTAAAAAAATGCTAAAACTTTAAAATTCCTAAAGTATCAGGAACCTATTTATTCAAATTTTTATTGTCGAAAAACGATCGAAACCTCATTGAAATGTGTACGGCATCATGGAGAAATCGCTTCTAAACATATTATCAAAAATTGATTAAAAAATAAAGGAACTTAATTGTTAAAAATTCATTAAAAAATATCAAAAATATCCAAAGATGTTCAAAAGTCAGGAACCTATTTTTATGTATTTTTTATGTGTCGAAACAATCGAAATTACAGACGAAATTGAAAATGTATTGAAGTTGTAAGTCATGGAATCAAGGGGTGTAAAATTGAATTCCAGTTTGTACTATTCCTGTTATAACATTTGAATTGGGCCTAACGCTAGGGGTATAGCTACGAATTTGTTAATCTCAGTCTAAATTCTACACTAGGTCCATTCTTGTCCAAACTAAAATAACCTCTAGAGTTTCTTATTTTTATTACATTGTCACGTTTATTTTTCATGTATTACAAGCACTAGATCAATTGTTCATAGTTCTTGAGTTCATTCAGATTTTTAAATAAATAAAATACCAAAAAAACATGTGGCGAGTTCCAAATGGTCGATATGGAGCAATGCAAGAACCACAGGGAAAGGGCCACACTTAGGGCTCAGGAAAAGGGTTGCCAAAATCAACCTTCTTCTACGTTGACTCCCAACGCCGGCGACAGCCAATACCACGCCAAATTGAAAATCAAGGCTTCAACCTTGCTCGAAATTTCGCGATAATTCTCAATCTAAACTCCATCTTCATCAAAACTCACACAAACTCAAACAAATCACGATAAAAATTGAGATCTAGAAGCGAGTATTCACATCAGCTCTGTCGTAAAGCTAAGCTCTAATCTCTAATAGCTCAAAGCGCATAAATACGCATGAATATTCTTATTGACAAGCCTGAAATGCTGAAGAGAGTTCTAAAGATCTTACTAGCTTGTAGACTATGAGAAACTCCAAAAATCTCTACACGCACGTTCTTGATGCTTGAAGATATAGAAAGCTCCAGTAAATTCCGAAGATCTTGAGAAATAGACTCAACTCGCTCTTGAGTCATATGAAGAATATCGACGAAATCTGCAATTTTCTTCGACGGTGGTAAATGGAGGCGACGGCTCTCGGAAAACGCCGTGAAAAGACCCGATGAAGACGATGAACGTCAAGGAGAGAGGATCCGGCGAGAGGAGAGATGAAGAGAAAACGCCGAGACGATGAACGAGAGATGATGAAGTAGTGTGAACGGTAAATCCAGCTTGTTGTGTGGTGAAAGAAGATGGTTACGGAGGAGGAAGAATAATGGTGACGCTGGTGGCAATGGTTACTAAGTTTGCGGAGGTTGTTGAGAGAAAAAAGTTTGTTGAGAGAGGTGGCGATAAAGAGTTTTTGTTGTGGTTATCGTGCGGAGAAAGATGAAGAAGAGTGTAGTCAATAAAGTTTGTTGCGGTTTTCAGAGGAGGAAAAAGTTTGTTGAGAAAAAAAAGTTTGTTGAGAGAGAGAGTGGCGAAAGAGAGTTTTTTTTGTTGTGGTTATCGTGCAGTGAGAAAGATGAAGGAGAGTGTAGTCAATAAAGTTTGTTGCGGTTTTCGGAGGAGGAAGTTAGATGTGATGGAAGGTGGAGAAGAGTTTTGTTATGGTTGTTGGGGGTTCGAGAGTTTGTTCCGTGAGGGTGGTAGGGTGAAAATGGTGGTGAGAAGAAAAAGATCAAGGAAGAGTGAGGCGGTTGTGAAGCGAAGAAGAAAGGTGGTTACGGTGGAGAGAAAAATTAGTTTTGTTGTTATAGTGGTGAATAAAAAAAAAGTCATGATGAAAAGAGAGTGATGAGAGGTGGTTGCTTTGTGAGAGGAAGTGGATCAGAGAATGGCCAGAACCCCCCAAAAAAGTTTGTAATTAAAACACGAGAGAAATAGCCAAAACGATGCCCAATAGCTTGACACCTTTTACATATATTTAAAAAAACCTTTCTAGAATGCCTGCTTACTGGTTCTGCATGGCTAGATTGAGTAATAACCTGCTGGCATGAATGTCACCACTTCTATAACAATATCTCGAAAATGCCACGCACTCAATTTCTTGAGTCTCTAATTCAATAATCCTTGGACCAAATGTTGCATTCTTGGTACCATGAGAAAAAGTGTGTAGAGGAAGATGTGGAAGTATGGTTGAAGAATGAGAGAAAAAAAGAAAAAAAGAAAGAGAGCAGAAGTTATGATCGTTAGGAGCAAAAGTTCTGGCCGTTGGGAGCAGAAGTTCTGGCCGCTGGGAGCAGAAGTTCTGGCCGTTGGGAGCGGAAGTTTTGGCCGTTAGGAGGTTCTGATTTTCTGATGAATCGTGTGGATTGATAAGTTGTATACATACACTTCAAGACTCACAGAAGGCCATAGAATCACTTCAGGATCAAATATCCGACCACAACCAGATCTTGCTCGAAAACCTTAATCAATACCCACATGAGAGGGAATCAAAACCTCAAAACCTCGATTCTGATGAGATAGTCAGAAGCTTCTGGATGCACACATCTTGTATATTGAGACGACGCTTGAAATAACAGAACCTCAGAAATTCAACTTTTGAGAATCAAACCTCTTCTTTAGAACAAGGTATACTCTCATAATCGGAAAATCCTGATCCCATGGTTAATTCACAAATGATATGCATGCAATGCACCTATTGATTAAGTGTAAGCCAATTATTTATAAAAAAATGAAGAGGGCGAATTCTAGGGTGCAACAACATTGAAGGGAGAGGCAATCATTTACGCTGCGTTAACTGCAGCTCATAAGATGGAGATGATAGAGAAGATGCACAACTCAATCTTGTTGATCCTTGGTGATAAGGTTCTTTGACAAGTATTAAAGGAGACGACAGCGGTAGGGTTAGGGGTGAAACTTGAAATTTTGTACATGACTAAATCGCTTGTAAATCGACTCTACCTGAAGCAAGTTTTGTATTCATTCAAGATGATTGAAGACAAAGTGTTAACTGAGCAGTTGAATATGTTCAAAAAGGTGATTTTTGATCTTGAAAATATTGATGTGAAGATCAAAGATGAAGATTAAGTGCTATGGTTGTTGTGCTTTGTCTAGAGCATGCTCACTTTAAAGAAACTCTCTTGGATGCAAGGTAGTCCATGACCTTTGAAGAAGTTCGATCAGCCTTTTATTTTAAGGATTTGAACGAACGAAAATGAGCATAAACCTTCAACGGTTGGTGAAGGTTTGTCCATTAAGGGAAAATTCTTGCGAATGGATGGAAAGTTTGACAAGAAGAAAGGTAAAAGTCAACAAAAGTCTTACAATGGTATTTGATGCTGTCATTGTAAGAAGGTGGGTGTAACACCCTGATTTTTATTATTTATTTTATTAATTATTATATTATGTGGTAATTAAATTAATAATGTGTTTTTTGAATATTTGAATTATTTGAATATATTTTTTATTTAAATAATTGAGTTTATAAATAGAAATAACAATTAGTTAGTACTGCGCCTTGTGTTATATTAAGAATGAAAAATGAGTTAAGCCCATTTGTGAAATATAGTAGTAAGTATAGGAAATACGAAATTAGATGTCATAGTTGGAAGAAGATAAAAGAAGAGAATAGAAGAGGAAAAGAGGAGAAAAGGGAAAAAATGAAGAAAGAGCCATCAAGACTCTACACTTAAGGTAAGGGTGAGAATATCTGTTATTATGGGAGTATATATGATTATATATTGGGTAGTAACATGAAATAGGATTGGGTATGTGAATTTCTAGGTTTTGAATCACCCAATTTGATTTAGGAATTTTGAAATTAGGTTTTCGAAATCAAGTTTTCATGATGCAAATAGGTCCCTTATGATAAATACATGATATAATATGTTTTTTGGTAAAAAATGAGCATTAGCACATGATTTTATGGCAAAATTTGAAATTGGACAATCTTGTTTCGTGCGATTTTCCGTTTTTCATGAGGTCGCTTAGCCCGGTAGCCTGGAACTTGCTATTTTATTTTGGCATTAATGGCTTAGGGTCTTGTATGCTTATAATTTAGCATGGACTTACATGTATTTTAATAATTTATTTTACTTGTTTTAGATTGATTACTAATTTGTTTTGATGAGAAACTTAACACTTGAATTGTGTATGTAAGTGTTTGAATTTAATGTTGCTTGACTATAACATGATTTCTATCTAATTTCTATATGTTATAATGATGTGTTGAGATGATTTATACTATGAAATTGTGTATATGTGATTGATTGGCAAGAAAGATGTATGTTGTGCAAGTTATAAAGATAATTCAAAATATGTTGAATTATGTGATGAGTTGTTGAGATTTCACATGTACATGTATCATTTATGTCAAGCGACAATGTTTGGTAATTTACGGGGAATATTGAATTGTCCCAAACCTAACGCTGAATAGGATTTAAAGGCTTAATGATGAATGGGCTTTATTTGTGGTTATCGACTTGGTGATGTGGACTCGATAGGACCGGTAAGGATAACATTGGTACCACATGCATATTGCATAGAATTGCATTCGAGTCACATATGTCAATGTGAAATATATGTTTTGGCATGATCTATATGATGAATGATGTGAATGTGGAATTTGTGATAATTGTGATTGAATTATCTTGAAATATTGAATGATTGAGCCATGTCTCATACGTGATTATGTGAAATGAACTATTTGATGTTGTCTACATGATTATATGAAACACGGTGAATTAAATTGTTATTTGTATGTAATACATTGCTTATGATTATATATATTTTTATGATGATATGAATTCTCAACCTTCTGTTGAAATGACGTTTTATACAATGTCGCTTAGGTATAAAAGTTAGTGGCGCTTCTAATAGGGATTAGGGAGGAGCTAGTTCTATTTGCCACTTTCCTAGGTAGTGATTCATTGCTCTGGTCTATGTAACACGAGGATTATTTAGACTCATGTTTTATTGTATTGCGAGATATTTGTATTTCTCTCTTTTATTCTGATATATGTATGAGATTATGCGATGATTGATCGTGGTGCCTAGTACTTTGTTATATGATTGTTATTATGGGATCTCAATTATGAATTATTTTATGAAGTGAAAATATTTTCACTGCGAGTTGCATATTACATTGATATTTTGGAACATGAATTTAAATATGTGTTATGATCATGACCAATATACATGCTTTAAAATGTTCTTTCGTGAAGTACATGGGACGCCCTCTTGGATTATGCATTAATTTACTCTGATATATGTTATATTATATGTTTTGGGTTAGAGGGTGTTATGTTAGTGGTATTAGAGTCTAGTTGGTCAGTTTCTCAGGTTATTAATGTGTCTATTTCCTCTCGTGTTCGATTTATGTATAAGGCACAATCAATATTGTTTGTCTAATGTGTGTTGTTGGTTGTTTTGGAATCTTAGGACGATGGTTGCTGGAAGGAATGACGATGCTATTGCTGAGGCGTTGGCAATGTAGGCCGGTGAAATTGGGAATCAACTGCATGTCAATGTTGGTAACAAGAATGAAGATGATGAGTTTCGTGCTTTGGAGAAATTTCATACGAACAATCCTCCAATCTTTGAAGGAGAGCATGAACCAAAGCACAAGTTTGGCTGAAAGCGATTGAGAAGATCTTCTGAGTCATGAATTGTACCGATGCTTACAAAGTGAAATTTGGTACTCATATGTTTGAGAAGGAAGTTGAGGATTTGTGGAATAACGCTATTCAGAGATTTTATGAGGATGGAATTGAGGTTACTTGGGAACTTTTTAGAGATTCATTTCTAGAGAAGTACTTTTCTGAGGATGTGCGTGGGAAGAAGAAAATTGAATACTAACTGTTGTGATATCGCACGCACTTTCCAGAATACTACAACGGTCCTATGACCGTGATTGTAAGTTACAAATTTACAACAATACTCTACATAACAATGTATGGACCCGCGTGATTATATGTCTTCTCCAATCATTGTAAAATATCTTTTTCGTAGTACTGAATGTGTCACACCCCTATGCTGGTTCGGATGACCAGAGGCTTTGGAATTTGCGGTGGTTTAGGGCAAGCTCACGGTGGTGAGGGGCCCTTCTTCGAGGTGTTTCCTGTTAGGTGAGAGCAAGCTCACGAGGGTGAGAAGCTCTGTATTTTTGACGTATTTCGTGGTGAATTCAGAATGCCCCTCTCAACTCTAAGGTTAAGGTATTTATAAAGGTCTTTGAGATAGGTTTTAGAGTTTCTTGGAAATTGCAACCACCCACCTAGTAATGGTAGTAAACGGTTGAATTTCAATTTTCTAGAAAGATGTCGGTTATTCCATTGACTATTTCTCTGCATTATCTATAATTAAGATATCTCATTTTCCAAATTTCTCTATACCGGCGAGCGGAGAGTGTCGTGGGAGATATCATTACTCTAGTGGGCGATAAAATTTCGCCACCCCTTGTTGGCGACACGGTCATGTATCCTTCGCAAATATATCGCTACGAAGCTAAATCACAATTTAAATAAAAAAATAAGAAAAATATTATTTGATTTTTAGTCTAAGAAATCAAACATTTTCTTAGGTTTATATTTAATATACCTCATTCAAGTTGACATTGAAAAAATTACAATTTAGTAGTGTGTATATACTAGAGTCATCAAAGTGGGCTACCCATATGGGCCCACCGACGAAAGTCATAAGGCTTGGACCTTTAAATTAGAGTTCCTATTTTCAACGGTCTTTTAGCGCGACCATAAAAACCCTTGCCCATTAGGGGTAGCCCATATGGACCGTGGGTAACCTATATTGCTATAAAATTTAAAAATTATATTAATTTTATATTATGTTACTCCAAAATAATAAATTAATTTTTCTCACTTCCCTAGATTTTGTCTCTATTCAATTCAATTTTTATCTTTTAAATATTATACATTAATATAATCAACATTTTTAACTCATATTCTATTAGTTTCTCTTATGTTAAATATTTTGAGTATTATTTTCTATAATTTAGACATATATTATATGTAAAAACATATTAGAATATTTGTAAAAGATAATATATTACTTAAAAATGTATTATATTTAAAATAATATAATTTTCTATTTTATTGGTAGTCAATATTATGAATTTTTTACTTAAATATTTTTATTAAAAAAAACTCGTTTAGGACCTGATAGCTCAAAGCCCATCTAAGGTCGGGCTCGGGTAATAATTTTAAGGCTCATATTACAATAGGACTTTTTTGACCCAACCCTCAAAAACCCAGGCCCATGAGAACCGACCTAAATGGGCCGGGTAGCCCATTTTGACCGTTATAGTATATACTATATGCTATTATTCTTAATTAAGACTTTGCGATTCAAAGTAAACGTCAAATAGTTCTGAAGCATCTAGCTGCATCATCCCTTCTTATCCTATGATGAAAAGTCTTCGATTCAACATATACTTACGATTCACAAATAATGACGATTAACTAGTTAGAAATAGGAAATACTAATTTAATATTTGTCTTAGCTTGACTGACCCCAAATTATTGTTTATTTTACTACATGCATTCCTCGTGTGGCAAGGTACTGTCATACATTTGATATTTTGGGTAGATTCAATGTCAACTCCCTTGATAAAAAGACAAATAACTTGGTTGAATCGGTAAGGCTTGGACCATGCATGCTTTTTCCTAGTGTGTAAGTAGTAAGGTTGAAAGTCAAAGGAATTTGGCAAATCTATTGTTGCTTCTACAAGCAATGCATTGATTGTATTGAATAAGATCAGTAGAACAGTGAGCAAGTTTTATACACTTGTTAAAAGGATTGCATGAAGATCTTATGCTTTTCTTTTGTTTGAGATGAATAGCATTAAATGAATTCATTTTCTCTAATTCTTTTATCTACATATGCTACGATCTTGGTGTATAGGATTTTATATCATGAATCAAATGTTACCATTACATGATAGTTACACTACCTCTTCTACTAGGATATGAGAAACATTGCTAGTTTGCTAGTTATATAGTGTTGGTGTATATGATTTTATATCATGAATCAAATTTTACAATGAATATCATGTATTCTATTGTAACATTTCCCTAGCATTGTGGGGTGCCTTGTGATTCTATATGGACCAAATGAATCTTATGACATATAGGACCCGTTTGTTTTATTATTATTTAAAAAAAAAAATGATTTTTTTAAGATTACATAATTTTGTAAATTAAAAAAAAAATTATAATTTTTTTTTAATAAAAATCTCAAATAAAAATTCGATTTGAATAGTAATTTTCAAAACTAGAATACGACTTGCGCGATGTGCAGTTGATAAATAGAACTCATTGAAAAAAATAGATTTTATTTATTATAAATATTATTTATTATAAAAAAAGCTATACTATAAATAACTATATTTTCATAACAAAAGAAAATAGTCTAGTTTTAATTAAAAGTAATATATTTATATATAATAAAATGCAAGGTGAAATATTAAATTAAATTTTACAAGATTAAACAAGGTTTTAATATTGGAATCACTTCTTATACTTTCTTGTCGTTTTTTCTTAGATGAGACTTGTTTTTTCCTTTGTTTTGCTTTTATAGATTTTTGAATGTTTAATTTGTGTATGAGAAGGGATGTTTGATATATAAATCGCTACTATTATTTTTTGATTCCCTTGATATATGTTTGATAATAATGTTATGATAAGAGCTTTTGATAATATATGTTGTTAGTTATAGTTCATTGATGCGAGCTTTTGATTTTCTATTCTAGTATGATTTATTGTTGTCAGTGTCATCATCTCATTTCATTTTATATAGACAGTTGTATAGACGTATAGACTGTTGTATGTATTAATTATATTGTTAGTGTTAATAAAGTTAGTAGTATATTTGTGTGATTGTAGTACAAATTTAATTTTTCATGTATAATAGTGGTCGGTACAAAAATTCTTGATACGATGTAGATAATTTGCATATGATTGTGGTTATCTTGTGATACATTTTTAAATAAATGAGGAGATTAATATGAATTTATAATAAATAAGTGAACATATATAGGTCGATATTAGATGCTTGGACAAATCAGAGTAAAACAGAAGATAATATAATAGGGATCGGTACATGCTTAATATGTGGTCGGTACATGCTTAAATCAAATTTAGTTACATACTTAATAGTTAATATGTGTTTTTTCATGTAGAATAGTGGTCGGCAGAAAAGTTCTTGAAACATGTAGATTTGTATATGATTGTGGTTATCTTGTGGTACATTTTTAACTAAAGATTTATTGTTTCTTTTTGCATTTTGCAAACATTGTTAGAATGAGGAACTTATAATGTGTCAAAATGTTGATATTATGAAATCAAACACAATGGGGATTTTTCATCCAATAGAATTACACTACATTGATGTTAAAATTAATTTACATCACTGTGATTATTTTAGGAAAGAATTACATGAGATGATAGAGCTAAGGATATGAAGTGCATCAATTAAAAAAGAAAATATACAGTGGTTTAGCTTCTATATATAGTATATTAAATTCAAGGCATCTATTTATATTATTAAAATTTAGTGCATCAAATTATTTTATGACACTTTAACTCCTCTCTTGTGACACTTTAACTCCTATTTTGTGCCACATTATTTATTTTTTAGGTGATATTTCTCAAAACTCATTTTCAATTTTCAAAGTTAAAATATATTATAACTCTCTTTAGAAGATTATGAGCTCAAATCCTCACAAATATAAAAATACAATAATCTAATATTTATTTATTAACTTTTATTATTTCAAAAAAATATCATACTAATTTAGTTACAATAAATTTATTATTATTATTATTATGTTAATGCAATATATTATTAGACAAATATAATTAAATTATAATTAAATCTCAACAAATCTTTTTCAATATACAACTAATTTGCTCACATATATTATTTTTATAAACTTTATAAATTTTTTTTTTTATTTGTCTTACAATAATTTTTTAATTATAAAAATTAAAGAAAAGATATTTTAATTTGTTTTTTACTTAATATTTCTAATATAATTTCATAATCTTTTAATTTAAAAAAAAAATAACTGAGATGGTACTTATTAATCATATATTTTAAATAAATAGTACTATCATTTAAAGACAGTATTGGACATAAAGTTTAATTTTAAAAGCAAATGTAAAAATCCCATATATTATTTTGTTGCATATTGATAAATAGTTTTGGGGTTCAACCCTTTACAATAATTTCATACTTATTTTAAATAATATTTGAAATAAAGAGATTCTTGACAATTTTTAATTAAATATCCTAACAACACAATAATTGCTCCAACTAAATATACTTTTTAAAATTTTAAAAATAAAAGAGATACTCGGACCATACAGTTAAAATCATTTTTGTTTTCTTGAAATCATAGATACAAAAGTTTTAAGAATTACTTTTAATGTTAAACTATATATTCTCTAATTTTTCAGAATTTAATTATTATTAATTCATCTAGAATTATATTCGAAAATTCACATTCTTACCGAACCTATATATTATATCTCTACATTTTTCATATAGCAACAATTTCTTAATTATAAAAAATGAAAGAAAATAAATGAGATAGTACTTTTTCATCATATATTTATAAATGAGATAGTACGTCATCAATTATAAAAAAAATAAATGAGATAGTACTTCTTCATCATATATTTATAATAAATACTATTATCGTTTAAAGATGGTATTCGATTTAATGTTCAATTTTAAAATTACATTTTAAAAATTCAAATATGATACAATACATATATTCTTTTCTTACATATACTGATAAATAGTTTGGGGTTCAACCTTTTATAATAATTCATCCATATGTTAAATAATATTTGTAGGAAAAAGAACCCTTCATAATAATTCATTCTTATTTTAAATAATATTTGAAAGAAAGAAATTTTAGATAATATTTAACTAAATATTCTAACAACACAAAAATTACTCGAATAAATATATTATTTAAAATTTCAAAAATAAAATAGACGTTTAGATCTGGATCCCCACACTTTAAAATATTTTTTTTCTAGAAATCATACAACAAAAGCAATACTAACAAAAATACTTTTAATGTTAAAGTATGTATTCCACAATTTTTCAAGGTTAAATTACTCTCAATTGACCTACAAATATAATAGAGAATACAACACTCTTTAATGAATCTATATATTTCATCTCTACAATTTTCTTTAAACACGATACAAATAAATTAAGGACAAATAATAAAATTTTTGATTTTTTATATATAACTAAAATTTGACGTTATAGACATAAATTTATAAACTTATTGAATGTTTTATTTAATAGTAATTGAAAATAAAGTTTAATTTTTATTTAAGATTAAAAATAATTACATGTGTTAAACAACTTATAATTAAATATCTAAAAGGGAGACAAACTAAAAAATTAGAATCAAAATAAAATACAAATTATTATCTTTTAAAATTATTTAAATTTACAAAATAAAATCTTGTATATCACTTTCACTTAGAATTAAAAGTTTCTTGTCTTTTAAATAAAATGTATATTTTATTTTGATTAATTCAAATCATTTAATTTGTCTCGATTATAATTCATAATAAATTATTCTAATATAAATTTGTAGACATTATTTTTAAAAGTATATTTTTTACATAATTAAAATTTGATACAAAATAAATAAAATAAATTAACAACCAAGCATCGCGTGGGTCTAAATCTAGTTAAATATTATAATAAAACATCATCAATTATAATTCTAACACATCACTAAATATAATTCTAAATTTGTTACATCATTCTATAGTCTTATGTGGCACATCTCAAATATCAATTTATAATTCTATAAATTATGGGTCACGCGTTCAAATCCCTCTCAAAGACGAATAAAATATCATTTTGAACAAATTGATCTAACAAACAAATCATTAAACCAATTATTTTTATTTCCTTAAATTAAAAATATTCTCTCATATTTCAATTATAAAACAGACGTGGAAATTCAAATACAATAAAATATTTTTTATTTTCATGAAATTATAACCATAAAAGTAACACTTAAAATAAATATTTTTTTTATCTTAGTGTAGTTATTACATAATGTTCAAGTATAAGTCGCGTTAAACTTATTTAATATAATATATTATGCAAAAAAAATTACAGTGTCTATATACTTTACTATTATATCTTTTATATAATCTCAAATAATAAACTAATGACAAATAATAAAATACATACTACACAAATGATATAAGAAAATTCAAACACAATAAAATATTCTTATCTTATTCTAGACAAAGTGGTCTAAGAAGCCAATCATTACTCCAAAAATTTATATTTTCTTATTTTAAAAATATTTCTCTCAAATTTCAAAAATCTAAGAGATGTCAAAATCTAAACACATTAAAATAATTTTTTATTAAAATTATAGTAATATGTAATACTTAAAATAAATATTTTTAATTTTAAAATAATTTTTACAAAATTTTCAAATATAGTATGCAACAATCTTATAAAGTTCGACAAAATAGACATAAATTTTATAAAAAAATGAAAGTTTTATTTCATAATAAATATAAATAAACTTTTAATATTATTTAACACTAAAAGAAATACATATATTTAATAAATTAAAGTAAAATAAATAAATAAAAGATAAGTATAAAAAAACATTTAAATTTTAAAAGATATTTGGAAATTCAAATACAATAAAATCTATTTTTTTTCTGAATTTATCGCAATAAAAGTAACATTTGAAATAAATATTTTTAATCTTAAAGTAATTTTTACATAATTTTCAAGTATAAGTCACTTTAAATTTATTTAAAATATAATATAGTATGCAACAGTTGTTTAAGGTGTCTATATACTTTATTGCTATATTTTTATATAATATCAAATAATAAACTAATGACAAAAACAAAATACTACACAAAAGATATAAGAGAATTCAAACACAATAAATGTTTTTATCTTATTTTAGACAAAATGGTTTAACAAATAATCATTAATTCAACTATGTATATTTTCTATTATTAAGAATATTTCACTCAAATTTTAAAAATAAAAGAGATGTCAAAATTCAAACACAATAAAATATTTTTATTTTCTTAAAATTATAGCAATAAAATAACCATTCAATTAAATATTTTAATCTTAAAGTAGTTCTTACACAATCTCAACTATAAGTCACTTTATGTTGATATGAAAGAAAAAAATATGATATGCAACAATCTTATAAAGTTAAACAAAATAGACATTGACTTTATAAAGTTATTGAAAATTTTATTTGATAATAATTATAAGAAAAGTTTATTTGATAATAATTATAAAGAAAGTTTTAATTTTGTTTAACATTATAAATAACTACATGTATTTAACAAATTAAAGTGAAATATCTAAATAAAAGATGAGTGCAAAAAAACATGAGAATCAAAACAAAACAAAAAAAAAGTATTTTATAGATATATAAGTTTGCAAATCTAAATTTTGGATATCACTATCAATTTATACGCATGTATTTTCTTTTTAAATAAAATATATATTTATCTATGTGATTAATTTATATTATTGTCTCTATTATATTTTATAAAAGAATTGTTTGTAATATAAACTAAGTAATCATATTTTGTAAAAACCAACTCTTAATATGTTTAAAATTCAATAAAAAATAAATAAATTAATTTACCACTGCGTATTATGAGCCTAAATCTAGTTTAACAGTTAATTCGGAAGAATTTGAGTAAATGTCATTACGGTGCATAAATTAAAATAGAAAACATAATAATAGTGTGATTTTAAAAGAAAATGTATAGTTGTTTGTTAATGTTAATTTGGAAGAATTTGAATAAATGACATTATGGTACATAAATTAAAATAGAAAACATATTAATAGTGTGATTTGGAATAATTTGAGTTAATTGACATTATAGAAAAATATAAAAAAATACTCTGTGGAGAGGTATTATGAAAAGAAGTCGATAGAATTGTTATAAAGAAATATAACTAATAAGAAGATTGACACATCATACTTTTGCTGAGGAGGTAGAAATTTGATTATTTGGCACATAAATTGATGATGTTTCTGTGAAATGGTATATGGAAATTTTAATGCATTATATTTAATAGATATAAATAGATGTTATTTTAGGTATTTTCTCTTATTGTAATTTGTTTTGGATATCAAAATTTCAAAAGAATCACTTAACTTTAAAGCTATTTCAAATAGACTTTCATAAAAATTAGTTTTAAAATATAACTTTTTAAAAAATTGCGATTTTGACTATATTTTAGTCTTCAATAATGTATTTATGTTATTGAATGTCAAAATTAGTGTTTCAATTTTGAAAAACGAATATAAAAATTTGTAATATTTTGAAAAATGGTTTTGTAAAATCTATTTTAAAAATACAAAGAAAAAATCCATTTTTTTAAAGTTGAAACAAACGGGCTCATGTTTAACTTCGATGAGATGGGGAATTCTAACAATGTTTCCTTCATTTGTTCTTTCTCGTTGAAAAAAAGGGTGATACCTACAAACACTCGATGTTCAAGACGGTGACTAAATGAGCCATAAGAGAGTGTTTTTAGGTTTTTAAAATAACGTGTACCTTAATTATGATGTTTAACCTCTAATATTGATAGACTTTAGGAGTTTTGGAAATTCATAATTTTCTTATTTAAAACATGTCATAGTATTACTAGTTATGTAATATGAAAGTCTGCATTTAATCACACATCCTATGAGAGTTTTTTAGGTTTTTAAAATAATATGTATCTTAACTATGATGTTTAACCTCTAATGTAGGTAGATTTTAGGGTTTTTGGGAATTCATAATCTTTCTTATTTGAAAATGTGTCATAGTATTACTTGTTGTGTGATATGATAACCTTCATTTAATCACACACCCTATTTGAGTGCATTCTTAGGGTGAAATTTAAATGCTCATGAGGTCTTACGCTCTTTCTCTTTTAGTTTGCATTTCCTTTGTACCCTTGATCTAACTTTTCATGATGGTTACACTACTATAAAATCAACATTTAGTGTCGATCATTTGGCGACGCTAAACGCTAAAAGAACGATGATATTACCTATTTAGTGTCAAATTAATGTCGGTGTCGGATCAGTCTAAATCGGTCGAAGTTAACATCGTAGCATCGCTCATACATGGTGGTGTCTATGGTAGATTCGGTTAAACTTATTCTATGCTGAGGCTACTCTTAACCCAAGGCTAAAAAGACAAAATTTAAAAAGAACCAAAAAACTAGTATCGGTTGGGCGGAGACTAATGTCAACTTTTTTAAAATTCAAAGAGTCTGTTAGACTTCGTTGGGTTGAGGCTAAAGTTAATTTAAAAAAAAAAGTAAAAATAAATGTCAGTGTCATCTAGGACGACGCTAAAGTCAACTTTTCAAAAGTCAATAAAACGCTCAACTTCGTCTAGGCCGAGGATAAAGTTAACTTTTCAAAAGTCAATAAAAAATAAGACTTCGTGTGGCCGAAGCTAAAGTAAAAATATATGACACGTCATATGTTGCACCCCTGGATTATAGACACTACTACAAAACACGTAAACAACAACACCATGGTCACCACGGTTCTTCCCGACATCGCGGTGACATCTCAAAACTAAGGCGCTACCATATTATTTTTGGATTAAAAATTAATTGTATATAACAATGGTTGTGGAGCCAACTATAGTGATACCATCAAGCTTTCATGGGTTTTAACTTTAGCGCTCTCATATATATTATTCCTTTAATGTTAATGCGCACCTTTTCCTTTTTATGTATTTTTAAATTAAAAAATTAAAGGGGTATGACTATGGTTTATGTGTTCCACCGTTGTGACACGTTTTATATATATATATATATATATATATATATATATATATATATATATATATATATATATATCATCACGGTTGGTATTGTAAATCGTTGTGAGTATATTTATATATAAGCGAATTAACACTCACTCTTTAATAGTAATGTCGTATCTTTCACAACACAATTCTAGAACCCAATTTTCTCTTATTCTTCATCATTAGCATTCATATTATACACTATAGCCGTCAACCCTGTTCTTCTTACATAAAGGTATTCTTCTTTTTCCTTATTCTCTAATTTTCGTGTATGTTGTTGTTATGTTTCACATGATTTATTGTTCTTTTCTAGTTATATGTTGTTCTATGTTATTATTTCAAGTTTTGTTGTAGACAAAAAAGCATGTGGTTTCACATATTGATAATATTTATTGTGTTTTAAGGACTCAAGAAACAACAACAACAAACTTCATCTAGTTTGAGCAACTATGAGAAGAAATATAAGAATTATGAAGTTATTGTGTAAACTTCATCCACCTTATATTTCTTTTTCATAGATTCACAAACTAGATGAACCTCATAGGGTGATAATGGTGGTGGTTAAAAGTGTATAATATGAGATGATAAGGTACACATGGTTTGTGTAGTAATAGAAAAAATACAAGAATTATGAAATCATTGTAGAAACTTCATCCACCTTGAATTTTTTCTATTGCTTCAATAATTAGATGAACTTCATAGTTCCACAATTATTTTCAATAAGAGGTGCGTTCTATAAACAACTTAATATGTTTTGTGATATTGTATGATGTTAGTGTTTTGTTGCTAAAATGTATGTTGTTGTTTTTTTTTTTGTGTTATTTCATGTATTTGTTGGGTTATTGTATGCTATTTTTGTTGACAACTATTCTCAAAACAAGAACAAAACATTGCTAACTCATAAGAAAAAGGCTTCTTGTGTCTTAGTAATGTTCTATTCTTTAAATTCTTAAACACTTGACATGTCAAGATGAAATATAGTTTCTTATATACAGTGTATATTTCTTATTTTACTAACCATTTAGTGAAAATAAAATCATTTAAATTGACATAGAAACTATAATATGAATACGAAGATGTATTTGAAGTGCTACCTATATCAATTATTGTATTTTGAACTGGATGTGTCTCATTCAACATATTTTATAATTCTTAACACATAATATATGGTTAAATGGTCAGATTCCTATAATACATCGATATCTATTATTCTACTTTTCCTCGTCGTCGTCACTTATAATCGTGACTGTTAAGATCATGATTGTTATGATGATAAGTCATCCTAACAATAACGATGATAAGCAACGATGATGAGACAAACAATAATAAAATATATTTATGCATTGAATGAATCCAACCATTGAACCATATATGTGTTAAAGAATATAAAATGTGCTAAATGAGACGCATGCAATTCTAAATAGAATTGTGTGTTTAAGTTGGTTTTCAAGAATAGTTTAATTTTTCAGATTATATAATTCTTTACCAATTTTAATGGTTGTATTTCTTATTGAGGTGTATGGTAAAACAAGAAAAATACATTTATATATATAATAAACTATAAGAATGTTTCAGTCATACCCCAATTTTTGACCTAAGATACCATCTAATATCATTCACATGTGCATCATTGCATCACTGACAATTTCAGAACAAGGTAGATCGCGTGTGTGCTCCTTGAGCCAAATTAGGGTTATGATCAAAAAATTTCATCTGTTCAAGATATGATCAAATTAGGGTTTGAGTCTCCATTAAAATGAAATGATATATCTTCACCAATCATCAACATTTGATCTTCAAATTCCCATCATTTCCTCAAGATCTATCTTGAATCGACCAATTACGGTTTTGATCGAGGATGGTGTATCTTTGACTTTTTTCTCAATGAATGACCTAATTGCTTGGATATTGATCTAAAAATCATCAATTCAATATCTTGACCTAATTTTCTTGATTCAAAACATTTCAAAAGTCGTGATTGATCATCAGAGAAATTCTGAATCATCTAACAAAAATTCAACTGTTCAGATCAGTCAAACTTTGACTTTTGGTCAACTTTTTGAAATTCAAATTTTTTCAATCATAAAAGCATTTCAAATTATCCATTATGATCATAAAAAATCAAAATGTGTGAAAAATTCAACAAAAAGTCAAATTTGAAATTTTTCCTGACACTTAGAAAAATTTTCAAGTGTTAAAAAACATGGATTTTCACCATTTTCATGGCTATTTTTCACCTAGATCCATTTTGATTCAAGAAAAACTCAAAATATGAAAGTTTTAGATCTTGTTCCAATCTTTCCAAAATGTCCAAGAACTTGGAAAAAAAATTTGTGTAGCTAGGATTTTGAATTTGAAACATATTGGTCCATAACCATGATTTTAGGTCATTTTTCACCAAAATTGTAAGTCATTTTTGCAACTTTCTCTTCTAGAAGCCTTGTCATTATTGAGAGATAAATTATAACTTGCAAATATATGATAGCAATGATTGAGATAAGGATTGGATAAAGAGAGAATTTTAACCATGGTTAAAGAAGTTAACCATGTGCATTAAATGTAAAAGATTCTTTCTTACCCTTTAAGGCAAGTTGCTAATTCTACCAAGCCTATCCTTGTCTTGCTATTCAGAATTCTTGGCCTATAAATAGAGGTCATTATTCCATTCAAAATCACACCAAAACATCTCAAATAACATGTTTTCTCTTTCTTTCTTGGATTGTAAGTAATTGGTTTTCAAAGAGGCAAGAATAACAACTCTCAATTCTTGCAATTTATGAGAAAACCAATGCTTCAAACACGTTCTAGACATCATTTATAAGTTGTTTCAAACTTAAATCCATCACAAAAACTAGCCAAACTCATAAGCATGTTCAAACCTTCATATATGCACAAATTGAGCCTTAACTATCAAACTCTCAATCCACTTGTGCAAGCTCCAATTTATCACTTCAAACATCATCCATATACTCCATAAAAGTTATCCAAACCCTTGAATCACTGCTGGAACCTCAGAAACATCAAAATCGAATCACACCCTAAGAAACTGCAGTTGGACTTGGGCAGACTGATCCAGGCTATCTCTAAGCAAGCCAAGCATCTATACACATTCCATATGGTTCAGTGATATTGTAGCAATCATCAAACAACTTTTGGAAACACTCCTTCGAAGAATCAGATTTCAACTTGAAGAGGTAAGAGCTTGAACTTTGAACTCTTTGATTTCTGAATTCCAGTTCAAAAATTGTTATGCCATCTTGTTTCTGCACCTACGAGGATCATAAACCCTCAATCAATTGCTTAATTTGTTGCACAAACACGATTTCGCAATCAATTTCAGAATTAGGGTTCTTCGTGTTCATGACAAAATTAATCATCTTAAACTTAAAATAAATGAAATTAAAGGCCATCATCGTGTTTCTGGGCTCAAAACGAGCAAGTTTCATTTTTACATGTTTTGATTTCATCAAGAAACGAGTGAGTTAGGAATCACTGAAGATTGAAGGTTAAAGATGAGTCATGCACGCTTCTTTTTTTGTTTTCAAAAACTTTAAATTTTCAGTTTACAATATATTTAATGGTTTGTGTTTTATTCACGGATGTATAGTCACCCCGGTGGTATCCAGCGCGCCTCTTAGTCACTTGCCATGCCAAGGTCTAGGGTTCAAATCCCCCTGAGACCTTTTTTCAAAACTCTTCCTTATTTTCTTCAGTTTTTAACTTAATTTCAAAACATTTTCCAAACTCATTTTCAAATATAATTCAATAGAATCGTGATATTAACAATCAACATGTGGCCCAATGGTTAATCTTTTCACCTTTGAGATCAAGGTCCTGAGTTCAAACCTCTCCAAGACCAAAACCAATTTTTTATCACTTGTTTTCTTCATTTTTCTATCAAACTTCAACATTTTCAAAAACCAATCAAAACTTCTCATTTTGAGATGATTTTTTGCATACTTGTCATTTAATATATCTATTTTATGATTATATCAAAAAATGTAAAAAATATTTTCTTTTCGATATATTTTCATTAGGTTAAAAATGAGACGTTTTTAAGTATTTTAAATACTTTCAAAAAATGTTTTCTTTCCTATTATCAAACCTAATATTTTTCAAAATCTTTTGTGAATATCTTTCAATTTTCAAAAATAATTTCAAGCCTTTCAAAAACATTTTAAACTTACATGCCTCTTTTCCATGATCGATTCGATTAATCTTTAAAAATACAAACCGAACTAGGTTTTTCTTCGAAATTCTTTCGAATTCAAAATCAAATTGATCATGGCCTCCCTCACGATGTAAGTCCCAACCCTTCTATGTACATATTTAATTTCTTTGTACATATCCACCTTTTGTGTACTTATTCAATTTCCTTGTACTTATTCAATTTCCTTGTACTTATTCAATTTCCTTGTCCATATTCAATCATTTTTGTAAATATTTAAGTATAATTAGCTTCGTTCCGCTAATTTTTATTCACATGTTTATACACCGATTCCATTGGTATTAAGAGGAGCATTATTTTCGGTGAAACTTCTCTTAAACTAACGGGCCTCCCTTAAGGTGTAAGTCCCATTCATTTGTATATTTCCAAGTATACTAGCTTATCCTCTTGTTTTAAACACTTGTTTATATATTGCTTTCACTCTTTTGTATATATCCAAGTTACACTAGCTTTTATTGGATTATTTTATACACTTGTTTATATATTTTCCTTCATAAACTTTTGTGAATGCACACACACACTTTGTCATATATATAATTGTTCATATACTTGTTCTTGTTATTTTATGTCATTACAACTAGTATAACAACTAGGTTCCTCATAGCCTCCCCTTGGGCTTCGTACAAAAGAACTCCCCTGTTGAGTTAGACTCCTCTTGGGCTTCGTACAAAAGAACTCCCTCGTTGAGTTTAGCCTTCTCTTGGGCATCATACAAGAAAGAGACCTGGAAATCTCTAATAGCATCCTATTGGGCTTCCAATACAAAGAATCACCTTCGCTAGGATAGAACCCTAAGGGTATGATTTCTTGATGAAATCACTCATGAACCCTAAGAGTATAGTTTCCCGGTGAAATCACTCTTAAAGCCAAGCCAACCATACCCTATAGCCTTCTCTTGGGCTCACAATATAAGGACGCTTGTGAAGCAACTGGTTTTTTTAAAAATCATTTATTTTTAAAACAATGAAGTCGCCACCTAATTTTATTTGTTCTAAAAGAACGGGAAAATATAGATAAAACCCATGACATCGGATAAGGAGGTCTACATGACCAAGAGACATGGATTCTGGAGTCGGTTATGCAAAGGGGAAGTATTAGCACCCCTCACATCCATTGTACTCGATGGGACCCATTTAGTTCATGTATGTGTTATGTGTTATCACAATAATGCTATCTTCTAATTAGTGATCGAGAAAAGAGAAGGGAGAAAGGGTTTTTATTTTTAGTATTTTGAGTTCTCTGCGGTTTCAAAACCTTGTGCCTACGTATTCCCTCATGCAATGGGAAAGTCAAAACTCTGTAGTTCTTCTAGAAAATGCTAGAAGTTGGTTGATTGATTTTAAGAAAAATCGTGCATTAGATATTTCAAATGCTTGAACTTCGACTTGTATGCTCGTATGAGAGGCCAAGTCTTTATATGTTCGTGTTTGAAATGGCTAATGCACACTCTTTGTAAGAAAATAGTTTGATGATCGCATACGAGCGAAAAATATTTGAGTTAGTTGAATTGATTTTAAGCGGGTGAAAAGTACCGAAATATTAGGTTATTCAAATACTAGAAATTGAACAAGTGTGCTCATCCAATCGTCTATTCATCCCAAATACTTTATTATGAAAATGGTGAAGTGAAACAAGGGTCACGTTATTAGGTGTTTCGAGTGAAATAAAATATTTAAATTATTGGGCTATCATCCAATAACCTAAATATTCTAAATTCGATTAAATCGTCGGGCTATCATCCAACAACTTAAATGAATGTCACTATGTTATTATTGACACGAATATATGTATTTAGTTTATTGGGCTATCATCCAACAACCTAAAGACTTCCAATTTGATTAAACCGTCGGGCTATCATCCAACAACTTAACTGAATACCGCTCTAGCTTTTTGACATGGATATAAGTTTTTAGCTTATTGGGCTATCATCCAACAACCTAAAGACTTCGAGTTTGTTTAAAATATTAGGATATCATCTAACAATTTAAACAAACCTCATCCAAGTTTTCTTTTATGAAATTCATTTTGGAAAACAAATTCAATTAATTAATTTAATTTGAAAGTGTTTTAAGAAGTTTGGTATATGGATAGGATGAAATCGGGTCATGATTAATCAAGTATATGGACTTAATTAATCTTGTGAAGATAGGCGCTCCTATCTTCAACTATGAAACCCTTGTGCATGGATAATTGGTATATAGACCAATGTTTATTTTGGTTATGGTTAATCAAAGCAACAATGACTTTGATCAACCTCGTGAGAATGACCATGCCCATTCCCAACTATGAAACCCTAAAGGAATTTGGCGTATCAGCCAAGATGGGAAATTTAATTATTTGCATCACGTGTGTGGAGTGTACAATTGTGGAATATACCATACAAGCATATAAGATAGACAAGTAAAATAATTTAGCACACAGTACACGTCCAAATCTTTTAAATAATTATTAGAACAACAATTTTATTTTGATAAATTTAATTAATAGTTTAATCAATACTATTCAATAAAATTATCTTAGACTAATAATTATTTAATACACAACAAAGTGTATTTGTGTGTGTAAATAAAAATAATTAAGAATAATTGAAAAGAGGTAAGGTTTAGAGATGGCCTGCTTTGAAGCTAGATTCGGAGATGTAGGTTAGGAGGAGAATCACACCGTGTAGGCTTGGGATGCTTGGTAAAGGCATAGAGAATCAGCTAAACTAAACGTATCGGATGAAAGGTGGGTAGAAGTCCCTACATCATACGAGATACAAACAAAACCAACAACGCACAATGGAGAGAAACTACAAAGCTCGAATATCGATTATTAACCATTTGCATTTTTGTAGAAATAAATTCTAAGAGACAACAACATTTTTCGTGTTCTCATGCATTAAAAAATCAAAAATTGAATTCAAAGTTCGAAATTGCAACACAAAGAAGATTATTATAATATAATTTAAATTTATTGACAAATAAATTGGATAAAGTATGAGAATAAAAGTAATATATATAATTATATTTACGATATCAAAAATAAGAATAAAAATACTAAGTACTTTGCATATTTACAAAAATATTAAATAGAGATAGTAATTTAATATTTAGATGCTAATGATCAAGTTTAGGTGTGCTATTGAAAGTGAATGCTTTGAACAATCCTTGATAACTTCACTAATAATAAACTTGTTAGTAGCATAAGTGGGATGAAATTGAAGTTAAATGCACTTGCAATTAGAAGTTGGTTAGTAATCAAGATTATAAAATTGAATGAAGCTTACAAGAATCTATGTTGACCACCGTTGACTTTTTGTCTAACACAACTGATTCTCAATCATCTGAGTAGTTAACTGAGCAAACTTGAGTTGTGAGGCTTGAAACATGACTTGGTGATACCTTGAGACATATGAGGAGGTATGATGATCACATGAGGCAATAGAAACCATCTTTGACTTGAGAGAATCAAAACCCTAGTTATGGGGTTGATTGCTTAGGATAGGGCTCATCTGGTCAACCCTTGAGAAATTCTTTGAGTATGGAGATTTGAATTGACTTGAGAAATAGAAGAGAAAATTTTGGGGTATAACAGTTGCCCCTGTTCAATCTTCTTGTACTTGAATGGTTAGATTTGTATGCTTACCTTTCGTGACATGAAGGTAGAAGATGATTGAACACTCGAGTACACCTGAAAATTTGCACTCGCTGGTGTATGAAATGATCGTCAGTTGACGGTGTACTAGAATGGGCTTATAGATGCCATTTGGAGAAGCTGGTGTTAGGGAGTGAGTCGTACGTTAGACTCCATGTTCGTCTTTGAATGAGGTTACTGGTATGTATTGATTTTTAACTAGATATGCAGCATTCTACAAGTGGAGACATGACCATGTGTAGTCAGAGATGGGCTTAAAGATGCCATCTGGGTTAGTTGATGATAAGAAAGAGTCAGAATAAACCTTCTTCTTGACTTTATCTGAAATGAGTATTTTTTAGGATGTAGATATTTCCCCGTCTTGTTTCGGGTATTAATCTGTATCATGCTATCTTTTGGTAAGCTCATTCAGGTAGTTTTCCCATCTTGTTTCTAGCTTTAATCTTTGAAATTCTGTCTGGAAATTTGTGAATAACTCTCACCTGTTTGAGAATTCAAAATGAGAGAATGAGATTAGTTTTATGAAGATTATGATGCATGTAAGAATGTAATGAGTCTCATGAATGATATATGCACATGTTATGATTTTTTTTATGAATGATGTATGAATGTAGATGCTGTGGTATTTCAAAACATATCCTTCTTGACGAAAATAGGAATGTTCTGCCGAGGATCTTTGATTTCTGCTTTGGGATGAAGTTGTTGGAAACCTTGATTAGGGAATAAGAGATATGTGAATTCCTCCGGTGCACTATCTGACCAACTTTCAGGTCTGGATATTGATGCTGTTGGGGAACGATAATCCTTGAGGGATACTCAGTTGGGGATAAACATCTCATGTACGAATCTTACTAGGGAATGACAAGATCTTGTATAACATATTACTGCTCGGAGACTGACATAATAAGTTGGTTGATGAATTGTTACTGCTCGGGGACCAATGTAACAAGGTTGACATTCACAACGCGGGGACTGGCGTGACAATGTAGAAGATCACTACTCGGGGACTAATGTGATAAGTTGATAGGATCACTTCTCTGGGACTAACGTGATGAGTTGATATGATCACTGCTCGGGGATTAATGTGATGAGTTGATAGGATCACTGCCCGGGGGCTAACGTGATGAGTTGATATGATCACTGCTCGGGGACTAACATGATGACTTGATACGATCATTGCTCGGGGACTAATATGATGAGTTGATACGATCACTGCTCGGGGACAAATGTGATGAGTTGATACGACCACTGCTCAAGGACTAATGTGATGATTTGATATGATCACTGCTCGGGGAGTAACGTGATGAGTTTATAGGATCACTGCTTGGGGACTAACGTGATGAGTTAATAGGATCACTGCTTGGGGACTAACGTGTTAAATAGAAGCGTTGGACATTGCTGAAAGAAGATGATAGAGTAGTAGTCTTGTTGGGAAATCAGTCTTTGTCGGGGGAGCGATGGCGTTATGGGAATTGTAGAGATTATTCTGTGGGAATATTTCTGTGAAACTGACTCTGTGGGGATGTGTTGGTGACTTGGGTTGTTATCCCAATTCCTAAAGTCTGTAGTAATTGTTGTTTCTGTTCTCTTTTTGTATATTTGTGAATAGATATTTATCGTCAGATGCATATAATCATTCAAAGCAATCATTGTACTTATGTAAACAAAACAGATAAAAGTAACAAGTTTGGAACTAGAAAATGGAAATTGTATTAATTTTGAAAAAGGGGCCTATAGACAGGAAGTTCGTATACAAAGAGACCAATATCCTAGTAAGAGGAAATTGTCGGAAATATTTGGAAAATAATAAACTCTATGTGGGAATAATCTCGTCGAGTTTCAGCTCTGCTATTTCTCATATATTTTTGATTATCTCATTTGCGTCCTGCCAGAAGAAGGTGATTGAACTAATCTCTGCATTTGAAGCTAATAGTAGTGTAGTATGTAAGTAGATGATCTCGTCGAGACATAGTTGTACTATTTAATCCCTAACATTTTCCTAGACCGCCCTTTCGGGTTTTCAGTCTAACGGGATACCCTTTTTTTCCCAAGCCGCCTTTGCAGGTTTTCGACTTGCTGGTGTACATTTTTTATATATATGTCCCTAAATTTTGCCCGAACCCTTTTGGTTCTCCAGGATGCCTTTATTTTTTCCTAGGCCAGTCGACCTAGCAGGTCTCATTTATGCGTAGTATTGTTTGACTATGTCTGCGTTTACAGGGTGCGGAAGTCTTCTCCATCCATAGCGGTCATTATCATGGGTCTGGCGGGAAATATTGTCTTGACTACAAATGGTCCCTCATAGGTGGGAGTCCATTTTCCCCTAGGATCACCTTGTGGAAGTATGATGCGCTTGACTACTAGATCGCTAACTTGGTACACTCGGTGTTCGACTTTCTTATTGAAGGCTTTGATCATGCGTTTCTGGTATATCTTTCCATGGCAGATGGCTGCGAGTCGCTTTGTGTCAATCAAGTTTATCTGTTCAAGCCGACTCTGGACCCATTCATCTTCGTCTAACTCTGCGTCCTTCAATGCTCTGAGTGAGGGTATTTGAACCTCAATAGGTAGAACCGCTTCCATACCATATACGAGAGAAAATAGGGTTGCCCCTGTAGATGTTCGTACTATAGTGTGATAACCGTGGAGATAAAATGACAACATCTCATGCCAATATTTATACGTCACTTTCATTTTCTATATAATCTTCTTAAGATTCTTGTTGGAGGCTTCCACTGCGCCACTCATATTTGGCCGATATGGAGAAGAGTTGTGATGTTTTATCGTGAACTGCGTGTAGAGTTTGGTGATCATTTCGTTATTGAGATTGTGTTTGATGAATTTAGCCACCACATTCTTGGTAACAAATGCGAATGAGGCTGCTTCTACCCATTTGGTAAAGTAATCAATAGCAAGGAGGATGAAACGGTACCCATTAGAAGCGGTAGGTTTGATTTCTCCAATCATGTCAAGGCCCCACATCCCGAAAGGCCACATAGCTATTTGAACATTCAATGGAACTGGAGGTACATGCACCTTATCTACGTATATCTGGCATTTGTGACAAGATTGAGAATAGCGATAACAATCAGCTTCCATAGTGGACCAATAGTAACCTGCTCTCAGAATCATCTTAGCCATTGCATATCCACTGGAATGAGTACCAAATGTGCCTTCATGTAACTCTTCCATAATTTTTTCGGTTGTCTGCTAATCTACACATCAGAGTAAGGCCAAGTCATGATTGCATTTGTATAAGATATCGTTACTGAGAAAGAACTTGACGTAGAATCTTCTTAGGAACTTCTTATCATTGACAGATGCCCCTTCAGGGTATTCTTGAGCCTCAAGATACCTCTTCACTTCGTAGAACCAAGGTTTCTCTTCTACTTCTTTGGTATCAAGTTCACAACAGTATGCTGGTTCGTCTAGTCTTTCAATCGTCATCTGAGGAGATTCGTTGTCCCATCTGACTTAGAACATAGATGACATGGTAGCTAACGCATCTGCCAATTAAGTCTCTTCTCGCGAGATGTGCTCGAAAGTAATTTCTTCGAAGTAGGGGATCAGGTTCAACACATGTTCTCGATATGAAATGAGATTTGGATGCTTCATGTCCCACTCGCCTTTAATCTGAATGATCACCAAAGCCTAGTCTTCGTATTCTTGCAAGAACTTGATCCACAAGTCAATAGCAGCTTTGATACCCATAATGCACGCTTCATATTCAGCCATATTGTTGGTGCAGTCGAAACATAATCTGGCGGTGAAAGGTGTATGGCCGCCTTTAGGAGATGTAATCACAGCGCCAATACCATTGCCAAGCGCGTTAGAAGCTCCATCGAAGACCATGGTCCATCAGGATCTTGGCTTAGGTCTTTCATCTGGTCCAAGCGCTTCGCAATCAGTGACTAACATAATATCTTCGTTTGGGAACTCAAAATCCATAGACTGGTAGTCATCTATAGCTTGATGATCCAAATGATCATCTACCACACTTCCTTTGATGGCCTTATGAGTAGTATACTGGATGTCATATTCGGTCAAGATCATTTTCCATCTTGCTATTCTTCTAGAGAGAGCAGGTTTTTCGAATATGTATTTTATCGGATCCATCTTAGAGATCAACAAGGTAGTGTGAGTCAACATATACTGTCTTAGTCGGCGAGCAGCCCAAGCCAAAGCGCGCTGCAACTTTTATCGAGTTGTGAGTATCTTGTTTCACAGTCGGTAAACGTTTTGCTAAGGTAGTATATTGCATACTCTTTTCGACAAGACTCGTCATGTTTCCCCAACACACACCCCATTGAATTCTCTAATATTGTTAAGTACATGATGAGAGGTCTTCCTTTGACTGGTGGCATCAGGATAGGAGGTGCGTGTAGGTACTCCTTCATTTTGTCAAAAGTTGTCTGGAAATCATCGTTCCATATTACTACTTGATCTTTCTTCAGTAATTTGAAAATTTTCTCACATGTCGCAGTTAGATGTGCAATAAATATGGCAATGTAAGTCAGTCGTCCTAAGAAACATCTGACTTTCCTCTCGGTACGGGGAGCTGGAATTTCTTGAATAGCTTTAACCTTAGCGGGGTCAAATTTGATACCTTTACCACTGACAACGAATCCCAAGAGTTTTCCGGATCTGACTCCAAATGTGCATTTTCTCGGATTCAGTCTCAATTTGTATTTCTTCAGTCTATCAAACAACTTACGTAAATGACCAAGATGTTCTTCTTCCGTTTGTGATCGAGCTATCACGTCGTCGACGTAGACCTCTATCTCGTGATGGATCATATCATGGAATAAAGCCACCATAGCACACTGATATATGGTGCCAACATTCTTCAACCCAAACGGCATGACCTTGTAACAAAAGGTGCCCCATTGTGTATCAAAAGTAGTCTTCTCCATATCTTCGGGAGCCATCTTGATTTGGTTGTAACCGGAGAAACCATCCATGAAAAAGAAAACCTTATGCTGAGCGATGTTGTCAACCAAGACATCGATATATGGAAGCGGAAAGTCGTCTTTCAGGCTCTCCTTATTTAAATCTCGGTAATCCACACACATACGCTATTTTCCATCCTTCTTAGGTACTGGCACCACATTCGCAACCCATTGTGGATAAGAAATAACGGCTAAGAAACTGACATTGAATTGTTTCATAACTTCGGCTTTAATTTTATTAGACATCTCACGACGCATACGACGAACCTTCTGCTTCACAGGGAGAAAACCTTCCTTCGTGGGTAGTCGATGTACCATAATGTCGATATCTAAACTTGGCATGTCTTCATAGGACCAACCAAAATTTTGATGTAATCTCGCAGCATCTGGATCAATCTTTCTTTAACACTGTTCTCAAGACCTACTCCTATCTTGATTTCTTTTCTGTCTTCGTTGGTACCTAGATTCACAACCTCAACCGGTTCTTTGTGTGGCTGTATAGCCCTTTCCTCCTGCTTTAGTAGTTTGGAAATTTCTCCTGGCACTTCACAATCTTCTTCACCTTCATCTTCGGGTTGGTAGATCGGATTATCGAAGTCATATTTAGCAATAGCAAAGTCATTATCGATGTGATCCGGAGTGAATGTGGATCTACAGTTTATTACGTGTGTGTGTAAGAACACATAGGTTTTGAAAAGGTGATAAGATAAAAATAAATGCAGGGGGCACAATATTTGAATGCAAAAGTCCAACGATTTGTTGAATGAAAATATGCGAATGACAAATAATAACCCTCACAAATGAACCATGGTGCCATAGGCAAGACACTGGGCTTAAAAGAAAAATGCGTAAAACATAAAAACAATTACTCTTGTCTAAAGGAGACTGTCATACCATCCTTAGCCATCAAATTGTTGAGTCCATTGCCTAGAGTTGGGAAGATCCAATTGTTTATGTCGAAATCACCATTATCGCCTTCTATAGCATGAACTCCATTCTTGTTGATGCGGAATTGAGATTCGTCGGCACGTTTGCGGCATATCGTCTTTTAACCTTTATAAGTGAAGCCAAAACTAGTCTTGTCAAATTTGAATGGAAAATCGGGTAGCTGACCCCAAACGGTACAACCTCCTTCAACTACAACTCTGACATCTTTTAGTGAGGCCATCTTCGGTGGAAGTCTAGTAACTCTAAGAGTCACAAGAGAGTCGACAGACATGACTCGTGGAACTACTGAGAAAGCTTGACAGGGAGTTTCAATAAATTCAGCTTCCATTTTGATGTATCGCAATGACTGTAGATGGCCTACAATGTATTGTTCTTCTCCGCATACTGTAACAATCTTCTCTTTCATTGGGTATTTCAGCTTCTGATGTAGAGTAGAGGTAGCAGTGCGTGCCTCATGTATCCAAGGGCGTCTGAGCAGGCAAGAATAAGCTGGACAAATAACTCTTACAAAGAAATTAGAGTCAAAAGTCTAGGGATCCACTTTGATCGGCAACTTGAGCTCTCCAAGTAGTGTTCTCTTCGAACCATCAAAAGCTCTTAGATTATGTCACTGGGTTTCATGACCACTTCTTCAGCATCAAGTCGGTCGAGAGCACTCTTTGGCAGGACATTCCGAGCAGATCCAGTATCCACCAATACGTGAGAAAAAGTAATTCCCCTACACCCTATAGAAATGTGCAAGGCTTTGTTATGTTTCCTTCCAGCAGGAGTTAGATTAGCATCGGAAAAGCCTAAACCATTGTCTGCGGTCAGGCTAGTAATACAACTTTCGAATTAGTCAGCAGAAGTGTTTTGCGGTATATGAGAATTCTTTAGAAACTTCACCAAGGCTTTAGCATAAGCCTCAGAGCATAATAACAGAGCTAGCATGGAAATCATGGACGGGGTTTGTCCCAACTGCTCCAAAACATTGTAGTCCCTTTGGAGGAGATATATCGGGAGAAAACACTCTTCCAGTTCTGGTTACCTTGCTTGATCCGGTGATATTGTTGACATTAGGACTGGCATCCTTAACTGTACTATCTTCAATGGTTAATGGCTCTTGCTCGATGCCATAATAGTAGAATTCGGCTCCATAATCAAAGGTATAGCTTTATCAGAGGAATATGGAATTGGTCTAGGCGAGGTAATAATCAGAGGTGGCACTCTCGGTGCACAATCAACAGAGGTAATCCTAATTGTGTTCACATTAGCATATTCTTCGGGATAGTCTTCATCTCCCCATCCGGTTTCCTTGATGTCTTCGATTACAATCTTGTAGCTCTCAGGGGTGGTATATTTCACCATAAAATCGTACTTCCCACTTGGCTTCCCCAAGGTATCTCAGACTTCTGGTATGGCTTCGCTTACGTCTTCGATTTTCATGTTTTTAGAAACATCTTCTCACAAACTCTCTATAGATAGAGTTTTTCAAGAATACCATTTCTCGATTGTCTATCAGACGTAGAACACCTCTCTTTAACCAGGCACATCCATTGGGCTCGCACGCGCAGTAACAGAAGTTATCAAAACATCATGGAAATAAACCACCTTGTAGCAAATTCTTTTTAACAATCATCAAGGGAGTGATTAACTCATTCACAGCAAGGACGTATGAGTCGTTATCAATGGCGTTGGTACTCTTGCCATGGTCGGGCATAGGTGCATTGATCATATTCGGAGTTTTGACAGGAGGGTCGAACTCGATTTCCCGGGCTTTAATCATATCTTGGATCTTGTTCCTCATGGTCCAACAGTTGTTGGTATCGTGTCCTGGGCTATTGGAGTGGTATGCACAACTTGCATTGGGATTGTATTTCGGAGAAGAAGTGTTGACATTCTGAGGAGGATCCTTCAAAGTAATCATTTATGCTTTCAACATGTGATGTAATTCATGAGACAAATACATATTGATCTTCGTAAACTGTCTTCTTGGCGCATTCTACCTACGCGTGTTGTCTTGTTGAGGTTGCACTGGTATGGGATTGGAGATCAGGACTTCCCCCACAGATCAATGGCGATCACCTTTGACGCGGTTCTTCTGACCATGCACAACATTTGCTTCTTTCTTCCCACCAAAAGATCTCTTCGCAACATTTGAAGACGTCTCGACTTGAATCTTTCCGGTCTTGATTCCAGCTTCAATGCATTCTCTTGTCAATATCATCTTGGTGAATCCGGCTGAAGAGTTTCCAATCAGATGATTGAAGAATGGGCTTGTCAGTGTTCCCATGAACATGTAAACCAATTCCTTATTAGACAAGGGTGGATGGGCTCTGCCTGCTAGATCTCTCCATTTCTGGGCTTACTCTTTGAACTTCTCATCACGGCCCATAGACATACTCTGCAGTTGCATGCGGGTTGGTGCCAATTCAGCATTATACTAGTACTATTTGTAGAAAGCATCTGCCAACTCATTCCAGGTATGAATGTGAGTATTCTCTAGCTGACAATACCAATCTAATTGTGCTCCAGATAGTCTCTCTTGGAAGAAATGCATCCACAATTTTTTGTCAGTAGTGTGGGGTTGAATCTTCTGAATATAGGACTTTAGATGAAGTTTTGTACAGGAAACGCCATCATATTTGGCAATAGTAGGAGCTTTGAACTTGCGGGGATTGACCACTCCAGGAATTAGGCTTCAATCATCAAAATTCAACCTGACATTTTAAAGTTTCTACAGCATTCAGACGATCTTCAATTTGCTTATACTTCTCTTTGTCATAAGGGTACTACTCGCTCATATAATCTTATTCCTCATCTTCTTGAGACTCATGATGACTTCCTACATCGCCCTTGACGCTTCCTTTAGTTTCTCCGCTCTTTTCTGAGAATTCAAGTTGTCTGACTACCTTGATTGGACCTCTGAACCTTCTTCCCAAGTTGAGAATGCCATGTACTTTCTTCTTTTTCTTGGTGATGAGCTCTTTCAAATCTTTCTGTTCTTGGCCTAAGTTGGTGAACATCTCTTGGAACTGAGCATTATGAGCATGAAGATCTTCAACAGTCTGTTCGAGAGCCATTTCTGGTAAAATAAACAATGAGAGACTAAGAAAACCGGTCTTCAGAGTACCTGTTATGAAATGATATACTATGATGTGCAATGTTTTCAAGGACCTCGGGAATTTAAATTTGGTAAACAAGCAGGAACAAACTTTTTACTAGTCTAATTAGCAATAAGTACAAAAATAAAATTCCTAATGCATAGGCCTCCCATGGACACTTCCCCTTTGTGTTGACACAAGTGGTAATGCTCTGTTCCTCGTGAAGTAGCTTCGTCAGCTCCAATACTTCTTTCTCGCTTGCATAACACTGAGCTTCAAATGTATCCCTTTCTTCTTTAAGTTGAATTCAGGATCTCTTTGATTCTTCAAAATCAATAGACATGTCTGGATGGAGAATGGTATAAGATTCGTCGCCTTCGATAACAGGTTCCATAATTAGTGGTAGGACGACAACATATGGCATCGTGAGATTTTGAGCACGAGCTCACACCCATTTGAGGTAAGGTTCCCAAAGAATGGAATGTGTATGCCCCAAGGTCTTGGTATCAGTTTTCTTCACCATGCCCCAAGCGTGCATAAATCTTCGGCGATAACCATGGAGATCATTGTCGTAGTCAAACATAATTCCTTGGATAATCATGTCACGAGGACAATAACTTCGAGCATATCCAAACCGACGTAGCGCTAAGCAAGGGTTATAAGTGATACCTCCCCTTATGCCAAGGAGTGGTACATTAGGTAATTCTCCACAACTCTCAATAAAAGTGAAGTCCTTTTAAGAGTAGAGACACCAACGAATATCTGAATGAGAGAGTGACATCAACCTTTGAGACCATTTCCAACCTTGTCCTTTCTTTATCACCGATTGAGGAAGGTGCGAAATAAACCACCTGGATAATAACGGTATGCAACACATGAGAGTTCCTTGTCTTTTCATAGTACAAGTGTGGAGAGAATGCAGAATATCTCCGAGCAAAGTAGGCACAGGGTTGTGAGTGAGAAATATTTTAATGGTGCTCACGTCTATGAATTTGTTTGGATTAGGAAATAACACCAAACCATAGATTAGTAAGGCCAAAATGTCTTCAAAAGCGTGGAAACTAATAGGTTTTAAGAATTATCAAGCCTTCTTTATCATAAACTTAGAAAGTAAACCCTTAACTCCACTTCTTGTTTCCCAATTGGCTTCAATATCTGACTGTTTTAGGTGTAAAGCTGATGCAATGTCTAAAAACCTCAGAACTTTTTCTGAACCGGTGAAAGGTATTTGATCAAGAATGGGTATCCTAAGTAGCTTATAGAACTCTAACATTCTAGGTACCAATTGATAATCTGGGAAAGTAAATTAATGATGCTTCAGATAAACGAACTGGAATACGAGGCTCATCATATCTTCTTCAAAACCGGAGATAACTAAGTTGAGTAGATAATCATGCTTCTTGATGAACTGAGCGTGATAAGTAACTTGTAAGACTAACTCCTTGAGCTGGGAAGGTATAACCACGAAGTTGATTTGGATAGTCTTCCTGGAAGCCATAACCCTACGACAAAGAGCAAAGATAAATCCCTAGGTCCTTGAAATGGTTAGAAATCATATGATGTCATGATGTCATGTTTAAATATCACACACAAGTAATTCACACAATAGCCCTAGATTTAAGGCTTACATGAGGTATAGGTGTCTACCCTACCGGAGTTTAGGTTGGTTCAAACTGCCCTACAATAGTAATCGGGTTATAGGAATCTCATATCACAGATCTTTCTTGCAGGCTTTATTTCAATATGACTACCAAATGGTCGACCGAAACATCCCAAAAGTCGAATCTCAATGAGCGTAGCATCGAGTATCAGCCAACCTCAGTCTTCACCGAAGCCGGCTATCTCACTACCTTCTAAAGGCCAAGATGGATCAATTAGGAACATCAGGACATCCAAAATGTCGCACTAACCCTAGCCATCATTTTAACTGTTTCGGTCAATTCCGGATAGTCGCGATGATCTATTGCTACTTACCTAAGGAAACCTGGATCTAGGTGTAGGATGCCCCATAAATATAATACTCAAGCAACCCTTAAAACTAATGCATACAAAACAGACAGAAAGCGAGTAAAAGTGATCTATAGCCCTAAGGTAACCTCTCTTTGGGTGTATTCCCCAGCAGAGTCGCCAGTTCTGCAACACGGTGGGAGAACTGACTTGTTTGTTTTGCGTTTTATCGCAAATGTTGCGGATAGCAAGAGTCGCCACCAACTTTTCTTTTATCCAATAAAGGAAAGGTGAAAAGAACAGGAAAGACCTTTGTTAGATTCTGAGTAAGAGAGTTAATTATGAAAAGGGAAGGTATTAGCACCCTTTCCATCCATAGTTATCTACAGGCTCTTAATTGCTTAGCTCACTTATGAAAATTTGCTTTCGGTGTGTGTATGATTTGAAAAGTATTTTGAAAAGTATTTCGGTTTGACTTTGTAATGATTCTTGTATCAGTCCTCAAGAATGTATGCGAAGTGTTCGAAAATATTTCGTGTAGAAAATGTTTAACTTTGTAATGATTCTCGTTGGAATGTACACAAAGTGTTTGTTTGAAAATATTTTAAAAGGAGTATGAGGTGTAAAAAGTGATATTTTTTTATTGGAGAAAGCAATAGAGTCTTATTACCTACTGAGAAGGTCATTCTTGTTATTTTCCTTCTCCTTTAGGATAAGGCTATCCATACCATTAATTGGTAGGTAACTTTATCCATTGGGTGTGAAGGGACAATCGTAGGGTCATTGAAGGCAACATTGTAATGATACCTTAGAAAATTTGTAGGGAGGATCATCACTTATTCGTAGGCAACAATCGAGGGATGAGATCATATATTCGTAGGCAACATTGAGGGTCATCGAGGGACTATGACCTTTGTGTAGATTTTGAATTGAGGGACTTTGCTAATAGTATCCCTACGTTCGAGGGACATGACCATGTTTATTTGAAAGGCAACAAGAGAGGATACCCTAAGGGGGTGAAATTGTGAAATAGTGATTGATTTAGATATTTTATCTTGATTAGGGTTATCTAAGTTCATTGATTAGTCTTTCCATACAAACCCTAGTTACTAGCAGTTAAATATATACAGTTATAGGGTGCATAAAGTAAAAGTGGAAAGATAAATGTCCTATGTTATTACATGGCTTTGGGGAAAATACAGAATAAGAGGTGCGGAAAGTAAAATGTGAGAAATTAAATCTACGCAATTACAAAAATAAACTTACAACCTATACATCGATTTCTAAAATTTAAATGCAAATAAAGCAATAAATAAATAAATGAAAATTGTTTTTGATGTTAGTAAAATATTTTAGGTTAGTAATCCTAATTACTAGAAAAGAATTTTTTTTTTTTTTTGAATTTTTGGATTGATTTTAATGTGAAAAATCCTATTTCTAATTAATTAGCAATTAATTAAGAAAATAATTTTAAATGTGAAGAAAAATCGAATGTTTTTTGTGTTAAAAATTAAAGGCTTAAATGCACTTTTGGTCCCCTTATATTCATTTTCTAAATATTTTAGCCCCCCTATAAAAAAAACCAATTAACAGGTCCCCTAATATCATATTTCATGTTTTTTTTGAGAACTCCCATGACAAAATAGTCTAATTTGCATATGTGACATTAAAATTATGAGGTGACATTTTTTAATTATTGTCACGTCATTAAAAATAGACCCAAAAATATATATTTTAGAATTAAAATTTATAATATATAACCAAGACGGATATAGAACATCTTTCCCTTAGGACTGCTCGGTTAGGGTAGCTCTCGATCCTAGACATTAGGATTTACATCCTTTACATGTCAACATAGGTAGATATTTCCATACATCGTCAATCGTAGGTCCAATCTTTGCATGACGACATTAGGGCTATTACTAGTTAGTTTCCCTTTTGTTTTGTCTGTTTCTTTTTGCATTCTTCCATTTAATTAAACAAAAACTTGCTTTATTTTTCTTTTGAAAACTAAAACACCTAACAATGGTTCAAACTCCTTTTTTAAAGGTAAAAGAAACCAACCAATGCAAACTCTTTTTCGCCTACGGAAAGGGTCTGCAATGAGGAGAAGACCTCTATTTATAGGCTAAGATGTTTGGCAAGCAAGGAAAGATAGGATTGAAGGATTTTTGCAAGTTGGCTTAAGAGGTAAGAATGGAATCTTTGCATTTAATGCACATAGTTAATTTTGCAAACCATTGTTAAAAACTCAAGTTTTCTTATCTGTTCGCGTTAAAAAGTGACGAACGAGGGAGTCGAAGCGAAATTCGAATCTCTGGCTCGAAACGATTTACTCTTTTGATTTGTTTTTAAAGATGCCGCGAGCATCAAGCTTTATTGTTTCCAAAACAAGAAAAATCAGATGAAAAAGGGGAAAGCTGCAATACCCTCAATAAATAATGATATGTGGTACGACTAGCGTGAACTAGACGCAACGTATTGGGGAGATTCTGGGCAAGGGGGTTTGTTATATAAAGGGAATAGATGTGGCACCCTAAATATATATAGTTATCTATAGCTTTATATATGAATATTTTGATATGTTTGTGTGTTTTAATTCGCTATTCTATTCTTGGGAAAGTTTCTCCTTTGGATTTTAAGAAGGGTAGGTTATGTGGGATCATAGGTTTTGTTATTATTGTGCTCGCAAAGATCATTGGGATCTTCTACATACATATTCCTTAATGGGAATCAGAGCATTTGTAGCTCGAATCTAAGGGAGCTATGGTTTTGGTTGGTTTGAGGGAGAAAAAAGTATGCTCGCTAAGGATGAGACCTTGTGCCTACATATTCTCAAAGGGAGATTAAGAAAGTCAGAGCAATCGTAGTTTCCACTTATGCTAGTGGAAGCAACGGGTGTTATTAAGAGACAAAGACAAATGTCATCTTAATGAAAAATGTATCTAATCTATTTCATCACATACATTTTTGAAGGGTTGATTGATTGAATCTTTCATCGTAAGTATTAGGTGTTTTGCTTGAGTGTACAAGCGTTACCACTTGCGAGTTAAGAAAGATGTTTGAAAGATGATTGAATCTTTAATTGTAAGTATTAGGTGTTTTGCTTGAGTGTACAAGCGTTACCACTTACAGTTGAAAGATGTTTTGTTTGAAAGAGTGTTTAAAAAGAGTTTGATAGTATGTGATGTGATAGATGAGATACTTCTTCCATAGAGATGGTAAATGTCTAAATCTCGAGGAGAAATTGATTGGATTAGGGGGGATGCTTTTAAGATGCCTGTGGGTCCTTGTATTATAAGCCCAAGAGGAGGCATTCCGAGGGTCATCGAGGGTCCTTGTATTGTGAGCCCAAGAGAAGGCATTCTGAGGGTCATCGAGGGTCCTTGTATGAAGCTCAAGAGGAAGCTATAGGGTATGGCTGGCTTTGGATATAAGAGTGGTTTCACCGAGAAACCATCCTCTTAGGATTCAAGAGTGATTTCACCGGGAAATCATACTCTCAGGGTTCTATCCTAGCGCGGGTGGTTCTTTGTATTGGAAGCCCAATAGGAGGCTGTTAAGAGATTTCTAGGTCTCTTTCTTGTTTCATGCCCAAGAGAAGGCTAAACTCAACGAGAGAGTTCTTTTGAACGAAGCCCAAGAGGAGGCTAACTCAGTAGGGGAGTTGTATTATATGAAGCCTAAGCGGAGGATAAACTCGATAAATGAGTTTTCTTATATGAAGCCTAAGAGGAGGCTAAACTGAATAAATGAGTTTTCTTATATGAAGCCTAAGAGGAGGCTAAAGGAACCTAGTTGTTAAACTAGTTGTTATGTTATAAATGAACAGTTATATGAACAAGTGTGTGATATGTATTCACAATAGTTTATGAAGGAAAGATATAAACAAGTGTATAAAACAAGCAATTAAAGCAAGTGTAACTTGAATATATACAAGGTTTGAGACTTACACCTTAAGGGAGGCCCATTGGTTTAAGAGCAGTTTCACCGGGAATAATGCTTCTCTTAATACCAATGGAATCAGTGTCTAAACAAGCGGATGAAAACAAACGAATGAAGTTTTTTTATGCTTGAATATTTACAAAGATGATTGAATGTGTACAAGGAAATGAATATGTACACGAAAGGGTGGTTATGTACAAGGAAATGAATATGTACATAGGAGGGTTGGGTCTTACACCGTGAGGGAGGCCCATGATCAATTAAGGAAATTCAAGGAGAAACCTGGTTCGGTTTATCTTTAAATCTAATCGATCATGGAAAAAGGTGGGTAAGTTTATTGAAAGGTTTTTGAAAAGGTTTTGAAAATGATTTTGAAAAGTGAAGGATATTCACAAGAAGTTTTGAAAAAGATTTTAGTTTGAAAGTTGGAAAGAAAACATTTTTGAAAAGCATTAAAATACTTAAAATGTCTCATTTTTAACTTAATAAAAATATAATAAAAAAGAAATATTTCTTTTGGACTTTTTAACATAATCATACAATAGGTATATTAAATGACAAGTGTGCAAAAAATCATCTCAAAATGAGAAGTTTTGATTGGTTTTTGAAAATGTTGAAGTTTGTTAGAAACTTGAGAAAATTAGTGATAAAAAAAAAAGTTTTTGGTCCTATGGAGGTTTGAACCTTGGACTTCTGACTTAGAAGTGAAGAGTTTTTCCACTGAGCCATTTGCTTGATTTGTCATTTAATCACCTTGTTTAGAAGGCGTTTTGAAAAAATGATGTTTTGAAATGGATCAGAAGTTGTGTGCTTCTGAAGGGGTCAGAAGCATGGCTTGCTTCTAGAGGCAAAAGGCTTAGAAGCTGGCTGCTTCTGGAGCGCTTTGGAGGTATGCTGCTTCTGGGGCGTGTGGGAGCATGCTGCTTCTGGATGCTAGAAGCTGGCTGCTTCTGGATGCTAGAAGATGGCTCCTTCTGGATGCTAGAAGCTTGATGCTTCTAGGAATGTTGAGAAGCTTGATGCTTCTAGGGGTAGAAGCTAGATGCTTCTGGGGCGTGTAGAAACTGAAAGTTTCTAAGGGTAGAAGCTTCAGAAGTACTTCTTGAGGCTGAGCCTCAGAAGGGCTTCTAGAGAAACAAGCATCAAAAGCTTGATGCTCCTTTTATTAAAAAAAGGGTTCCAGGGGGATTCGAACCCTGGACCTTGAGGCGAAGGAAAGTTTTAAGTGTGTGCTGGCTTGCCACTGGGGTGGCTGTTACATCCGGTCATAATACAACAACCAATAAACATAACATTAATCAAAAATTTGAATTTACAAGAAGTTAGAAAAACGTGCGTAACAGCTTCATCTTCAACCTTTAGATTCCAATTCGTATCTCTCTGGTTTCTCCATGAAATTGCACGATCCAAACATCAATCTTGCTTGGATTTTCACCAGGAACATGATGGTGGCAATTAATTTCATTTATTTTAAGTGTAGGGTGATTAATTTTGTAAGAACATTAAGAACCCTAATTCTGAATTTTGATTGTGAAATTGTGTGTGTGCACCAATTCAAGCAATTTATTGAGGGTTTATGATCCTCAAAAGTGGAGAAACAAAATAGCACAACAATATTTGAGTTGGAATTCAGAAATCACAGAGTTCAAAGTTGAAGTTATTTCCCTCTATGAGCAGAAATCGAATTCCATTTTAGAGTGATTCCAAAAGCTGTTTAATGATCTTGTGAGCTTCCTTGAGTATCACTGAGTGTATTCTAACACTTACCTTGCTTCGAAGGTGTCTGATTCTTCCTACCTAAGTCCAGTTGCAGGCTTGCTGGTTGTGAAATGGAAGATGGTGATGGAGCTGTTCCAGAACATGTTTAAGTGTTTGGACAATCTCTATATGTTGTATAGAGTATGTTTAAAGTGAAAAATCAGAATAAGCACGAGTGATTTTGGAGTTTGGAAGTTTTGGCTCAAAACTTGCACAAATGAAGTTTTCTAGAGAAAACTGACTCTTGGCTTGTTTTTGGATGATTTAAAGTTTCAAACAACTTCTAAATGATTTTTAGAAGATGATTGAATGACACATTTGGTTAGAATTTGTAGAATTTTGCAATTTGAAATTCTAACCTCTTTGAAACTTAGGAACTTGCAAAATAAGAAATGAGTGAGGAAGAAAGTTTGGATTATTTTAGGTTTAGTTTTTGAATGAAGAAGAACTCCTATTTATAGGCAAGGAATTCTGAATGGCAAGGCAAAATAAGATTAGAAGAGCTTGCAACTTGGAGCTTAAGGCTTAAGAAAGGAATATTCCTTCATTAAATGCAAATGGAATCTTGTAATCATTGGTTAAAAAACACTCAAGTGTTTTTATCCTTTCCTAACTATTTCCATAAGATTTTTTAAACTTAAATCATATCTCATTTGGTGATAAGGCTTCTAGAAGGGAGAAAGTTAGAAAATAACTTGTAACTTTGATGCATGATTTCAAAAATCCATGGCTTTGGAGCTCTATGTTTCAAAATCAAAACCCTAGCTACACAAAGTTTTTTTTCAATTTCTTGGACATTTTAGAAAGCTTGTAAAAAGACCTACAACTTTCATGTTTTGAGTTTTTCTTGAATCAAAATGGATCTAGGTGAAAAATGGCCATGAAAGTGAGGAAAAATCATGTTTCTTAACACTTGAAATTTTTTCTAAGTGTTAGAAAAAATTCTAATCTTGACTTTTTCTTGACTTTTTCACATTTTTTGATTTTTTATGATCATGATGGATTATTTTAAACGATTTTATGATTGAAAAAGTTTAGATTTTGAAAAGGTTGACCAAAAGTCAAAGTTTGACTTTTTTGAGCAGATGAATTTCATCAGATGATTCAGAATTTATCTGATGAACAAACATGGATTTTGCAATGTTTTGAACCAAGAAATTAGGTCAAGATGTTGTATTGAAGATGTTAAGATCAATCATCAAGCAAATAGGTCATCCATTGAGCAGAAAGTCAATGATTCACTATCTTCGATCAAAACCCTAATTGGTCGATTCAAGGTAAATCATGAGAAAACGTTGGGAATTTGGAGATCAAATGTTGATGATTGGTTAAGATAGATCAATTGAGGTGAGTGGAAACTCAAATCCTAATTGATTGGATCTTGAATAGATGAAATTTTGAAGAAACCCTAACTTTGACTTTAGGAGCACACGCACGATCTATCCCGTTCTGAAACTATTAGTGATGTAGTGATGCATATGTGAATGATATAAGGTGGTATCTTAGGTAAAAAATTGGGGTATGACAGATGCCCCTATTTAAGTTTCTTTAACCTGAGATATGAAGATGAAGATTTTCGTCTCGATAGGTGTGAAGAGACTTAAATATCAGAATACGCAGATTTTGGACCTAAGATACCAAAAATGCGAATGATGCAAAAAGATTGCAGAAAGATCACCCAGGAGGTATCAAAGAATGATATGTTGGGGGAAAGATTGTGAGGATGTCTCAGTCTGTCTAAGAAAGGAGAATCCTGTTTGTTGGGAAACAAGGATATGTTTCATTGGAAAAATAGATTCACCAAGCATGTGAGTATCTGTTTCGCTTTGGGAAACGAGGAGATTACCTTCTATCAGCCTTGTGACAATGGTTAAGGTAATTAAAGATGACATTACCAACTATCAGCCCCGTGATAGTTTATGGTAATGTGTTCTGAAGATATTACTAATTATCAGCAAAGTGATAACTTTGGAAAGGTAATTCTTGAGAACTTTACTGAGTATTCAGCCCTGTGAATAATAGACAATGATGGAAACAGATCTCAAATGAGTTTCTATTTTCACAGTTCCAATCGTGCCGGGGATCTCTCTTTTTTTTTAGAAGATGCGGGCATTTTGATTGAAAAGACACATATTTTTCTTTAGACAGAAAGACAACTGCGGGGATTTCTTGAACTTTCATGATTGGACTTGCTGAGAAGAACAATCTTTTATGACAAGTTTCAAGATGAAAAGGAAATAAAAAGCTCGGATGACGAGGCTATTGCTTATTGTTTGCAGGTAGTTTTTTTTTAAATCTACACCTGAATTGGTTAGAGACGAGGTTCTATCGAGGAATGAACTGGAAAGAAATGGTTAATCAAGACTTTGTATCCAATGAGGAATGATCTCAATTGGGGGACTGGAGAAAAAGTGTATTTTTCTGCTTGGGGATAATCTACTGGAGAGATGACACACCTGTCATACCCCAAATTTTGACCTAATATACCACCTTACATTTGCATCATTGCACAACTAACAGTTCAGACAGCATTAATCGGGTATAGCATTCACAGGTCAAAATTAGGGTTTCATCAGATTTTCATCTGATTCAAGAGCTAACCAATTAGGGTTTGAGTTTTTCTCATCTCATTTGATCTATCTTGATCAAATCATCAGCCTCTGATCATCAGATACCCATTTCTCTCACAGATCAATCAAGGATCGACCAATTAGGGTTTTGATCGGGCATGAGTTTTTTCTGACTTTTTGAGCAAGAAATGACTTTTTTGGATAGAGATTGGTCATTATATCTTAGATACAACATATTGACCTAATTTATGGATTCAAAACATCACAGAGGTTCACAGAATTCATCAGTCGTTTTCAGAAACATCTGATGAAATTTCATCTACACAGAAAAGTCAAACTTTGACTTTTGGTCAAATTTTTCAAAACAAAACTTTTTCCATCATCAAAATACTCCAAATGATCCATCATGATCATAAAAAATCAAAGGATTTGAAAAAGTCAACAAAAAGTCAAAAGTTTTCATACTTAGAAATTTTTCTAAGTGTTGAAATTTCTCATTTTTTCCAAACTTCAAGCCATTTTTTCACCTAGTTCCAATTGGAATTTGAAAAACTCAAAACATGAAAGTTGTAGATCATGGAAAGATATTTCCAAAATGTCAAAGAACTCTCAAATCCATGGAGTCTAGCTATGTCTTTGAAATTGAAACATAAGGCTCCATGAAACTTGATTTTCAAAGATCAAAACATCAAATTATAGGTCATTTTTGTGTTTCTTCATCTAGAAGCTTTCTAACCTTGCCAAGTGGATGGATGAACTGATAAATATCAGCCTAGAGTGATAATTGAAAGGATTGGATCAAAATGTAAAAATATAGCACATGGTGAAAAAGGAAGGTTCCTTCCTTTACAAAAGACTTTCTTGCCCCTTAAGCTTTCTTTGAATCACCAAATGCCATGTACTTCTTGCCTAACATTGCAGTCCTAATTGGCCTATAAAAGGATCACATTTCAAGCCTAAACCAACACCAAAAACAAATACAAATTCATGCTTTCTTTCACTTTCTTGAAAATCAAGCAATATAGTGCAAATTGAGAAACATAGCATTTTTGAATTTGAGCTAAAACCATGATGAAATTTGGTGTCACACATGTTGCATAATCACTATCAAACTTGTTACAAGCTTAAAATCAAACTGAACTAAGCTAAAAACAGATTTCCATTTCATATTTTCAAAACTTCCAAAGCGCCATAACTATCGAGTTTGAACCTTGGCTTGATTACTTGGGTTTTGATCATCCATACACCTTCCATGAACATCATATAAGTGATCGGATCAAGAACAATCATCATGTAACCCTTTCGATTTCCGGTTTCCATTTTGAGTGTATGCAGGTGGACTTGACTTGAGAGTTCGGCTTGATTCAAGAGGTGCAGACCATTCATACAGCTTCCATACACGCCGTTGGAGCTTACACAATCAAGAAACAAGCTCTGGAAACACGTTTGCCCAGAATTCGATTCTCACTTTCACAGGTAAGAACACGAAACTGATTCTCATAATTCTTTGAACTTAAACAAAAAAGCTCTTGGCCATTCTTTTTCTGCACCCCTAACGAGCATTAACCCTCAATAAAATCAAACAATCATTAACTACACGTAATTTAATTTGATTTCTCAGTTTTTAGGGTTCTTCGTTTTCCCAGAAAGCAAAACATGATAGGCTAAATATAAATGAAATTAACAAGCACCATCATGTTCGTGATGAAAAATCGAGCAACTTTGATGTTTACATCATTAAATTTCATTAAGAAACGAGGATGGTAGCTTAGATCAAAGAATCTGAAAATCAAACCATAAACCCAATCGCGTGTTCTTGATGTTCTTCATTTTCAAATATTCAAATTATCAATCTTATATCAGCGTGTGTTAAATCCACTAAACATCCCAGCGCATTTGGCCCAGTGGTTGTCTGCTTGCCTTTAAGTTCCTTTGCCACGCGTCCCACTCAATGGTCATGGGTTCAACACCCATCAGGACCATTTTTTACCATTCTTTTTACAAACTTCCATTTTTTCATGTTTTTTTACAAAACTTGCACAATTTTTTTGACCAATCAAAACTTCTCATTTTGAGATGATTTTTTAAACACTTGTCAATAAATACATCTATTTTGTGATAGTGCAAAAATTTTCAGAAAAAAACTTTCATTTCATTAAATTTTAATCGAGGAAAACGACGTTCTGAACACTTTTCAAACCTCCTTAAAGGTGAATTTTTCAAGTTTTCGACTTCCGATTTTTTTCAAAACTTCTCATAAATTAACCTCACATTTTCAAAACATTTTCAAATCATTTTTCAAAACATTTCATCAAACTTGCATCTTTTACCATGATCGATCCAATTTAAAACGATAAAACTAATTTCGTCTTCTCTCGAATTTCTCGATCGATCATGGGCCTCCCTTACGGTGTAAGTCCCAATCCTTTATGTACATATTTAATTTTACTTGTACATACTCAAATCATCATTGTTAATATTCAAACGTAAACAAATTTCTTTCGTTTTCATTCGTTTGTTTATACGCTGAATCCATTAGTTCTAAAGGAAGGTTTCTTCTGAGCGAAATTTCTTTTTGACCAATGGGCCTCCATCATGGTGTAAGTCCCATAACATTCTTTTATGTACATACACAATCTTTTCCTTGTACATATAAAACTTTTTATCTGTACATAATACAGATACCTTTTACAGATAAACTTCAATCAATCATTTCCGTTTCATCTGTATATTTTACACTGAATACCATTGGTATTGAAAGGAGCATTATTCCTTGTGAAACTACTTTCAAATCAATGGGCCACCATCATGGTGTAAGTCCCAACCCTCCTATGTACATCCATTTTTCTTTGTACATAAATACTCGTCCGTGTACATATTCATTTCCTTGTACACAGTACAAACTTGTGAATAATCAAGTTACGCTCGTTTTAAACGTTCGTTTCACAGACACTTATTTATATCTCATAAACTGATGTAAATAAACATCATGCATTGTTTATATTTCCTTCATAAACTCCTGTGAATACATATCACACACACACACACACACCTGTTTATACAAACCGTCTAATAATAACATAACAATTAGACTAATCAATAGGTTCCCAGAGTTTAGCCTCCGCTTGGGCTTCATACAAGATAACTCATCCCCAGTTGAGTTTAGCCTCCGCTTGGGCTTCATACAAGATAACTCATCCCCAGTTGAGTTTAGCCTCCGCTTGGGCTTCATACAAGACAATCCATCCCCAGTATGGGTCAGCCTCCGCTTGGGCTTCATACAAGATATTTTATCTCCAACAGAGCTTAGCCTTCTCTTGGGCTTCGTACAAAGAAACTCTCCCCACACAGTTAGCCTCCGCTTAGGCTTCATATAAGACAGCACTCCCCTGTTGAGTCAGCCTCCTCTTGGGCTTCGTTCAAAAGAACTCCTCACTAAGTTTAGCCTTCTCTTGGGCATCATACAATGAAAGAGATAGGAAATCTCTTAACAGCCTCCTATTGGGCTTCAATACAAAGAATCACCAGCTAAGATAGAACCACGAAAGGATGGTTTCCGGTGAAATCACTTTCAAATTCCCAGTAAAATTTCCGGTGAAATTGCTCTTATTCGAGAAAAGGATGGTTTCTCGGTGAAATCCTTTCAAGCCAAAGCCACCATACCCTATAGCTTCCTCTTGAGCTTCATACAAGGACCCTCGATGACCCTCGATGACCCTCGAAATGCCTCCTCTTGGGCTAACAATACAAGGACCCACGGCTTCTTAAAAGCATCCCTTTAATCCAATCAATTTCTCCTTGATTTAGACATCTATCATCTCTATGGAAGAAATATCTCATCTATTACATCACATGTCAAAAACTTTTCAAACTTTTCAAACTCTTTTCAAACAAAAACATCTATTAATTGTAAGTGGTAGCGCTTGTATACTCAAGCAAAACACCCAATACTTACATTAAAAGATTTAATCATCTTTTTCAAAACATCTTTCTTAAACATGTAAGTGGTAACGCTTGTATACTCAAGCAAGACACCTAATACTTACGACGAAAGATTTTAATCAGTCAAACTTTTAAAAAATGTATGTGATGAAATAGATTAGATACATTTTTCATTAAGATGACATTTGTCAGTCTCTTACTAACATCCCGTTGCTTTCCACTAGCATAAGTGGGAACTACGATTGCTCTGACTTTCTCAACATCCTTTTGAGAATACGTAGGCACAAGGTCTCATCCTTGCCGAGCAAATTTCTTTCTCCCTCAGACCAAACAAACCATAGAACCTTGTAGATCCGAGCTATAAATGCTCCGATTCCCACTAGGGGATATGTATGCAGAAGATCCACAGATCTTTGCGAGCACAATAATAATAAACACTAGAATCTCATATAATCTACTGTTTCTTAAAATCCCAAAGGAGAAACTTTCCCAATCATAGAAATAGCAATTAAAACACACAAACATATCAAACATATTCATATATAAAGCTGTAGATAACTACATATATTTAGGGTGCTCCATCTATTCCCTTTATATAACAATCCCCCTTACTCAGAATCTCCCCAATGCGTTACGTCTAGTTTGCGCTAGTCGTTACGCATACCAATATCAATTGAGGGTATTTGACTTTCCCTTTTCATAATCATTAAATCATCTTTCTTGTGTTGAAAATAATAAAGCTTGATGCTCGGCATCTTTATAAACAAATCAAAAGATTTAAATCGTTGCGTCGGAGAATCCGAACTCACGTTCGCATCCTCGGTAGCGTCACCTTTAACAGGAAAAATGGCGACTCTGGGGAATCTGTTGAAACTTTGATTTTCAAAAAAAAAAGCGTTACTCGCCGAGAGCACCAAGCTTTTTGTTTTCAAAAGAAAAGAAAGGGATAAGCTTTCATATTTTGCATATATCATTTTCTTTATTGATTTCACTTGATGGAAAGAAATCCTAACCGGTTTAAGAAACATTTTAAGATCTAGGTGGAGGTATTAACACGTGAGCAGTTCAATGCTTTCGAAGTTAATATTTCCCGCGACAGTGGAGGTTGTCTTGAGGATATTGTGTTTAGCAAGTAATTGCGCTGTATTTCGGGGACTTAAGAAGGTGAGTGGTGTAGAACACATAAACCATCCGGCCATTAGGATGTAGTGCGAGATTATTGGTGTAAGCCTAGAGTAATTGTCATGCGATACTACGATCAGGCGAGTTTCTCTTGAAAATATTATTGGACCATCGAGTAGTCAACAAATCCAATAATGTTTTGAGGGAGTGTTGAGCTGTATTATCGATAGAACCGATTCACGATGAATAAGCCCATAGAACTTAACCACGTTGATTCTTATCGTTGGCTTCATGCTCGTGACTTGAGCGCTTGACCATGTGTATAACTACTAACCATGTTTTTCATGCATTCATTCATTCATTCAAAAAAAAAAAAACTTCATTTCTCTTCCCATTTCCAAAGAATTTAGAGATTTTTCTTTGTAAAATATTTTAGGTTATAGTGATGGACGTGAGGAAGATTCACCAAAAGATACGTTTTAGAATTCGATGTAGGAAAGTTAAAGAGTTAGCATCCTTGGTAGAAGATCCCTCGATTTAAAACGCTATGGAACTCTTTTAACTCTTACGACGCTAACGTTGATGAAGGACTTCTCAAAACTTCGTTCAATTCTACGATCCAATCTATCGCTGTTTCACTTTCCCTGATTATCAGTTGATGCCTACTTTGGAAGAGTATGCGCATATCCTAGGAATCTCAGTATCAGACAAAGTGCCTTTCAATGGTTTGGAAGCCATTCCCAAGTCACAAGTCATTGCAACAATGACTCATTTAAAGAAATCGAGATAGACAAAACCTAACTACGGAGGAAAACTCTTAGGACTAACTTCAAAGTTCCTAATGGAAAAGGCTCTCAAATTCTCTGAAGCCGGTAGTATGGTAGCCTTTGAAGCTATTTTAGCTTTACTCCTCTATGGATTGGTGTTGTTTCCCAACGTCCCAAATTTCGTTGATATCAACGCCATAAGGATCTTTCTGATTGGAAATCCGTTCCCACTCGCTTGGTGACACGTCGTCTCTATTCATCATAGGAATCGAAGGACGGAACTATCGTGTGTTGTGTACCTCTGTTTTCAAATGGATTGTCTCACACCTGCCTAAATCTCCTATCTTCCGCGAAAACAAAGACGAGTGGCATTGGTCCAGAAGACTCATGTCTCTTACAAACGACGATATCCATTGGTATACCTTGGCAAACAATGAGATGGAAATCATTGAGAGTTGTGGAGAATTTGCCAGCGTACCTCTCATTGAGTACGAGAGGAATCAACTACAACCCATTCCTAGCAAAACGTCACTCGGATCGCAAATTCGGTAAACCTTCGGTTTCGGTGAAAGCTACTTCTATCATGAAGGAGAGGATTCCCAAGTTGAAGGCTAGGATGATTAAAGCTTGGCATCACATCCGAAAGAAAGGAAAAGGTAAGGCAAAATTGTGTAGCCATGGAAACCTACACTTCTTGGATAAAGAAAAGAGCGAAGGAATTTGAATGCCTTACGCTTATGAGGATCCCATGTTCTCGATCGCTTCGAAATCAACAATTTTCCGTCAAAGCGTGGGAGAATACCAAGAAGCCTTGACCAAGATAAGGTTTGAGAAAGAAGCTTTGGAAAGCAAATTCCTTAAGACTAACCTTGAGAATGAGAAGCTCAAGAAGCAAGTCAAAGATCATGAAAAGGCCTCTTCCTTGATGAATGGCTCATGGAGAAAGATGAGAAGATTCGCGGAAGGATAACGCCATCCAATACGTCAAGGAAAGGAAAAGAAAGCTCGAAATGACTACCAAGAAGCCCGCTCCCAACGAGTGGAAGAGAGTCATTAGCAAGCTAAAAGCCGAGAAAGCCAAACTAAAAGCTCACTATGGGAAGGAAATCCTGAAGCTGAAGCTGCATCAAGCCTTTGGATCGTCATCCGATGAAGACGTTTAATTAGTTTAATTTAGTTTGTAATTTTATCATTTGTGTGAGCAATGCTCCAAAAAAAAAAAAAACAATTGTTGTAATCTTCCTTCATTAATCAATAAAATTTGTGTTTTCCATCCAAATATTTTCCAGAAATATCTCTTTTAGCATAAATTCTTTGGAAATTCCTTTTCTTTACAATCATATTCATGCATCATACTTTGCATTTAAGTCTATCATCTAGAGTCTAATCTTTCACAGTTTTGAACTGTCCTTCACAGATAGAAAAAAATTGTCAAGCTGTCGCGTCTTAGAGTTTCTCGACTGCGTCCGACCAACTCGAGCGTCGATACCGGATCAAAAGAAGAAAAGTAATGGAGAATTTTGAGCAAGAAAGCGTTGAACTCCGTAATACGGTAACTACACTACAAGAAGAAGTGGAGAGACTCACATCTTTGGTCAACTCACTTGCCACAAGAAAGTCAACAAGCGACATCGGCGGTCAAAACCAAACAGAACTTGGAGGATACTACTACTCCGGTTTGTTGCATACCGGAGTTCACCTTTCGGCATGCCGAGGGCTATCCATGGGAATATGCCTTTTAACCCGGCATTGAGTTCGCCAACCGACTTCTCAAACAACCTCGCTTGAAATACCTACTTTGCAGCAAAACGCTACGTTCACTCCACAACGTGGAATAACTTTTCCACAAGTAACAATGTCGGTTTCTCAACCGATCATGTTGAACTCAGCTTCCGTAGTGCACACTACCACAGACGAAGAAGTTCATCACACTCCAGGAAATAACACGAACGCTCGTGGTTCAATGGAGAATCTCCAGGAACAACTCCTCAAAATGCAGCTTGAGATAAAAACGATTCGAGGGAAAGAATTGTTTGGAAAAAACGCCCAGGATCTGTGCTTAGTTCCTCGCGTAAAAATACCTGCAAAATTCAAAGTCCCTGACTTTGAAAAGTACAAAGGGAACTCTTGTCCTCAGAGTCATCTCACAATGTATGCTAGGAAAATGTCTACGTACAATGAGGATCATCAGCTGCTAATTCATTACTTCGTGATAGTCTCACGGTGCCGCTTGAAGTGGTACATGGGTTTAGACAGCACGAGTATCCAAACATTCAACGACCTAGGCAAAGCCTTTATCCAGCAATACAAATTCAACTTGGATATGGCTCCTGATAGGGATCAACTCCGCTCCATGTCTCAAAAGGAAAGAGAGACATTCAAGGAATATCTTGACGATGGAGGGAAATTGCTGCCCAAATTAACCCACCATTGGAAGAAAAAGAGATGACTAAGGTATTCTTGAATACTCTAAACTCATTCTACTATGAGCGAATGATCGCTAGCGCTCCCGGAGACTTCAACAAAATGGTAAGCATGGAATGCGACTAGAAGAAGGGTTCGGACGGGACGCCTAACCAAGGAAGTAGGATCTTCTAGTAATACCAAGAAAGTTGGAACCAGTTTCCCAAGGAAAAAAGAACATGACGTAGGAATGGTATCCCGAGGGAAACCACGTAAGAATGTCATCCAACAACGACAGGTAGCTGCCATAGCACCCTCTGTCAACACAACTCGTGAATTGCTCCGCAATTTCAACAAAATCAACAAACTCAACGACCTCGTCGCTCGGCGGTTTCAACCAAAACCGACGCCTCGGGTCACTCGGTTCGACCCAATTCCCATGGCGTACAAAACTTTACCTCGCTTATAGAAAGGAATCTAATACACAAGGTTACCACCTCGGTCCCGAAAAACTACCATGGTGGTACAAAGCTGACGTATCTTGCCCTTTTCACCAAGGGGCACCAGGCCATGACCTTGAGCATTGCATAGCATTGAAGGCGGTACGAGATTAGTGAAGGCTAATCTTCTTTCCGAAACACAAGTCCGAATGTGCAAGCCAATCCACTTCCAGTCATAGTGGACATTCAAGAATCTAATGCTAAGGAATACAGACGGTACCTTGTCACGGATGTAAACTTAGTCAAAGGAAACTTGGTGCATCTCCATGAAGCATACAGTAAAATGAGTACCTTCACTAAGCACAATTATGCAGCTTGCTATATCTGCTCCAAGAATATCCATGGATGTCCCACCATAAGAGCAGATATTCAACATTTGTTAGACATTGGTGACCTACAAATTTATAAATAGAGATGACCATGACGTAAATACAATAGGGCATTTTCCGCATGAGCTTTTAGTCTCAGATATCAACTCGGAAAATCCCGAAGTAAACGTTGTGATCCCTTGTTTCAACATACCCGAGCATGTGGAGATCGCGTACAATGGTTCCAACATTCCAACATCTCCTTTGGTGATTTGCCCACGGTCTGTTCCATACGGTTCTACGAGCAATTCCTTACCAAGACAATGCAACCTTGATAGAAGATGGGAAGGAGAAACCCATGCCTACACTTCCAGCTAATGTCAATATAACAGAAATCGGACGAGTAACGCGAAGTGGACGAGTACACGCTCCATTGCCACCAAAATCGCCTTCAGCTCCTGTTGTTAAACAAAACCTAGTTAACATATCTTCTGAGAATCCTGCAACGATTCCCATTGCTAACCCAAGTACAAACATTGGTTCTACTGATGGAACCAACATCAACTCGACTTTGACGAGATCTGAAACTAATCAAGAAGCGAATATCGAGTCGTAGACCAATTGATCGAGACTCCTTCAAAAATTTCAATATTGTCTTTACTCCTTAACTCAAGCTCACCTAGAAGCTTTGATGAGAGTACTAGACCAGCTTATGTGGATCACGATGTGACTACAGACCAATTTGGAGGATCGTCTCAACATAACGACCGCAATAATCGAGTTTTAGTGACGAAGAACTTAGGAAGAAGGAAAAATCACAACTTGGCCTTGCACATCTCGATGATTTGCCGGTCGATTCCCTATCCAATGTATTGGTGGATACAGTTCATCTTTAAACGTAATGCCAAAAGCGCTCGCTCGTTTAGCTTACAAAGGCGCCAATGAAGTTCAACGACATCATAGTAAGAGCTTTCGATGGATCGAGAAAGTCGTTATTGGGAAGTTGATCTCCCAATGACAATTGGCCTCACACTTTCAAAATTACGTTCCAAGTCATGGACGTACCATGCGATAGTTGCTTGCTAGGAAGCCCTTGGATCCACGATGCGGCGTAACTCTACTCCATCGAAATTAAAATTCACAGAAATGGAAAGTTGGTGACCATCGGTGAACAAGCTTTACTTGTAAGTCATCTATCGGTTTCTCCTTCATCACTACCAATGACATTGAAGCGCCGCATCTCCCAGAAAATTCGTTAGAAGATGAATCTACTAAAAACAGATCATCCATCTCTTCGTATAAAGAAGCGGCACAAATGATGAAAGATGGCAATACTCGAGGATGGGGACAAGTTATCAAACACATCAAGAATGAAAAAGCGGACTTGGGTTCACACCGTATCCTCCAAGAAAAAGAAAAATGAAACACTTTCCCGATCAAGGAAGTATTTCATAGTGGAGGTTTCTTAAACCCTGTTTCGCAAGAGGTTAATGTTGTAACCATTGAAGAGGATGAAGATGATCCATCTGAATTTGAAGAGTGGAGCACTTATTTGAATAGCCCTGAGTATGTGTCTCAAGAGGAATCATATGCACCGACTGATCAATTCAAAGACATGTCCTGCGCAACATGAAAATCCATGATCCCTATGAAGTTTGGGATACCTTGGGAGAACCAAGTGGCAAATCGACTACATGGTGAAATACTCTGCAAAGCTCGAAAATCCGGATCGAAGATATCCAACCCACGGATGGGGTGATGACTTTGACTACCCTAGTCAATCGGAAGAATACTCGTCTTCTCAAACTAATCAACGGATCGAGGTCCCAAATGAAGATCTCTGTTTCAACACGTCGTGGATTTCACCAAGCCGGATCTGGTTACCACTACATCAACATGATCATGAAGATCAAGAGTATGATTCGGGATACGATGCGGAAAGTGTCGTGACAACGAGTCTCTTCACTCAAGATGGAAGGAACATCCCGAGATTCAACACAAAGATCAACGGAAGTACAAAGGCTATCTCTCATACTTCCCGATCGTTAATCAAGAAGATCGCTTAGCGACACCAAAGGCAAAGGCCATCGTCCGAATCTTCAAAGCCCTCACCCACAATCAAAGTTTACTCGAGGGTTAAACCAAGCGGAAAATTACCCGAGTACCTCGACTTCAAGGAGTTCGTCACTCTGGAAACCTGTTGAAGTTAGGACTAATGTTCATAGCTCTAAGTAGTTTATCTTTGCTTTTTGTTTTGAACTCTCGCTTCGCCCAAAGCGAAGAGATGTTTTATAAGGTTTAGCTTTTAAATAATTTCTCTTTGTCTTGCCCAAGACGAATGAGTTTGTATTTTAGGGCCCTGTTCATATTGTGAAACATAAATAAAACGCGTTGTTTTGTTTCCACACTATGTGTTTATTTTCATTTTTACCCTTTTCTGGAAATGATAATCCTAAAAAACACAATAATAAAAAAAATCTTCAAAAAAAAATCATAATGAAAAATTAATCTGCAACACTTTCACATTAACTTTCAAAAAAAAATGATGATAAAAACTTGTTTTAATCAAACATAAATCAAAAATGCAGATTAAACAAATGGACAAATCCATTGAAAGCAGTAACTCTACGCTCTTTCTCAACTTTGAAATTCCCTGTGAATTCGCTGAAGAAGAAGTTGAAGAAGAGATCCCGGATGAAATTTCTAGACTACTAAAGCACGAGGAAAGGATCATTCAGCCTCACAAAGAACCTCTAGAAGCAATTAACTTGGGTTCTGAGGAAGATACAAAAGAAGTCAATATTGGAGCTTCACTCAACAGCAGTGTCAAAAGCAAATTGATAAGTCTTCTCAAAGAATACGTTGATGTGTTTTCTTGGTCCTACCAGGACATGCCGGGTTTGGATACCAGCATCGTGGAGCATCACTTGCCATTAAGACCGGAATGTCCGCGATTAAGCGAGCGAGAGTTCATCTGAAATGGTGAGAAAATCAAAAAGGAAGTTCGCACTCGTATTTGGTTTCCTTGTCACTTCTGAGTATCCTCAATGGCTAGCCAACATAGTACCTGTGTCCAAGAAAGATGGAAAAGTCAGAATGTGTGTTGACTACCGGGATCTGAACAAAGCTAGTCCAAAAGACGATTTCCCACTTTTGCATATCGACATGCTAGTGGATAGTACTGCCAAATTCAACGTCTTTTCCTTCATGGACGGTTTCTCTGGTTATAATCAGATCAGAATCGCTCCCGAAGACATGGAGAAGACATCTTTCATCACGCCATGGGGCACTTTTTGCTACAAGGTAATGTCGTTTGGATTAAAGAATGCAGGCGCAACTTACCAGAGGGCAATGACTACTCTCTTCCATGACATGATGCACAAAGAGATTGAGGTCTACGTGGACGACATGATAGCAAAGTCTGACACTGAAGAAGAGCATATAGACTATCTTTTAAAGTTGTTTCAACGACTAAGGAGGAAGTGTCAGCTCCGCCTGAATCCTAACAAATGCACCTTTGGGGTAAGATCAGGAAAACTCCTAGGTTTCATCGTCAGTCAAAGAGGAATTGAAGTTGACCCTGACAAAGTCAAGGCTATTTAGGAAATGCCTACGCCACATACGGAAAAGCAAGTAAGAGGAATTCTCGGACGTTTGAATTACATCTCCAGATTTATCTCTCAGATGACTGCTACCTGTTGTGATACGGTGAACTGACTTTGTAGGATTTTTGTATCCAAATGTGCGGATAGCAAGAGTCGCCACCGACTTTTATTTTTATCCAATTAAGGGAAGGTAAAAGTAACAGAAAAAGACCTTCGTTAGATTCTGAGTTCGGGAGAATGGTTATGAAAAGGGAAGGTATTAGCACCCCTTTCTGTGTGTTTGACAAAAATGTTTTGAAAAAAGGCATTTCGCTTTGACTTTGTAATGACTCATGTAGGAGTGTATACAAAGTGTTCGGAAATGTTTTTGTTTTGAAAAGAATTTGAACTTTGAAAAAAGTGTGTGGTGTGAAAAGCATTTGATAGAGCAAGCAATTAAGAGACTTATTTACCCACTCAGAATTGGTCGTTTTCGTATTTCTACGTTCCTTTAGAATAGCGCTAGCCATACCATTAGTTAGTAGGTAGCTCCATTCATTGGATGTAAGCGGGACATTCGAAGGGGCATCGGATGGTCATATAGAAAGCAACTTGTAGGAAGTATCCTAGCACATATCGAAGGGACTATCATCATTTTTCGTAGGCGACAATCGAGGGTCAAGATCATGTATTCGGATGCGACATCGTGGGTCTTATGATCTTTGTATCGAAGGGACTGTGATGATTTGTTTGGAAGGCAACGGTGCTAGAATACCTCTACGCTCGAGGACATGACCATTTTGAATCGAAGGCATCGAGAGAGAATTACCCTAAGGTGCGTGTGTGAGAAGTGTGTCAAATTCAGATATTTTATCTTGAAGATTAGTGTGAGCTATGTCCAATTATTATCTTGCCATACACGCCTAGTTACTAACAGTTTATAGGGTGCGGAAATTAAAATGCGGAAAAGGTAAACCTACGCTATTACATGGCTTTGGGGCAGATACATAATTAGGAGTGCGGAAAGTAAAAGTCCTAAATTAAACTATTACAACCCATGAGCAATTACATTATTGAAAAGTAAAATAAAACGGAAGAATCGTCTGAATCGGATCAACTGTGAAAGGATAAGAAAATCGGAAAATGCAATATGAATCGAACAAGAGAAAAAATGTTAGAAAAATGCAAGTTTTGATATGGAAAAATTAATACATGCTGGAAATAAGATAAATAAGTTAAAATAATTTTTTGGGATTTTTTAGAAAAGATTTAATAATTAAAATGCAATTAAAAGTGATTTAAATGCTAAAATAAAAATAAAATAAATATGCATGCAAAAATTATATTTTTTAATTTATTAAATTAAATAAAGGTTTTTATGAAAATAATGTAAAAAGAAAAAATGTTTTTGGTAATTTTTTAATGCAGAATAAAAAAAATGAAAAGAATTAAAATTGAATGAAAATATTGAAATAATTAGAAAATAGGAAAATAGAGTTTTGTAAAAGTGAAAAAAGGGATTGTCTGAACCAGGAATCGAACTGGGGACATCCCTTTCAAACCTTAAGATCCACATGCTTGACCAACTGAGCCAACGCGCGCTACTGTTTGGAAACGGATCGATTTGAAAATAACACGCGTCACTCCCTGCCTTCATCCCGCTCGCGCCAATTCATCATCTTCTTCGTTTTAAATATTTGAAGCTAGCGTCGGTCTTTCTTCGACGCTACAGGCCCTGGCTAAATAGAAAACGCAGCATACATAATATAAATTAATTCTAAAGGCATGGTTCGATTCCTTGAAGCATTCCGAACACACTGGTATGGGTCTCGTTGTCCAATTTTTCCTAATAAGCCAAACCCTAAATCGAGCTTATAAACCCTAATCATGGTGAAACACGATTCGCCATGGAAATTCAATTGATTGCCCGAAAGTTTGGAAACTTGATTCTAATCACAAACAAACAATCAAAACAAGTTAATAATGCATGAATGTTAGAAATCGAATTTGAAAAAGTTTGACAAACCAAATCGATTCGCTCGATTCTTGATGTTTTGAATGATATAAGAGTCTGGATCGACTCTAAAGACCTCAAGGAATGCAATGGAATCCTCAAAATCGGCTGTGGATGGCTGGAACTAGAATTGCAAGTTGCTTCAAGAACACGAAATTTTGATTTTAGGTTAGGGTTTCTGGAGCCATTTTTTCCTCTTTTCTTGATAGGTATGCACCATATATTTATACTGGATGGATTTGGAATGGTTTTTGGAAAGAATTGATCAACATTCAATGGAAATCAAATTTTGATATTCTCATGAAATCAAATTTTCAAATTTTGTCCAATTTCAATCCAATCTTGCCAAATTTGATCTAATTTCGAAATTGCGGCATTTATGGGTTGATTGGATCACAAGAAAGCAATAAAATCAATCTTCCAATTAATTTTGATTTTATAATTTATTTTAAGATTTAATTTGCATTTAAATAAATAAATTACAAATTAAATAGAAAAATAAATCAAAAATTCGTGGCATTGGGCTTGGATATTCCTAATTGCATGAGGAACAAGTTAGGATGAAGAAAAATAGGCCCATTTGCAAAAGATTTGATTTTTGAAGTATCTCTTTGTGCATTCTTCCAAAATTGCCCAACTTGTGAATGGTGTAACTTGCTCAATTTTCCACATTTTGAGTGTTCTTGGACTTTTGGAAAGCTCTAAGAGTCCTCTAAACAATGTCTTTGGTCTCATCTCAATTGGAGTTACCATGCTCAATATATCTTCAAAACAAAAGTTGACTTTTGTTGACTTTGAAAATGACCGTAATGTTTTGAGCTATACCTCTCAAATGAAGCATTTTTAGACATTCTTGTGAGACATGAAGTTGTAGAGAATTGAATTTCCTTCAAAACAAGAGGTGGTGGAAAATTTCGAGAAATTATGAGAAAGTTATGATCATCAAAGTTCATTGACTTTTCATCTAGAAACCCTAATTTAGAAAGTTTGACTTTTGAGCAAATCTTGAGTTTTCTTGATGAATCATGATCAACCCTTGATCAAATGATGAATGTAACTTCAAAATGAGATGTTGACCAAAAATCGAAGTTTTGACTGTATGTTGACCATAGTTGACTTTTGTCCAATACACCGATTTTCAACCATCGAGCAATTGTCGAGGAAACTTGACTTGTGAAGCTTGAAACTTGACATGGAGAATCTTTGAAGCATATGAGGAGGCATGGAGGCCTTTGGAGATGTTGGAAATCCACCTCGACTTGAGAGATACCAAACCCTAGTTTGGGTTGATTGTCTAGGAGAGAGTTTGTCTGATCAACTCTTGAGGAATCCTTGAGCATAGATGTATGAAATCTTTTGAGTAGATGGGGCAAATTTTGGGGTATGACAGCTGCCCTGCTCAATCTTCTTGTCTGGAGGGTTAGATTGACATGCTTGTCTTTCGCGACCGGAGGTAGAAGATGATTGAACACCGAGTACACCTGAAAATTTGCACTCGCTGTTGGTGGATGATGCGGGAATGGGCTTACAGATGCCATTCGGTGAAGTTGGGGGCTTCGCCGGGGAACGAGTCGTACGCTAGACTCTAGGTTGTTAATAGGAGAGCTGACGGAGATGGGCTTAAGATGCCATCTGGAAAGGTCGATGCTGGGGAGCGAGTCGTATGTTAGACTCAGATGTTCTCGAGCGAGAGGAGATGGGCTTAAGATGCCATCCGAAGGAGTCGACGTTAGACTTTGTGTTCACTTTGAATAATGTTATTGGTTTGTATTGATTTTTAACCATATATGCAGCATTCTGAAAGTGAAGAGATGTTGATAAGTAGTCGGAGATGGGCTTAAGATGCCATCCAGGGCAACTGAGTCGTCACGAGACTGTAGTTCTTGCTGATAATAAGAAGGGTCGAATAAATCTTCGTCTGATTACTCGAGGGAAATTGTAGTTGGCGAAAATGTGGATAGCTTCTGTTGTGCATCGGTGTTGATCCATTGCACATTATCGGAGGATAACCGAGGAGGTCTTTCGGATAGTTTTCCGGTTCGGGGCTTAATCTGGACTAGTCGTCGCAGGACAACCAAGTGTGGTCTTCGATAGTTTTCCGTCGGTTCGGGCTTAATCTGGACCGTCGGAGGACAACCAAAGGCGGTCTTCGGATAGTTTTCCGTCGATTCGGGCTTAATCTGGACTGTTCGCGTCGAGCGGTATTACTGTTTTGGAAAAAACAAGAGAAACTTTGATAGAACATTCGTTAGTTTTATGCAAAGTATGATGCATGGCAGTGTATATGAATGACATATGCATGAAGTATGATTTTATGAGAAATGTATGGATGATGAATGTTGTGATATTTCAAAACATATCCATCTTGAGGAAGATGCGGATGTTTTGTTTGAAGATTTCTGACTCCTGTTTGGGGAATTGTGTAGATGGAAACCCCGCTCTGGAAGGAGGAGAAAGATATCTGGGATTCCTCCGATGCACTATCTGACCAAGTCCTGGGCCTAGATACTGTTGAGGAAGGTAGAGATTGAGAAGCTCGTTGTTGGAGATCTCATAGACCCTGCTAAGGAGAGTCTGGGAGGCAATCTGTTGGGGACCTTATATGTAGATCCTGCTGAGGAAATTTAGGAGATGCTCTACTGGGGATTCCGAGTGTAGATCTCGCTGGAGGGTATTTGATAGTTGTTGAGAGACCGGGCTAGAAGAGTCTGGAGTCCGTTGTAATCTCTGGCTGGGGAATAAAAGGTGTATGTTTTCTCCGATGCATATCTGACCAAGTTTGAGTCCGGATATCTGCCGGGAAGGGAGAGGATTGAGAAATACCCGCTGGGGATGAAGTGTTACTACTTGGAGACTGATGTAACGTTGCTCGGTTGAGTGGAATCACTGCTTGTGGATTAATACATACTCTGCTGGGGAGGTTTGTGGTGAGTGACACCTTTGTGGGGATCATGCTCTGTGGGGACCATTTGGTGACTTTCGTCATCTCAATTCTCGAGCCTGTAGTAAGTACTTTTGTATGTTCATTTTCGTATGTTTGCGATTAGATTCTTATTGTCAAGCGTATAGTCATTCAAAGCAACGTTGGACTTATTGCAAACGAACAACAAAAATTGTAAAGAGAAAGAAGTTTGCGTTTATTTGAAAGGTGGCGTATGGCCAAGTAGTTTGTACACAAGAAAGGTAAAAGCTATGGAAACAATCTCGTTAAGTTCCAACTATGCTAGTACTCATATATTTCGACTATCTCATCTCTTGGTAGAAAGTGAGTAGATCGATCTTTGCCATTTGAATCTTGAATCCGATAGTAGTGCAGGCGGTGATCCGAAGAGACATAGTCGGCTTAAATCCCTAACTTTTGCCTAGACCGTCCTTCGGGTTTCGTCTACAGGGATACCTTTTTGCCCAAGCCTTTTCGTGTTTTCGACTTCGGTGTACATGTTTTGTATATATCCTTAATTTTTGCCCGAACCTTTTGGTTCGCCAGATGCTCCTTATTTTTCCTAGGCGATCGACCTAGCGGGTCTCTTTTATGCGTAGTATTTTTGACTATGTCTGCGTTCACGTGGTGTGGGAAGTCTTCACCATCCATGGTGCTAAGTATCACACTCCGCGGAAAATCCTTGACTACAAACGGTCCCTCAGGTGGGAGTCCATTTGCCCACAGGATCACACGAGTCTCAAGATACCTCTTCACGCCATAGTACCAAGGTTTCTCTTCTCGTCAAGCTCACAACAATATGCCGGTTCGTCGAACCTCTCAATGATGATCCGGGAGCCTCGTTGTCCCATCGACCTTGAACATAGACGACATAGTAGCTAATGCGTGCCAACCGATTCTCTTCTCGTGGAATATGATCAAAAGTAATCTCTTGTAGGGATCAAACTCGTAACATGCTCTCGATACGGAATGAGATTCGGATGCTTCGTATCCCACTCGCTTTTATCGACGATCACTAAAGCCGAGTCTCCATACACTTGCAAGAACTTGATTCTTAAGTCAATAGCTTTGATACCCATGATGCACGCTTCATATTCGCCATGTTGTTGGTGCAACCGAAACATAATCTGGTGAAAGGCGATGTCCTTTGTAGGGATGTAATGATGGCGCCAATGCCATTGCCAAGTGCGTTTGAGGCTCCATCAAAGACCATAGTCCATCGGGATCCTTGTTCGGGTCCTTCGTCGGGCCTCGGTTCTTCAATCGTGACTAGTAAAACATCTTCATCTCGAAATTGACGCATAGATCGATAGTCATCTACGGCTTGATGAGCCAAATGATCGGCTACTACACTTCCTTTGATTGCTTTCTGAGAAGTGTACTGGATGTCATACTCGGTCAAGAGCATTTGCCATCTTGCTATTCTTCCGGAGAGAGCTGGTTTCTCAAAGATGTATTTTATCGGATCCATCTTGGAAATCAATAAGGTAGTGTGAGTCAACATATACTGTCTTAGCCGGCGAGCAGCCCAAGCCAAAGCTTTGCAAGTTTTCTCGAGCTGTGAGTATCTTGTTTAACAGTCGGTAAACTTTTTGCTAAGGTAGTATATTGCATGCTCTTTTCGACCAGACTCGTCATGTTGCCCCAACACACACCCCATTGAGTTCTCTAACACTGTCAAGTACATGATAAGAGGTCTTCCTTCGGCAGGTGGCATCAGGATGGGAGGATTCTGTAGGTACTCCTTGATTTTGTCGAAAGCAATCTGGCAATCGTCGTTCCATTCCACTACTTGATCTTTCTTTAGTAACTTGAAGATCGGCTCACAAGTAGCAGTCAGGTGTGCAATGAATCTGGAGATGTAGTTCAATCGGCCCAAGAAACCCCTGACTTCCTTCTTAGTGCGGGGCGCTGGCATCTCTTGAATGGCTCTGACCTTCGCAGGGTCAACCTCAATACCTCTTCCACTGACAACAAACCCTAGGAGTTTTCCGGATCTAACTCCAAAAGTGCACTTGTTAGGATTAAGTCTCGATCAGCTTCTTCAATCATCGAGCAGTTTACGCAAATGATCAAGATGTTCTTCTTCAGTCTGTGATCGAGCTATCATGTCGTCGACGTAGACCTCTATCTCGTGATGAATCATGTCATGAAATAATGTAACCATATCACGCTGGTAAGTGGCGTCCGCGTTCTTCAGTCCGAACGGCATAACCTTGTAGCAGAAAGTGCCCCACCGTAACAAAAGTAGTCTTCTCCATGTCTTGAGAGCCATTTTGATCGATTGTAACCGGAGAAACCATCCATGAAGGAGAAAACCTTATCTGAGCGGTGTTGTCAACGTAACATCAATATGAGGAAGTGGAAAATCGTCTTTCGGACTCGCTTTGTTCGGATCTCGTAATCCACACATTCGTATTTTACCATCCTTCTTAGGCACGGGTACCACATTAGCAACCCACTGGGATAGGAAGTAACGGCTAGGAAACCAGTTGAACCGCTTCATAACTTGGCTTTGATCTTCTCGACATCTCGGGACGCATGACGAACCTTCATTTGAAGAAAACCTTCTTTGTCGGCAATCGGTGTACCACAATATCAATGTCTAAACCGGCATGTCTTCGTATGACCAAGCAAAACCTCAATATAGTCTCGTAGCATCTGAACCAACCTTTCTTTGACACTTCTCAAGACCCTCCTATCTTGATCTCTTTTTGTCTTCGTCAAGACCCAATTTCACAACCTCAACTGTCTCTTCGTGTGGCTGTATAACTCGCTCTTCTTCTTTGTAGCAGTCGACAAGTTCTCCGGCACTTCACAATCTTCCTCACTTTCGTCTTGGCTTGGTAGATCGGATTATCAAAGTCATATTTAGCACTAGCATATTATTATCTAGATTCGAGTGATTGCGGTGTATCACGTGGGTGTGTAAGAAACACATAGCCTTTGGAAGGAGTGATAAAGTAAAGAAAGAGAACAAACAATTGAATGCAAAAGTCCAACGAATTTATTGAATGAAAGCAAACAGATAATAACCCTCGAACGAGCCATGACGCCCGCAAGGCACCGGCTTTCAAAGTTTATTGTTCAAACATAAAGAAATACGAAAAGCAAAACAAAACAAGAGCAATTACTCGACTAAAGGAGATTGGTATGACGTCTTGGTCTTCCAATTGTCGAGCCCTTTGTCCGAGTTGGGAAGATCCACTTGCGATGTCGAAGTCATTGTCGTTGTCTTCTATAGCATGGATTCCACTGACGATGCGGAAAGGAAGTTGGCGGCACGTTCGGCGTATCATCTTCGACCCTTGATAGTGAAGCCTAAACGGTCTTGTCGATTTGAAGGGAAGATCGGAGCTGTCCCCAAATAGCACTACCTCCTTGAAGAGTTGAGAGCTTTCAATGAGGCCATCCTCCGGAGCTTGTGTAATCTGGAGAGGTGACTCTAGGTATTGTTTCAAAAGCTTGACAGGAGTCTCAAGAATTCACCCTCCATCTCGAGATAGCGGAATGACTAGATGATGACCATATATTCTTCTTCACCATCTTGAACAACCTTCCCTTTCACCGGTATTTCACCGATGTAAGGTAGAGGTAATAGCCCCATGTATCCAAGGCGTCCAAGTAGGCAAGAATAAGGACGGATGTCCATGACAAAGAAAGTGGAATCAAAAGTGGGAACCGACTTTATGATGAGCTCTCCAAGTATTGTGCGCTTAGAACCATCAAAAGCTCTCACGATTATGTCCGGGTCTCGAACCAACCCTTCGACATCAAGTCGATCAAAAGCGATCTTCGAAGGATATTCAAAGCGTAACCGGTGTCAACCAAAACATGAGATAAGGTAGTACCCTTGCATTCAGAGATGTGCAAGGCTTTGTTATGTTTCTTTCGGCGAGTCAAATCAACATCGAAGCCTAGGCCGTTGTTGGCAGCCAGACTAATACAAACTTCGAATTGATCGGTGGTAGTGTCTTGCGGCACATGAGCATTCTTCTAAATTTCACCAAGGCATTAGCATGAGCCTCGAGCACAAGAGCGAGCAAGCATGGAGATTTTGGACGAGTCTGTCTAACTTCCACAACATTGTAGTCACTCTTCTTGATAATCTTAATTTCCTCCATTTCTTGTTTGGAGGTGTCTTGATAACTTCCTTTGGTACTTGGTGAGGGGATGAGTCCTTTGGTTTTCCTCTAGTTGGGGATATTGGTTGAGTGGAATGAAGGAGTCGCAGTTGTCTTTTGGAGGAGAGATCTCGAGAGAATACCCTTCGGTTGGTCACCTTATCGATCCGGTGATGTTGTCAACATCGGGAATAGAAACTTCCGCAGAAGATCTTCAATAGTCGAGGGTCTTGCTTGACGCCATGATAGTAAACATCACCCATAATTCCAAGGATAGCTTTGTCGAGGAATATGGAACTGGTCTTGGAGAAGTGATAATGAGAGGTGCCACTCTAGGCAGGATCGCAGAGGAAATTCTTATTGTGTTAACATCAAGATAGTCTTCGAAATCGTCACCCCATCCGGTCGCCTTAACATCTTCAATAGGAATCTTGTAACTATCGTGACGGTGTACTTCACCATGTAATCATACTTTCCACTTGGCCCCAAGGTATCCCACACAGATGGTACAGTTTCTCGCATTGTCGATCTTCAACTTAGACATTTCTTCACACACACGCACGGTGGTTTCGTAAATAGTATCTCACGGTTATCCATCATGCCGAACACGTCTTCTCAACCAAGCACAACCATCAGCGGATGGGCACCAACACAGTTCTCTGGGCATCTGGATTGACACCGGCTTGCAACAAATTCTTCTTAACAGTCATCAGAGGAATGGTCAAGTCATCTATGTTGAAAACATAAGTATCGTCACCAACAGCATTGGAACTCTTGTCATGGTTAAGCATAGGCGCGTTGATCACATTTGGAGTCTCAACAGGAGGATCAAACTCAATTTGTTTAGATTCAATCATATCTTGAATCTTGTTCTTCAGAGCCCAACAATTGTCAGTGTCGTGTCCTGGGCTGTTGGAATGGTAAGCACACTTAGCATTAGGATTGTATTTTGGAGAGGAGGTATTGACATTCTGAGGAGGATCCCTCAAAGTAATCAGCTTTGCTTTCAACATGTGTTGCAAGGCTTGCGACAAAGGCATGTTGATCTTAATGCCTTGGGCGTTCGTTCGCGCGTTGTCTCGGAGGTTGTCCGATGTAGGATCGAGATCACAACTGCCCCCACAGATTGAGCATGGTCGGTCTTGGCTCGGCTTTTCTGACCATACACAGCATTAGCTTCTTTCTTAGCACCAAAAGATCTCTTCGTAGCATTCGAAGATGTCTCTACATGAATCTTCCACTCTTGATACCACTTCAATGCGCTCAATATCATTTCGGTGAATCCGGATGAAGAATTTCCAATCGATGATTGAAGAATGGGCTGTCGGTGTTCCCATAAACATATCAACCAACTCCCTATTGGACAAGGGTGGTTGAACTCACTGCTAGATCTCTCCACCGAGCATACTCCTTGAACTTCTCGTCACGACCCATAGACATGCTTTGTAGTTTCATGCGCGTGGGTGTCAATTGACATTGTACTCATCAGCAAGCATCACCAAATCTCCAAGTACGGATACGGTCATTCTCTAGCCGATAGTACCATTCCAACTGGTTCGGACAAACTCTCTTGAAAATAGTGCATCCACAACTTTCATCATTGTGGGGATTGATCTTCGGACATAGGACTTCAAATGCGACTTAGGGCAAGACATGCCATCATACTTAGCAAAAGTAGGAACTTTGAATTTGGGAGGAATCACAACACCGGGAACAAGACTCGGATCATCAAAGTTCAGCCGGGCATTTTCAAGTTTTCCACAAAGATTCAGACGGTCTTCAAGTTGTTTGTACTTGTCATCTTCATCAGTGTTGGCTAAAATCGAATGATCGTCTCCTCCTTTCTTTGGCTCAGATCACCTTCATCACCCTTGGTACTCCCTCGGTATGGACACTTCCTTGAGAGCTCGATCCGACCGACCACTTTTGGACCCCTTTGAAGCGTCTACCCATGTTGAGAGACCAACAACCTTCTTCTTCGTTGATGAGCTTCTTCAAATCTTCTTGGCCTTGGACCAAGTGGTGAACATCTTGGCCGGGCATTCGAGCTTGGAGATCTTTGATCTGTTCAAGAGCCATTTACGCTAAAATAAATAGCGAGCAAATGAGAAAACCAATCTCCAATGTACCTGTGATGCAATGTTTATGCTATGATATGCAATGTTTATGCGAATGCAATGCAATGTTTTCAAGGACCTAAGAGATTTAAATTTTTTAAACAAGCAATGAACAAACATTTATTAGTACTTCTCATTATTCTTTTTCTTTTTAAGTACAAGAGATAGTTCAAAACAATAAAAGAAAACATAAACATCCTAAAGCTCTAAGTCTCCCATGGGCGCTTCCTCTTGGTGCCGATGTAGGCGTTGATGTTTCGCTCCTCGTGAAGTAGCTTGGTCAACTCTAGAACTTTCTTCTCGCTTGCACGAGCTTCAAAGGTATCCTCTCTTCTTTAATCGAATCCGGATCTCTTCAAGTCTTCAAAATCGGTAGGCATGTCGGGATGGAGAACCATAGGTACGTCACCTATAGAGTTCCATAATCCTTTGGCGAGCAGTGAATGGCATCATGAGGTTTTGAGCTCGAGCTCGCACCCATTTGAGGTAAGGTTCCCAAGGAATGGAGTTCGGTGCCCCAAAGTCTTGGTATCGTCTTCTTTACCATGCCCAAGCGTGTATGAACCTTTCGGTAATGCGAGATCGTGGTTGTAGTCGAACACAATATCTTGAGAAGCATATCATGTGGACCATCTCTTGAGCAAAACCAAGCGACGTAGAGCTAAGGAAGGGTTGTAAGTAATACCTCCCTTATACCAAGTAGCGGTACATTAGGAATTCTCCACAACGCTCAATGAATGTGAAATCCTTTTGAGAGAAAAGATTCCAACGGATATCTGAATGAGAGAGTGACATTAGTCTTTGAGACCATCTCAACCTTTGTTCGTTCTTCAAGACTGATGGAGGAAGGTGCGAAATAAACCACCTTGAAAGTAACGGTATACAACACATGAGAGTTCCTTGTCTCTTAGTAGTGCAGTGTGGAGAGAATGTAGAATGTCTCCAAGTAAAGTAGGCCGGATTGCGGGTAAACAGCTTGATGGCATTGACATCTATGAATTGATCCGGGTTAGGAAATAGAACCAAACCATAAATTAGCAAGGCCACAATGTCTTCGAATGCATGGAAACTCATAACTTTGAGGAATTCTTGGGATTTCTTAATTAAGAACTTGGAAAGTAAACCCTTAACTCCACTTCTAGTTTCCCAATTGGCTTCAATGTCTGAGCGCTTAAGATGTAAGGCGGATGCGATGTCTTCAAACTTAGGAACCTTTTCTAGACCGGTGAACGGCATTTGATCAAAAACAGGTACCCCAAGTAGCTTAGAGAACTCTTCTAAGGTAGGAACCAACTGATAATCTGGAAATGTAAAGCAATGGTGTTTCGGATCAAAAGCTGAATAGGACGTGCATCATATCTTCTTCAAAACCGAGATAACCAAATCAAGTAGATAACCATGTCTTTTGATGCGAGCATGGTCGGAATTTCAAACCAATTCTTTGAGTGAGAAGGGATACCCATGAAGTTAATCGGATAGTCTTTCTAGAAGCCATAATCCCTGAGCAAAGATAAATCCTAGGTCCTTGAAATAGTTAGAAATGATATGCAATGCGAATGATGTCATGATGTCATGTTTACACACAAGCAATTCACACAATGAGCCTATGTTTAAGGCTTGCATGAGGTATAGGTGATTACCCACCAAAAGTTTGAGTTGGTTCATCTGTCCTATAATAGTAAGGGTTCTAGGAATCTCATATCACGGATCTTTCGTAGGCGCTTATTTCAATCTGACGCCAAGTGGTCGATCGAAAATGTCCCAAAAGTCTAATCTCAATGAGCGTAGCATCGAGTATCAACCAACCTCGGTCTACACCAAAGCCGCCATCTCACTACCTTCTAATGGCCAAGATGGGTCAATTAAGGTTCTAAAAGTTTAGTTAGCGCTTGATGACACCACAGCCAAATACTATCTTCAACTTGGAAATGAAGAGTATCGGGACAACCAAGCGTCACGCTAACGTAGCCATCATGTTGACCGCGTAGTTATCGTCTAGCGGTCGCGATGATCTAATGCTACTTACCTAAAAGGAAACCCGGATCCGGTGTAGGATCCCCAACAATATAATACCCAAGCAACCCTTAAAGATAAAGCATACAAGTCAAACAAAAGCGATAAAGTTATCTAGAAATCCCTAAGGCAATTCTCTCTTTTAGGGTGTTTGAGTCAGATTCGTGATACGGTGAACCGACTTTGTAGGATTTTGTATCCAAATGTGCGGATAGCAAGAGTCGCCACCGACTTTTATTTTTATCAATTAAGGAAGGTAAAAGTAGAAAAAGACCTTCGTTAGATTCGAGTTCGGGAGAATGGTTATGAAAAGGAAGGTATTAGCACCCTTTCCATCCATTTATTCTACGGGCTCTTAGTTGCTCTAGATCACTTTTTAAATTGCTTTCGTGTGTTTGACAAAATGTTTTGAAAAAGGCATTTCGCTTTGACTTTGTAATGAGTCATGTAGGAGTGTATACAAAGTGTTCGGAAATGTTTTGTTTTGAAAAGAATTTGAACTTTGAAAAAGTGTGTGGTGTGAAAAGCATTTGATAGAGCAAGCAACTAAGAGACTTATTTACCCACTCGAATTGGTCGTTTCGTATTTCTCGTTCCTTTAGAATAGCGCTAGCCATACCATTAGTTAGTAGGTAGCTCCATTCATTGGATGTAAGCGGGACATTCGAAGGGCATCGGATGGTCATAGAAAGCAACTTGTAGGAAGTATCCTAGCACATATCGAAGGGACTATCATCATTTTCGTAGGCGACAATCGAGGTCAAGATCATGTATTCGGAGCGACATCGTGGGTCTTATGATCTTTGTATCGAAGGGACTATGATGATTTGTTTGGAAGGCAGCGGTGCTAGAATACCTCTACGTTCGAGGGACATGACCATTTTGAATCGAAAGGCATCGAGAGAATTACCTAAGGGTGCGTGTGTGAGAAGTGTGTCAAATTCAGATATTTTATCTTGAAGATTAGTGTGAGCTATGTCCAATTATTATCTTGCCATACACGCCTAGTTACTAACAGTTTATAGGGTGCGGAAATTAAAATGCGGAATATAAAATGCGGAAAGGTAAACCTACGCTATTACATGGCTTTGGGGAAGATACATAATTAGGAGTGAAAGTAAAAGTCCTAAATTAAACTATTACAACCCATGAGCAATTACATTATTGAAAAGTAAAATAAAAGCAGAAATAATCGGATCAACGGTGAAAGGATAAGAAAATCGGAAAATGCAATATGAATCGAACAAGAGAAAAAATGTTAGAAAAATGCAAGTTTTGATTTGGAAAAATTAATACATGCTGGAAATAAGATAAATAAGTTAAAATAATTTTTTGGGATTTTTAGAAAAGATTTAATAATTAAAATGCAATTAAAAGTGATTTAAATGCTAAAATAAAAATAAAATAAATATGCATGCAAAATTATATTTTTAATTTATTAAATTAAATAAAGGTTTTATGAAAATAATGTAAAAAGAAAAATGTTTTGGTAATTTTTAATGCAGAATAAAAAAATGAAAAAATTAAAATTGAATGAAAATATTGAAATAATTAGAAAATAGGAAAATAGAGTTTTGTAAAAGTGAAAAAAAGGTTATACGAACAGGAATCGAATGGGACATCCCTTTCAAACCTTAAGATCCACATGCTTGACCAACTAAGCCACGCCTCTTTGTTTGAAAGCGGATCGAATTGAAAATAACACGCGTCACTCCCTGCCTTCATCCCGCTCGCGCCAATTCATCATCTTCTTCGTTTTAAATATTTGAAGCTAGCGTCGGTCTTTCTTCGACGCTACAGGCCCTGGCTAAATAGAAAACGCAGCATACACAATATAAATTAATTCTAAAGGCATGGTTCGATTCCTTGAAGCATTCCGAACACACTGGTATGGGTCTCGTTGTCCAATTTTTCCTAATAAGCCAAACCCTAAATCGAGCTTATAAACCCTAATCATGGTGAAACACGATTCCGGCCATGGAAATTCAATTGGATTGCCCAGAAAGTTTGGAAACTTGATTCTAATCACAAACAAACAATCAAAACAAGTTAATAATGCATGAATGTTAGAAATCGAATTTGGAAAAAGTTTGACAAACGAAATCGATTCGCTCGATTCTTGATGTTTTTGAATGATATAAGAGTCTGGATCGACTCTAAAGACCTCAAGGAATGCAATGGAATCCTCAAAATCGGCTGTGGATGGCTGGAACTAGAATTGCAAGTTGCTTCAAGAACACGAAATTTTGATTTTAGGTTAGGGTTTGGAGCCATTTTTTCCTCTTTTCTTGATAGGTATGCCATATATTTATCTTTGGATGGATTTGGAATGGTTTTGGAAAGAATTGATCAACATTCAATGGAAATCAAATTTTGATATTCTCATGAAATCAAATTTTCAAATTTTGTCCAATTTCAATCCAATCTTGCCAAATTTGATCTAATTTCGAAATTCTGGCATTTATGGGTTGATTGGATCACAAGAAAGCAATAAAAATCAATCTTCAATTAATTTTGATTTTATAATTTATTTTAAGATTTAATTTGCATTTAAATAAATAAATTACAAATTAAATAGAAAAATAAATCAAAAATTCGTGGCATTGGGCTTGGATATTCCTAATTGCATGAGGAACAAGTTAGGATGAAGAAAAATAGGCCCATTTGCAAAAGATTTGATTTTTGAAGTATCTCTCTTTGTGCATTCTTCCAAAATTGCCCAACTTGTGAATGGTGTAACTTGCTCAATTTTCCACATTTTGAGTGTTCTTGGACTTTTGGAAAGCTCTAAGAGTCCTCTAAACAATGTCTTTGGTCTCATCTCAATTGGAGTTACCATGCTCAATATATCTTCAAAACAAAAGTTGACTTTTGTTGACTTTGAAAATGACTAATGTTTTGAGCTATACCTCTCAAATGAAGCATTTTTAGACATTCTTGTGAGACATGAAGTTGTAGAGAATTGAATTTCCTTCAAAAAGAGGTGGTGGAAAAATTTCGAGAAAGTATGAGAAAGTTATGATCGGTCAAAGTTCAGTTGACTTTTCATCTAGAAACCCTAATTTAGAAAGTTTGACTTTTGAGCAAATCTTGAGTTTTCTTGATGAATCATGATCAACCCTTGATCAAATGATGAATGTTACTTCAAAATGAAGATGTTGACCAAAAATCAGAAGTTTTGACTGTATGTTGACCATAGTTGACTTTTTGTCCAATACACCCGATTTTCAACCATCTGAGCAATTGTCTGAGGAAACTTGACTTGTGAAGCTTGAAACTTGACATGGAGAATCTTTGAAGCATATGAGGAGGCATGGAGGCCTTTGGAGATGTTGGAAATCCACCTCGACTTGAGAGATACCAAACCCTAGTTTGGGTTGATTGTCTAGGAGAGAGTTTGTCTGATCAACTCTTGAGGAATCCTTGAGCATAGATGTATGAAATCTTTTGAGTAGATGGAGGGAAAATTTTGGGGTATGACACCTGTGGGCCGATATTCAAACTTCTCCGCAAAGATCAGAAGGTTGTGTGGACAGAAGGTTGCCAAAAAGCATTCGACAGTATCAAGGAATACCTGTCAGAACCACCAATACTGATCCCTCCAGTTGAAGGAAGACCATTAATCTTATACCTTACCGTACTAGAAGAGTCCATGGGCTGCGTACTTGGACAACAGGATGATACCGGTAAGAAGGAGCATGCCATCTACTACCTAAGTAAGAAATTCACAGACTATGAAACTCGTTACTCCATGCTCGAGAAAACATGCTGCACTTTGGTGTGGGCTTCAAAACGTCTTCGCCAATACATGATCAATCACACGACTTGGTTAATTTCCAAAATGGATCCAATCAAGTACGTTTTTGAAAAGCCTGCCTTAACCGGGAGAATCGCTCGATGGCAAATGCTATTATCTGAATATGACATCCAGTACCGTGCCCAGAAAGCGGTTAAAGGAAGCATTCTCGCCGATCACTTGGCTTATCAACCGCTCAACGAATACCAATCTCTCGAGTTTGATTTCCCAGACGAGGATGTTATGTACTTGAAGATGAAAGATTGTGACGAACCGATACTCGAAGAAGGACCGGATCCAGAATCCAGATGGGGTTTAGTCTTCAATGGAGCCATAAATGTTTTTGGCAATGGAATTGGGGCAGTAATCATCACTCCCGAGGGTTCTCATATCCCGTTTTCCGCCAGATTGCTATTTGATTGCACCAACAACATAGCAGAATATGAAGCATGCATCATGGGTATCGAAGAAGCCATCGACTTGAGGATCAAGATCCTTGATATATATGGAGATTCAGCCCTTGTGATCAATCAAATCAAAGACAAGTATGAAACTCATCATCTTGGTTTGATTCCCTACTGAGATTATGCAAGACGTTTGTTGACTTTCTTCAACAAAGTTGAATTGCATCATATCCCTCGAGATCAGAATCGAATGGCAGACGCCTTGGCTACTCTATCTTCCATGTTCAATGTTAACCATTGGAACGATATGCCTAAGATCAGCTTCAGACGCCTTGAAAGACCTGCATATGTGTTTGTAACTGAAGCGGTCATCGATGATAAACTGTGGTTCCACGACATCAAACGCTTCCTTCAAACTCAAGAGTACCCACTCGGGGCATCACACAAGGATAAGGAAACTCTAAGGAGGCTTTCTAGAAATTTCTTCCTGAATGAAGATGTGCTATGCAAAAGAAACTTCAACATGGTCTTGTTCAGATGCGTGGATAGACATGAAGCAGACATGATAATTCACGAAGTGCATGAAGGGTCCTTTGGAACCCATTCAAATGGGCATGCAATGTCCAGAAAAATTTTGAGAGCAGGATATTATTGGATAACAATGGAATCCGATTGCTGTAAACATGTCAAGAGATGTCACAAGTGCCAGATCTACGCAGATAAGATCCATGTGCCACCGACTCTACTCAACGTTCTCTCCTCTCCGTGGCCTTTCTCCATGTGGGGCATCAACATGATTGGAATGATTGAACCAAAAGCGTCCAACGGACATCGCTTCATTCTAGTAGCTATTGATTACTTCACCAAATGGGTCGAAGCAGCATCTTACGCCAACGTCACAAGACAAGTGGTTGTGAGGTTCATCAAGAACAACCTCATTTGCCGATACGGAGTTCCAAGCAAGATCATTCCTGACAATGGATCTAACTTGAACAACAAAATGATGAAGGAACTGTGTGAGGAATTCAAGATCGAGCATCATAATTCGTCTCCTTACCGGCCAAAGATGAACGACGCCGTTGAAGCAGCTAACAAGAACATCAAAAAGATCGTCCAGAAAATGGTCATCACTTACAAAGGCGGCACGAAATGCGCCATTTGCTGCATGGGTATCGTGCTTTAGTCGCACTATGAGGCAACTCCTTTTCTTTAGTATACGGCATGGGCGGTGCTCCCGTAGAAGTTGAGATCCCATCAATGAGAGTTCTCATGGAAACTAAGCTATCGAGGTGAATGGTGTCAAAGCGGATCGACCACCCGAACTTAATTGGAGAAAAGCGCGACCGCTCTGTGTCACGGACAACTCTATCAAAAAGAATGAAAGCTTTCGACAAAAGGTCCGACCTCGTGAATTCCGAGAAGGCGACCTCGTGCTTAAAAAGATTACATCTTTTCAAGCAGATTCTAGGGCAAATGGACTCCTAATTACGAAGGCCCATACATCGTCAAAAGAAGCTTCTCGGCGGTGCTATGACTCTCACAACCATGGACGGCGATGAACTCCGTATCCTATGAATCTTGGCGATCAAAAATATTTTGTCTAAAAACAAAGAACATCGGTAAGTCGAAAACCGAAAAGGCGGCTTAGGCAAAATAGCGTCTCGGTGGATTGAAAACACGAAAAGGCGATCCGGGCAAAAATTAGAGACAATAAACAGAAATTATCCTGATAGATCGAAAACCTGAAAAGGTGATCTAGGTAAAAACAAGGATACAAAATGACAAAGTAACTGCAGTCAGTCTGTATTTTGTCCATATGAAGAATTTTCCATCAACGGATCTTCAATCAACTTTTCTAAAGCAACAAGCACAGTTGGAATTCAAAGTTGTTAGGGATAGTAGCGGTTATTTGTTTTCAATGTAGCCTTTTCCCAATAAATTATCATTTCCAACTTTTGTAAATAGTTCATGGAATCACGCATTTGGCTGATTACCATTCTATCAATAAATTTGAGCCTTGTGCCTTTTGTTTGCAATTCCTGCTTTATTCTGTTTTGCAAAATAACGTTTTTTATTGTGAAAATCACTTTTTGAAACAAAAATGTTTTAAATGAATTTTTACTTCAAAAATTTTGAAACAAAAGCAAAAATTTTCCTTTGAAACTATGAACATGGAAAGAATTTCAACAGTTTTCTCCGTAAGTGTTTCAATCTTCGAAGGATAAAACAACTGCTACAGCAGTCTTCTCCTCAGCAGAAATCATCAAAGGACGGTATTCTTATCCAAAAAGAATCCCCGACCAAGTTGTCAATGAAATACCTTTCTCGGAAAGTTTAAAACATGCAACTCAAAATCTTCATTAGTGAATATCTGCACCATTGCTGCAATTTTCACCAAGTATTTGTTCGAACTGTGACACGGTCCTTTTCCCAAATATCTCTTTAGTGTCTTTGTCAAGTATTGTTAGCATGCATATAACATTCATGACATTCATACATAATAGCATCATTCATTGCATTTTTTGCATCTCTCAAAATGTTTGCTTCCAAATCACTGGTATAAATCATACTTACTCATACGAGTACAAGTCTGTTCCCAGTAGAATATCTCCAAACAGAAAAGATACTTTTTTCTTTTTTCCCCAACGGAGTATTCCCAAACAGAAAGGATATGTCATCCTTTTTCCCCGGCAAAGTCCCCAAGCAGAGAAATACATTTTCTTCTCTCTATCACATTCGCCAGCTGAGATTATCCCTCGTTGGGAACAATGTCTTGATTCACTTCTTTCTTTCCAGTTCATTCCTGGATAGAACACTGTCTGTTATTCACAAAGCTGAATACGCAACAACTCATTTCTCAAGATTTACCTTATTATAGTTATCACTTTGCTGATAATTGGTAACATCTTCAGAATACATTACCATAAACTATCACAGAGCTGATAATTGGTAATATCTTTTTCATTTACCTTAAACATTGTCACAAAGCTAACAGAAGGTAATCTTTTTGTTTCCCAAAACGAAATAGATGTTCACATTTTCTGTGAATCATTCTTTCCCCAGCGAGATATATTGCTTGTTTCCCAACAGATAGGATTCTCTTTTCTCAAACAGATCGAGTCATCCTCATAAATTTTTCCCCATCGTGTCATTTCTTTGATATCCTTTGGGTAAAACTTTTTTAATCATTTTGCATCATCCGCATCTTTTGGTATCTTAGGTCCAAATTTTGCGTATTCTGATATTTAAGTCTCTTTACACCTATCAAAACGAAGATATTCATCTTCATCTTTCAGGTTAAAGAAACTTAAATAGGGGCATCTGTCATACCCCAAATTTTGACCTAATATACCACCTTACATTTGCATCATTGCACAACTAACAATTCAGACAGCATTAATCGGGTATAGCATTCACAGGTCAAAATTAGGGTTTCATCAGATTTTCATCTGATTCAAGAGCTAACCAATTAGGGTTTGAGTTTTTCTCATCTTATTTGATCTATCTTGATCAAATCATCAGCCTCTGATCATCAGATACCCATTTCTCTCACAGATCAATCAAGGATCGACCAATTAGGGTTTTGATCGGGCATGAGTTTTTCCTGACTTTTTGAGCAAGAAATGACTTTTTTGGATAGAGATTGGTCATTATATCTTAGATACAACATATTGACCTAATTTCTGGATTCAAAACATCACAGAGGTTCACAGAATTCATCAGTCATTTTCAGAAACATCTGATGAAATTTCATCTGCACAGAAAAGTCAAACATTGACTTTTGGTCAAATTTTTCAAAACAAAACTTTTTCCATCATCAAAATACTTCAAATGATCCATCATGATCATAAAAAATCAAAGGATTTGAAAAAGTCAACAAAAAGTCAAAAGTTTTCATACTTAGAAATTTTTCCAAGTGTTGAAATTTCTCATTTTTTCCAAACTTCAAGCCATTTTTTCACCTAGTTCCAATTGGAATTTGAAAAACTCAAAACATGAAAGTTGTAGATCATGGAAAGATCTTTCCAAAATGTCCAAGAACTCTCAAATCCATGGAGTCTAGCTATGTCTTTGAAATTGAAACATAAGGCTCCATGAAACTTGATTTTCAAAGATCAAAACATCAAATTATAGGTCATTTTTGTGTTTCTTCATCTAGAAGCTTTCTAACCTTGCCAAGTGGATGGATGAACTAATAAATATCAGCCTAGAGTGATAATTGAAAGGATTGGATCAAAATGTAAAAATATAGCACATGGTGAAAAAAGGAAGGTTCCTTCCTTTACAAAAGACTTTCTTGCCCCTTAAGCTTTCTTTGAATCACCAAATGCCATGTCCTTCTTGCCTAACATTGCAGTCCTAATTGGCCTATAAAAGGATCACATTTCAAGCCTAAACCAACACCAAAAACAAATACGAATTCATGCTTTCTTTCACTTTCTTGAAAATCAAGCAATATAGTGCAAATTGAGAAACATAGCATTTTTGAATTTGAGCTAAAACCATGATGAAATTTGGTGTCACACATGTTGCATAATCACTATCAAACTTGTTACAAGCTTAAAATCAAACTGAACTAAGCTAAAAAACAGATTTCCATTTCATATTTTCAAAACTTCCAAGCGCCATAGCTATCGAGTTTGAACCTTGGCTTGATTACTTGGAGTTTTGATCATCCATACACCTTCCATGAACATCATATAAGTGATCGGATCAAGAACAATCATGTAACAGCCCTAACTCGATTTCCGGTTTCCATTTTGAGTGTATGCGGTGGACTTGACTTGAGAGTTCGGCTTGATTCAAGAGGTGCAGACCATTCATCGCTTCCATACATGCCGTTGGAGCTTACAATCAAGAAACAAGCTCGGAAACACGTTTGCCAGTCGATTCTCACTTTCACGGTAAGAACACGGCGATTCTCATAATTCTTTGAACTTAAACAAAAAAGCTCTTGGCCATTCTTTTTCTGCACCCCTAACGAGCATTAACCCTCAATAAAATCAAACAATCATCAACTACACGTAATTTAATTTGATTTCTCAGTTTTTAGGGTTCTTCATTTTCCCAGAAAGCAAAACATGATAGGCTAAATATAAATGAAATTAACAAGCACCATCATGTTCGTGATGAAAAATCGAGCAACTTTGATGTTTACATCATTAAATTTCATTAAGAAACGAGGATGGTAGCTTGGATCAAAGAATCTGAAAATCAAACCATAAACCCATAAATACGCGCGTGTTCTTGATGTTCTTCATTTTCAAATATTCAAATTATCCAATCTTATATCAACGCGTGTGTTAAATCCACTAAACAT
>CM038796.1:62465802-62909836 GCA_021764765.1 Vicia sativa | reverse complement strand
CCCAGCGTATTTGGCCCAGTGGTTGTCTGCTTGCCTTTAAGTTCCTTTGCCACGCGTCCCACTCAATGGTCATGGGTTCAACACCCATCAGGACCATTTTTTACCATTCTTTTTACAAACTTCCATTTTTTCATGTTTTTTTTACAAAACTTGCACAATTTTTTTGACCAATCAAAACTTCTCATTTTGAGATGATTTTTTAAACACTTGTCAATAAATACATCTATTTTGTGATAGTGCAAAAATTTTCAGAAAAAAACTTTCATTTGATTAAATTTTAATCGAGCCGAAAACGACGTTCTGAACACTTTTCAAACCTCCTTAAAAGGTGAATTTTTCAAGTTTTCGACTTCCGATTTTTTTCAAAACTTCTCATAAATTAACCTCACATTTTCAAAACATTTTCAAATCATTTTTCAAAACATTTCATCAAACTTGCATCTTTTACCATGATCGATCCAATTTAAAACGATAAAACTGATTTCGTCTTCTCTCGAATTTCTCGATCGATCATGGGCCTCCCTTACGGTGTAAGTCCCAATCCTTTATGTACATATTTAATTTTACTTGTACATACTCAAATCATCATTGTTAATATTCAAACGTAAACAAATTTCTTTCGTTTTCATTCGTTTGTTTATACGCTGAATCCATTGGTTCTAAAGGAAGGTTTCTTCTGAGCAAAATTTCTTTTTGACCAATGGGCCTCCATCATGGTGTAAGTCCCATAACATTCTTTTATGTACATACACAATCTTTTCCTTGTACATATCAAACTTTTTATCTGTACATAATACAGATACCTTTTTACAGATAAACTTCAATCAATCATTTCCGTTTCATCTGTATATTTTACACTGAATACCATTGGTATTGAAAGGAGCATTATTCCTTGTGAAACTACTTTCAAATCAATGGGCCACCATCATGGTGTAAGTCCCAACCCTCCTATGTACCTCCATTTTTCTTTGTACATAAATACTCGTCCGTGTACATATTCATTTCCTTGTACACAGTACAAACTTGTGAATAATCAAGTTACGCTCGTTTTAAACGTTCGTTTCACAGACACTTGTTTATATTTCATAAACTGCTGTAAATAAACATCATGCATTGTTTATATTTCCTTCATAAACTCCTGTGAATACATATCACACACACACACACACACCTGTTTATACAAACCGTCTAATAATAACATAACAATTAGACTAATCAATAGGTTCCCAGAGTTTAGCCTCCGCTTGGGCTTCATACAAGATAACTCATCCCCAGTTGAGTTTAGCCTCCGCTTGGGCTTCATACAAGATAACTCATCCCCAATTGAGTTTAGCCTCCGCTTGGGCTTCATACAAGACAATCCATCCCCAGTATGGGTCAGCCTCCGCTTGGGCTTCATACAAGATATTTTATCTCCAACAGAGCTTAGCCTTCTCTTGGGCTTCGTACAAAGAAACTCTCCCCACAGAGTTAGCCTCCGCTTAGGCTTCATATAAGACAGCACTCCCCTGTTGAGTCAGCCTCCTCTTGGGCTTCGTTCAAAAGAACTCCTCACTGAGTTTAGCCTTCTCTTGGGCATCATACAATGAAAGAGATAGGAAATCTCTTAACAGCCTCCTATTGGGCTTCCAATACAAAGAATCACCCGCGCTAAGATAGAACCCTGAAAGGATGGTTTCCCGGTGAAATCACTTTCAAATTCCCCAGAGAGTAAAATTTCCCCGGTGAAATTGCTCTTATTCAGAAAAGGATGGTTTCTCGGTGAAATCCCTTTCAAGCCAAAGCCAGCCATACCCTATAGCTTCCTCTTGAGCTTCATACAAGGACCCTCGATGACCCTCGATGACCCTCGGAATGCCTCCTCTTGGGCTAACAATACAAGGACCCACGGGCTTCTTAAAAGCATCCCTTTAATCCAATCAATTTCTCCTTGAGATTTAGACATCTATCATCTCTATGGAAGAAATATCTCATCTATTACATCACATACAGTCAAAAACTTTTCAAACTTTTCAAACTCTTTTCAAACAAAAAACATCTATTAATTGTAAGTGGTAACGCTTGTATACTCAAGCAAAACACCCAATACTTACAGTTAAAAGATTTAATCATCTTTTTCAAAACATCTTTCTTAAACATGTAAGTGGTAACGCTTCTATACTCAAGCAAGACACCTAATACTTACGACGAAAGATTTTAATCAGTCAAACTTTTCAAAAATGTATGTGATGAAATAGATTAGATACATTTTTCATTAAGATGACATTTGTTTGTCTCTTACTAACATCGCGTTGCTTTCCACTAGCATAAGTGGGAACTACGATTGCTCTGACTTTCTCAACATCCTTTTGAGAATACGTAGGAACAAGGTCTCATCCTTGCCGAGCAAATTTCTTTCTCCCTCAGACCAAACAAACCATAGAACCTTGTAGATCCGAGCTACAAATGCTCTGATTCCCACTAGGGGATATGTATGCAGAAGATCCACAGATCTTCGCGAGCACAATAATAATAAACACTAGAATCTCACATAATCTACTGTTTCTTAAAAATCCCCAAAGGAGAAACTTTCCCAATCATAGAAATAGCAATTAAAACACACAAACATATCAAACATATTCATATATAAAGTTGTAGATAACTACATATATTTAGGGTGCTCCATCTATTCCCTTTATATAACAATCCCCCTTACTCAGAATCTCCCCAATGCGTTACGTCTAGTTTGCGCTAGTCGTTACGCATACCAATATCAATTGAGGGTATTTCAGCTTTCCCCTTTTTCATAATCATTAAATCATCTTTCTTGTGTTGAAAATAATAAAGCTTGATGCTTGCGGCATCTTTATAAACAAATCAAAAGATTTAAATCGTTGCGTACCAGAGAATCCGAACTCACGTTCGCATCCTCAGGCGCGTCACCTTTTAACGCGAACAACACCCTTACCTTTTTTTTTGGGAATAAATGCAACCAAAACAAGTGATATTGAAGCAAACATTGAGAAATGCAAGAATGCATTAATGATGCAATTATGTATGAATGATGAATGTCATGAATTTCATATGCATGCTGACGATACTTGACAAGACAGCAAAAAGTATTTGGGAAGAGGACTACATCATAGTTCAAACAAATACTAAGCAAAATCTGCAGCAATGGTGTAGACGTTACTGATGATGAATCTGAGTTGCATGCTTTAAACTTTTCTAGAAAAGGCATTTTACTGGCAACCTTGTTGGGGATTCTTTTTCGGATAAGAATACCGTCCTTTGATGATCTCTTTTGAGGAAAAGAAGATTTCTCAGCAGTTGTTTTACCTTTCAGAGGTCGAAACTGTAACACCCCAATATTACCCAATGTTTAATATGCAAAAAATTAGAGTAATTTAAAATTTCACAAATCCAATACTGAGGCATCACACCTTCAAAAAGAACTCACTTTAAACTAGTTACTCTAAAGTATAAATCTCAGATACATAGCATCGTCAGAAAACATAAATTGATTCAAAAGCATCAAAACATCTTCTTTATTAAACTTCCTTAATAAATCATATTTTCATAAGGTATGATTCTTATTTACAAAGGAAAACAACAAAAGAACAACAACAAGACAACATAATAATTCCCCCGAGTGCTACGTATCAGAGCGACACCGACTCGACTAATAGCAGCTATAAACTCCGTCTTCATAACCTGCACGTTACCAATATAAAGGTAACGACGAAACAAGTAAAGGGTGAGATACTCCAAAACATATAATTAAAGGCATGATAAATATATATAGTTTTGGAATTATAAACAATATAGATTAGTAAGTGCATTCCAACACATATCTAAATCTCACCTACTTTGATCGCCATTCTAATGTGTATGATCAACACTTTACCGTCATAATCTCATCGACATAAATCATCACAACAACACATAAACTTTCATTACCACGAAGTCGTCACAACAACCCATAATTATAAACAACAACATCAAACAACAACAACAAACAACAACACCAATATATGCTAATAACATAAATGAAATCATCACAAATTGGCTAAAGCCCATCGTCGCTTTTGGCATAAAGCCCATAATCACAAACATCATTGCATCCTATTTGTATTAAGCATTTCATCAAGTTAAATCATCGCAAAACTCATCATTTATATTATCGCAATTCAATCAACGTCGATCAATTAAAAACCCAACGCCAAATAACTCAAACATAAACATAACCGACTCCATGAGACACGACTATGTTATGCATGTGGTACCCGTCGCTTTGTCCATAATTAGGAACACTTGGCATAAAAGCCTTGTCGCTTGGCATAAAAGCCTCGTCTTGGCATAAAAGCTCATCGTCGCCAATGCAATGTATGTGACTTGACAATAAAACAACACAACACAAAAACATCATCGTCGCTTATCAAAATTGACATAAAGCCCACATCGCCATAATTTATCCAAAACAAGATAAATATATCGTCGCCTCATATTTGCATTATGCAAAACATCACCAATAATTCATTATCATCAAAAATCGTGCATTCAAAAATCAGAAGCATTTATTAACAACATCAATATAATCATCACATCATCCTGTAGAAAGACATTTAACATCGCATCGCATAATCAACAAGTATTCCTTAGTAAATACACCATCGCAAACATTATGTTTATTCACACCGCATCATTATCAATTAATTCACCAAATCCCAAAAACGGAAAACTAGTCAAACACCTATAATCGTCGCGAAAGCCATTTCTAATAACCAGCATTAATCATAATCGTCAACATTCAAATCGGATTGTCCATACGTGCCTTAAATCTACTAAAACGCAATCCGGTTCAATTTAACCGTATTTGGCCTATTTCCGGTCATCTCTTAAAAACTCGTCATTTCTAATAACTAACCTCACCACTACGTGCTACACGTCGAACTTAGCTAGCACGTCAATTTTCGTTGAATACGGAGCAACTTGCTCCGTCGTCGAATTTACCAAAATCGGAACATAATCGGGACAAAAGATGTGCAAAAAAAATCAGAATATGGGGGCTACAGATACATCAACACGGGCCCCCATGATAGTCAACACGGGCCCCCGTGTTAATCAACACGGCCCGTGTTGAAAAGCCCATAAAAAATACAAAAAACCCAAAGTCAGAGAATCAACACGGGCACCCGTGTGAATCAACACGACCCGTGTTGATGGACCCTGCACGAACCCTTGATTTAGAAGACCAACACGGGAAACCGTGTTAATCATCACGGCCCGTGTTGATGGACCTGTGTGAAAATTTCACTTTTACCATTCCCATTAATTCTAATAATCATCAACCTCATAATCCCTACTCCTATTCCAACTCTTCTAATCTATTTCACTTAAACAATCAACCAAAACCCTATAAATCAACTTATCAACTTTTCCCCCAAATCCAAAACATAAACATCAAAACCTAACAATATGAGATGGAGAATCAAACCCCTTACCTCTAGCTTGGATGATTCTACAAGACTCCATGTTCAAGCTCTTGCTCTCCTCTTGTTCTTCTCTAGCTCTTCTTCTCCCAAAACCCTTTCTTTTCTCTCCATGCCTCTATGGTTTCTTGGTGTAGGAAATGGAAGGAAAAGGGAAAGAAAATGGTTTTATAACTTATGTTTTCTTACTAGCTTCCAAGTTTCTATGTTTGGTTTTTGTTTTGCCAAAGGAAAGAAAACAAAGAGAAGTGTTTTATGAATGGAAGGAAAGTGAGGAAATTGGTTTTATAAGGGTGTACTCTTACTATCCAAGGGTGTAAACCCCATTTCTACAAAATTGCTCCCCACACCCCTAACCATACTTATAAATTAACACACTAATATCCAATAATATTATTAATTCAATTAATTAAAATAATTCTGGGGAATTAAATATCGGTTCGAATAATATTTTACCGAACCGAACGAAATAAAAATCGGACCGAACGAAACGTCGCCAAATATATTAATTGATATATTGATTAATATAAATATTCTCGTCGCAAAATAATTATCGATCGGTAATTCAAAAATATTAATATAATATAATATTAATTAAAACAGGGCGTTACAACTCTCTCCCACTTATAAACTTTTCGTCCTCGAAATTTCGACCAAAAATGAACAAATCGGGACATGCCTACGCATTTGTCCACTCCATCCTCGCGTCAATTAAACAACATACAAAATACACCAAACACAAGGGTATCTCCCTAATCACAACGTCCAAACAAGAACAACCATGCCGAGATGCAAAGCCCATACAATGCACTCGGAAACCAAATAACACTCAACAACCAAACAAATCGCAGACACACCGGTTTACTCGAGAACCAAACAAATAAGGTCGATACCATCCTAACTCCTCAACCATAGAATTAGCCACACACTCGGACCGACACTTCGGAAATGAGTCACCAAAGATAGGAACATAAAGTCCTACGACACAACACCGACACCATCGCCAAAATTGAAACAATCTGAATGGAATAGTACCACGCGTGTTACGAAAACACGACAAAGATGCCTTAATTCACGCATAAGTATGAACTCAAGAATCATACTTACAGTTATCGCTTTCATTCTAGAAAGTCACAAGTTCACATCATCCTTGTAAATTACCAACACACAACCCTTGAAGAATACTTTCTTTTATAACACATCAATCATCTTAGGGTACCCGTGGCTACCAAACCGTCACAAAATTCTACACCGTCAAGACTTATCTTAGTCGCAATTTGATAATCCTCCACGGCTATTAGTATCCAACTAAATCCATACGATAGTAGTGAACAAATCCTCGATAACCTTCTAAACTTTAATCTCAACAAGTGTCCCAAAACAAAACGCGACATTCTTCAAAATAATAAAATCTCAAATCAGATATCCTTAGGTTATCCGCGATATCAACATACTATACTCTGCCCCAAACGAAGTCTCTTTATAGATCGCACTCAAAATTGAATTGTCTTCAACAATTCCAATCTCCTCGTCGTTAACATCTGCACCCTTAAGAATTCAATGACCACAACCGCATCAAACTCTAATTCACGTGTCCGACAATTTTTCCTTATGAAATTCAAATCGTTCCAAGGTATTAATACACTTTTCCAACTCTTCGTCGAAATACATCTCAAGTCCAAAATAAAATATCATAATAAAGCGCACAAGGTTCTTCAGTACAAAATAAAACCAAAATCGAAGCATTCGCTAAACTTTTCACCGGCTCAAACAAATTCGCTTCCCATTGCGAAGTTCAAATAGCGACTCAACCATCTCAAATCAAAATACTCATGATCAATACCAACTTGTAAAAAGATCTTCCATCAACTCACAAAGTTAACCATCCAAAACAAAGGAACTTCTAAGCTCTGAAATAATTCCTTGAAGTCTTCTACAAGATGCAAAAGAAATTTTCGCAGAACTGTCCAAAATGTCACAGTCCAAGTCGCTTACTTAAGGCACTCACGTCCAACAGTTCAAAACTCTATCTTCAGTATACTCGACATGCACTGATCTAACTTCACTACTGATAACGCAAAAATCGGATGCTTGCTACGATCCCTTAACTTGATGTGAATCAAATAATATCCATGAACACGAAATAACTCTTATAGCTACTCATTAGAGTACCGTCTGAACATTCCAAAATCATACCTGACGCATTAGTCACACTAATGACATCAACGAATACTCGTCAGGACCATACGCTATCTTGAGAAGCATTATCAAAAGATCTTCAACCCTCACACTAATCCGTAGGCAGCCAGACTTCACATCGATCTCACTTAAACACATAAACTACAATTGACTGATTCATCCAAATATTAATCCTCGGAAGTAGGCACTTGCCCTCAATACCCACTTCGTTCATTGACTGCAAACAACACACCAAATCGGGCAACCTTTGCTCTTCTCGAACAACATAACGGTAGCACTCCATGGTGCCCTGCTCGAATAAACAACTCTGCTCAAACCAATCCTCAAGTTGACTCTTTAACTCTAATCCAGAAGAAAACTGTAACACCCCAATTCTACCCCTCGTAATTAACAATAAAATCAGAGTTTCAAAATTTCATTTAATAAAACTGAGGCATCACATATTCGTCTTTCCATCAATTCGCATTATAATGCACATGAAAAGTCGGATATACCGATTCATACATAATTCATCATATTCACATAGGAATATTAATGACACAGCGAATATGTTCACAAAATATACATAACATCATGTTGTCATCAATACATAAGGTTATAACATCATAAGATAGTATACATAAACTATCATATCAAAATAATGACGTCTCCCAAATCCCGAGTGTTACTACGACCAGAGCAGAACGACACAAAATAAGGTAACTCAAGCTAATCCTCCTCATCCTCGGGGATCACCTGCACGTTACCAATATATAGGCAACGGCGAAACAAGTAAAGGGTGAGATACTCCAAAACATATAATTATAAGCACGATAGAATATATAGATAGTTTTGGAATTATAATCGATATATGTTAAATAAAGCATGTCAACATGTATTAAAAGCTTACATACTTCAAATTAGCATTAAGTGTATAAATTAACACTTTAACCTCTTCACATAATCATTATACTCGCATCGACACAAAACATCATGTACCATCGCAATTCAATCATCATTCATCCATTAAAACCCAATGTTAAACAACTCAAACATAAACATGACCGACTCAATGAGACACGACTATGTTATGCATGTGGTACCTGTCACTTTGTCCATAAATGGGAACACTTGGCATAACGCCCATCGTCGCTTGGCATAAAAGCCATCGTCGCTTGGGATAAAAGCCCTCGTCGCCTATGCAATGTATGTGACTCAATAATAAAGACCACACAACAACACATCACCATCGCTCGTCACAATTGATATAAAGTCTACATCGCCATATTTATTCACATCAAATAAACATGTCATCGCATCGCATAAACAACAAGTATTCATAATTAAATACACCGTCCCAAACATCATTATCAATTAATCCACCCATTTCCAAAAACGGAAAAATAGCCAAAGATGCCAATAATCATCGCGAAAGTCATTCTTAATTACCGACATTAATTATAAACATCAACATCAAAATCGGATAGTTCATGTATGTCTTAAATTGACTAAAACACCATCCGGTTTGATTTACCCTAAATTGGCCTATTTCGGGTCGCTCCGTAAAAACTCACAATTTGGAAAAACTAGCCTCACCACTACGTTATACACGTCGAACTTAGCTAGCACGTCAATTTTCGTTGAATTCGGAGAAACTTGCTCCGTCGTCGAATTTACCGAAATCGGAAAATCGGAACATAATCGGGCAAAAGAAGTGTAAAAATCAGAATTATGAGAGGCTACAAATACATCAACATGGGCCCGTGTTGAAAAGCCTCTAGAACGTGCAAAAATACCCAAGTCAGTGAATCAACAGGGGCACCCGTGTGAATCAACACGGCCCGTGTTGATTGGTCTGCAGAAACTCTTCCTTGTTCAAGGGATCAACACGGGCGCCCGTGTGAATCAATACGGCCCGTGTTGATTGACCTGCGTGAAAACTTCATTTTTTGAGTTTTTGGACCTTCTCTTTGTCATTTCCATTTATAACTTCCATTTCTACTACTAGCAAAGAAACACCCAATAATCTATACTCCTAACTCAACCTTCCTATGCTATTTCAACAATCAACCAACCAAAACCCTATAACTCAATTATCAATTTTTCCCCAAATCCTAAATATAACTATCAAACCCTATAAATCATATGTGATAGAGAAATCAAACCCCTTACCTAGAAATCTTTGAGTGTTCTTGATGATTCCTCACACCTAGCCTTGCTCTTCTTCTTGCTCTCTTCTTCTTGCTCTCTACCAACCCTAACTTTTCTCCAACTTTCTATATTTATGTTTTTGGTGTTGTGTTTGGGAAATGAAGGAAAAATGGTTTTATATGAATGTTGTCATACTAACTAGGGGTGAGAAACCCAACTCTAGCAAATTGCTTCTCCCACCCTTCTCTATTCCTAACACACTAATTATATCATCTAATTATATCACTAACTCAATCTATTAATATAATTCCGGGGAATTAAATATCGGTCCGAATAATATTTTACCGAACCGACCGGAACGTCGCCAAATATATTAATAGATATCTCAATTAATATGATTATTCTCGTCACTAAAACAAACGTCAAACGGTAAATCAAAAATATTAATATAATATAATATTAAATAAAATGGGCGTTACAAGTCTCCCCCACTTAAAAAGGTTTCGTCCTCGAAATTATTAGACTCGAAAAGCTCAGGATAGGAATCCCGCATCTTACTTTCTAATTCCCACGTCGCTCTTTCACCAGCTGCTCCTATCCAAACAACTTTGACTAATGAAATCTCCTTGCCACGAAGAGACTATATCTGATAACACGATTTTATATAACATATTTGATGTATTTTTCATAAATAATGTTAATGTTTTTATTTAATTATTTCACTTTATTTCTATATTACGCTGGTATTTTCTATGTTTCAGGTATTTCGTATTAAATAAAGATAAATTGAGCAAAGAAGTAAAATCGAGGAAAAATCAGATTAAAAAGCAAAGAAATGAAGCAAAAGGTGTGATATAGTGAAAGGGAGGTGTTAAGAAGTAGAAAACAATTATAGCAAAGGTCCAAGACTAAGCCCGCAAGCAAGCAGCCCAAAGCAAGCAAGCCCAAAGCAAGCAAGCCCAGACCAGCACGCACATGCCCTTGCCACGTGGGCTGAGACGGTCGTCTCAGCTTTCCTCTTTCCTCGGAGGCGCCCGCCTCCTTAGCAAGTGGGGCCCTCCATTTTCGCAGCAGTTGAGACGCACGTCTCAAAGTCAAGGGCCACGTGGAGGCGCCCGCCTCCCTCGCAAGTGGGGTCCACCACTTCTTCAATCGCTTAAGGCGTCTCCACGTCGCCTATTCTTGAGGCCCCCGCCTCCGACTCTCAAGGCACTATTTTCGCTCCACGTTCACGTTGGCTTGCAGAGAAAATTCAGGAAAGGCAGTTACCAAAGGGATCTATAAATACAAGTTCCAGTTTCAGAATCAGGGTCGGTCGGCATTTTTACGAACAACCGCTATTTTAATATTTCGCAATTTTATTTCCGATTGTATTTTGAATTTATTTTCCGGTTTTCACGATCTAACCTTACGTTAGATCCGTTGCTTTATTCCTTGTTTATTTTCTTGTCAAATTCAAGAAGTCTCGAGCGGATCCAACCGTGGTGGTGGATGTTCGTTTATTCGAACGAGATTATTTCCATTCTTAATTTCGTTTTATTTATGTATTTTATTTTATTTAATTTATTATTGCGATATTATTTATTTGATTTTGGAAATGTTTAAATATATTAAACCATATTATTTATGCATATACGAATTAATTAATATATACGGCTAAATTGTTTTGATATTGGTATGTAAATTAATCGATCCAAAGGAATCTAAAATAAATGGCGTAATGTTACGTTGTTAAAAATATTCTTTCGACTTAGATATCTAATTTAATTTATTAAAAGGTTTAGAAACCAACAGAGCGAAAGTTTGAGGTTAATAAACGGATTAAGGTTAGAAACCAACAGGCGGCAGTTTGAGGTTTAGAACCGATAGTGGATACTAGGTATTAATTTTAAAGACGCTGACGTTTAAAAGAGATTAAACTTTATTTATTTTCAAAAGTGTTTTTAAATTCGGGGGATAGCGAGAGCATACGTTAGGATTTAATTGCATGATCCGATTCAACGAGCGGTTTGAGATAGGATCTTTAGATGAATATTGTTTCTTTGAAATAAGATTTCTATCAACTTAAGTAACAAGCCGGTGGAAATTGGATCCCTTAGGTTAGGCGAATTACATACTAATATCTATTTATTTATTATATTTTCCTTAACCAAAAATCTTAAAGAATTATTCGCCTTAGGCGTACCGTAACTTAGGATAACAATAGTTCGATTTATAGTCTCTGTGGGTTCGATATCTTTTAAAACTACGCGATAGGACTGTGCACTTGCAGTCTGCTGATTAATAGACGATAAAGTCGCGATCAATATCTCACAATCCTCAATCCTCAAAGGTATCGTCTCCACCGTAAGATTTTCCCGAACCTGAACATCATCCATCTCAATCACATGCGAAGGATCCGGGACATACTTCCGAAGTTGTGACACATGGAAAAAATCGTGCAAATTTGAAAGATTTGGCGGTAACGCCACCCTATAAGCCACTTTTCCCACTTTACTAGTAATTTGATAAGGGCCAATAAAGCGAGGAGTTAGCTTCTTCGACTTCAATGCTCGCCCAACGCCGGTTGTAGGTGTAACTCTCAAAAACACATGATCACCCTCTTGAAATTCCAAATCTTTCCTCCTTTTATCATGATAACTCTTTTGACGAATTTGGGAAATTCTCATCTTTTCTCAAATCATTTTCACCGCCTCAGTAGTTTCCCTAACCAATTCGGGTCCAAGCACCACACTTTCACCCGACTCGTGCCAACACAAAGGAGTTCTACACATCCGACCATACAACGCCTCAAATGGTGCCATTCCAATACTAGCATGAAAAATGTTATTGTAAGTAAACTCAATCAAAGGAAAATACGATCCCATGAACCACCATGCTCAATAATACAAGCTCGTAACAAGTCTTCCAATGATTGAATTGTCCTTTCCGTCTGACCATCAGTCTGAGGATGATAAGCTGAACTCAGCCTCAACTTAGAACCCAAAGCCTCTTGCAAGCTCTTCCAAAATTCAAAAGTGAACCTCGGATCTCTATCCGAAACAATACACAAAGGAATACCATTAATCTATCAATCACATGCGTATAAATCTCCGCCAACTTTGATACGGGATAAGTGATGTTAATAGGAATAAAGTGAGTCGACTTTGTAAGCCTATCAACAATCACCCAAATCGCATCGTTTCCTCTTGGTGTATTCGGTAACCCCGTCACAAAATCCATAGAAATGCTATCCCATTTCCGTTCCCGGATCTCCAACGGTTGAATCAACCCTGCAGGTTTCTGATGCTCCACTTTAGACTTCTGACAAGTCAAACAAGCATAAACAAACTGAGCCACCTCTCTTTTCATGCCCGACCACCAAAATAGTTTCCTTAAATCTTGGTACATTTTGGTCGCTCCGGGATGAATACTCAAATTACTTCTATGTCTTTCTTCCAAGATCATTTGCTTTAAATCAACATTGTCGGGAATACAAATCCTATCTCGGAATCTCAAAACACCCTGAGCATCCAACTTGAAATCTTCACTTTCAGTTTGTCCAATACCAACCAACAAATCAACAAGTTTCACATCAAGCTTCTGAGCTTCTCTAATGTTATCAAGGAAATCATTATTGATCTTCAACATTCCCAATATAACACTCTTCGGCGTCCATTCTATCACAAGACTCATATCCCTAAATTGTTCAATCATTTCCAACTCTTTCACCATCAAAAGTGACACATGCAAAGTCTTTCGACTTAAGGCATCGGCCACCACATTCGCTTTACCAGGATGGTAATTCAATCTGAAATCACCATCTTTCAACAATTCAAGCCACCGCCTTTGTCTCATATTAAGCTCTTTTTGATCAAACAAATATTTCAAGCTTTTATGGTCACTAAATACTTCAAATCTAGAACCATAAAGATAATGCCTCCAAATCTTAAGCACAAAAACAACCGCCGCAAGTTCCAAATCGTGAGTAGGATAGTTCTTCTCATGAATCTTCAATTGCCTAGAAGCATAAGCAACCACTTTGCCATTTTTCATAAGCACACCACCTAAGCCTATCTTAGAAGCATCACAATAAACAACAAACGGTTCTTCAGGATTAGGTAGAATCAAGATCGGTGCCGTTGTCAACCTCTTCTTCAATTCAACAAAACTTTCTTCACACTTGACATCCCACACAAAAGCAGCTCCTTTACAAGTTAACTTTGTCAAAGGAAGTGCCAACTTAGAAAAACCTTCAATGAACTTCCTGTAGTAACCAGCCAAACCTAAGAAACTTCTAATCTCAGTAACAGACTTAGGAGTTTCCCATTTTAAAACCGCATCAACTTTAGAAGGATCAACCGCAATGCCAACACCAGAAATGACATGCCCCAAAAAGCTCACTTCACCTAACCAGAACTCACACTTTGTCAACTTAGCATAAAGCTTCTTCTCCTTTAGAACTTCTAACACAATGCACAAATGCTCTGCGTGGTCTTCTTCCGATTTAGAATAAACCAGAATATCATCAATAAAAACAACCACGAAACTATCCAAGTAAGGATGGAAAATACGGTTCATGTACTCCATGAATACTCCCGGTGCATTAGTGACACCGAAAGGCATCACCGAATACTCGTAATGTCCATACCTCGTCCTGAAAGCAGTTTCCTGAACATCTTCTTCTTTCACCCTTATTTGATGGTAACCCGATCTCAAATCAATCTTGCTAAATATGCAAGCACCAACCAACCGATCCATCAAATCATCAATTCTAGGAAGTGGATACCTATTCTTGATAGTTACCTTATTCAACCGGCGATAATCAATACAAAGTCTCATGCTACCATATTTCTTCTTTACCAATAACACAGGGGCTCCCCACGGTGACACACTTGGTCTAACAAACTTCTTCTCGATCAAATCTTCTAATTGGCTCTTCAATTCTGCTAACTCTGATGCAGACATCCTGTATGGCGCCATAGAGATAGGTCTGGTACCAGGGATAAGATCCACCGAAAATTCAACTTCTCTTTCTGGAGGTGCACTAGGAATCTCATCAGGAAACACTTCGGGAAAGTCGCACACCACTAGAAAATTTGCAATGACAGATTGACTCTCCACCGAAAGAGTCGCCATCAACAAGAAAACCAATGCTTCATCTTTCATGGACTCCTTCAATTGTTTCGTCGACATCAACATAGTTTGATCTTCTTCCACTAAGGAAGAAAACCTCACAGTGTTGTTATAGCAATTGATATGGACATAGTTAGCTTTCAACTAATCCATACCCAGAACCAAGTCCAACCCAACAAGCGGTAAACAAATAAGATCCACCACGAAGTCTCTATCAAAGATTGATAAAGGGCAATTTGCACACACAAAAGAAGTAGTAAACGTTCCCTTAGCCGGAACTTCCACCACCATATCTTTATCTAGAGATGACAAAGTGAGACCCAGTCTCTTAACACAATCAGCGGCAATAAAACAATGAGTAGCACCAGTACCAATAATAGTAATAAGAGGAATGCTATTAATGAAACTAGTACCTCGAACAAGACCATCTTCATTTTCCGCCAGAGCACCCGACAAAGCAAACACCTTCCCCGCTCCTTGAGTCTTCTTAAGCTTCTTACATTGAGGACTAATGTGACCTCCCTCACAACAATTAAAACAGACCACATGCTTATGCTTGCAATCACGAGTCACATGACCCACTTCACCAAATCAGAAACATCTCACCTCATTCTCCTTAGCCTTCCCATCACTTCGACAAACATTACTTTTGTGGCCAGGTTTCCCATACTTGTAACAAAAAATACTAGCAGGAGCATCTCCCCCACTAGTCCTTCGCCCTTGAAACGCTTTCTGTTTCCCCTTACCAGCTGGAATATCATAAGGTTTCCCACGGCTCTGCTGGCCCTTGCTCCTCTTATCAGACATAATCTTATAGTGTGCATTACTATCTTCCTCGAAGATTCTACAGCTATCAATCAAATCTGCAATGACACGGATTTTCTGATAACCGATCGCTTTCTTAATCTCAGGACGTAAGCCATTCTCAAATTTAATGAACTTAGAAAACTCGACACCCTCACCATCATAGTGAGGATAGAACTTAGCCAGCTCGGTAAACTTCACAGCATAATCAGTGATAGACATATTCCCTTGCTTCAACTCAAGGAACTCAATCTCCTTCTTTCCCCGAACATCCTCCGAGTAATACTTCCTCAAGAACTCCCTACGGCAAACTTCCCACGTCACTTCCTCACCAGCATCTTCAAGCCTCTGACGGGTGTCAACCCACCAGTCATCAGTCTCTTCACTTAACTTATGAGTGCCATAGCGGATTTTCTGCACAAGAGTGCAATCCATCACACGGAAGATTCTTTCAATCTCCTTCAACCAGGTTAGATCACCTTTAGGATCATACTTTCCTTGGAAAGTAGGGGGATTCTCTCTCTGGAAGATCACCAAAATACGAGACCCAGCGTTCTTGTCAATATTCGGCGGGTGTTGGAAAGCCTGAGCCATTACCTGCATAGCAGCAACAAGAGCCTCATCATTCCTACCAACATTTCTACCAGCCATAACAACTCTGCTCACAACAAAACAAGAATTAGAATCAACAAATAACAATACTTGATTGTTAGACAACAACAACTCAACAACTTGGCCGGACAGACCGACCTGCTCTGATACCACTAATGTAACACCCCAATTCTACCCCTCGTAATTAACAATAAAATCAGAGTTTCAAAATTTTATTGAATAAAATTGAGGCATCACATATTCGTCTTTCCATCAATTTGCATTATAATGCACATCAAAAGTCGGATATACTGATTCATACATAATTCATCATACTCACATAGGAATATTCACGACACAGCGGATATGATCACAAAATATACATAACATCATGTTGTCATCAATACATAAGGTTATAACATCATAAGATAGTATACATAAACTATCCTATCAAAATAATGACGTCTCCCAAATCCCGAGTGTTACTACGACCAGAGCAGAACGACACAAAATAAGGTAACTCGAGCTAATCCTCCTCATCCTCGGGGATCACCTGCACGTTACCAATATATAGGCAACGGCGAAACAAGTAAAGGGTGAGATAGTCTAAAACATATAATTATAAGCACGATAGAATATATAGATAGTTGTGGAATTATAATTGATATATATTAAATAAAGCATGTCAACATGTATTAAAAGCTTACATACTTCAAATTAGCATTTAGTGTATAAATTAACACTTTAACTTCTTCACATAATCATTATACTCGCATCAACACAAAACATCATGTACCATCACAATTCAATCATCATTCATCCATTAAAACCCAATGTTGAACAACTCAAACATAAACATGACCGACTCAATGAGACACGACTATGTTATGCATGTGGTACCTGTCACTTTGACCATAAATAGGAACACTTGGCATAAAGCCCATCGTCGCTCGGCATAAAAGCCATCGTCGCTTGGCATAAAAGCCCTCGTCGCCTATGCAATGTATGTGACTCAATAATAAAGACCACACAACAACACATCATCATTGCTCATCACAATTGACATAAAGTCTACATCCCCATATTTATTCACATCAAATAAACATGTCATCGCATCGCATAAACAACAAGTATTCATAATTAAATACACCGTCCCAAACATCATTATCAATTAATCCACCAATTTCCAAAAATGGAAAAATAGCCAAAGACGCCAATAATCGTCGCGAAAGCCATTCTTAATTACCGACATTAATTATAAACATCAACATCAAAATCGGATAGTTCATGTATGTCTTAAATTGACTAAAACACCATCCGGTTCGATTTACCCTAAATTGGCCTATTTCGGGTCGCTCCGTAAAAACTCACAATTTCGAAAAACTAGCCTCACCACTATGTTCTACACGTCGAACTTAGCTAGCACGTCAATTTTCGTTGAATTCGGAGCAACTTGCTCCGTCGTCGAATTTACCGAAATCGGAAAATCAAAACATAATTGGGCAAAAGAAGTGTAAAAATCAGAATTATGAGAGGCTACAGATACATCAACACGGGCCCGTGTTGAAAAGCCTCTAGAACGTGCAAAAATACCCAAGTCAGTGAATCAACACGGGCACCCGTGTGAATCAACACGGCCCTTGTTGATTGGTTTGCAGAAACTCTTCCTAGTTCAAGGGATCAACACGGGCGCCCGTGTGAATCAACACGGCCCGTGTTGATTGACCTGCGTGAAAACTTAATTTTTTGAGTTTTTGTAACTTCTCTTTGTCATTTCCATTTATAACTTCCATTTCTACTACTAGCAAAGAAACACCCAATAATCTCTACTCCTAACTCAACCTTCCTATGCTATTTCAACAATCAACCAACCAAAACCCTATAACTCAATTATCAATTTTTCCCCAAATCCTAAATATAACTATCAAACCCTATAAATCATATGTGATAGAGAAATCAAACCCCTTACCTAGAAAGCTTTGAGTGTTCTTGATGATTCCTCACACCTAGCCTTGCTCTTCTTCTTGCTCTCTACCAACCCTAACTTTTCTCCAACTTTCTATATTTATGTTTTTGGTGTTGTGTTTGGGAAATGAAGGAAAAATGGTTTTATATGAATGTTGTCATACTAACTAGGGGTGAGAAACTCAAGTCTAGCAAATTGCTTCTCCCACCCTTCTCTATTCCTAACACACTACTTATATCATCTAATTATATCATCTAATTATATCATCTAATTATATCATCTAATTATATCACTAACTCAATCTATTAATATAATTCCGGGGAATTAAATATCGGCCCGAATAATATTTTACCGAACCGACCGGAACGTCGCCAAATATATTAATAGATATCTCAATTAATATAATTATTCTCGTCGCTAAAACAAACGTCAAACGGTAAATCAAAAATATTAATATAATATAATATTAAATAAAACGGGCGTTACACAAACGTCCCTTAAGGATACTTCGAATCACAACTAGTTCTAGAAACTAAATCCATCAAAACTTCACTTCGCACTACTGCGGTAATTCACTCACATCTCCACAAAAGGCTTCGGAAGAATCACAACAAGAAGCTCTCTTTCCAAAATCTTGTTTCTCACCAAAATCCAAATTCGCTCATAACTCTAGTAACCATGCACCACCTTGTGCTAACTCATCTGCTTCACACACCATTAAGATGGCAAGACAAGTCTATCCCAACCAACACAAATCCCGACTACTATCAACAAGAGATTAAGGGTGATCAGTTCCTCAATTTGTCAATAGACAGTCGACATTCATGATGGTGACATAAACCATCTTTACCAAACTACAACAGCGTCTTCAAACTTACACCTCAAGTTACCCAAGCGTAACACCGCTTGAGGCTCCAACTGTAAGCCACAAGCGCCACCAAGAAGTAAAACTTCTCCCCCACTTGTTTCAAACTCATCTCTGCAGACAAATAATTAGAAACAAGCAAGTACCGACAGTGTTTCACACACATGTCGCATACAACAGGGTTAAACACATTTACAACCTGGCAGACAGATCGACCTGCTCTGATACCACTAATGTAACACCCCAATATTACCCAATGTTTAATATGCAAAAATCAGAGTAGTTTAAAATTCCACAAAACTCAATACTGAGGCATCACACCTTCAAAAACAACTCACTTTAAACTATTTACTCTAAAGTATAAATCTCGGATACATAGCATCATCGGAAAACATAAATTGATTCAAAAGCATCAAAACATCTTCTTTATTAAACTTCCTTAATAAATCATATTTTCATAAAGTATGATTGTTATTTACAAAGGAAAACAACAAAAGAACAAGAACAAGACAACATAATAATTCCCCCCGAGTGCTACGTATCAGATCGACACCGACTCGACTAATAGCAGCTATAAACTCCGCCTTCATAACCTGCATGTTACTAATATAAAGGTAACGGCGAAACAAGTAAAGGGAGAGATACTCCAAAACATATAATTAAAGGCATGATAAATATATATATAGTTTTGGAATTGTAAACGATATAGATTAGTAAGTGCATTTCAACACATATCTAAATCTCACTTACTTTGATCGCCATTCTAATGTGTATGATCAACACTTTACCGTCATAATCTCATCGGCATAAATCATCACAACAACACATAAACTTTCATTACCACGAAGTCGTCACAACAACCCATAATTATAAACAACAACATCAAACAACAACACCAAACAACAACGCCAAACAATGCTAATAACATAAATGAAATCATCACAAATTGGCTAAAGCCCATCGTCGCTTTTGGCATAAAGCTCATCATCACAAACATCATTGCATACTATTTGCAATAAGCATTTTATCAAGTTAAATCATCGCAAAACTCATCATTTATATTCGTCCCATAGTTATCATGAAATTATCAATTCATATTCATTTCATGTTCATCATAAAGATCATCACCAACAAAACATCATATATTATCGCCATACAACTCAAACATAAATATAACTGACTCCATGAGACACGACTATGTTATGCATGTGGTACCCGTCGCTTTGTCCATAATTAGGAACACTTGGCATAAAAGCCTCGTCGCTTGGCATAAAAGCCCATCGTCGCCAATGCAATGTATGTGACTCGACAATAAAACAACACAACACAAAAACATCATCGTCGCTCATCAAAATTGGCATAAAGCCCACATCGCCATAATTTATCCAAAACAAGATAAATATATCATCGCCTCATATTTGCATTATACAAAACATCACCAATAATTCATTATCATCAAAAATCATGCATTCATAAATCGGAAGCATTTATTAACAACATCAATATAATCATCACATCATCCTGTACAAAGACATTTAACATTGCATCGCATAATCAACAAGTATTCCTTTGTAAATACACCGTCGCAAACATTATGTTTATTCACACCGCATCATTATCAATTAATTCACCAAATCCCAAAAACGGAAAACTAGTCAAACACCTATAATCGTCGCGAAAGCCATTTCTAATAACCGACATTAATCATAATCGTCAACATTGAAATCAGATTGTCCATACGTGCCTTAAATCTACTAAAACGCAATCTGGTTCAATTTAACTGTATTTGGCCTATTTCGGGTCATCTCTTAAAAACTCGTAATTTCTAAAAGCTAACCTCACCACTACGTTCTACACGTCGAACTTAGCTAGCACGTCAATTTTCGTTGAATTCGGAGCAACTTGCTCTGTCGTCGAATTTACTGAAATCGAAAAATCAGAACATAATCAGGGCAAAAGAAGTGCAAAAAAAATTAGAATATGGGGGCTACAGATACATCAACACGGGCCCGCATGTTAATCAACACGGTCCATGTTGAAAAGCCACAAGAAAACGCAAAAACACCAAAGTCAGTGAATCAACACGGGCACCCGTGTTCATCAACACGGCCCGTGTTGATGGACCTGGCAGCAACTATCTCTCATTCAAGAGGTCAACACGGGCACCCGTGTTAATAAACATGGCCCGTGTTGATGGACCTATGTGAAAATTTCACTTTTACCATTCCCATTAATTCTAATCATCATCAACCTCATAATCCCTAACCTATTCCAACTCTTCTAATCTATTTCACTTAAACAATCAACCAAAACCCTATAAATCAACTTATCAACTTTTCCCCCAAATCCAAAACATAACCATTAAAACCTAACAATATGAGATGGAGAATCAAACCCCTTACCTCTAGGTTGGATGATTCTACAAGACTCCATCTTCAAGCTCTTGCTCTCCTCTTGTTCTTCTCTAGCTCTTCTTCTCCCAAAACCCTTTCTTTTCTCTCCATGCCTCTATGTTTTCTTGGTGTAGGAAATGGAAGGAAAAGGGAAAGAAGATGGTTTTATAACTTATGTTTTCTTACTAGCTTCCAAGTTTCTATGTTTGGTTTTTGTATTGCCAAAGGAAAGAAAACAAAGAGAAGTGTTTTATGAATGGAAGGAAAGTGAGGAAAATTGGTTTTATAAGGGTGTACTCTTACTAGCCAAGGGTGTAAACCCCATTTCTACAAAATTGCTCCCCACACCCCTAACCATACTTATAACTTAACACACTAATAATATCCAATAATATTATTAATTCAATTAATTAAAATAATTCCGGGGAATTAAATATCGGTTCGAATAATATTTTATCGAACCGAACGGAATAAAAATCAGACCGAACGAAACGTCGCCAAATATATTAATTGATATATTGATTAATATAAATATTTTCGTCGCAAAATGATTATCGATCGGTAATTCGAAAATATTAATATAATATAATATTAATTAAAACAGGGCGTTACAGAAACACTCATGGAGAAAACTGTTGGAATTCTTTCTGTGTTCATAGTTCAGAGGAAAATTTCGCTTTTATTTCAAAAAAATTGAAGTAAAAATTCATTTAAAACTTTTTTTTTCTAGTTTCAAAAGTGATTTTCACAAGAAAAAGCGTTATTTTGCAAAATAGAATAAAGCAGGAATTGCAAACAAATGGGCACAAGGGTCAAATTTTATTGATAGAATGGTAATCAGCCAAAGGCGTGGTTCCATGGACTATTTACAAAAGTTGGAAATGGTAATTTATTGGGAAAAGGCTACATTGAAAGCAAATAACCATTATTATCCCTATCAACTTTGAATTCCAATTGTGCTTGTTGCTTTAGAAGATTTGATTGAAGATCCGTTGATGGAAGATTCTTCAGATTGACGAAGTATGGACTGATGCAGTTACTTTGTCATTTTCATCCTTAATTTTTGCCTAGATTTCCTTTTCAAGTTTTCAATCTACCAGGATAAATTTCTGTTTATTATCTCTAATTTTTTCCTGGACCACCTTTTCAGGTTTTCAGTCCACCGAGACGCTCATTTTTGCCTAAGTCGCCCTTTTCGGGTTTTCGACTTACCAAGCTGTTCTTTTGTCTTTTTAGACAAAGTATTTCTTGACTGCATCAGCATTCACAGGATACGGGAGTTTATCACCGTCCATGGTTGTGAGAGTCATAGCACCACTAGAAAAATTTCTTTTGACAATATATGGGCCTTCATACTTAGGAGCCCATTTCCCCTAGAATCTGGTTGAAAAGTCAAAATCTTTTTAAGCACGAGGTCGCCTTCTTGGAATTCACGAGGTCGAACCTTTTTGTCGAAGGCTTTCTTCATCCTTCTTTGATATAATTGTCCATGACACAGAGTAGTCAGATGTTTTTCTTCGATTAAGTTTAGTTGTTCGTATCTGCTTTGACACCATTCGGCCTCAGATAACTTAGCTTCCATGAGAACTCTCATTGATGGGATTTCAACTTCTACAGGGAGCACTTCTTCCATGTCGTATACTAGAGAAAATGGAGTTGCCCCTGTCGAAGTACGTACTGAAGTACGATACCCATGTAGAGCAAATGGCAGCATTTCGTGCCAATCTTTGTAGGTGATGACCATCTTCTGGACGATCTTCTTGATGTTCTTGTTGGCAGCTTCCACGGTGCCGTTCATCTTTTGTCGGTAAGGAGATGAGTTATGATGCTCAATCTTGAATTCCTCACATAGTTCTTTCATCATTTTGTTGTTCAAGTTTGATCCATTGTTTGTAATGGTCTTACTTGGAACTCCATATCAACAAATGAGGTTGTTCTTGATGAACCTCACAACCACTTCTCTTGTAATGTTGGCGTAAGATGCTGCTTCGACCCATTTGGTGAAGTAATCAATAGCCACTAAGATGAAGCGATGTCCGTTTGACGCTTTTGGTTCAATCATCCCATTCATGTCGATGCCCCACATAGAGAAAAGCCACGGAGAGGAGAGAACGTTGAGTAGAGTCGGTGGCACATGGATCTTATCTGCGTAGATCTGGCACTTGTGACATCTCTTGACATGTTTACAGCAATCGGATTCCATTGTTATCCAATAATATCCTGCTCTCAAAATTTTTCTGGACATTGCATGCCCATTTGAATGGGTTCCAAAGGACCCTTCATGCACTTCGTGAATTATCATGTCTGCTTCATGTCTATCCACGCATCTGAACAAGACCATGTTGAAGTTTCTTTTGCATAGCACATCTTCATTCAGGAAGAAATTTCTAGAAAGCCTCCTTAGAGTTTCCTTATCCTTGTGTGATGCCCCGAGTGGGTACTCTTGAGTTTGAAGGAAGCGTTTGATGTCGTGGAACCACAGTTTATCATCGATGACCGCTTCAGTTACAAACACATATGCAGGTCTTTCAAGGCGTCTGAAGCTGATCTTAGGCATATCGTTCCAATGGTTAACATTGAACATGGAAGATAGAGTAGCCAAGGCGTCTGCCATTCGATTCTGATCTCGAGGGATATGATGCAATTCAACTTTGTTGAAGAAAGTCAACAAACGTCTTGCATAATCTCAGTAGGGAATCAAACCAAGATGATGAGTTTAATACTTGTCTTTGATTTGATTGATCACAAGGGCTGAATCTCCATATATGTCAAGGATCTTGATCCTTAAGTCGATGGCTTCTTCGATACCCATGATACAAGCTTCATATTCTGCGATGTTGTTGGTGGAATCAAATAGTAATCTGGCGGAAAACGGGATATGAGAACCCTCGGGAGTAATGATGACTGCCCCAATTCCATTGCCAAAAACGTTAACTGCTCCATCAAAAATTAAGCCCCATCTAGATTCTAGATCAGGACCTTCTTCCAATAACGGTTCGTCATAATCTTTCATCTTTAAGTACATAACATCCTCGTCAGGGAAGTCGAACTTGAGAGATTGGTATTCGTTGATCGGTTGATAAGCCAAGTGACCAGCGAGAATGCTTCCTTTGACCACTTTTTGGGCGCAGTACTGGATGTCATATTCAGATAATAGCATCTACCATCGAGTGATTCTTCCTGTTAAGGCAGGATTTTCAAAGATGTACTTGATTGGATCCATTTTGAAGATTAAACAAGTCATGTGATTGATCATGTACTGGCGGAGACGTTTCGAAGCCCACACCAAAGCACAACATGTTTTCTCGAGCATGGAGTAACGAGTTTCACAATCTGTGAACATTTTACTCAAGTAGTAGATGGCATGCTCGTTCTTACCGGTTTCATCTTGTTGTCCAAGCACGCAGCCCATGGAATCTTCTAGCACGGTAAGGTACATGATTAATGGTCTTCCTTCAATTGGAGGAATCAATATTGGAGGTTCTGATAGGTATTCCTTGATACTGTCAAACGCTCTTTGGCAATCTTCTATCCACACAACCTCTTGATTTTTGCGGAGAAGATTGAATATTGGTCCACAAGTAGCAGTCATTTGAGAGATAAATCTGGAGATGTAATTCAATCGTCCAAGAAATCCTCTTACTTGCTTCACTATATGTGGTGTAGGCATTTCTTGAATAGCCTTGACTTTGTCAGGGTCAACTTCAATACCTCTTTAACTGACAATGAAACCTAGGAGTTTTCCAGATCTTACTCCAAAGGTGCATTTGTTAGGATTTAGGAGAAGCTGAAATTTCCTTAGTCGTTGAAACAACTTCAAGAGATATTCTATATGCTCTTCTTCAGTGTCAGACTTTGCTATCATGTCGTCCACGTCGACTTCAATCTCTTTGTGCATCATGTCATGAAAGAGAGTGGTCATCACCCTTTGGTATGTTGCGCCTACATTCTTTAATCCAAACGGGATTACTTTGTAGCAAAATGTGCCCCATGGCGTGATGAAAGATGTCTTCTCCATGTCTTTGAGAGCCATTCTGATCTGATTATAGCCAGAGAAACCATCCATGAAGGAAAAGACGTTGAACTTAGCAGTGCTATCCACCAACATGTCGATATGCGGTAGTGGGAAATCGTCTTTTGAACTAGCTTTGTTCAAGTCCCGGTAGTCAACACACATTCTGACCTTTCCATCTTTCTTTGAGACAGGCATTATGTTGGCTAACCATTGAGGATATTCAGAGGTGACGAGGAAACCTGCATTGAGCTGATTTTGAACCTCCTTTTTGATTTTGTCGGCCATATCTGGGTGAACCCTTCTCAGTCTTTGTTTAACTGGCGGACACTCCAATTTCAATGGCAAGTGATGCTCTACGATGTTGGTATCCAAACCTGGAATGTCCTAGTAGGACCAAGAAAATACATCAACATATTCTTTGAGAAGATCTATCAGTTTTCCCTTGACGTTGTTGTCAAGTAGAGCTCCGATGTTTACTTCTTTTCTGTCTTCCTCAGAATCTAAGTTGATTGCTTCCAAAGGCTCTTTGTGAGGCTGAATGATCCTTTCCTCGTGCTTAAGTAGTCGGGAAATCTCATTCGGCATCTCTTCTTCAACTTCTTCTTCGGCGTCAAACACAGGGAATTCAAAGTCAAGAGAGAGCGTAGAGTTATTGCGTTCAATGGATTTGTCCATTGTTAATCTGCATGTTTTTTTATAGAAAAGTTAATGTGAAAGTGTATGCAGATTATTATTTTTTGAAGATGCTTGTATTTTATTTTGGTTTTTTAGGATTACCATTTCCAGAAAAAGGGTAAAAAATAGAAAAACAAACACAAAATGTGGGAATCAAAACAACGCATTTATTTATGATTCACAATATGAAACAGGGCCCAAAATACAAACTCATTTGTATTGGGCAAGACAAAGAGAAATTATTTAAAAGTTAAACCCTATAAAACATGTCTCTGCCTTGGGCGAGGCGAGAGTTCAAAAAAAAAGCAAGATAAACTACTTAGAACTATGAACATCAGTCTGAACTTTAACAGGCTTCCAATAGTGACGAACTCCTTGGAAGTCTAGATATTCTGGTAGTTTTCCTTTCAGCTTAGTTCTTGTGTAGACTTTGATCGTTGGTCGAACAGGCTTTGAAGACTCTGGTCGGTTGACCTTGCCTTTTGTACTGCTGAAGCGATCTTCTTCTGCTTGATTAACAGGTTGAGGAGCATAGAATGCAGCATATGTGATTTCAAGTGGCATGTATTCTAGATTCTTGGAATGTACTTCCCAATCCTCTGGGTGAAGAGACTAATTATCAGAGACACTTTCCAAATCGTTTCTAGAATTGTCTTCCTGATCTTCTTCAGTAATTATGTTGACTTGGTGATAATCAAAATTTGGCTTAACAACCTCGGCAGGTGTATTAAAGCAGAGATTTTCATTTGGGATCTCAAATTAATGATGAGATCGAGAAGATGTGTATGACTCTTCTGGTTGACTAAGATACTCAGGAGGATCGTCCCATCCAGTTGGTTGGATGTCTTCGATTCTGATTCTTGAGATTTCAGGAGCAGTATATTTCACCATAAAGTAAAAAATTTCCACTTGATTCTCCCAAGGTATCCCAAACCTTAGATGGGATAGGCGGAATTTCATTTTCATTCTTTTGCAGGAACATGCCTTTAAATTTGTCTGAAGGAGGATAGAACGGCGCATGCGATTCTTCCTGGGACACATATTCAGAGTTATTAAGATAAGTGCTCCACTCTTCGAATTCGGAGAGATTGTTTTCATTACCTTCATTGATAAGAACATTAACCTCTTGAGGAATAGGGTTTAGGAAACCTCCGCTGTGGAATACTTCTTTGATTGGACGAAGAGTTTCATCCCTTTCATTGGCTCTTGGAAGCACTGGAGCAAATCCGATCCCTGTTTTCGTTTCGTTGTTGACAGGATTTATTACTTGTCCCCAACCTGTGGCATTACCGTTCTTCACTATCTGCGCTGCTTCTTTGTAAGAGGAGATAGACGATCTGCCTTTCTTTGTAGATTCATCTTCTAACGAAAGTCCTAGGAACTGTGTCCCTTCAACATCGTCGGCAGTGATGAAAGAAAAAGTGGACAAATGGCTTACCAATAAAGCTTGTTCACCGATAATGGTTACTAGCTTCCCATTTGTCGTAAACTTCAGTTCTGGTGGAGCGTGGATGTCACTGCTCCTACTTCGTGTATCCAAGGTCGTCCTAACAAACAACTGTAAGCAGCTGGCACGTCCATAACCTGGAAAGTAATTTGGAAAGTATCTGGACCAATCGTCATTGGAAGGTCGACTTCCCCAATAACGGATTTCCTTGATCCATCGAAGGGTTTGACCACTATATCATTGGATTTCATCGGCGTTCCTTTGTAAGATAAACGAGCAAGGGTCGTTTTTGGCATTACATTCAAGGATGAGCCAGTGTCTACTAGCACGTTAGACAAAGAGTCTGATTGGCAATTCATAGAGATATTAGAGCAAGATTGTGAGCTCTTCCCTCCTTTGGGAGTTCTTCATCACTGAAGCTCAAATTGTTGCAAGTTGTTATGTTGCCTACAATTCCACCAAATTGACTTGTAGTCACGTCGTGATCTACGTAAGCTTGATCTAACACTTTCATCAAGGCTTCTCGGTGGGCTTCAGAATTCAGAAGTAAAGAAAGTATTGAGGTTTTGGAGGGAGTCTGCAACAGTTGATCTACAACTCTGTACTCACTCTTCTTGATCAGCTTTAGAATCTCGTCGAAGTCTGAATTGACATTGGTTCCATCAGACGGACCAACGTTTATGTCTAGATTATCAACAGGAATTCCCATAGGATTCTCAGTAGGTGCATCAACAGGATTTTGTCCAATGGTGGGAGCAATGGGTTGCTTTGGTAGTAACGGGTTGTACACACGTCCACTCCCAGTTACCCGTCCTATTTCAGCGATGTTAACTACGACTGAAAGAGTTGGTATGGGTTTCTCCTTCCTATTTTCCATCATAGTTGGGTTGTATAGATAGGGAACTGCTTTGTCAGAGTTTTAAGGAATAGGACCAGGTAGACAGATTACCAAAGGAGAGTCTGGAACTCTTGGACCGTTATACTCAACTTCTACACACTTGGGCATATGGAAGTAGGGGATGATGATGTTTACTTCGGGAATTTCCGAGTTGATATCTGAGACTAAAACCTCATCCGGATAATACCCTACCATATTCACATTATAATCATTCTTGTTGCTAAAGATCTAAATGCCGCCAATGTCTATTAACCGTTGAAGGTCTGCTCTCACAGTTGGACATCCTCGAAAATCTGTAAAACAGATTCTGCAGGCTGTGTAGTCATGTTTAGCAAAGGCGCCCATTATGTTGAATGTAGCATGTAGTTGTACCAAGCTTTCTCTTATAATATTTACATTGGTGATAAGATACCGATCTGTATTTTTGAGTATCAAATTCACAGTATGTCCACTATGATTAGGAAGTGGATTTGCTTGTACATTCGGATTTGCATTCCTGAAGGAGAGAAGATTAGTCCTTACTAATCTTTGAACTTCGGCTTTCAGTGCTATGCAGTGTTCGAGATCATGACCTGGTGCCCCTTGATGAAAAAGGCAAGACACATCTGCTTTGTACCACCAAGGTAACTTGTCTGGTATTGGAGGTGGTAATCTTGTTTGCACAAGATTTCTTTCTATCAAGGCAGGATATAATTCCGTGTAAGTCATCAGAATTGGATCAAACTGCGAGATTCGAGGAGTACGATTCTGATTGTTGTTGAATTGTTGAGCCTGCTGTCAAGGCTGGAATTGTGGGGTAACTCCCATGTTTGAATTTGCATTAACAACTGGTGCTATCGTGGCTACCTGTTGTCGATGACTGACATTTTTCCTTGGTTTCCCTCGGTATACCATTCCAACGTCATGTTCTTTCTTCTTCGGGAAACCAGTTCTAACTCTCTTGGTTCCGCTTGAAGACCCCATTTCTTTGGTTAAGCGTCCTATTCGGACTCCTTCTTCTAGTCGCATCCCCATGCTTACCATTTCGGTGAAATCTCGGGAGCGCTGGCGACCATGCGTCCGTAATAGAATGGGCCAAGAGTGTTCAGGAAGACCTTGGTCATTTATTTTTCTTCTAATGGTGGATTAACTTGGGCAGCAATTTCCCTCCAACGTTGAGCGTATTCTTTGAAAGTCTCTTTTTCCTTTTGAGACATAGAACGGAGTTGATCTCGATCTGGAGCCATGTCCAAATTGAATTTGTACTGTTGGACAAAGGTTTCACCTAGGTCATTGAATGTTTGGATATTTGCACTATCTAATTCCATGTACCACTTCAGTCTGGCACCGGTGAGACTGTCTTTGAAATAGTGAAGAGCAATTGATGATTGTCATTATACGTAGACATCTTCCTAGCGTACATTGTAAGATGACTCTGCGGGCAGAAATTTCCTCTATATTTTTCAAAGTCGGGGACTTTGAACTTAGCGGGTATCCTTACGCGAGGAACTAGGCATAGATCGTGGGCATTCTTCCCAAACAATTCCTTTCCACGGATTATTTTGATCTCAAGCTGCATCTTATGGAATTGTTCCTGGAGATTTTCCATTTGGCCACGAGGATTCGTGTTGTCTCCTGGGTTATGATAGACTTCTTCGTCCGCAGTAGCGTGAACTACAAAAGCTGAGTTTGTCATGATCGGTTGAGAAACCGACATAGTGACTTGAGGAAAGGTTACTCCGTGCTGCGGAGTAAATGTTGAGTTATGTAAAGTAGGAACCTCAATCGTGGTCGCCTGTACATCAGAAGTGTGTTGACGAAATCCCATGCCGAAATTGAAAGGCATGCCCCATGGATAGCCTTCTGGCATACTGAAGAGAGGATTACTGACTGCAACAGCTGAAACTGGAGTAGTAGTAATCTTTGAAATTGTCGCTTGATTTTGACTGTTTAATGCTGTTTGCTAATTTTGTGTAGCTGCCAACGAACTTACTAAAGAAGTGAGTCTTTCCAACTCTTCCTGAAGTGTTGTCACTGTGCCACGAAGCTCAACATTTTCTTGCTCAAAATCTTCCATTTCTTTTCTCCTATTTGCACGAGTATTGTATCTGCGAGTTGACTATGAACGTAGTCGAGAAACTCTAAGACCCGATAGCTTGACGATCTTTCTCTCTGAAAATATTCCAAAAGATAATACTCTAAATAACAAACTCGAGATGCAAAGTATCATGCATGATTATGAATGCAAAGAGAAAAGAATTTCCAAAGAATTTACGCTAAAAGATAAATTTCTTGTAAACATTTGGATGGAAAACTCTTATTTTATTAATATTTGAAAGAAGATTACAACAATTTTTTTGGAGCATAGCTCTTACAATGATAAAATAAATGATAAAAATAAAGCTAAACTAATTAAGCGTCTTCGTCTGATGAAGAACCAAATGCTTGATGCGGCTTCAACTTCAGGATTTCTTTCCCATAGTAAGCTTTCAGTTCAGCTTTCTCGGCTTTCAACTTGTTGATGACTTTTTTGCAATCGTCAGGAGCAGGATTACTTGATGTCATTTCTTCAAGCTTTCTTTCCCTTTCTTTGATGTATCTTTTTATCGCATTATCTTTCCGACGAATCTTCTCATCTTTCTCCATGAGCCATTAATCTTGAAAGTAGAGCTTTTTTTCATGATCTTTGACCTGCTTCTTAAGCTTTTCATTTTCAAAGTTAGTCTTAAGAAACTTGTCTTCCAAAGCTTCTTTCTCTAGCCTCATCTTAGGCAAAGCTTCTTGGTATTGTCCCATAGTCTCAACGGGAATGGTGGTTGATTTAGATACCACTGGGAACATGGGTTCTTCATCAGCATAAGGCATTCGAAATTCCTTCGCTCTTTTCTTTACCTAATAAGTGTAAATTTCCATGGCTACACAATTCCTTGCATCACCCTTTTCTTTCCATCGAATGTGATGCCAAGCTCTTATCATTCTGGCTTTCAATCCTTGGGAATCTTCCCCTTCATGATAAAAGTAATTTTCTACTGTAAAACCAATGGGTTTACTGGAATTTGCGTACCCGAGTTGACGTCTTGCCAAGAATGGGTTATAGTTAATCCCTCATTTCGTACCAATGAGAGGTACGTTGGCAAACTCCCCACAGCTTTCAATGATTTCCATCTCATTGTTGGCTAAGGTATACCAATGGATATCGTCGTTAGTAAGAGACATGAGTCTTCGAGACCAATGCCAACCGTTTTTGTTTTCTCGGAAGATAGGAGACTTAGGCAAGTGTGAGACAATCCATTTGAGTAACAGAGGTACACAACACACAATAGTTCCATCTCCTTGACAATTCCTATGATGAATGGAGAAATACGTGTCACCAAGCAAAGTGGGAACAGGATTTCCAATCAGAAAGATCCTTATGGCGTTGATATCAATGAAACTTGGGACGTTGGGAAAAAACACCAATCCATAGATGAGCAAAGCCAAAACAGCTTCAAAGGCTACCATGCTACCGGCCTTAGAAAATTTAAAGGCCTTCTCCATTAGGAACTTTGAAGTTAGTCCTAAGAGTTTTCCTTTGGTAGTTAGGTTTTTGTCTATCTCAGATTTCCTTAGGTGAGTCATTGGTGCAATGACTGGTGGCTTAGGAATGGCTTCCAAACCATTGAAAGGCACCTTGTCTGACACTGAGATACCTAGGATGTGTGCGTACTCTTCCAAAGTAGGCATCAACTGATAATCAGGGAAAGTGAAACAGCGATAGACTGGATCGTAAAACTGAACAAAAGTTTTGAGAAGTCCTTCATCAACGTTAGTGTTCAGGACAGTTAAAAGAGTTCCATAGCGTTTTCTAAAATACGAGGGATCTTCTACCAAGGATGCTAACTCTTTTAACTTTCCTACATCAGGAATTCAAAAACTGTATTTATTGGTATATCTTTTTCGGACGTCCATCACTCTAACCTAAAATGTTTACAAAGAAAAATCTCTAAATCCTTTGGAAATGGGAAGAGAAATGAGAATTCGAAGTTTTTGAATGAATGCATGAATGCCACAAAGATACAAACATGGTTAGTGATTATACACACGTTCAAGCGTTTGAAGTCTCGAGCATGCGGCCAACGATAAGAACCAAACGTGGGTAAGTTCTAAGGGCTTATTCACCTGCAAAATATGTTCTACTGATAATACAGGTTCAACGCTTCTCTTTGAAATATTATCGGATTTGTTGAATACTCGAAGTCCAATAATATTTTTCAAGAAAAACTCGCTTGATCGTAGTCTCGCATGACAACTATTCCAAGTTTACACCTGAACAACTTCTGCACTACATCCTAAATGGCCAGGATGGTGTAATACGGTGGGAGAACTGACTTTGAGATTTTTGTTTTGCTTTTTATCGCAAATGTGCGGATAGCAAGAGTCGCCACCGAATTTTCTTTTATCCAAATAAGGGAAGGTGAAAAGAACAGGAAAAGACCTTCGTTAGATTCTGAGTAAGGGAGAAGGTTATGAAAAGGGAAGGTATTAGCACCCCTTTCCATCCGTAGTTATCTATGGGCTCTTAGTTTCTCTTAGATTATTTAAAAAAGTGCTTTCTGTGTGTTTGACAAAAATGTTTTGAAAAGGCATTTCGCTTTGACTTTGTAATGATTCTTGTAGGAATGTATACAAAGTGTTCGGAAATGTTTCGTTTTGAAAAGAGTTTGAACTTTGAAAAAAAAGTGTATGGTGTGAAAAGTATTTTATTTGAGCAAGCAACTAGAAGTCTTATTACCTACTCACAATGGTCATTTTCGTGTTGTTTTACGTTCCTTTAGAATAGTGTTATCCATACCATTAGTTGGTAGGTAACCCCATTCGTTGGATGTAAAGGGACATCGGATGGTCATAGAAGGCAACTTGTAGGAAGTATCCTAGCACATTCGAGGGGACTATCATCATTTTTCGTAGGTGACAATTGAGGGTCAAGATCATGTATTCGTATGCGACAACGTGGGTCTATGATCTTTGTATCGAAGGGACTATGATGATATGTTTTGAAGGCAACGGTGCTAGGATACCTCTACGTTCGAGGGGACTTGACCATTTGTATTCGTAAAGGCAACGAGAGAGAATTACCCTAAGGGGTGCATGTGTGAAAAGAGTGTGTCAAATTCAGGTATATATTATCTTGGAATTATGAGTGATCTACGTCCAATTTTATCTTGCCATACACGCCTAATTACTAGCAGTTTATAGGGTGCAGAAAGTAAATTGCGGAAATGTAAAGTGCGGAAAGATAAAGTCCTACGCTATTACAAGGCTTTGGGGCAGTTACATAATAGGAGTGCGGAAAGTAAAAATCCTAATTAAACTATTACATCTCATAGGCAGTTACATAATTGAAAAGAAAACGAAAGAAAATTGTCTGAAACGCTACACCCTGTGAACAGATACAAAATCGGAAAATACGAGAAAATTGCATAAGAGGAAAAATGTTAGTAAAAGCATGGTTTTTAAATGAGGAAAAGAGTTTCAGGGTAGTAATGACAGTAATATGATAAGATAAGTTTTTGGTAATTTTCTGGATCGTTTTTGATAATTAAAAACAATTAAAAGTCATTTTAATGATTAATTAGTAATTAAATAAAATACGCATGCAAAAATATTATTTTTAATGTTTAAAATTAAATAAACATTTTTCTGATTAAAATGCAAGAGGAAAATATTTTTGGTGTTTTTTAAATGCATGATAAAATTAATTAAAGATAAATTAAATTGTATGAAAATATTAAAGAAAATAAGAAAATAGAAAAAAAAAAGTTAGTTTTCAAAGGGATAAAAAGAAGTGGTCTTGCCCAGGTTCGAACTCAGGTCCCCAAGGAAAACACGCGCCTCCTTCACCACTGGACCAAACTGTGTTTGGTGTTATAATATTGAAACAAAGCGCTTTTAAGAAAACCCGCTTCCTGATTGCCCAGATTACGCGCGAAGAACATCGTCTTCTTCGTTTTGAATTTTTAAACACTTAGCGTCGGCTTCGTTCGACGCTATAGCCCCTTCAATTTTCCAAAACTTCATACAAGCAATATAATGAGTTATGAATACATGAATCGATTGCAAACAACATTCTAAACACATTGGTGGTACTGGTTTTGTCCAATTTAACGGATTTAGAGAAACCCCGATTCGAACCAGAAAACCCTAGCTATGGAATAACTCGATCCAAGCACTCAAAATGCAATTAAACCACCCAGATAGCTTGCAAACACGATGCTGAACATGAACAAACAATCAAAAAACGTTAAATATGCATGAATAACAGAAATCGATTTTGAAAAAGGTTTAACAAACTGAAATCGTGATTTCTCAATTCTTGATGGTTTTGTGGTTTGTAAAGGTCTGGATCGACTCTAAAGGCTCCAAGGAATGCAATGGAATGCTTGGAATCAATTGAAACGAGCTAAAACCAAGGCTGCAAGTTGCTTAAAGAACACGATTTTTTTGACTTAGGTTAGGGTTCTTTCAAGCAATTTTTCTGTTCTTTCTCATGTTGTATGCATTGTATATTTATAATGGATGGATTTAGGTCTGAATTCAAGAGGAAAATATGAATCAATCAATGTAAAAAAATTTGATTTGGTATGAAATCAAATCTTTCTTTTTTGATCCAATTTTCATCAATTCTCTTGCCAATCAATGTTAATTTCGAAATTTGTCAGCCTTTATGAGTTGCTTGGACCTCAAGAATGAGAGAAAAATCAATTTTGCATTTAATTTTGATTTTCTACCTTTATTTTTAATTTAATTTGTTTTTAAATGAATAAAATCCAAATTAAATAGAAAAATAAAAGTAAAATTTGTGGCATTGGGCTTGGAGGTTCCAAATAAGCTGAGGAACAAGTTTGAACTAAGAAAAGTTGTGCCCATTTGCAAAATTTTGGGTTTTGACAAGTATTTCTCTTTGTGCACCTCTTCAAAAATGCCCAACTTGTGCAAGGTGTATCTTGCTCAATTTTCAACATTTTTGAGTGTTCTTGGACTTTTTAGAAATCTCTAGGTGTCCTCTAAACAACCTCTTTGGTTTCATCTCAATTGGAGTTTCCATGCTCAATAAAACTGCATTACAAAAAGTTAACTTTTTGTTGACTTTGAAAAGGACCTGTAATGTTTTGATCCATATCTTCAAAATGAAGTATTTTTTGACCATGCTTGTGATACATGAAGTTGTAGATAATTGAATTTCCTTCAAAATGAGATGTGGTGGAAAAATTTCTAAGAAAGTATGAAGAAGTTATGTTCAGTCAAAGTTCAGTTGACTTTTCTCTAGGAAACCCTAATTTGGAAAGTTTGACTTTTGAGCAAATCTTGAGTTTTCTTGATGAATCATGATCAACCCTTGGTCAAATGATGAATGTGACTTCAAAATGAGGATGTTGACCAAAAATCATGAAGTTTGACTGTATGTTGACCACAGTTGACTTTTTGTCCAATACAACTGATTTTCAACCATCTGAGCTATTATCTGAGGAAACTTGACTTCTAAGGCTTGAAACTGGACATGGAGATTCTTTGAAGTACATGAGGAGGCATGATGACCATTGGAGATGTTGGAAGTCCATCTAGATCTGAGAATTGCCAAAACCTAGTTTGGGTTGATTGTCTAGGAGAAAGTTTGTCTGATCAACCCTTGAGGAATCCTTGAGTATGGATATGTGAAATGTCTTGAGAAGTAATAGGGAAAATTTTGGGGTATGACAGATGGGTTATGTGTTCTACAGCCACTCAGCTTCATTAGTTCCTTTGAAAGCAAAATGTGTTCGCAAATACTTGCTAAACACAAATACTCCCAAGACAACCTCCACTGAGAGATGGATCTCAAATTAACTTAGTAAGTAATGAAACTTCTCACAAATTAATAGGACTATACCCCCACCTAGATCTTAAAATGTTTCTTAAATCCGGATTAGGATTTCTTTCCATCAGATGAAATCGGGAAAACACACAATAAAGAAAAACAGACATGTGCACATATGAAAGCTTAACCCCTTTTTTTCTTCTTTGAAAACAAAAAGCTTGGTGCTCTTTAGCAGAGTCACTATTTTTGAAAGTAAAAGTTTAGCGTTCTCCCCAACAGAGTCGCCATTTTTTTTGTTCGCGTTAAAACGCGACGAACGAGGGAATCGAATCTCTGGCTCGAAACGATTTACTCTTTTGATTTGTTTTTAAAGATGCCGCGAGCATCAAGCTTTATTGTTTCCAAAACAAGAAAAATGAGATGAAAAAGGGGAAGCTGCAATACGCTTAATAAATAATGATATGCGGTACGACTAGCATGAAATAGACGCAACGCATTGAGGAGATTCTGGGCAAGGGGGGTTTGTTATATAAAGGGAATAGGTGTGGCACCCTAAATATATATAGTTATTTATAGCTTTATATATGAATATTTTGATATGTTTGTGTGTTTTAATTCGCTATTCTATTCTTGGGAAAGTTTCTCCTTTGGATTTTAAGAAGGGTAGGTTATGCAGGATCCTAGGTTTTGTTATTATTGTGCTCGCAAAGATCATTGGGATCTTCTGCATACATATCCCTTAATGGGAATCAGAGCTTTTGTAGCTCGGATCTAAGGGAGCTATGGTTTTGTTTGGTTTGAGGGAGAAAGAAGTATGCTCGCCAAGGATGAGACCTTGTGCCTACGTATTCTCAAAGGGAGATTGAGAAAGTTAGAGCAATCGTAGTTCCCACTTATGCTAGTTGTAACACCCCTTCTAATTTACCCGCGATTATATAATTTTAATCAGAGTTTTAAACACATAACAAGAGGCGTCACAATTTAATTAATTCAAATACCAAAAATAGTTATCATGCCTTTCACTAATGAACTCATTAAAAGAAAACAAACCAAAAATTATATTTAAACAGCGGAAATTATAACATAAAATCCGGAATAATTCCATCAATAATTATTCCCAACATAAACCAAAACAGCAAGTTTTAAATCCATAAAATCCCAATCAAACGTTCCCCAGTGTTACAACTACTAGATCATGACACTGACACGCGGATTATCTAATAGCACAACTCTAAAAGTTGTCCTCACCAATTTCTCGAGCAGCTATACTCCTCAATCTGAAATCATTAAAGTAAGGGTGAGATTTCATCGAGATTAAAATGCATTATACATTTCTCAAATACAATAAAACAACCAATTCATTATTCACCCTTATTAACAGCATTAGCATACGATTCATGAATACAAACACACAGATCATTATGCAAACAGCAACAATCAATGCAATCATAACACTGGAAACCATTCTAACATGTTATAATTACATATGCAATCCATACTCAAATGCATGTGGTACCAATCGTGAACCAAGTCCACACCCTGTTCCGCTTACACCTCAGAAAACAGCGTCAACCAATGATTCTCCCATACATCATTGGGTCAAGAATCTAGCCTCACCACCTCTATTCATTAGGTAAGTTTATTGGCCCTGCAAGTTCAATTCCACACAATGGGAATGAACCATCACCAGAATGCTTATGCATGCACAATAAAAGCATGCAACATTCAATCAACGAAATATGATCACCACATAATTCCATACAATGCCAACACCAATATATCACATGATAATAACTCAATCATAATGGATAACAGGTACATCATAATCATGAAACAAATTATCACAAAGCATAAACATGCCAAATGCTTACCCTTCAATTAGTAAGACTGTCACCGGTATATACAACAACAACAACAATTCATGAGATCAACAAGCATTCATGAATATACATCATCAACAACAATATATAATAGCAATACAATCACAATTATATGTCGTTAATTACAACACATAGAATTAACATACAACACATATACACAACGAATATTTCACGAATCATAACGAATTCTTATAACGGAAACCATATTAATTCCTCCAGATCTCAATTAATGGTTTTGAAAATGTTATTAACAGATAGTACTCGTTCTAAACTTTCCAACGATACCAACTATGCCTAAATCGGAGTTACAGTTGAAAAGATATGACCGAAACCGTTTTCAGAAAATCATGTTCTATTTTCAAACAGTATGAGTCGATCCAAAACTCCACGTGTCGACCCATACATGACTTGTGTCGATCCAAAATGCGTATGTGTCGACTCATACGTACATAATTTTTCAATTTTTAAAATTTTCTTCAGTATGGGTCGATCCATAATCATCTTGTGTCGATACAAGACTCCCTTGTGTCGATGCATAGCATCTTTGTGTCGATGCAAAGCTTCCAAATTTGCCCTATGGATCAATGCAAATGGTTTTGTGTCGATACAAGCTTTGTTCCAGCTTCTGGTTTTCAAACGTTTTGCCACTTGTATCGATACATAATAGTATGTGTCGATCCATACTGCATTTTCTTCACTAAAAATCTGTTTTATCCTCACTGTATGCAATTCCAATTGATTCACTCACCACCAATAGCCATGGTCCAATCATAGACAATAATTCTTATGTATTTCCACACCCAATTAACATCAGAATTATGTTTTCCAATTAATCTACAATCATCCTACACAATTGATCATTATTATCGTTCCCAATTGAATTACTACGTCGGTTTATAACGGTAGGGCACAACCTAGAATCATAATTTCGAGATTTCTAACGGATCGATTCATTCTATTGATCATCAAAACCTATAAGGCATAATAATCAGATTCAATCCCCCCTTACCTCACGATGAATCTTCGAATTCTCGGCGTTTGGCTTTTTCTCCTCTTTCTCTTCTCTTTTCTAACTTTACGTAGAATGCAAATCCTAATTTTTCCTCTTCTCACTTTTTCCTTTTATTCCTTTATTTATTCCTTTTTATTTGCCAAATAATAGAAATAAATTAATTAGGATTAAGTAGAGCTTTTTACTCCATACACCCTACAATTCAACTTCACACCCCCAACACTTCCATTATTTAATTAATCCATTAAATCTATTAATTCAAAAATGCCAACAATTAAACCTTTAATTAAATTAATAATTAAATTTCTAATTATTTAATAATTGAATTAATTTGGGGTGTCACACTAGTGGAAGCAACGAGTGTTATTAAGAGACAAAGACAAATGTCATCTTAATGAAAAATGTATCTAATCTATTTCATCACATACATTTTTGAAGGGTTGATTGATTGAACCTTTCATCGTAAGTATTAGGTGTTTTGCTTAAGTGTACAAGCGTTACCACTTACGAGTTAAGAAAGATGTTTGAAAGATGATTGAATCTTTAATTGTAAGTATTAGGTATTTTTCTTGAGTGTACAAGCATTACCACTTACAGTTGAAAGATGTTTTGTTTGAAAGAGTGTTTGAAAAGAGTTTGATAGTATGTGATGTGATAGATGAGATACTTCTTCCATAGAGATGATAAATGTCTAAATCTCGAGGAGAAATTGATTGAACTAGGGGGATGCTTTTAAGAAGCCCGTGGGTCCTTGTATTGTAAGCCCAAGAGGAGGCATTCCGAGGGTCATCGAGGGTCCTTATATTGTGAGCTCAAGAGAAGGCATTCTGAGGGTCATTGAGGGTCCTTGTATGAAGCTCAAGAGGAAGCTATAGGGTATGGTTGGCTTTGGCTTTAAGAGTGGTTTGACCGGGAAACCATCCTCTTAGGATTCAAGAGTGATTTCACCGGGAAATCATACTCTCAGGGTTCTATCCTAGCGCGGGTGGTTCTTTGTATTGGAAGCCCAATAGGAGGCTGTTAAGAGATTTCCAGGTCTCATTCTTGTTTGATGCCCAAGAGAAGGCTAAACTCAACGAGAGAGTTCTTTTGAACGAAGTCCAAGAGGAGGTTAACTCAGCAGGGAAGTTGTCTTATATGAATCCTAAGAGGAGGCTAAACTCAATAAATGAGTTTTCTTATATGAAGCCTAAAAGGAGGCTAAAGGAACCTAGTTGTTAAACTAGTTGTTATGTTATAACTGAACAGTTATATGAACAAGTGTGTGATATGTATTCACAATAGTTTATGAAGGAAAGATATAAACAAGTGTATAAAATAAGCAATTAAAGCATTGGCCCATTGGTTTAAGAGCAGTTTCACCAGGAATAATGCTTCTCTTAATACTTATGGAATCGGTGTCTAAACAAGCGGATGAAAACAAACGAACGAAGTTTGTTTATGCTTGAATATTTACAAATATGATTGAATGTGTACAAGGAAATGAATATGTACATGAAAGGGTGGTTATGTACATAGGAGGGTTGGGACTTACACCGTGAGCGAGACCCGTGATCAATTAAGGAAATTCAAGGAGAAACCTGGTTCGGTTTATCTTTAAATCTAATCGATCATGGAAAAAGGTGTGTAAGTTTATTGAAAGGTTTTTGAAAAGGTTTTGAAAATGATTTTGAAAAGTGAAGGATATTCACAAGAAGTTTTAAAAAACATTTAAGTTTGAAAGTTGGAAAGAAAACATTTTTGAAAAGCATTAAAATACTTAAAATGTCTCATTTTTAACTTAATAAAAATATAATCAAAAAGAAAATATTTTTTTGGATTTTTTGATATAATCATAAAATAGGTATATTAAATGACAAGTGTGCAAAAAATCATCTCAAAATGAGAAGTTTTGATTAGTTTTTGAAAATGTTGAAGTTTGTTAGAAACTTGAGAAAATTAGTGATAAAAATGAGGCATCAGAAGGGCTTCTGGGGGTAGAAGCTAGATGCTTCTGGGGCATAGAAGCTTGTTTATGTTTGTTAAGAAGCTTGATGCTTCTGGGGGTAGAAGCTAGATGCTTCTGGGGCGTGTAGAAACTGAAAGTTTCTAAGGGTAGAAGCTTCAGAAGTACTTCTAGAGGCTGAGCCTCAGAAGAGCTTCTAGAGAAACAAGCATCAGAAGCTTGATGGTCCTTTTATTAAAAAAAAAGGTTTCAGGGGGATTCGAACCCTGGACCTTGAGGCGAAGGAAAGTTTTAAGTGCGTGCTGGCTTGCCCCTGGGGTGGCTGTTACATCCGGTCATAATACAACAACCAATAAACATAACATTAATAAAAAATTTGAATTTTCAAGAAGTTAGAAAAACGCGCGTAACATCTTCATCTTCAACCTCTAGATTCCAATTCGTATCTCTCTGGTTTCTCCAGGAAATTGCACGATCCAAACATCAATCTTGCTCGGATTTTCACCAGGAACATGATGGTGGCAATTAATTTCATTTATTTTAAGTGTAGGGTGATTAATTTTGTAAGAACATTAACAACCCTAATTCTGAATTTTGATTGTGAAATTGTGTATGTGTGTCATACCCCAAAATTTGCCCTCCATCTATTCAAGAAATTTCATACATCCATACTCAAGGGTTCCTCAAGAATTGATCAGACAAATTTTCTCCTAGACAATCAACCCAAACTAGGGTTTGGTATCTCTCAAGTCCAGATGAATTTCCAACATCTCCAATGGTCTACATGACTCCCCATATGCTTCAAAGATTCTCCATGTCAAGTTTCAAGCCTCACAAGTCAAGCTTGCTCAGGCTATTGCTCAGATGGTTGAAAATCGGGTGTATTGGACAAAAAGTCAACTGTGGTCAACATACAGTCAAAACTTCTGATTTTTGGTCAACATCCTCATTTTGAAGTTACATTCATCATTTGATCAAGGGTTGATCATGATTCATCAAGAAAACTCAAGATTTGCTCAAAAGTCAAACTTTCTAAATTAGGGTTTCTAGGTGAAAAGTCAACTGAACTTTGACTGATCATAACTTTCTCATACTTTCTCAAACATTTTCCCTCAAAAGCTCATTTTGAAGGAAATTCAATTCTCTACAACTTCATGTCTCACAAGAATGTCCAAAAAATGCTTCATTTGAGAGGTATAGCTCAAAACATTACAGGTCATTTTCAAAGTCAACAAAAAGTCAACTTTTTGTTTTGAAGATATATTGAGAATGGTAACTCCAATTGAGATGAAACCAAAGACATTGTTTAGAGGACTCTTAGAGCTTTCTAAAAAGTCCAAGAACACTAAAAAATGTGGAAAATTGAGCAAGATACACTATCCACAAGTTGGGCAATTTTGAAAGAATGCACAAGGAGAGATACTTCAAAAAATCAAATCTTTTGCAAATGGACCTACTTTTTCTTCATCCTAACTTATTCCTCATGCAATTAGGAATATCCAAGCCCAATGCCACGAATTTTTGATTTATTTTTCTATTTAATTTGTAATTTATTCATTTAAATGCAAATTAAATTTAAAAATAAATTATACAATCAAAATTAATTGGAAGATTGATTTTATTCTTTCCTTAAAACCCAAGCAATCCATTAAAAGCCAGCAATTTCGAAATTGGACCAAAAAAGGCAAGATTGGATTGGAATTGAGCAAATTTTGAAAATTTGATTTTCATGAAAAAATCAAATTTGATTATCATTGAATGGTGATTGATTCTTGCCAAATATGATCCCAAATCCATCCAGCATATATACTTGATACATACCAATCACAAGAGGACGAAAAAATTGCCTTGGAAACCCTATTCTCAAACTGAAAAAACCGTGCCTCTAAAGCAAAGTGCAATCATACTTCCAGCCGTTTTCCATCGATTTTAAGGTGTCCAACAGATTCCTTGATATCTCTTGAGTCAATCCAGACCCTTACATTGCTCAAATCCATTCAGAATCGTGAAATCCGTGTTTGGTTTGTTCTTGAAAATCTCAAATTCGATTTCTCATATTCATGCATTATTAACTTGTTTTGATTGTTTGTTTGTGTTTAGAATCAAGTTTGCAAGCTTTCTGGGCAAGCCAATTGAATTTTCATGGCCTGAATCGTGTTTCACCATGATTAGGGTTTCTGTGGATGATTTAGGGTTTCTCTTAATAGGAAAAATTGGACAAGACCTATGCCACTGAACTCGAAATGACCTGAGGAATCGAATCATGGTCTTAGATATAATTTATATTATGTATACTGCGTTTTTGATTTTGCCAGGGACCTTAGTGATGAACAATGGCCGACGCTAACTTTCAAATATTTGAAATGGAGAAGACGATGGTTGGCGCGAGTTCGTGGCGAAGGAGAAGGCAACGCGTGTAATTCCACTCAGTCCGTTTCCAAACAGTTGACACACTTGGCTCAGTTGGTCAGCGCGTTGGTTTTCAAGGATTGAAGCCAGGGTCATGAGTTCGAACCATGCCAAGGCCAATTTTGTTTTCTTTTTTCACAAACTGCATATTTTCATATTTTCTAATTTCTAATATTTTTGCATTATATTTTAATTTCTTTTCAATATTTTATTTCTGCATCTAAAAATTATCAAAAAATATTTTTCTTTTTGCATTTATTTCATAAAAATATTTATTTAATTTAATAAATTAAAAAACATATTTTTGCATGCATATTTATTTTTAATTATAATTTAGCATTTAAATCATTATAAATTCATTTTATATTACTAAATTGCATTTAAAAAAATCCCAAAAAAATTATTTTAGCTTATTTATCTTATTTCCAGCATGTATTAATTTTCCCATATTAAAAGTGCATTTTTCTAACATTTTTTCTCTTATTCGATTTCATCATATTTTCCGATTTTCTTATTCTTTCACAGGTTGCTCCGATTCGGACGTCTTCTTTTTATCGTTTTATTTTTCCAATAATGTAACTGTTCATGGGATGTAATAGTTTAATTTAGGGTTTTATTTTTCGCATTTTGAATTATGTATCTGCCCCAAAGCCATGTAATAGCGTAGGATTTACCTTTCCGCACTTTACATTCCGCATTTTACTTTCCGCACCCTATCAATTGCTAGTAATTAGGCGTGTATGGCAAGATAACAATGAACATAGCCCACTAATTTTCAAGATAACATAATCTGAATTCAACACACTTCTTTCACACACGCACCCCTTAGGGTAATTCTCTCTCGATGCCTTTCGAATTCAAAATGGTCATGTCCCTCGAACGTAGAGGTATTCTAGCACCGTTGCCTTCCAAACAAATCATCATAGTCCCTTCGATACAAAGATCATAAGACCCACGATGTCGCTTCGAATACATGATCTTGACCCTTGATTGTCGCCTCGAAAATGATGATAGTCCTTGAATGTGCTAGGATACATCCTACAAGTTGCCTTCAATGACCATCCGATGTCCCTTGAATGTCCGCTTACATCCAGCGAATGGAGCTACCTACTAACTAATGGTATGGCTAGCGCTATTCTAAAGGAGCGTAAATACGAAAATGACAAATTAAAGTGGGTAAATAAGTCTTTTAGTTGCTTGCTCTAAACCAAATGCTTTTCACACCCACACTCTTTTCAAAGTTCAAATTCTTTTCAAACAAAACATTTCGAACACTTTGTATACACTCCTACATGAGTCATTACAAAGTCAAAGCGAAATGCCTTTCTTCAAAACATCTTTGTCAAACACAGAAAGCAATTTAAAAAAGTGATCTAGAGCAACTAAGAGCCGTAGATAACTATGGATGGAAAGGGTGCTAATACCTTCCCTTTTCATAACCATTCTCCGAACTCGAGAATCTAACGAAGGTCTTTTACATTACTTTTACCTTCCCTTAATTGGATAAAAATAAAAGTCGGTGGCGACTCTTGCTATCCGCACATTTGGATACAAAATCCTACAAAGTCGAGTTCACCGTATTCTGAGCTGGCGACTCTGGGACTACACCCTAAAAGAGAGAATTGCCTTAGGGATTTCTAGATAACCTTTAATGCTTTCTGTTTGAATTGTATGCTTTATCTTTAAGGGTTGCTTGGGTATTATATTGTTGGGGGATCCTACACCCGGATCCGGGTTTCCTTTTAGGTAAGTGGCATTAGATCATCGCGACCGTTAGACGTATAACTACGCGGTCAACATGATGGCTACGTTAGCGTGACACTTTGGTTGTCCGATACTCTTCATTCCCAAGTTGAAGATAGTATTTGGCTTCTGCGTGGTGTCATCAAGCGCTAACTAAACTTTTAGAACCTTAATTGACCCATCTTGGCCATTAGAAGGTAGTGAGATGGTCGGCTTTGGTGTAGACCGAGGTTGGTTGATACTCGATGCTACTCATTGAGATTAGACTTTTGGGACATTTTCGATCGACCACTTGGCGTCGTATTGAAATAAGCGCCTCGAGAAAGATCGTGATGTGAGATTCCTAGAACCGGTTACTATTATAGGACGGGATGAACCAACTCAAACTTTTGGTAGGGTAATCACCTATACCTCATACAAGCCTTCACCCTAGGCTCATTGTGTGAATTGTTTGTGTGTGCTAAACATGACATCATGACATCATTTGCATTGCATATCATTTCTAACTATTTCAAGGACCTAGGGATTTATCTTTGCTCTTGTAGGAATTATGGCTTCTAGAAAGACTATCGAATCAACTTTATGGGTATACCTTCACTCAAAGAATTGGTTTGAAATTCCGACCATGCTCGGTTCATCAAAAGACATGGTTATCTACTTGATTTGGTTATCTCCGGTTTTGAAGAAGATATGATGCATGTCTATTCGGTTCTTTGACGAAACACCATTGCTTTACATTTCATTATCGGTTGGTTCCTACCTTAGAAGAGTTCTCTAAGCTACTTGGGGTACCTATTCTTGACCAAATGCCATTTACGGTTTGGAAAAGGTTCCTAAATGCGAAGACATTGCATCGACCTTACACCTTAAGCGTTCGGATATCGAAGCCAATTGGGAAACTAGAAGTGGAGTTAAGGGTTTACTTTCCAAGTTCTTAATTAAGAAAGCCCGAGAATTCCTCAAAGTTATGAGTTTCCATGCATTTGAAAATATTGTGGCCTTGCTAATTTATGGTTTGGTTCTATTTCCTAACTTGGATCAATTCATCGATATCAATGCCATCAAGTTGTTCCTTACCCGTAATCCTGTGCCTACTTTACTTGGAGATATTCTACAGTCTCTCCAGACTCGTACTACTAAGCGACAAGGAACTCTCATGTGTTGTATACCGTTACTTTCAAGGTGGTTTATTTCGCACCTTCCTCCATCAGTTTTGAAGAATGAACAAAGGTTGAGATGGTCTCAAAGATTGATGTCACTCTCTCATTCCGATATCCGTTGGAATCTTTTCTCTCAAAAGGACTTCACATTCATTGAGCGTTGTGGAGAATTCCCTAATGTACCGCTACTTGGTATAAGGGGAGGTATTACTTACAACCCTTCTCTAGCTCTACGTCAGTTTGGTTTTGCCCGAAGAGATGGTCCACATGATATGCTTCTCCAAGATGTTGTGTTCGACTACAATCACGATCTCGAATTACCGAAGGTTTATACATGCTTGGGGCATGGTAAAAGGCGATACCAAGACTTTGGGGCACCGAACTCCATTCCTTGGGAACCTTACCTCAAATGGGTGCGAGCTCGAGCTCAAAACCTCATGATGCCATTCACGCCTGTTTTACCAGTAATTATGGAACCTGTTGCCATAGGTGATGTACCCTATGCTGTTCTCCATCCTGACATGCCTACTGATTTTGAAGACTTAAAGAGATCCTGGATTTAGCTTAAAGAAGAAAGGGATACCTTTGAAGCTCAATGCTATGCAAGCGAGAAGAAAGTGTTAGAGTTGACCAAGCTACTTCACGAGGAGCGAAACATCAACGCTTACATCGGCACCAAGAGGAAACGCCCATGGGAGACTTAGAGCTTTAGGGTGTTTATGTTTTCTTTTATTGTTTTGAACTATCTCTTGTACTTAAAAAGAAAAAGAATAATAAAAAGAAGTACTAATAAATGTTTGTTCATTACTTGTTTAACAAATTTAAATCTCTAAGGTCCTTGAAAACATTGCATTGCATTCGCATAAACATTGCATAGCATAGCATAAACATTGCATCACAGGTACATTGGAGATTGGTTTTATCATTTGCTCGCTATTTATTTTAGCAGAAATGGCTCTTGAGCAATGTCAAAGATCTCAAGCTCGAATGCTCGGTTTGATGTTCACCAACTTGGTCCAAGGCCAAGAAGATTTGAAGAAGCTCGTCAACGAGAAAGAAGAAGGTTGTGGGTCTCCTCAACATGGGTGAAGCCTACAAAGGGGTCAAAGTGGTCGGTCGGATCGAGCTCTCTGAAGGAAGTGTCCATACCGGGGAGTACCAAGGGTGATGATGGTGACCAGCGTGAGCCAAAGAAAGAAGGAGAGGACCGCTCTGATTATAGCCAGTACTCTGATGAAGATGACAAGTACAAACAACTTGAAGACCGTCTGAATCTTGTGGAAAACTGAAGATGTCGGGCTGAATTTTGATGATCTAAGTCTTGTCCCTGGTGTCGTGATTCCTCCCAAGTTCAAAGTTCCTACTTTTGCTAAGTATGATGGCATGTCTTGCCCAAAGCTGCATTTGAAGTCCTATGTTCAGAAAATCAATCCCAGATGATGAGAAAGTTGTGGATGCACTATTTTCAAGAGAGTTTGTCGGAACCCGTTGGAATGGTACTATCGGCTAGAGAATGACCGTATCCGTACTTGGAGTGACTTGGCTGATGCTTTCTACAGACAATACGAGTACAATGCTGAATTGACACCCACTCGCATGCAACTACAAAGCATGTCTATGGGTCATGACGAGAAGTTCAAGGAATATGCTCGAAGTGGAGAGATCTAGCGGTGAGTTCAACCACCCTTGTCCAATAGGGAGTTGGTTGATATGTTTATGGGAACAACGACAGCCCATTCTTCAATCATCGATTGGAAATTCTTCATCCGGATTCACCGGTGATATTGATGGCGCATTGAAGTGGTATCAAGAGTGGGAAGATTGAGATAGAGTCATCTTCAAATCTGCGAAGAAATCTTTTGGTGGTAAGAAAGAAGCCAATGTTGTGTATGGTCGAAAAGTGAGCCAAGACCGACCGTGCTCAATCTGTGGGGCGGTTGTGATCTCGATCCTACATCGGCCAACCTCGGTGAGGAGCGTAACGAGCAGCAGCGAGGCAGTTCTGAAGATCAACATGCCATTGTCGCAAGCCTTGCAACACATGTTGAGCGGTGATAACCTTGAGGATCCTCCTCGAATGTCAATACCTCCTCTCCAGTACAATCCTAATGCTAAGTGTGCTTACCATTCCAATAGCCGAGGGCGACGACAATTGTTGGGCTCGAAGAACAAGATTCAAGATATGATTGAAGCTAAGCATTGAGTTTGATCCTCTGTTGAGACTCGAATGTGATCGATGCGCCTATGCCTAACCATGACAAGAGTTCCAATCTGTTGGTGGCGATACTTATGTTTTCAACATAGATGACTTGACCATTCCTCGATGGTATTAAGAAGAATTTGTTGCAAGCGGTGTCAATCCAGGATGCCCGAGAATTGTCGTTGGTGCCCATCGCACGATGGTTGTGCTTGGTTGAGAAGGCGTGTTCGATGCATGATGGATAACCGTGAGATACTATTTACGAAACCACACATGCGAAGTTGTGTGAAGAAATGTCTAAGTTGAAGATTGACAATGCGAGCAACTGTACCATCTGTGTGGGATACCTTGGGGAAGCCAAGTGGAAAATATGATTACATGGTGAAGTACACCGTTCCTGATAGTTACAAGATTCCTATTGAAGATGTTAAGGCGACCGGATGGGGTGACGATTTCCCATAAGACTATACTGATGTTAACACAATAAGGATTTCTTCTGCTGATCCTGTGCCTAGAGTGGCACCTCTCATTATTACCTCTCCCAGACCAGACCCATATTCCTCTGACAAAGCTATCCCTTGGAACTATGGAGCTGGTGTTTACTATCATGGTGTCAAGCAAGATCCTCTGACAATTGAAGATCTTACCATTGGAGCTTCTATTCCTGACATCGACAACATCACCGGATCCAGTAAGGTGACCAGAACCGGAAGGGTATTCTCTCCAGAGATCTCTCCTCCAAAAGACACTGTGACTCCAGCTCGCATTCCGTCTACTCCACCAATATCCCCAGCTAGAGGAAAGAATCGGTGGCTCATCACCTCAACCAAGTACCAAAGGAAATTCTTGAAGACACCTCAAACAAGAAATGGAAATTCGAAGATCATCAAGAAGAGTGATTACAATGTTGTGGAGCAGTTAGGACAGACTCGTCCAAGATTTCCATGCTCGCTTTGCTCTTGTGCTCCGAGGCTCATGCTAATGCCTTGGTGAAGTTTCGAAGAATGCTCATGTGCAAGACACTACCAGATCGATTCGAAGTTTGTATTACTAGCGGCTGCCAACAACGGCCTAGGCTTCTCGATCTTGATTTGACTCACCGAGAAAGAAACATAACAAAGCCTTGCACATCTGTTGAATGCAAGGGTACTACCTATCTCATGTTTTGGTTGACACGGTTACTCTGAATATCCTACCGAACGCTTTTGATTGGCTTGATGTCGAAGGGTTGGTTACGAGACCAGTGACATTATCGTGAGAGCTTTTGATGGTTCTAAGCAGTACTTGGAGAGCTCACTCTGCTGTTAAAGTCGGTTCCCACTTTTGATTCCACTTTCTTTGTCATGGACATCCGTCCACTTATTCTTACCTACTTGGCGCCCTTGGATACATGGGGCGGTACCTCTACCCTTACATGGTGAAATACCGGTGAAAGGAAGGTTGTTCGTATGTGGTGAAGAAGAATATATGGTCATCATCAGTCATTCCGCTATCTCGAGATGGAGGGTGAATTCTTTGAGACTCCTGTCAAGCTTTTGAAACAATTCCCAGTCATGCTGTTGACTCTCAGTCCTCTGAAGATGCTAAAGTTCCGCCTAGGATGGCCTCATTGAAAGATGCTCAGCTGCATTGAAGAAGGAAAGAGTACTATTTGGGGTCGACTCACGATCTTCCTTTCAAATTTGACAAGACTGGTTTAGGCTTCACCATCAAGGGTCGAGAAGATGATACGCGAACGTGCGGCCAACTTCCTTCCGCATCGGCAGTGGAATCCATGCTATAGAAGACAACGACAATGACTTGACATCGGCAAATGGATCTTCCCAACTCAAACAATGAGCTCAACAATTGGAAGGCGAAGACGTCATACCAATCTCCTTTAGTGGAGTAATTGCTCTTGTTTTGTTTTGCTTTTCGTATTCCTTTATGTTTTGAACAATAAACTTTGAAAGCCAGTGCCTTGCGGGCGTCATGGCTCGTTCACGAGGGTTATTATGTTGTTTGCGTATTTTCATTCAATAAATTCGTTGGACTTTTGCATTCAATTGTTTGTTTTCTTTCTTTTACTTTATCACCCCTTCAAAGGCTATGTGTTTCTTACACACCACGTGATACAATCACTCGAATCTAATAACACTATGCTAGTGCTAAATATGACTTTGATAATCCGATCTACCAAGCGAAAGTGAGGAAGATTGTGAAGTGCGGAGAACTTGCCCCTACTACAAGAAAAAGCGAGTTATCTGACCACCACAAAAGCAAGTTGAGGTTGTGAATTTGGGTCTTGAAGACAAGAAAGAGATCAAGATAGGGTCTTGAGAGCAGTGTTAAAGAAAGGTTGATTCAAATGCTACGAGACTATGTTGAGGTTTTGCTTGGTCATCGAAGACATGCGGGTTTAGACATTGATATTGTTGTGCACCGATTGCCGACAAAAGGGTTTTCTCGATAAAAGCAGAAGGTTCGTCGTGCGTCACGAGATGTCGAGAAGATCAAAGCGAAGTTATGAAGCGATTCAATGCGGTTTCTTATTTTACTTCTTATCCCGATGGGTTGCTAATGTGGTGCTGTGCCAAGAAGGATGGTAAAAAACGAATGTGTGGATTAGAGATCGAACAAAGCAAGTCCGAAAGCGATTTTCCACTTCCTCATATTGATGTTACGGTTGACAACACCGCTCGGCATAAGGTTTTCTCCTTCATGGATGGTTTCTCCGGTTACAATCGGATCAAAATGGCTCCAAGACATGGAAAGACTACTTTCGTTACGGTGGGGCACTACGCTACAAGGTTATGCCATTTGAATTTGCGCCACTTATCGCTATGGTGACATTGTTTCATGACATGATTCATCATGAGATAGAGGTCTCGTCCGACATGATAGCTCGCTCACGGTGAAGAAGAACATCTTGATCATTGCGAAACTATTTATTGAAGACTTAATCCCAACAAGTGCACCGGGAAAACTCCTAGGGTTTGTTGTCGGTGGTAAAGGTATTGAAGTTGATCCGCCAAGGTTAAAGCTATTCAAGAGATGCCGCTCCCACCGAAAGGAAGTCGAGGTTTCTTGAAACTTTCATTCATTGCACACCACAGCCAATCTTCAAGTTACTTAAGAAAGATCAAGTGGTGGAATGGAGCAGCGATTGCGGATCGCTTTCAAAACCCTAATCCTCCTATCACGATGCCGCCCGAAGGAAGACCTCTTATCATGTACTTGCGTGTTAGAGAACTCAATGGGGTGTGTGTTGGGGCAACATGGCAGTGCAGTCGAAAAGAGCATGCAATATACTACCTTAGCAAAAGTTCACCGGTGAAACAAGATACTCACTCAGAAAACACGCTTTTTGGCTGCCGACTAAGGCAGTATATGTTGACTCACACTACCTTGTTGATTTCTAAGATGGATCCGATAAAATAAATCTTTGAGAAACCAGCCCTCTCGGAAGAATAGCAAGATGGCAAATGATCTTGACCGAATATGACATCGACACTTCTCGAAAGCGATCAAAAAGTGTGGTAGCCGATCATTTGGCTCATCAAGCCGTAGATGACTATCGATCTATGCGAATTTCCAGCGAAGATGTTTTACTAATTCTGATTGTGAAGAACCGAGGCCAAGGCGAAGGACACGAACAAGGATCCCGATGGACTATGGTCTTTGATGGAGCCTCAAGCATGGCATTGGCGCCATCATTGCATCCCTACGGACATACACCTTTCACCGCCGATTATGTTTTAGTTGCACTAACAATATGGCGAATCTGAGCGTGCATCATGGGTCTTACGCTATTGACTTAAGAATCAAATTCTTACGGGTGTATGGAGTGATCGGCCATTAAGGCGAGTGGGATCTGAAACATCCGAATCTCATTCCGTATCGAGAGCATGTTCTAAGTTTGATCCCTACTTGAAGAGATTACTTTTGATCATATTCCGAGAAGAGAAGAAACGCGTTGGCTACTATGTCATCCATGTTCAAGGTCGGATGGGACAACGAGGCTCCCCGGATCATCATTGAGAAGTTTGAACCATATTGTTGCTTGATATGAAGAGAAACCTTGGTACTACGATGTGAAGAGGTATCTTGAGGCTCGGAATATCCAGGGGCATCATTAATGATAAGTTCATGAGAAGATTCGCTTCCAAATTCTTTCGCAACGGCATTTTATACAAGCGCAACCACGATTGCTTACTTTGTGTAGACGAAAACAATGCGTATCATGGAAGAGTTACAAGCGAATTTGGTACCCTCCGTGGACACACCATGGCTAAGAAGATTTTGAGAACAGGTTACTATTGGTCTACCATGGCGATTGTCACCGCTATGCTCGATCTTGTCACAAGTGCAGTTACGCCGACAAACACGTACCTCCGGTACCTCGAATGTTTTAACTTCTCCTTGGCCTTTTGCGATGTGGGGCATTGACATGATCGGGGAGATTAAGCCCGGCTTCCAATGGACATCGTTTCATCCTTGTGGCAATAGATTATTTCACCAAGTGGGTAAAAGCGACCTCGTATGCATCATTACCAAGAATGTAGTGGCTCGATTCATCAAGCATAATCTTATCATCGGTATGGCACTCCGAAAGGATTATCACAGATAATGGTTCCAATCTCAACAATAAGATGATCCGAAACGCAATTCAAGATCAAGCATCACAACTCTTCTCCTTATCGGCCTAAATGAATGGCGCGATGGGCCGCCAACAAGAACATTAAGAAGGTTATATAGAAGATGGCGGTGACTTACAAAGATTGGCATGAAATGTTACCATTTGCTCTTCATGGTTATCGCTTCTGACGAACATCAGGGCAACCCCTTCTCTCTTGTATACGGTATGGAAGTCGTCTTACCCATCGAGGTTCGGTACCCTCAACTAGAGTCCTCCGGGACGCGAGTTAGGTGAAGATGATTGGGTTCGAGACTCACCTTGACAGATTAACTTGATCGATGAGAAGCGACTCGCGTCCATACGCCATGGACGATTTATCGAACGAATGATCGAGCATTTAACAAGAAGGTCAAACAAAGTCTACCAAGTCGGTGATTTAGTAGTCAAGCGCATCATTCTTCCACAAGGTGATCCGAGGGCAAATGGACTCCCACACGAGGGACCATTTGTAGTCAAACGATATTTTCGGTGAGCTATGATACTTAGCACCATGGATGGTGAAGACTTCCCACACAGTGAGCAGACATAGTCAAAAATACTACGCATAAAAGAGACCCGCTAGGTCGGTGGCCTAGGCAAAAATAAGGGCATCTGGCGAACCAAAGGTTCGGGCAAAATAAAGGATATATACAAAACATGTACACGGCAATTCGAAAACACGAAAAGGCGGCTTGGGCAAAAAGGTATCGTGGTGAAAACCGAAAGGCGGTCTAGGCAAAAGTTAGGGATTTAAGCGTACGACTATGTCTCTTCGGATCATACGCTTCGGACTACTATCGGCATTCAAGATTCAAATGGCGAAGATCGGTCTACTCACTTTCTCGAGCAAGGAGATGAGATAGTCGAAATATATGAGTACTAGCATAGTTGGAACTTAACGAGATTGTTCCGCATAGCTTTTACCTTTCTTATGTACAAACTACTTGGCCATCGCCACCTTTCAAATAAATGCAAGCTTCTTTCTCTTTACAATTTATGCTGTTGTTATTTGCAATAAGTCCAACATTTGCTTTGAATGACTATACGCATTTGACAATAAGAATCTAATCACAAACATACAAAAGTGAACATACAAAAGTACTTACTAGGCTCCGGAATTGGGACGACGGCGAAAGTCACCAAGGACACTTCCCAGCAAAGCAAAGGGAATCCATGCTGCAATTCCACTCGACTAAGTAATGTTACATCGGTCTCAAGCGGTAACACCTCACCCGGTCAGGTATTTATCCCAGCGGATATCTCGATCCTTCCCTTTTCCCCGGCGGTATTCGGACCTAGACTTGGTCAGATAGTGCATCGGAGGAACCTACATCTTCATTCCCGGCCGGAGATTACAAGCGGGATCGACTCTTCCAGCCGGTCTCCGGCAACTATCAAATGCTCTCGGTGAGATACGCGAATCCCGATGGGCGCCTCCCAAATTTCCTCGGCGGGATCTACATACAAGGTTCCCAACGGATCGCCTTCCAGATTCTCCTCAGCAGGGTCTATGAGATCCCCAACAACGAGTTTCTCAGTCTCTACCCTCCTCAACAATAGCTAGGCCCAAGACTTGGTCAGATAGTGCATCGGAGGAATTCAGGATATCCTTGTTCTCTTTCAAAAGCGGAGTTCTCACCTACCCAATTCCCCGAGCAGAAGTCAGAAATCTTCAAACAGAACATCCGCATCTTCTTCAAGATGGATATGTTTTGAAATATCACAACATCTATCATTCATACATTTCTCATAAAGTCATAATTCATGCATATGTCATTCATATACCATCATGCATCATACTTTGCATAAAACTAACAATATTACATCAAAGTTCCTCTTGTTTTCTCCAAAGCAGTGTGATCCTTGGCGAGCAGGTCGAGATTAAGCCCGAATCGGCGGAAAACTATCGAAAGACCACCCTTGGTTGTCCTCCAGCAGGTCGAGTTAAGCCCGAACCGGCGGAAAACTATCGAAAGACCGCCTCGGTTATCCTCCAATAACAGGCAATGGATCAACACCCGATGCACAACAGGGAAGCTATCCACATTCTTGCCAACTACAATCTCCCTCAGAGTAATCAGCACGAAGATTTATTCTGATCCCTTATTATCAACAGCGACTACAGAGTCTAGCGCACGACTCAGTTGCCTTGGATGGCATCTTAAGCCCATCTCTGACTACTTGTCAACATTTCTCCACCTTTAGAATGCTGCATATATGGTTAAAAATCAATGCAAACCATTAACTTTATTCAAAAGGGAACGCGAAGTCTAACGTGTGACTCCCTCCTGAGGGCATCCTAAGCCCATCTCCATACTCTTTCCAGAGACGTCTACAGAGCCTGGCGTACGGCTCACTCCCCAGCATCGACCTTTCCAGATGGCATCTTAAGCCCATCCCCATCAGTTCTCCTATCAATAATATCGAGTCTAGCGTACGACTCATTCCCCAGCGAAGTCTCCAGCTTCTCCAAATGGCATCTGTAAGCCCATTCCCGCATCATCGACCAGCAGTGCAAATTTTCGGTGTACTCGGTGTTCAATCATCTTCCACCTCAGTCCACGAAAGACAAGCGTGTCAATCTAACCCTCCAGTACAAGAAGATTGAACAGGTGCAGCTGTCATACCCCAAAATTTTCCCTCCATCTATTCAAGAAATTTCATACATCCATACTCAAGGGTTCCTCAAGAGTTGATCAGACAAATTTTCTCCTAGACAATCAACCCAAACTAGGGTTTGGTATCTCTCAAGTCGGATGAATTTCCAACATCTCCAATGGTCTTCATGCCTCCCATATGCTTCAAATATTCTCCATGTCAAGTTTCAAGCCTGAAGTCAAGCTTGCTCTATTGCTCGGATGGTTGAAAATCGGTGTATTGGACAAAAAGTCAAGTGGTCAACATACAGTCAAAACTTCGATTTTTGGTCAACATCCTCATTTTGAAGTTACATTCATCATTTGATCAAGGGTTGATCATGATTCATCAAGAAAACTCAAGATTTGCTCAAAAGTCAAACTTTCTAAATTAGGGTTTCTAGGTGAAAAGTCAAGCGAACTTTGGTGATCATAACTTTCTCATACTTTCTCAAAATTTTCCCTCAAAGCTCATTTTGAAGGAAATTCAATTCTCTACAACTTCATGTCTCACAAGAATGTCCAAAAATGCTTCATTTGAGAGGTATAGCTCAAAACATTACAGTCATTTTCAAAGTCAACAAAAGTCAACTTTTTGTTTTGAAGATATATTGAGAATGGTAACTCCAATTGAGATGAAACCAAAGACATTGTTTAGAGGACTCTTAGAGCTTTCTAAAAAGTCCAAGAACACTCAAAAATGTGGGAAATTGAGCAAGCTACACTATCCACAAGTTGGGCAATTTTGAAAGAATGCACAAAGAGAGATACTTCAAAAAATCAAATCTTTTGCAAATGGGCCTACTTTTTCTTCATCCTAACTTATTCCTCATGCAATTAGGAATATCCAAGCCCAATGCCACGAATTTTTGATTTATTTTTCTATTTAATTTGTAATTTATTCATTTAAATGCAAATTAAATTTAAAAATAAATTATACAATCAAAATTAATTGGAAGATTGATTTTATTCTTTCCTTAAAACCCAAGCAATCCATTAAAAGCCAGCAATTTCGAAATTGGACCAAAAAAGGCAAGATTGGATTGGAATTGAGCAAATTTTGAAAATTTGATTTTCATGAAAAAATCAAATTTGATTATCATTGAATGGTGATTGATTCTTGCCAAATATGATCCCAAATCCATCCAGCATATATACTTGATACATACCAATCACAATAGGACGAAAAAATTGCCTTGGAAACCCTATTCTCAAACTGAAAAAACCGTGCCTCTAAAGCAAAGTGCAATCATACTTCCAGCCGTTTTCCATCGATTTTAAGGTGTCCAACAGATTCCTTGATATCTCTTGAGTCAATCCAGACCCTTACATTGCTCAAATCCATTCAGAATCGTGAAATCCGTGTTTGGTTTGTTCTTGAAAATCTCAAATTCGATTTCTCATATTCATGCATTATTAACTTGTTTTGATTGTTTGTTTGTGTTTAGAATCAAGTTTGCAAGCTTTCTGGGCAAGCCAATTGAATTTTCATGGCCTGAATCGTGTTTCACCATGATTAGGGTTTCTGTGGATGATTTAGGGTTTCTCTTAATAGGAAAAATTGGACAAGACCTATGCCACTGAACTCGAAATGACCTGAGGAATCGAATCATGGTCTTAGATATAATTTATATTATGTATACTGCGTTTTTGATTTTGCCAGGGACCTTAGTGATGAACAATGGCCGACGCTAACTTTCAAATATTTGAAATGGAGAAGACGATGGTTGGCGCGAGTTCGTGGCGAAGGAGAAGGCAACGCGTGTAATTCCACTCAGTCCGTTTCCAAACAGTTGACACACTTGGCTCAGTTGGTCAGCGCGTTGGTTTTCAAGGATTGAAGCCAGGGTCATGAGTTCGAACCATGCCAAGGCCAATTTTGTTTTCTTTTTTCACAAACTGCATATTTTCATATTTTCTAATTTCTAATATTTTTGCATTATATTTTAATTTCTTTTCAATATTTTATTTCTGCATCTAAAAATTATCAAAAAATATTTTTCTTTTTGCATTTATTTCATAAAAATATTTATTTAATTTAATAAATTAAAAAACATATTTTTGCATGCATATTTATTTTTATTTATAATTTAGCATTTAAATCATTATAAATTCATATTATATTACTAAATTGCATTTAAAAAAATCCCAAAAAAATTATTTTAGCTTATTTATCTTATTTCCAGCATGTATTAATTTTCCCATATTAAAAGTGCATTTTTCTAACATTTTTTCTCTTATTCGATTTCATCATATTTCCCGATTTTCTTATTCTTTCACAGGTTGCTCCGATTCGGACGTCTTCTTTTTATCGTTTTATTTTTCCAATAATGTAACTGTTCATGGGATGTAATAGTTTAATTTAGGGTTTTATTTTTCGCATTTTGAATTATGTATCTGCCCCAAAGCCATGTAATAGCGTAGGATTTACCTTTCCGCACTTTACATTCCGCATTTTACTTTCCGCACCCTATCAATTGCTAGTAATTAGGCGTGTATGGCAAGATAACAATGAACATAGCCCACTAATTTTCAAGATAACATAATCTGAATTCAACACACTTCTTTCACACACGCACCCCTTAGGGTAATTCTCTCTCGATGCCTTTCGAATTCAAAATGGTCATGTCCCTCGAACGTAGAGGTATTCTAGCACCGTTGCCTTCCAAACAAATCATCATAGTCCCTTCGATACAAAGATCATAAGACCCACGATGTCGCTTCCGAATACATGATCTTGACCCTCGATTGTCGCCTACGAAAAATGATGATAGTCCCTTCGAATGTGCTAGGATACTTCCTACAAGTTGCCTTCAATGACCATCCGATGTCCCTTCGAATGTCCCTCTTACATCCAACGAATGGAGCTACCTACTAACTAATGCTATGGCTAGCGCTATTCTAAAGGAACGTAGAAGTACGAAAATGACCAATTCTGAGTGGGTAAATAAGTCTTTTAGTTGCTTGCTCTAAACCAAATGCTTTTCACACCACACACTCTTTTTCAAAGTTCAAATTCTTTTCAAACAAAACATTTCCGAACACTTTGTATACACTCCTACATGAGTCATTACAAAGTCAAAGCGAAATGCCTTTCTTCAAAACATCTTTGTCAAACACACAGAAAGCAATTTAAAAAAAAAGTGATCTAGAGCAACTAAGAGCCCGTAGATAACTACGGATGGAAAGGGGTGCTAATACCTTCCCTTTTCATAACCATTCTCCCGAACTCAGAATCTAACGAAGGTCTTTTTCTGTTACTTTTACCTTCCCTTAATTGGATAAAAATAAAAGTCGGTGGCGACTCTTGCTATCCGCACATTTGGATACAAAAATCCTACAAAGTCAGTTCACCGTATTACAATGTGCACCAATTCAAGCAATTGAGTGAGGGTTTATGATCCTCATAAGTGCAAAAACAAAATAGCACAGCAATATTTGAGTTGGAATTCAGAAATCATAGAGTGCAAAGTTGAAGTTACTTCCCTATATGAGCAGAAATCGAATTCCATTTTAGAGTGATTCCAGAAGCTTTTTAATGTTCTTGTGAGCTTCCTTGAGTATCACTGAGTGTATCCTAACACTTACCTTGCTTTCAAGGTTTCTGATTCTTCCTACCCAAGTCCAGTTGCAGGCTTGCTGGTTGTGAAATGGAAGATGGTGATGGAGCTGTTCCAGAACCTGTTTAAGTGTTTGGACAATCTCTATATGTTGTATAGAGTGTGTTTAAAGTGAAAAATCAGAACAAGCACGGGTGATTTTGGAGTTTGGAAGTTTTGGCTCAAAACTTGCACAAGTGAAGTTTTCTAGAGCAAACTGACTCTTGGCTTGTTTTTGGATGATTTAAAGTTTCAAACAACATCTAAATGATGTTTAGAAGATGTTTGAATGACACCTTTGGTTAGAATTTGCAGAATTTTGCAATTTGATATTCTAACCTCTTTGAAACTTAGAAACTTGCAAAATAAGAAATGAGTGAAGAAACAAGTTTGGATTATTTTAGGTGTAGTTTTTTAATGAAGAATAACTCCTATTTATAGGCAAGGAATTCTGAATGGCAAGGCAAAATAAGATTAGAAGAGCTTGCAACTTGGAGCTTAACGCTTAAGAAAGGAATATTCCTTCATTAAATGCAAATGGAATCTTGTAATCATTGGTTAAAAAACACTCAAGTATTTTTATCCTTTCCTAACTATTTCCATCAGATTTTTTACCCTTAAATCCTATCTCATTTGGTGACAAGGCTTCTAGAAGGGAGAAAGTTACAAAATAACTTGTAACTTTGATGCATGATTTCAAAAATCCATGGCTTTGGAGCTTTATGTTTCAAAATCAAAACCCTTACACAAAGTTTTTTAGCAAGTTCTTGGACATTTTATAAAGCTTATAACAAGACCTACAACTTTCATGTTTCTTAACACTTGAAAATTTTTCTAAGTGTTAGAAAAAATTCTAATCTTGAATTTTTGTTGACTTTTTCACATTTCTTGATTTTTTATGATCATGATGGATTATTTTAAATGATTTTATGATTGAAAAAGTTTGGATTTCAAAAAAGTTGACCAAAAGTCAAAGTTTGACTTTTTTGAGTAGATGAATTTTCATCAGATGATTCAGAATTTGTTTGATGAACAAACATGGATTTTGCAATGTTTTGAACCAAGAAATTAGATCAAGATGTTGTATTGAAGATGTTAGGATCAATATTCAAGCAAATAGGTCATCCATTGAGCAGAAAGTCAATGATTCACTATCTTCGATCAAAACCCTAATTGGTCGATTCAAGGTAGATCATGAGAAAAAGTTGGGAATTTGGAGATCAAATGTTGATGATTGATTAAGATAGATCAATTGAGGTGAGTGGAAACTCAAACCCTAATTGATTGGATCTTGAACAGATGAAATTTTGAAGAAACCCTAACTTTAACTTTAGGAGCACACGCACGATCTATCCCGTTCTGAAACTATTAGTGATGCAGTGATGCATATGTGAATGATATAAGGTGGTATCTTAGGTAAAAAATTGGGGTATGACATTATCTCTTCTTCAATCATGATCACAAGATATTTTTGAATGAAAACGTATCCCTTGGTGATGACAAGGCTTCTAGAAGAGGATTTTGGCAAAAATTACTTGAAAACATGGAAAAATTACCTATAATTCAAGCTTATGGAATTATAAGTTCTAATTTCAAAACCATAGCTACACAAAATATTTTTTCATGTTCTTGGATATTTTTGAAAGCTTGGAACAAGATCTACAACTTTCATGTTGGAAGTCTTTCTTGAATCTTAATGTATCTAGGTAAAAAATGGCCATGAAAATGATGAAAAAAGTTATAGAAACACTTGAAATTTTTTTAGGTGTTTAGAAAAATCAAGTTTTGACTTTTTGTTGACGTTTTCACACATTTTTTATTTTCGATGATCATGATGGATAATTTTAAATGCTTTAATGATTGGAATTTCAAAAGTTTACCAAAAAGTTAAAGTTTGACTGATCTGGACAATGGACTTTTGATCAGACGATTCAGAATTTCTCTGATGATCAACCATGGCTTTGAAGATGTTTTAAATCAAGAAATTAGGTCAAGATATTGCATTGGTGATTTTGAGATCATGCTCCAAGCAATTAGGTCATTCATTGAGAAAAATTCAATGATGCACCATCCTCGATCAAAACCCTAATGTGGTCGATTCAAGATAGATCTTGAGGAAATGATGAGAATTTGAAGATCAGGTGTTAATGATTGATGAAGATAGATCATTTAATGTGAGTGGAGAACCAAACCCTAATCTATCATATCTAGAAATGATGAAAGATTTTGATTCAAAACAATAATTTGGCGCAAGGAGCAGACACACAAGCTAACTTGTTATGAAATTTGTCAGTTATGCAACGATGCATATGTGAATTATATGAGATGGTATCTTAGGTCAAAAATTGGGGTATGACAGATCCAAACAAATAATTCCTCCAAATCTTCAATACAAACACCACTGCAGCCAACTCTAAATCATGCGCCAGATAATTCCTCTCATGAACTTTAAGTTGCCTCGAAGCATAAGCTACCACTTAGCCATTCTGAATTAACACACCTCCTAAACCCATTAATGAAGCATCAAAATACACCACAAATGGTTCTGCAGGACTAGGAAAAATCAAAATAGGAGTGGTTGTCAACCTTCTCTTAAGCTCTTGAAAATTAGCTTCACACTGCAAAGTCTAAACAAAAGCTTGACCCTTCCTAGTCAACATCGTCAAAGGTAACGCCAACTTAGAAAAACCTTCAATGAACTTGTGATAATAACCGGTCAAACCATAGAAACAAATTTCGAAGCTTCCCATTTGGATACAGCCTCAACCTTCGACAGATCCACATAAATACCATCACTTGAAATCACATGCCCAAGAAAACTAACTTCTTTCAATCAAAATTCACACTTATAAAGCTTAGAATACAATTTCTTCTCTTTCAGCACAGATAACACAATCCTCAAGTGTTCATCACGATCTTCTTTGCTCTTGGAATAAATCAGAATATCATCAATGAATATAACGACAAATAGATCCAGGTACTCATGAAAAATATGATTCATATATTCCATAAATACACCCGGAGCATTAGTCACACCGAATGGCATTACATAATACTTATAGTGACCATACCTTGTCCTAAAAGCAGTCTTTTGAATATACTCGGCCTTCACACGAATCTGATGATACCCAGACCTCAAATCAATCTTACAAAAAACAAAAGCACCAACCAACTGATCCATCAAATCATCAATTCTCGGAAGTGGATACTTGTTCTTAATAGCCACCTTATTCAATTGTCTATAATTAACACACAACCTCATCGAACCATTTTTATTCTTAACAAACAAAACAAGTGCACCCCACGGAGATACACTCGGATGAATAAACCTCGTCTCAAGCAAATCCTCAAGTTAACTCTTGAACTATTTCAACTCAGAAGCAGACATATGATACAGATCCATCGATACAGGACTAGTTCCAGGAACTAAATCAATCGAAAACTCCACCTCATGCTCTGGTGGAAAATCACTTACATCATCAGGAAATACTTCTGGAAAATCACAAACAACAGAAAATTCACCCATAGTTCGTTATTCAATGAGATCCAATGTTGTCAATAAAGAAAACAACACAACACCATCCTTCAAGGACAATAAAATAATGTGTTGCACCAGTGTTAATAATAGCAATCAAATGTGTACCATTAATAAAGCACATACCTCAGATTAATCTATCCTCAGCAGCAGTCTCAGCACCAGACAATACAAACACTTCACAGTATCGTTCCCACATTCGAAACTACGATGAACCTCGACACCACACTTGAAACATTTGGTCATATTAGAAGCTATTCCTCCACTTTATTTCTTGCCATTACCAGCTTGATATTTCCTCTTTCCATTATACAGCTTCCCACAAAATTGACCTTTTCATTTCCTATCATTAACATCCTTATAGTAAGAATCACTCCCCCTATTATCCTCATCATAGATCCTACTTTACATACTATCAACGCTGGCCAGACAAACATATCTCATCCAATATGATACCATCTACTATCAACAAGATATTAAGGGTCATTAGCTCTCAATTTGTCAATAGGTAGCTGACAACTATAATAGCGTCCTTCATTTGTGCTAAAGTCTGCACTCTTGAAGTCAATAGAACACCGAATCAACGCTCCACCACTGAACAACCCAGAGAAGAGAAAGCTTCTCCGCCACTTGTTTCAAACTCACTCCTGTAAATAAGCGGTTTAAATCAAATAAGTATCGATAGTGTTTCACACATATCGAATGCAAAAGGGAATAAACAGATTAGACAACCTGGCCGAACGGACCGACCATTGCTCTGATACCGTTAATGTAACACCCCTTTTCTAATCCCCAATAATTATAGCATAAATCAAAGTAAAATAGAATGCATACATACAGAAGGTGTCACATGTCATTTTCCACACAAGGAAAACCAACCATACAATCATTAACACGCACCTGATCATAATCATAACACATATTTAAATCTCATGCTTCAAAAAATTATGCATATCATAGTGGAATTTTTCATTTTTTCATATATTATCAATGATTACATCCCATACTATAACCATTGGATAAAGTAACAATAAATCCATAACATAATCAAGTCATATGAATTCAATCATCGGCACCAAGGCCACATCAACATAGTATCTCAAAATATAAATCCACGTAAATGAGAATACATAACGATATCTCATAACAAACATTAGTTCAAATAATCCCCGTGTTACATGACCAGAGCAATGACTCGCTACCTAGAACAAGGACTGATATCCACAAAACCTACACGTTACCCATGCAGAGGCAACATCACAACAGAAGGGTGAGAATTCAAATCATTATCATAATGTATATAATTAGAAGCAATATAGAAAAATACAACTAATTAATAATTCTCTACACTTCATGTGATATTCCTTATAACATAACCATTATCAATGTACGAATCAAACAATCATTTATCCAATTAACACATCTTACAATTTACATACACATTCATCAATATGGCATAAGACTCCAATGAAAAATGAATGTGACTCAATTCATGGGGTACCAATCCATGAACATAAGTTCAATCTCACTCCCAATTCACTTAGAATTAGAGCCACACTCCAGATCTGGACAAGACCAGAGACCCAATATATGAACCCACAGTTTCACCACCTCTATTTCCAATTAAGGATCAAAGTCTCATGTGAACCCAATGTTTCACCACCCCTATTTCCCATTAAGAATCAAAGTCGACCATGTATGCATGTACAACTCATTAACATCATATGCAAATTAAGATTTTCCACCAATCCTAATTATTAAGCATATCTCAATAATCCAACATCTTGAATTATACATAATTTGCACTAACACACATACATCATTATATCAATGAAAATCATTTAGTATTTACCATTACATAATTACCAACAATGATTATTTATTACAATCATCCAAATGCAACACACATAAGTAAAATCAAATATTATGTGTTTTACCAATTTTCCATCAAAAACCCATTCAATTCCAATCCAATCAATTAATCACATACATGAAAATACTCCCTAAAATGTAAGCATATAAGATTTCATGTCAAATGACCATAAAAACAACAATTTGTATCCTAGACAGCGCTAAGCCTGATATACCATACTAAGCCCGGTATCCTGAACTACAAACCCCAAATTCCAAAGACTTTCGCGCTAACCGAGCTTCTGGTCGCGCTAAGCGTGATCTGGGAAATTCATATTTTCTTTGCTACGAAACCTATTCTTCTTCCCATGAAATTCTCATACAAAACTTATTCCAATCAGTCAAATAACATCATTAGAGGGTATCCTAACATGTTTCTAATCATGGGTCATCATTTCTAAGTAGAAAAACAAAATTTATCTTCAAACCCTAACATTCAAAGATTCTTAAAAATTGAAATCAAATAACCTATCATGTTACTAATTACTACCTAATCACATACAAGATAATAATAATAATTAAGGATTCTCCCTTACCTCTTGAAGGATCACTTCTAGGTTTCCTTCTTCCTCTTTCCTCTTTTCTCTTTTCTCTTCTATTCTTGTCTTTCTCTTCTATTATTCTCCTCTTTCTATTCTTTGTGTTATGACAACAATAAGTATTCCCTTCTCATTACTACCTTATTCTCTTAATGGACTTAACTTACTCATTCACATGGAATCTAATAATTAGGCCCATTATTAGGTAATTACTATTCTTACCCCTAAAATCCAAATATCTAAGTATCACATATATTCAAATAATCCAAATATTCATAAAATCCTACAATTTAATTAATTATCATATAATATAATAATTAATAAATAATTAATAATTAACTACTAAAAATCGGGATGTTACACTATGCGCTTTGTTAAAGTGCTTTTCTTCATTCACTTTTCCTACAAGTAAAAATGACTCCATGAGATTAACAACATTGCATGGAACATTCACCAATTAAAAAAAACTAGACACAATTTTTAACAAAAATAAATAAATAAAGTCAAAGCATAAGTTTAATGAACGAACTTGAAGGTAGCGATTAATGAAGACAAATTTGAAGGTTTGAGTCTTGAGAGATATATATATATATATATATATATATATATATATATATATATATATATATATATATATATATATATATATATATATATATATATATATATATATATATATATATATATATATATATATATATATATATATATATATATATATATATATATATATATATATATATATATATATATATATATATATATATATATATATTAACAAATATAACTTTTCATCACTATTTACAAGAAGAATCGTGATGAAATTATTTTCGCTTATATATATATATATATATATATATATATATATATATATATATATATATTAACAAATATAACTTTTCATCACTATTTACAAGAAGAATCGTGATGAAATTATTGAACATTACACCGTGGTTGACTAAAATAACTGTGGTGATATACCTTTTTATGACGACAAAATGGGATATTGAAGGAGTTGTGATTCAAAACCTATAACCCCTGGTATATTTTACAACGGGTTTTAGCATTCACCGAAGTTAAATATGTTTTAGTCAAAATAAAATAAAATAAAGCGCCCAAAAACGAGATTCCGCCATGGTTAACGAAAGGTTGTTGTAATATTTTTTGACAAAATGTGTTTTATGTAGTAGTGAACCTAAGATTTTGACATATTATACCAATCTTTAAGAACCGGGGATGGAGAAAAATCTATATATAAGCTTGCTAAGGTAAGAGAAAGAAAGACTAGATATTTGAATCAAGTGGAGTGTATTAAGGATGAAGAAGACAAAATTTTAGTTTAGGAAAAAGATATAAAGGATAAGTGGAAGACGTATTTCTACGATTTATTAAAAAAGAATATGATATCTCACCGGACTCTAGCAGACTCGACATTAGATATGAGTATCGAAACTATAATTGTTGTCGTAGAAATAGGAAATAAGAGGTAAATGAAATGTTGAAAGGTATGTGTATCCGTAAAGTGGTTTGGGAATACAACATACCCATTGAATAATGAAAAATTCTTGGAGATAGAGGTATTGAATGACTCACCAAACTCTTTAATGAAATTAAGACACTACAACAAATAACGCATTTCATGACGGGACTTTCACATCATCTAGAAAAACAACGAGGTATTAAGCCTAGGAGCGACATGCTTTATATTTTTTTAATTATAAAAATAACAACTTACCTCATTTTCTAATATATCTGACGGGTAAAACTAATATGAACGCGCTTCGAGTCCAAACTTTTGCAGTTTATGTTTTATTTTGATTATAATTGTAAATTAAAACAACTAACCATTCAGTTTTTTGATATAATTGGGGGGATCAACTAATCAGATATCACTATAAAAGAAAAAATAGTTTACCCTAATTTTTACTTATTTGTAGCCGCCCCAAACTCGCACGCATTATTCTTTAGAATAGATTGCAAGACCGAAAAACCTTCATTGTTCTTATAGAACAAAATGTTTTTCTATCCTTGCAATCTATCTCACATAATAGTGTTGATGTTGTTGTTGTTGTTATTGTTGTTGTTGTTATATTTTTGCTCATTTGATAGATTGCAAGTGAAGAAAATTCATTCTTGATTCAAGGGGACAACGAAGGAAGATTTCTTCTCTTTTTAAAAGTTACACAATGAAAGGAGCTTAACTAATCAGAAAATGGATATCAACAAAGATGTTAATTCTAAACAACAAATATTTATTTTAAACCATTTATTTTAATATTTTGTGTAAAAAATTCTAATTAAAAAAAAATTTCACCTCAAATTTTAAAAAATCGAGGTGATAGCTATAATCAGAAGATTTTATACATCGATTTTATGATAAAACCAAAGGGTATAGTTATCCGATTTTACTATAAATACCTTTGTTAAACAAATTTTACGCTAATTCTAACTAATACGTAATCGCACTTGATAGAAGAAATATTTACCACTGTCCATTGTCATAAATATTTTTGACATAAAATTGCTTACGAACATATCTCATTGATGGAATGCAAGTGCAAAAAATAAAACAACTTATCCGAAGTTTGATAAGTTATTGAGTGGTTTTTGGATATGCAACATAAATGCATGCAACAAAATTTGCATTCTACAAACGATCTATTGTTGGAGACACTTTCTCCTTTAATTTTGTCTACCAAATTCAAGTGTGCTATCAAATTCCTTCTCTAGAACATACAGTGTTCGTATTTAAAAATAATGATGATTGATGATTGTGTATGGTTTATTATTAATTTACAAAACTTAGTTGAATAAAGGTTATGCTTTTGTTAGCTTCCTTGAGCCTAAAACAGAATTTAGAATTTGTTGTAATATTGTGTTTTCATATCCTTTGTAAATAATGTAACTTTAAAAAAAAATTTACTCCTCGGTGTTCCTAAAAACTGAAGGGATATTTCAGCGTTAAAGTTGAGGATATTTATCACCATCCTTAATCAAATCATTGTCGTCTATTTCATGACTATCAATGCTCAAGACACTATCATTAGTGATCCACGTGAAATATAGGTTAATTTTCATTATAAAATTATTTTGAATATCAAAAAGTGTTAATGAAAAATTATGAAGCGCTTGAAGCTATTATCCACTTTAAGATATGTAAGAGTCTTTGTCATGAAGAATTCTCTATGATGGATTGCAAGAGAAAAAAATTATTTAAGTTTAAGGTTTGTGTACTTAATATTTATTTGATAAAAAAATTATTTATTTATCTAACTCTTTTTTTATCTAAATGTTTTTTATCTAACTATTTTTTATCTAACCACTTTTTTGTTGATATCAGAAACAAATGCAAGGAAAAGTCATAGAAAATATATTGTTTCCCAACATTTGATCTTCCCACAATATCAAGGATTTGAAGATCCAACTATTGATCTTCATGGGCAACATAATTTTTATTTTGATATTTTGTGTAAACAATGTAACTAGTTTATTATTCTAGGTAAATATTATATTTTGTATATAAATTATTTTATTAATTTTCTATATAAACAATGTAATAAGTTTAAATTTAAAAAAATACAAAAAATGTATCCCTCGATTTTATTAATAACCCAAGATACATGAGGCGCTAGTATTGAAAATAATAAAAATGCGGTTGTTGGGGTTTGAATCCACGTGCAATTATAATACCACTCTATGTTTTAAGCACTGAGGTGTTAAGTTCATAATTTTTATAACAACTTTATTTACCTTGCTTATGTAACCGAGGTAAAATGCATTTCGCGTTCGATGTTACAAGGAATTTTTGTAATAGTGAGAGGTCAAAACGCATGCATGATGAATGGAGAATAAGAACTTTAGTTCCAATCTCTAAGAATAAAAGGGATATAAGAAATTGTGAAAATTATAGAGGGATTAAACTTATGAGCCATGCGACGAGGTTATGAGATAGAGTGATTGAATGGAGAAAAGAGACTCAAGTCACCGAGCATCAATTTTGTTTTATTCCGAGAAGGTCGACCATGGAAGTGATTTATCTATTACAACATGTAATAGAGTTGTATCACATGGATCAACAAGACTTGCACATGATTTTATTGATTAGAGAGAAGACATATGATAGAGTTTCTAGAGATTTTTGTGGAAAGTCCTAAAGAAAAAAAGGGTTAGGATTGTATGTATTCGAGCTATCCAAGATATTTATGAAGAGATATCGTAAGTGTTCGAAAATAGGATGGAGAGACAAAGGATTTTCCATTAGAATTGATTTGCATCAAGGATCGACTCTAAGCCCCTATATTTTTACCTTAATTTAAAAAGTACTCGCAAAACACATGCATGAACTAGGACTGAGATGCATGCTTTTTGCATATGATATAAGAGAAGTTATAAAGAAAGATGTTTAAATTAATTATTTGCATAAAATATGCTTCATAGAAAATTGATTTATATAACCGATTGCACCTATTATACATGTGTTGGTTTCACATAAATTTAGTGAAACTGCCCATAAATAAATGTGTTGAAAACTATATACGCTTTAGGGTGTCTATTGTTTTGTTTTATAATACAGTTTACAACCCTTCGATCCAAAGACCTCATCGGTAAAGAATCAGGTTAATTCAGTGTAAAATTTTGGCACATCACATCATACACTTATGTTCACAAGATTGTAACACATTGATACAGTTTAGAAATTCACATTTCACGAAATTTCAACACTTTATTATAGTTCACATATGCATAGCACAATAAGTGGAATCTTCCAATACAAATATATATAACTTGCTCACTATTAATACATTGCTTGTAGAGGCAAATCAGGCAACCATAGACTTGCCAAATTTCTTTGACTTTCAACCTTATTACTTAATACTCACTAGGAAAAGCATGCATGGTCCATGCTTTACCGATCCAACCAAGTTATTTGTCGTTTTATCAAGGGGTTGACATTGAATTTACCAAAATATCAAATTGTGAAACAAACACAATTTGGAGCCAGTCAAACTATTAACATTATTTAAATTAGTATTTATCTCCTATTAACTTAGTAGTTAATTGACATAAAAGTATCAGTATCTGTTTAATTGAAGGCTTTTCATGAGAGGATAAAGGGGGGTCGTGCAGCTGGATGCTTCTGAACTATTTGACTTTTACATTGAATTGGAAAGTCTTAATTAAAAATAAGATTTCAGTATATACACACTACTGACATGTAATTTTTTTCCAATGTCAACTTAGACCAAAAAGAAAATAATAATAGTTTCTTGAGAAATTGTGATTCAACTTTAAAAGTGAGTTTGGATAAGTTGATTGGAAATTGAAATTCTGTTATTAAATATAAGATGTCGAAGGTAATGTCACGACATTTATATCTGTTTTGAATATAGCTGAAAAGAATAAAATATAACAGAGCATGAAGCAGTAAAAATATAGAGAGTTGTTAACGCAGTTCGGTTCTAACTAACCTACGTCTGAGGGCTTCCAAGTCATGGATGAAGTTCACTATTAGTAGTATTAATTCGAAGTTAAACCTTCACCGTTTACACCTCCTCACTTAATCAAACTACCCAATGACCCTTCTACCTAAGATACCACACTTAAATATGAGAACCTCCACTCACTCCCTCAGTACCACAACCCGTGATACTAAAAACAACTAAAACTGAGACACTCTTCAAAGACACACAATCACTCTTGCTTCAAAGCTTAAGGTGATTGAAAATTTACAACTCAAAAATCGTCCTTCTCAAGTAGAAATACTCAAGAGGCTCACAATTAACAATTAACAACCAACACAAAGAACAACCAAAAATTAACAGCTAAACTTTCTAAAACTGGAACGGCCAAACTGCAAAACAGGGTTTGCAAACTTTAAGTAGAGTAACAACAATTAGGGTTTCTTTACTCACAAGTCTCCAGCGCCTCCTGTCTTTTCTCTATGAAAGTAGGACAATAGATCTCCAAGTATCTTGCTGGAGGCGTTTCTCAAGCTTCCATAATCGAAGCATACAAATAACAAACAAACTGACTTCCTAAAAATTTGCACTTCTGTCAATTTCACATGTCATAACATCTACTGTGACATCTTCTACTTCAGTAAACTTCAAGTTATGTTTGAGCAGAATGTTTTACCAAAATTGCTGCCAATCAATAGAACCAACAAACTCCCCCTTTGGTAAATTTTGGCTAAAACATTATTTGGGGTGCAGGCCATACAATTAAAACATCATCATAATAAACATAGGCATTCAAGCACATACATCAGAGCAGGACAGTAAAAGCAACATCACAATCAAAACAGAGATAGCAGCGGATAATTAACACATATGTTCAAACATCAGTTAGAACATTCAAAGATGCAGCATTTTACTCCCCCTACACACAACACACACATATGTACAATTAACAATTAAAACTTTGCTCCCCCTTCCCAACAACTTCTCTTCTTGTGGAAACACACAATATCTTCATAGATACACAATCAACATTTTAGCTTCTCCTTTCAGCTAAAGAAGCACAATCAACAATCAACAATTAACATCAACTTCTTCTCATCATAAGAAGCACACAAATCACAATATCAGTAACCACAATGAACATAACATCAGCTCCTCCTTAGCATTCTCTTCACATCAACTGCTCACACATGGAATCACACACAAAAACAAACACAAAACACTCATAAACGCTCACAACTGCAACAATTCACAGCTGCTCCCCCTCAACTTAATGTCTAATCAATCATACTCTCCCCCTTTTTAGCCATAATTTGGCAAAACCAAAAAGAATTCATGGAGGATAACAGAAATAAATACTAGGTTCAACTAAGTTAATATTTAATGTTAAGTACAACCCATAAATAAAACATGTGTCATGCACTTAAGTGCCAAAAATACATAGATAAAAAGATAGACAAAAACCAGATGGAAACACAATCAACATCTTCAGCCCAATCAGTGATCTGCAAAATGTGCAGACTCTCCACTTCCTTCTTCTCATGAGCCAGCTTCAAAAGAGCTTTGAGTTTCTGAGTGAAGCAACTCGTTTTTTTTCAAAAATCATTTGATTTGAATTTTCAAAACAATGACAGTGAAATCGCCACCTAATTTTATTTGTTCTAAAAAAGAACGGGAAAATATAGATAAAACCCACGAAAGAAAAGGATAAGACGGTCTACGAAATCAAGAGATATAGGTTCGGGAGTTGGTTATGCAAGGGGAAGGTATTAGCACCCCTCACATCCATCGTACTCGATGGTACCCATTTAGTTCAAAGTGTGGTTGTGTGTTAGTGTGAAAAATTTTACAATCTTCTAAGATTTGAAATGAGAAAGAAAGGGAGAAGAAATGTTTTTATTATTTTTGAGTTTGACACGGTTTTGAAACCGCGTGCCTACGTATTCCCTCGTGCAATGGGAAAGTCAAAACTCCGTAGTTCTTCTAAAAAATGATTGTTTGTTGATTGATTTTAAATGAAAAGACAAGTCGTCATTTTTAAAGGAGAATACTCGTCTAACGTCCACAAGGTGTGATAAAGAATAAAGGACTACGCACCAACATGAGGGAGGGTTTGAGAACACCTCTAGTACTCAAGTGGAGAAGTCGAAAACCTTGGGAATAGAGGAAAGAACATCTCAATTATAAATGAATCATGTCTAATCTTGAAAATGGTTTAAAGGTAAAAGGTGCTTGAAGCGCACAAAAGATATTGAATGTGTTGGAATTTATTTTAAATTGTGGATGACAAGTATCAAAACGTTGGGCTATCCTCTAACGATTCAATACTCGAGATTGGTGATTGAGGTCAACCGATCATCTCTCATCCGAAATATTTATTATGAAAAGAGTGAGGTGAAACAAAGTTCACTTTTATTAAGTGTATGGAATAAAGTATTCAAGTCATTGGGCTACCCTCTAATGGCCCAAATACTTTACATTTTAATTAAGTCGGGCTATCCTCTAACGATTTACTTAAATACTATAGCACCATGTTTTGTTGTTTTAGAACATGGATTTGAAGTTTCTCAATTTATTGGGTAATCCTCTAATCAATTAGAAACTTCGATTTGTTTTAATCGTTGGGCTAACCTCTAACCATTAAAACAAATCTTATCCAAGTCTTCTTTTTTTTGTAGAAAAATTGATTTTTGAAAATAACTCGACGTTGGATCGAGGTTTGAGAAGAAGACTCGACGTTGGATCGAGTTTTATTGAAAGTGTTTTAGATGCTTGGTGAATGGAGAAAGAATAGGATCGAGATAATTGTAAATAACAAATAAAATCAACAAAGCCCATACAAGGTGGTCATCCTAAGTATAAAACAATTAAATTACATGTGTACTAGCAAAGTGGGCTAGTCTACTATAACGACTAATTGGAACAATTAATCGAAATAGGCTCACTGTAAGAAGGCCCAGGATCAAGCGTACATGTGTGCATGTGTGGTCATCGCGACGCTTCGTAGCTTTGTCGACTTACGGGTTTAAAAATGATTCACAATTATTAGTTTAAAAATGATTTTTTTTGGTTTTTGTGTAAGTGACAAATAATTAAATAATAAAGCAATAAATATTTACTAAAATTATTACAAACCATAGGGATGGGGATACAAATTTACAAATGGGGATGACGGAAATAAATTACTAGTCACAAACAAATGTAAAAGAAAAAAATAAATTAAATGAATTAAATTCATAAGAAAATAATAATTATTAAAAATTTAAGATCACTAAATTAATCCTAATAAAAAAAACTAAAGATATTAAAGTAATTCTAAAAACAACTACAAAGTCTAAGGTTATAAAAATAAATTTAAAATTATTAAACAAAATCTAAACTAGATTAAAATTCTAAACTTACTAAATCAAATCTAAAAATAAAAATAAAAAAAAATTCTAAAGTGCCTAACTAAACCTAAATTAAATAAAAATTATAAAACCATAAGATTAAATGTAAAATATATAAAGATTCTAATATTAGTAAATTAAATCCAAATCGAATAAATATTCTAAAGTTTACTAAATTAAATCTAAACTAAATAAAATCTTAAATTTACTTAATTGAATCTAAATCAAATAAAACTTATAAAATACTTAGAAATAGCAAATATTTTGACTACTAAAAAAATTAGTTCTAAACTATATATTTATTTTTGTACCTTTGAAACTTATCTTGAAGATCTAAAATATATTACTTGTACAAATCAACAAAAGCAATACCATTTCTAAAAAAAAACTTAACAACTAAAAATAAAAATAAATTTTTGTTCTTTTAAAAATAAAGTTTTGAGTAAATAAAGTAAAACTAAATTTTTGTATCTTTGAAAATTATTTTGAAGATCTAAAATATATTATTTCTAGTATCAATCAATAAAAGCAATACTATTTCTTAACAACTAAAAAAAAATCTTTTTTATTAATAAACAAAATCTCTAGATAGAAAAGAAAGTATTATTATTATTATTATTATTAGTGTTCTTTAGGAAGAAAAAAAAAATATTTTACTAAAACAAAGATCTAAAATATTATAAAATTTGTAAAAGTATTTACAACAAATAAACTAAGATAGGCTAGGAGGGGGTGTATTAAGCAAAATGGGTGGTGTTGAATAGAATTGGACCGGTTTTATTTATGAATTAAAGGCCCATGTGGAATAGTTTGTAAAGAAACCCTAGATCTAAAGTTGGGAGGCGCCGCTGCTAGCTTATAACATTAACCTTAATAACAAAATTAATTAAAACCAAAAAATGATGAAATTAAAAAAAACAATTAAGAGTTGTCTCTCTCGTTTTCTCGTTTCACATGCTTCAAACATTCCTCTGTTTCTCAGACTCGCTCCATCTCTCTATCGGTCTCTCAATCTCTCATCGATCTCGCTCTGTTGATATGCTTTTGTTCCATCGTTTCGCATGTAACTCATATAGACAAAAATAACCTAAACCCTATAAACCCAAATCACAGTGTTTTAAGGTTTCAAAATTATAGCGGTGAAAAAGAAAACAAAGTAGCAATAAGATCTACATCAAAGAAGAACAAAAAAGAAACGGGTACAAATGCTTTTACTTATCCGTCTCTTCTTCTTCGATTTACCCGCTTGGTTTTCGGGTTTCGTTTGCGAAACTCTCTTGGTTCAGTTGAAGGTTGAGTGGAAATGGTGGAGCAGAGGCAAGGTTAGGGATGACTATGTTTGGATTTAAAGGTTGAAGTTATGAGAAGTTGAAGGAACGTGAAGAGTTCTGAGGGTTGTAAGGTAGTGAATGGTTGGATGAACCTGGTCGCTGCCGTTTCTAGGTGTCCTGTTAATGAAGGCCAAAGGTCGCTTCCTCCGTGACTAAGAGGTGAAGGGTTTTTAAAATAGTGATGGCTGTGAGGTTAGTTTTAAGGTACAAGTAGTGGAGACAAATTGTACAATTTATTAGTTGTGAATTTGTAGAATTGAGATTGTGGAATGAGCAATTGTGAGGAGCCAGTCTGTCATTGTACTGATGTTTGTTGTTTTGCAGGTGGTACAAGAAATTGGTGGAGCAAGGAGGTAATGGGATGATGGTGGAGCAGAGAACTGTACTTTTTTGTTTGAATTTTTTTATATTAGAATGAATGGAAGAGGGATGTTGTCCTTTTGTTTGTGGTCTCACCGATTTTGAATTCTCTTGTGCAATTTGTATGGCAAAGGATGGTGGAATGTGTTTGCAGGTTATGCAATTTGTGGAGGCAAGGGTGAAGCGTGAGAAGAAAACTCAAATAGCAACATCAACATTTATTTTATTTGTAATTGGTAAAAAAAGCTAATATATTTTTTGTGTTTTTTGTCTTATTATAGGAATAAAAAAATGTAAACAAATCTATTATATAACAAAAACAAAAAAGAAAAAGAAAAAGAAATACTAATTTTAATTAATGATAATGAATGAAATCAATAGGAAGTGTAATTTCAATATTTTAATAATAACCTAAATTCTTTATTAACAAATATGACTTTCAAAATAAATAAATGTAATTAGAAAATTGCAAATTTATTTCAATTGCTTAAATATTACTAAAAATATACAAATAAAATAAAAATGATGCGAATATAATTAAAATGACTTTGATGCAAAGAAAAAAATGATTTAATTGCTAAGTTAATTGTGTACTAATGTAACATGCAACATGCAAAGTAGAAAATTATTTTTGGATGTAAATGAATTAGATGAAAATGATGTAAATGAATTAGATAGAAAATATTTTCAATGAAGAAAGATTTTATTTAAACCAAAGCTCTAATAAAAATAAAAAACAAAAATCATGCATGAAATAATCTATAAATACAAACATAATTACCATTAAACAAAACATTGTTATTTAAAAAATAAAACAAAAATCCCTTTTGATTATTATTTCATTATTTAACTAATAGAAATTATTTAGTAAAAACCTTATCAAATAATTAGAATTAATCAAATATTAAAAAAATAAAAATTAAAGTGAGAAAGGATGCGAATGCAATGAGTGAATGACTGTTCTTTTTAATATAAATACAATGCAAGTAGAAAAATAGCAGGGTAAAATTTGGGGTGCAACACTGAGCTACTTGCTTCTTCTTCTAGTGCCTCTCCAGTAGCACTTGCAGCAGCATTCTTCTTCATAGATAAGATGGTATCTTCAAGTTTCAGCTTCCTTGTTGTGCTAATTATTATAACCTCATCCAATTATCTGGAAGTTGCAATAAGTTCAGCAATCACATCCCCTTTATTTTCTGTTTTCAGTGCAGCACCAGCAGATGTTGAGATAATGCCTGGTACATGTGCTCCAGCAAACAGCTTCTGATGTAGGGACAGAGGGGTATCTCTTTTACATTCAGCATCCAAAGTTGTAGACAAAATACTAGGATGTTGATGCAGAATAATTCCACTTAGGAGGGTGGGGAAAGCTATGGGAATCTTTATGGCACAAGTGTCAGCATGCCTGAGGGTTTGATCATAAATATAAGTTCCATAATCAAATGGAATCTTCATGCCAACTGCATAGATGAATTTTCCCAGTCCCACTGAGATAGTTGATGTGTGGTTTGTTGGCACCCAGTTTGTTTCACCAATTCTATGTAGAATTGCATATTTCACACTCAATTTTCCAGCAGATATCTTCTCCTTCATAGGCCAAGACTTGACTTGATTAGCAGTTATGACTCTGCATATCTGGTCATCAGTGGCTTCAATCTCATTTTCTTCCTACTCACTCCTCCCTAGATATTGGTTGATGATGGCAGGTGAAAAATTTGCACACTTTCCTCTGACAAACACTTTATGAAATTCTTGGCTCTTCTTGTCATCACAGTCTTCAGGAAGTTAACTATGAATTCCTTGACTAAGGTTTCATAGCACTTTGACAACTTGGTCACTGTCTTCATCAGTCTTGCTTTAGAGATCAGTTTCATAACTTCTTTGCAAGCCAAGGCATCTTTTCCTAACTCTCTCTCCAAGGTCAGCCTCCTCTGATATATATATTTCCATCTTGCAGCAAATTTGATGGAGTGGAATGAGATGTTGTTAGTAGGAGCACCAGTGACATTGTTAGTGGTCCTCTGAATAATGGACTTCTTTACTGGTGAGATATCTGGGACATTAGTCTCGACATCATAGTCAGAATCAGATTTTGGTCTGATTTTCCTCTTACTTGATGATGGAGTGGCCTTGCTCTATGGTTTTGAAGGTCCATACATAACATTCTTCTTGACAGGTTTAGATGGAGTACTGGAAGCAACAACCTTGCCCTTTCTTGTTTTCAGTATTTTGGCAATCCCATTGTTAACATTAATGATTAGCTCGTTATCAAATAAGATATCCACATCAATAACAGCCTCAGTCATATCTTTCTCAAGCCTCTTATTAGTTGGATCAACCTACTTTTCTTGTTTTTTCTTCAGGGATGATGTTCCAACATCAGTCGTGACTTCATCAAGAAAAGTTTATTTTTCAAGATTCTCTTGAGGAGTCTCTTCTTCCCTCATGGATGATTCAGTGTGCTCTTTTGGAGCATCTTTGTCAGGCATTTGGGAAAGGGGGATTGTGATCCCTTCAACAGGTAGACCCACACTTAGGGTATTAGCGACTAACCTTCTTATTACCCTGTCTACATAAGCAGGATTTTGAATATCATCTTCAATGGGTTCTTTTATACCCCAAAATTTTCCCTCCCACTTCTCAAGATAATTCACATATCCATACTCAAGGATTTCCCAAGGATTAACCAGACAAATCCTCTCCTAAGCAATCAACCCAAACTGGGGTTTGGCCATTCTCAAGTAAAGATGGACTTCCAATGCTTCAAGTGGTCATCATACCTCATCATATGCTTCAAAGAATCCCCATGTCAAGTTTCAAGCTTTACAAGTCAAGTTTGCTCATCTAATTACTAAGATAGTTGAAAATCAACTATATTGGACAAAAAGTCAATTGTGGTCAACATACAGTCAAACTTCATAATTTTTGGTCTACGTCAATATTTTGAAGTAATATCCATCATTTAATCAAGTGTTGATCATGATTCCTCAAGAAAAGTCAAGATCTGATCAAAAGTCAAAGTTTCTAAATTAAGGTTTTTCAGACAAAAGTCAACAGAACTTTGACCAAGCATAACTTTCACATACTTTATCAGAAATTTTTCCATGAAATCTCATTTTGAAGAGAATTCAATTCTCTACAACTTCATGTCTCACAAGCTTGGGCAGAAAATGCTTCATTTGGAAGTTATAGATCAAAATATTACAGGTGCTTTTAAAAGTCAACAAAAAGTCAACTTTTTGCAAAGAAGTGTTCATGAGCATGGAAACTTCAATGAATATGAAACCAAAAGGGATGTTTAGAAGACATCTTGAGCTTTCGAAAAAGTCCAAGAACACCCAAAAATGTTAAAAATTGAGCAAGATACACATTCTGCAAGTTGAGCATTTTTGAGGAGGTGCATAAAGGGAAATACTTGAGAAAATCAAAAAAATTCCAAATGGGCCTAACTTTTCTTGATTCAAACATGTTCCTTATCTGAATTGGAACCTCCAAGCCCAATGCCACGTTTTTATATTTTATTTTTAATTTATTTTGGATTTTTATTCATTTAAAACCAATTTAATTAAAATAAAAGATAGAAAATCAAAAATTAAGTGCAAGATGGATTTTCTCTCATCCTTGAGGTCCAAGCAAGCCCATTAAGTCTGATTATTTTGAAATAATTGAGATTGGCAAGTAATTTGATTGAAATTGGCTCAAAAAGGAAATATTTGGTTTGGATCCAAATCAAATTATCTTTCATTGATTGGCATAATATTTTTTGACAATGCTTGACCTAAATCACTCTAGTATAAATACACAATGATTCCAAATGCACAGGAGACGAAACTCTGGCCTCAAGAACCCTAAACAAAGCTTCAAAAAAACGTGACTTGCAAGCAACTAGCAGCCATAGTTTTGCTTGAATTCAATCCATTCCAAGCCTTGAAATCGATTCCTGGAGGTCCTCTGATCAATTCCAAATACTCACAAGCAAGCCAAACACCCAGAATCACGAAATTGCACATCACGGTTTGCACTTTCTTTTTCAAAATTGATTTTGATTATTCATGCATATTTAACATGTTTTGATTGTTTATTTATGTTTAGAATGATGTTTGCAAGCTATCTGGGTGGTCCGATTTGAGTTTTGATGCAAAAACCGAGTTACACCATTGTTAGGGTTTCTTAAGCTTGAATTAGGGATTTTCGTTCAAAGCGAAATTGGACCAAACGAGCAGTACCATTAAACTCAGGAACCAATTTTCAATCGAACCATGGTTTCCTAATCAATTTATATTATGTTTTCTGAATTTTGGAAATTTGCAGGTGCTTTAGTGACAGAAGAAACCGTCACTATTGGTTTTTGCTACGGATCGTGTCCGTAGGTAAAAACCTGTAAAAAAATTCAAACGGGGAAGAATATGACCTTGGCGCGTGTTTTTGATTGGTCATCAGAAACTATTTTCCCTTATAATTATTCTGTTTCATATGCCTAACACCAAAGCAGGTTGGCTCAGATGACAGAGGCAGCACACGTTCATCTTGGAAGGCACGGGTTCGAACCCTCCCTTTTCCCAGAACTCCTAATATTTGTTGATATTTCAGGATCCATAGCCTCCAGAAGCAACACGTCCAGAAGCGCTTTTGGATCCCTTCAGAAGCAACACGTCCAGAAGCTCCAGCTTCTGGATCCCTCCAGAGGAAACACGTCCAGAAGCTCCAACTTCTGGATCCCTTCAGAGGCAATAAGTCCAGAAGCTCCAACTTTTGGATCCGCTTCCAGCAGAAAACCCCAGAAGTGCCTACTTCTGGGTACCTCCAACGTAGAAACCCCCAGAAGTGCCAACTTCCGGGTGCCTCCAGCAAAGGATTTCCCAGAATCTCCAACTTCTGGGATGGCTTCTTCCAGAAGCGTTCCAAGCACTTTTATTATTTTCCATATTTTTATTATTTTGCCTATTTCGTATTTAATTAAAAATTAGTAATTAGGTTAAATAATTAGGAATAATTAAACAACTTCCACTAATTTTCTCTCTTATTTTAATTAATTAATTTAGGGCTAGTATTAACTAATATTTCTTTAAATTAATTAAAATCAACTAGACTTAGGATTATTTTCCACAATTTCAAAAAATCCAAAAAAATGTTAGGACTAGTTTTCTTTTCCGTTATTTATTTTCTCGCATTCTCTTTTTTCAATATTATGTAACTGCTCATGGGATGTAATTGCTTAATTAGGATTTACTTTATGCACTCCTATATTATGTATCTGCCACAAAGCCATGTAATAGTGTAGGATTTATTATCCGCATTATATATTTTCCGCAATTTACTTTCCGCACCTATGAACTGCTAGTAACTAGGCGTGTATGGCTAGATAAAAATCCACATAGATCACTTCTAATCTCAAGATAACATATATGAATTAAATACACTCTCTTCACATATGCACCCCCTAGGGTATTCTCTCTCGTTGCCTTTCGAATAAATGGTCCAGTCCCTCGAACGTAGGGGTATCTTAGCACCGTTGCCTACAAACATATCATCATAGTCTCTTCGAATCAAATATCATAGTCCCTCTGACCCTCGATTGTTGCCTAAGAAAAGTGATGATCGTCCCTACGAATGTGCTAGGATACTCCTACAATTTGCCTTCTATGACCATCCAATGTCCCTTTGAATTTCCCTTTACATCCAACGAATAGGGATACCTACCAACTAATGGTACGGATAGCGCTATTCTAAAGGAAAGTAAAATAACACGGAAACGCCCGTTCTGAGTAGGTAATAGACTCTTAATTGCTTGCTCTATCAAAACATTTCCGAACACTTCGTATACATTCTAGTGTGAATCATTACGAAGTCAAAGCGAAATGCCTTTTCAAAAACATTTTCAAACACACACACAGAAAGCAAGTTTTAAAGTGAGCTAAAGCAATTAAGAGCCCGTATATAAATACGGATGGAAAGGGTGATAATACCTTCCCTTTTCATAATCACCTCCCTTACTCAGAATCTAACGAAGGCCTTTTCCTGTTCTTTTCACCTTCCCTTAATTGGATAAAAGAAAAGTCGGTGGCGACTCTTGCTATCCGCAACATTTGCGATTAAAATGCAAAATAATCCAATTCAGTTCTCCCACTGTATTATAGGTTCAGATGCATTACCTCGAACTGAGATATGAGTTTCCCTTGGACGTCTTGCATGGCGAGTGGGAAGCTTTTTAGGTCTTGCATCCGAACAAGGAATCATGGAGAGTGGAACAATGTTTAGGGCTTCTTCAGTTGGAATACTTTCGTCTTTGTTGCTTGATCCTGGTGCATTGTGTGAGACATCTTGACGATCAAGTGTGAAGGATTGATTTTCTAAGGATTAAAGGTGGAGATTTTGGAGTATGCAAGAGTAGTGTAGTGTGTGGTGAAACAGTGAGATATTTCAACTTGTGTTGGCCCTTTTATATGTTGCTCCTTATGTTGTAATATCGTTGAGTGATATTTTGAAAAGTTAGGCCACTTAATGACATTCCCACACGCTTTTAATTGCTATAATGGTTTTTTCAAACAGACCCCTTGCTCTCTTCTTGAGCATTCATATACATTCCATCCTCTTGAATAACCATTGACTAGCTTTAGTCTAGTGAATTTTTGAACTAGATTCATGGTTCTTTTCTCTGTAGACTGATAATTAACTTTGGCAGATTTGAATGATGTCAAAACATTCATTGGGACATTATGATCAAATGACTTCAAACTTGTATTGTCCTTCAAGGATTTCTTGTCTACATATTGTTTGTCTTTCATATTGGTCTCCAGAGGGACCCAAAAATAGCAGTTGTCTTTGTTTCTTATACCTTTCATATTAACTTCACCATTCTTGTTTGTAATGATACATTCAATTTTTGTGAAGTTCAAAGTTAAACCCTTAACTCCCTTTCTTGTTTCCCAATTGACTTATGCTGATCAGGTTCGAAGTTAAACCTTTGACAAGTAATACATCTTCAATGTTAGGAAATTTAGCACTGTGTATCTTTCCTATTCCCTTGATCTCACCCTTCAATTCATCTCCAAAGTTAACATAACTAGTTGGATGCTTTTGAAGATTAACCAATAAGTTTTGGTTTCTTGTCATATGCCTTGAGCATCCACTGTCAAAATATCGATCTTCTATGGTCTTCACTGTAGAGGCAGTGTGGGCTAAGAAACATAAAATATTTGTTTTAGGAATCCACTATTTCTTTGGCCTAGCCCGAGTCACATTTGAATGATGTGTAGGGTTAGGGTAACCATACAAGTTGAAACAGAATGGTTTTATGTGACCATATCTTTCACAGTAATGACATCTCTAGTGTTGATGTCTTCTGTTATACTGTCTGTGATTATTCCTTTTTTGATGTTGAAACATCTGTTCGACATCTTGGGTTCAACTAGATTTTGAGTAAATTTTGTAGAAGACTTCATTGTACCATTGTTTCCTATTCCAGTCATGTCTCTTGCAAAGTCTTCCAGCTTGAAGTATCTTGTCCAGTGTCTCAGATCCATTGTTTAGCATCTTGACAGATTTGGTCATCTGATAAAGGTCACCTTTTAGCACAATTACTTCACCTTCAAGCTTCTTAGTGATCTACAGATGTTATTTCTTTATGTCTTGCAGTTGTCGTATGAGCTTCTTCTGCTTCTCATTCTCCTGGAAATCTTCAACACTTTTGATGCATAGTTCCTTATATGTAGCAGCCAATTCTTCAAATGTCAATTCTTCATCACCCGAGTCTCCAATTCTTCAAATGTCAATTCTTCATCACCTGAGTCTCCATCAAAAATATATGTACCAGTCAGAGTTATTACATGTTTGGATGATTCTCCACCTGCTTCACTCTCAAAGTCTTCATCTGACCGCATCATATTCAATCCTTTGTCTTGTCTCTTGAGATAGTTTGGAAAGTCCCATTTGATGTGCCCAAAGCCTCCACATCTATAACATCTTAGCTCTCTTCCTTCATTAGATCTTTCCTCAGTTTCTACTTTCTTCCCAGAGTTGCATGTTTTCCTGATGTTGTATTGGATGTTCCTGACATTAGGTCTTGAGCTTCCCTCCATCCTTTTCAGTACATTGTTGAATTGTCTTCCAAGGAGAACTATGTTGTTTGACAGACCTTCCTCACTATCCAGATCATATTCTCCACTCTTCTCTTCAGTGTTGGTCTTGAATGCTATGCTTTTGGGATTTTTCTCAGACCTCTCATTAATACTTAGCTCAAATGTTTGGAGTGAACCCACAAGCTCGTCCACTTTCATGTTGTTGATATCCTGAGCTTATTCAATAGTTGTTACCTTCATATGAAATCTCTTAGGTAGATATCTGAGCATCTTTCTTACCAGCTTCTCTTCAGGAATCTTCTCACCCAAGGCACTGCAGGCACCAGCAATTTCAAGAACATTCATATGAAATTCCTGAATACTTTCCTCTTCCTTCATTCTCAGGTTCTTAAACTTAGATGTGAGCAGTTGCATTTTTGACATTTTAACCCTGGAGGTCCCTTCACGAGTAGTCTTGAGTATTTCCCAAGAAACCTTGGCCACTTCACATGTATTGATTAATCTGAAGATGATTCTGTCAACTCCACCGAATATAGCATTCAATGATTTTGAATTTGCAAGAGCTAGTTCATCATCATCCTTTGACCAATTTTCCTCAGGTTTCAGCTCACCAGTAGGTTTATTATCAGCTCCAATAAGCACAGGATGTGTCCATCCTTTCAGAATAGCCTTCCAAGTCTTGTTGTCCAAGGACTTTATATATGATTTCATACGAGGCTTCCACATATCATAGTTAGAGCCATCTAGGATGGGTGGTCTATTCAAATATATTGCCTCCTTGTCCATATTACCAGAAAGTTTCTTCCCTAGATCTCACCCAGAAATAGAGCAGGATGCCTACTCTGATACCAATTGAAATTCTGGTATTAGATATGAGATGTCGAAGGTAATGTCACGACACTTATATCTGCTTTGAAAACAGTTGAACATAATATAATATAACAGAGCAGGAAGCAGTAAAAATACAGAAAGTTGTTAACCCAGTTCGGTTCTAACTAACCTACGTCTGGGGGCTTCCAAGCCAAGGATGAAGTACACTATTCGTAGTATTAATTCGGAGCTAAACCTTCACCGTTTACACCTCCTCACTTAATCAAACTACCCAATGACCCTTCTACCTAAGATGCCACACTTAGATATGAGAACCTCCGCTCACTCCCTGAGTACCACAACCCGTGATACTAAAAACAACTAAAACTGAGACACTCTTCAAAGACACACAATCACTCTTGCTTCAAAGCTTAAGGTGATTGAAAATTTACAACTCAAAAATCGTCCTTCTCAAGTAGAAATACTCAAGAGGCTCACAATTAACAACCAACAAAAAGAACAACAAAAAACTAACAACCAAACTTTCTAAAACTGGAACGGCCAAACTGCAAACCAAGGTTTGCAGCTTTTAAATAGAGTAACAACAACTAGGATTGCTTTACTCATAAGTCTTCAGCGCCTCCTGTATTTTCTCCATGAAAGCAGGACAATAAATCTCCAAGTATCTTGCTGAAGGCGTTTCTCAAGCTTCCTTAATCGAAGCATACAAATAACAAACAAACTGACTTCCTAAAAAATTTGCACCTCTATCAGTTTCACATGTCAGGACATTTACTGTGACATCTGCTGTACTTTAGTAAACTTCAAATTATTTCTGAGAAGAATGTTTTACCAAAATTGTTGTCAATCAACAGAACCAACATAAATTATGGAGAAGTAAAAAAAAAGTAGAATTAAATGCTTCAAATTAATTTACATCATTTCCATTTTTTATATATTAATATAGTAGTAAAAAAATGTACAATTAAATGCTTCAAATTTATTTACATCATTTCCATTTTTTATATATTAATATTGTAGTGTACTTTGTCCCATATTATAAGAGAAATTTCTTTTTTAAATTAATTGAATAATTAATATATCTAATCTATATATAGAGCAAATATATTAATTATTCAATGAATCTAAAAAGTGAATTTCTCTTATAATATGGGACAAAGGGATAAATTTTTTATTCTTAAATTTTATTGGGCTATTTTAATAATTTTTTATTTTTTATATATTAATCTATAATGAAAATTAATTCAAATTGATAATTTCAAAATGATTTGAATTAAGTTTTAAATTTCAAAAGTTTAGGGGGTCCAATTTGGATAATATTATGAATCGAGATATTTTATAAATATATGATAGATTTAATTGTAATTTTGTTCATTTTACTTGACATCATTAATAAAGTTAATCGTTTTATTTTAAATTTAAATAATTTTAAACTGTCTCATATATTATACTCGAATCAGTAACATATCTTTTTTTAAGGACATATATGAGGAAACTTGATGGATTATCATATATGAACTTTCGTAAAAGTTAACTTGTCGACTAATAAATAATACATTTTAAATATTTGTGTAAAAAACCAAAAACTATTTGAATTTAAAATAAATTTAGAGAATGAACTAAAATATTAAGACAAAACTAATAAATAAGCTTAAATAATCAAAACTTAAGGATTGATTTGTTATATTTTAATGATTATTTTAATGTTTTATTAAATACTAATTTATTAACAAAATAAATTTATAATAATTATTGTTTTGAATTAATTTAAAACTGCATTTAAACTGTTTTGATTAAATAATTCAGCTTAATAACGGTTTAATTTTTTTTATAATTCAGTTCAATTTAAAAATATAATTCAATTAACTATATTTCTAATATAAAGACTCATCGACTACTATGATTTAGTATATTTTTTGTATTTTATTTTTTCTTTAACCAATGTTTGAAATTTTAATCAGATTGTCCTATTTGTACATCAGGCTTACGTAGACAACAAAGACTTTCTTTGTTCTTGTGCATGCACAAGATAAATAGACACTTTATTATTTAATACAGTGTGGAAACAATATTTTACCAAATAAAAGGAAAGGAAAGCTTCTAACAAGTACATTTTTTTATGTTCAAAGTAATATTATATTTTCTTTTCTTTTCTATGTGCTAGGGTCAAGTTTTCTTCGTTCACATTTGAACAAAGTTGAATAGTATACAATCATGCTTTCTCAAGATATTTTTTTAGTACAAGTACAAGGATAAAATTAGCTGCCACCTCGGATTTATTCTTTCCAAGTCCGCCTTGTATTTTGGTCATATTTATCGATGGAAATGAAATTACATTTACAGTTTAATTAGCTAGTATGTATATTTTAGGCCAAATAATCTTTTTATTTGTTAATTATATATTCTTGTATTATTTTTAGTGTCATATAGATCTTTTAACTTTTAAATAGAGATATATGAGTCATTTTTGTCTATGTGGCAGTGAGATGAATTTGACCATCATTGTCATATCTAAAAATTTATAGTATGTATTTTTAATCTTTCAATATTTCTAACATCTCACTCAATTCTAAAACTAAAGGCAAAAATCACGACCGTTGTCAAATGACAATTAGATAATAAAATTATGTGATAATTATTATAATATATAGACTATCATCAACCACCCCAAGGTTCTAATACACCCACACTCTCAATAGAAAATATTTAACTATCCATCACAATAATATAACACAAGAGTATAAGCGAAAATATAAAAAAAATTAAATACAAGTTTAAAGTGCTATTGACGGGTGCATCTTGTAATAAATAACTTGAATCATATATATTTTCTTGGACTCCCTCTTCTTTCACAAAACTAAACGATGTGAATTTATTTAATATGTATGTTTTCAACCAACCCCAATAAAATTGACACATTATTTAATCTCTTAAATGACTTGGCGGATATTTTATATATATTTTTTAATTTGAGTATATGATCTAAAAGAGTTACACATATACCCTAGTACATGCTCCTCGACGTTGAGGGCATCCCCGAAGAGCGGGAGATTTTCTTATATTTTGGATTGACTGTGATTTATTTCTAATAAGTTGGTTTATAGTTGGCATGGTGAGTCATATATATATATATATATATATATATATATATATATATATATATATATATATATATATATATATATATATATATATATATATATATATATATATATATATATATATATATATATATATATATATATATATAATGAGCTAATTCAGATTAATCCTAACCCCATACTTTAGAATTTATTAGACTCTATTAAATCTGATTGTCAAGAAGATTAAATAGATAGTAGCCAACATCAAATCAACATTTTTGGGAAACAGCATAAATGAAATAGTAGAAATAAATAGGAAAGAGATATTCCTAAAAAAAAAATCTTAATAAATAAGACATAAATCTTTGCATGGACATTATATTTTGCACAACCGACTAATTTATAACGAAAATACTTATACGCATGCCTCAAATTTTAACCACTAATTGAGAGTCCACAAAAAATGCACTGTTTAAGCATATATCTTTATTTGTATTTTTAATCTGACAATCAAGAGTTCTTCTCAACCCGATTGTTATAACATTCATACTTCAATTAAAATATGCATTTAATTGATATTTTTTAGAAGATTTATTCCTTATATATGTCTTATTGTAGGAATTAAGCGTCTAAGTCATTTTCCTCCAAAAGTCACCGTTTATGCGTCCACACAATGGTGGTTAGATATAATATATACTGGGTTTCACGGTTGAAACAATTAAAAATAGTTTTTAATGTGTAAAATTAATTTTGACATTTTGATTGCTCTTGAATTTATTCTACCTGAGTTCAAACATAATGTTTACATTGAAATTGAAATTTAATGTTTAATTCAAGAATTTATTCAAATATAAATTACTTTACCTTCAACTAACTTTTAATCTATTTGAGTTGACCTCTGGCTTGAAAGTCAAATTATTCAACAATAAGTTTTTTGGTATTCAATTAAAGGAGGACTTCTTTGAGTCGCACATACACCCTACTATATGATCCTCAGCGTTGAAGGCATCCCCGAAGAGCGGGAGATTTTGTTACAGGATATAGTCTGGATATTGACTGTCTTTTATTTCTAATAAGTTGGTTTATAATTTTCATGGTGAGTCATAAACATAATTAGTTGGTTCAGATCCATCCCAACCCTATAATTTAGAATTTATTAGACTCTATTAAATTTGATTATCAAGAAGATTAAATAGATAGTAGTTAACATCAAATCAACATTTTTGGGGAACGACAGAAATAGTAGAAATAAATATGAAATAAATATTCCTAAAAATAAAATCTTAATAAATAAGACATAAATATTTGTTTGGACATTATATTTTCCACACTCGACCAATTTATAACGAAAATACTTATACGCATGCCTCAACCGTTAACCACTATTTGTTAGTTACGAAAAATGCATTGTTTAAGCATATATCTTTATTTGTATTTTTAATTCGATAATCAAGAGTTCATATTAATCTCATTGTTAAAAAATTCATGCATCAATTAAAATATTCCTTTAAATGATTTATTTTTGGAAGATATATTCATTATATATGTCTTATTGTAGGAATTAAGCGTCAAAGTCTTTTTCCTCCACAAGTCACCATTTATGCGTCCACACAAAGGTGGTTAGATATAATGTATATTTGGTTTCATGGTTGAAACAGTTAAAATTATTTTTGAATGTGTAAAATTAATTTTGACATGTTTGATTGCTCTTGAATTTATTCTACTTGAGTTCAAACATAATGTTTACATTGAAATCAAAATTTAATCTTGAATTCACTTTTACAAGAATATATTCAAATATAAATTACTTTACTTTCAAATGACTTTTAATCTATTTGAGTACCTCTGGCTTGAAAGGAGGACTTCTCAGAGGATGCGTCACATTTCCTTAATTGATGTATGGATATAATCCCTTTAAATTTTTAAGGAATCCCAAATGAATCAAGTCCAAGAAAATGTGATACTCAGAGTTCGGTTTTAGTAAACTTAAGGAAGATATTGTATTTGTGGAAAGGTAGATTTCTCAATTTAGTGTTACAAGCATTCCAGTATACTTCATGTTATTTTACAAGGCACCAAAAAAGAAAATTCAAGAAATTATAAATATTCAAAGTAGATTCTTATGGCATGGGAACGAGGATAAACAATGTATTAATTGGATTAAATGGTGTAATGTTTGCAAGCCAAAAGAAGAAGGTTAATTAGGGGTCAAAGATACTGTAACTTTTATTAAAGCTTTGTTGTTGAAGTAGAAATGGAGAATAGTACAAGAAGATAAATTTGTTTGGTGAGACATTTTGCAGGAAAGATAAGGAGATTTAAAAGATCAAATGTTGAGGGGAGTGATAGATGGAGATATGAAAAATGGTGTCGTATGGTAGAAAGATATCCATTTACTAAGGCATAATGATGGTTCAAACTATGACATGTTCTTCGAGAAAGTTTCTATAAAACTAGGGACAATTGAAGACATCCTTTTTGCATCACAAGGTATATTGTTAGAATAAGATTTGGTTCTGCAATTATGTCTCTGAGTTTTGATGATAATAAAAAGTATATTTGAGTGAAAAAATTTGTTACTCTAATGTTTGTTGTATTTTTAAGATAAACATACAGGCTTTGCTTCTGATGAATGGCGAGGCTAAGACATTAGAAGAGAATACATTCCGCTTCTAAGCTACAAAGATTTTGCTGAACAAGTAGTAAGGAAAATCTTCAGAAGACTCTAAAGTTACTCTGATACGTTCGTCTGAAGAAACCAGTCAGAACATCTAAAGACAGAAGTGTGACTTATGTCAAGATGCTAAAGACTCAAGTTTTAGAAGACAAAGGGTTTTGAAGACCAAGTGCTTAAAGACTTTGAAGACGTGGATCTGAAGATTCGAAAGACTAAAAGTTCTTCTGAACTTAGGTTACGACGTTCTGAAGACCAAGTGCTAAAGACTCTGAAGAATGTTATTCTGAAGATTCCAAGACTTGAATTTCTTCTAAACTTAGGTTACGATACAAGGTTACAAGACCAAGTGTTGAAGACTCTGAAGAACGTGGTTCTGAAGATTCTAAGACTTGAAGTTCTTTCAACCTTTGGTTATGATACAAGGTTCTTCAAAACTCACGCTTCTAAACCTTCTAAAGAGGAAGATCTGAAGGATCTGAAGATTCTGAAGACTTGAAGTTTTGATGAACCAGAAGTTAGATGCTCCACTTCTAAACTCATGCTCGTAGAAGCCTATGAAGTGTAGAAGGAAAGAAGATAACGTTAATGTGGTACAATAGTACATGGTACAAGCAAAACGTGTCATTCCACTACCATGAAGGACAGACGCTATGTACGATCTAGTCCCACACGTTCTTTTAAGCCGCCATAAATCTCATATTCCAAATGTACCCTCCAACGGTTACATCTTGCATGGCACTATATAAGAGTACTCAATTCAATACTTTTCTTCATATAAAGTCTTCCTGTAATAACTAACACTGAGTTTGATGAAGTGTTATCCCCTCCCTTCAAACTTCTTTCGTCAAAAATAATTTTATTAGAAAGTTTTTGAAGACTCAAAGTTTTATATATATCAAAATGTGTTTAATATGCTCATAGGAAGTTGGAAAACGCCATATGAGTCTCAAATCTTTATCTTCATAATCAATCTTGACTCAAATAGTTTCTAATTCATAAACAATACCATTTAGAATACTTTGATGAGAAAAAATACTTTACATATCATCCATACGCAAGGTATGAAACTGTTCATTCAACAACAACCAATTTGATATACATTTTCCTTGATATATCCCTTCAAGTTCTCCCTAGAGCTCTTTGGTTAACAACTTACCAAAAACATTTGAAATAATATTCTTAGCCAAAGACATGTGAGTTATACTCGAAGCTTTCAAATAGAGCTCCTCTCATATTTTGTTGTCCAAGATGGAAATGTTCCCTTTCAACAAATCGTGTAATACTGATTGTATCAAAATATCTTTGACTTTAATTTTCCACAAGACAAAATTTATTCTTCCATCAAATTTCTCTTAGTCGATCTTCATTGCACATAACTTGGCATTGCAGCCAAAACCTTTTCTCCAGCAAAATTAATTTTCTTAACCAACACATAGTATAAAATTGGTTCGTAGCAGAAAAAGTGCATAATCGCAGACCGTGCTTATCGCAAGAGGAAGCCCGCTTAGCGCGAAATGTTGTGAATTTAGGGGTTGTTTGTTCAGCGAGCTGCGCTTAGCGCGATAGGTCGGGCTTAGCGTGACCTGTAATGAAAAATTTTATTTTTAGGATCTTTTGACATGGAATCTTATATGATTATATTTATTGTAGTAATTTCATATATGTGATTAATTGATCCAATTGTGATTGAATGTGTTTTATATTGGTTTTGAATACTATTTCAATGTATGTTTGATTACTTGAGTATAATATGTGCTAAGCCTATTTGATGGAATGTGTTGAATAACATTGGTGGAATGATATCTCATAATGTTATTTGTTATGGGTGATGATATGTATAAGATACATGTGATGATCTTGTTGTTGAAATATAATATTGTGCAATTGATGTATAATTTACATGAGATGAATTGCGATGATATGCTTGGATAATTGAGGATTTGTAAATAATCTTAATTTTCATATGTCGTCTTGGTGAGTTGTACATGCATACATTTGGCTAGATCCTTGTGTGGATAAGAAGCGGTGAAACTGTGGGTTCCCAAATTGGCTCGATCCATGATGGATATGTAGCGGTGAAACATTGGGTTCACATTTGGCTCGATTCCATTGGGAATAAGTAGAAGAGGCTTTTGGTCTTGTCTGGATCGAAATTAAGGGCTTGGATTCTATGAATGAATCGGAAGCAGGGTTAACAAAATGTTCCCAAAAACTTGGTACCACATGCATATTGAGTCACATTCATTATTGTCACATGAGTCATTATTGAATATGCAATGTGTGGAATGAAATTGTGATGTTAAATTATATGTATTATTGGATTGTTTGGATGGAATTATAATTATGCTATGTGTTGTAGATATGAACATATTGTACCTATAATGTTTGTCTGATCATGTTATCTTGGAATATCACTTGAAGTGTGTGAGATTCATGAATAGATGTGGTTTCTTCATTATTTACATTTATATACTTTTGAATAATGATGTGAATTCTCACCCTTTTGTTATGATGTTGCCTCTACGTGGGTAACGTGCAGGTTCTGAGGATAGCGGTGCTTCGCACGAGACTAGTTGAAGAGTCTAGCTAGTTTATCTGTTACTAGGTAGTCTAGTCATTGCTCTGGTCATGTAACACGGGATTTATTTGGATTTCTGCTTTGATGTGATATTCGTTATGTAAACTCATCTATTTTGATTGTATGATTGAGATACTATGCTGATGTGGCCTTGGCGCCGATGTATGAATTCTAATGACTTGAGTACATCATGGATTCATCGGTTTTTCATCTGATGATTATAGTGTGGGATATAATCATTGATAGTATTTGTGAATAATAATTAATCCGTTGTGAAAATGAATGAATTATTCAAAAGCATGAGATTCAAATATGTGTTATATTTTGACCAATGTGCATGTATTATTTTAATTGTAAAGTAAATCATGTGACACCCTCTTGTTATGCATTTTATTTACTCTGATTGTGCAATAATTATGTGGGGAATTAGAGGGGGTGTTACATTAGTCACTGGCGGTTACCTATGCAAGTGTAATCAGTTTGGTTATAGTGGATTAAGTCCTCGGTAGAGAGAGGCAAATCGCCTCATAAGGGTGGACTAGAGTAGCTTGATGTTTCAAGTGAACTAGGATAAAAATATTGTGTTATTTATTGCTTTCTTATCATTCATTTTTCATCAAATCAAAACATATTCAAGGGGATTATCTTTAAAGGCAAAAGTTTTCAAAGGATAAAAACCAATTCAAACCCCCAATTTCTTGTGTTTTTCACGTCTTCAATTGGCATCAGAGCTCCAGTTTTGAAGAGATAGAAAGGTTGGATTTTTATCAAGCACCTAATAGTGTTCAATACTGATCCAGTGTGTGAAAAACAACAATGGGTGCTCGAAATGGCAATGTAGTTATTATTGCTGAACAAGAAAGAGATTCTTATAGTTCAAAGCCTCCGATCTTTGATGGAGAAATATTTGACTATTGGAAACATAGGATAAGAAGTCATCTTCTCGTGTTCGACCTAGATATTTGGGATATTGTAGTTGATGGCTAGACATACCCAGTACATGAAGAAGGAAGAGAAGTTCCCAAAAAGCAAGAACAATCCTTCTCAGTGCAATATCTTATACAGAGTACGAAAAGATCACAGATAAGAAGACTTATAAGTCCATATTTGATTATATTCAAATGACTTACAAAGGAAATGCTCAAGTTAAGGAAACTAAGGCGTTGGCCTTAATCCAGAAATATGAAGCCTTCAGAATGGAGGAAGATGAGTCTGTGGAAACGATTTTTTCAAGCTTCTAGATGCTGGTTGTAGGACTCGGAGTTCTAGAAAAGGGATACACTATTGCTGATCACGTCAAAAATATTATCAAAAGTCTGCTTGTAAAATGGAGACCCATGGCAACTGCTTTAAAATTGGCAAAGGATATAAAAAACACCAACTTGAAGAACTCATTAGTTCTTTAAGAAGTCACGAGATTGAGCTTCAACAAGACAAACCTCAGAAGAGAGGTAAATCCATCGCTCTCAAGTCTGAGTTTAAAAAGACAAAAGCCTATCAAGCAATGAAGGAGTCTGAAGAATCTGAAGAAGACTCATATGAAGACAAACTATCTCTGATTTTTAGAAGGATAAATAACTATGGAAACACAAACAGAAAAAATTCAGAGGATCAAGAAGATTCAGAGGCAAACGAGAATCTACATCTAATCGAGGAAAAGATTCTAAAATGGAAGTTATTTGTTATGAATGTGAAGAACCTGGACATTACAAAAATGAATGTCCTAATCTTAAAAGAGAGAGTAAATCTAAGAATATCTTCAAACAAAAGAAAGGACTTAAAACAACATGGGATGATTCAGATTTCGAGGTAGAAGATTCTGATGAAGAACATGCAAACATAGCTCTTATGGAAAAGATCAAACTCAACGAATCTGATCACAACTCCAACTTTGATGATGACAGAGAAGTATTTCTTTCTTTTTTATGATCTTCTATATCACTATTAGAGACACATAAAGAAAATTTCTAAATAAAAAATCTTGCTCATAGTTCACACATATATACTATTCACAGTGATCTATAGGTGTCAGAACCTCTAGAAAGTCTAACAAAAGGACACAAGTATGAGTACCTAAGAGTTAAGTTATTTATGTGTAGATATCGTTGACCTGTTTGAACCAATTCAAAATGGGTCTGTCAGTGGAAAGAAATATGGGTTGGTCATCGTAGATGACTACAGTCGATGGACATGGGTTAAGTTTTTAAAACACAAGGATGAGTCACACTCTGTGTTTACTTCCTTCTATTCCCAAGTGCAAAATGAAATGAATTGTAAAATTGTCAGAGTTATACGTGATCATGGTGGAGAATTCAAAAACAAAGATTTTGAAAAAAAAATTAACGATTTTGGCATATCCCATGATTTCTCCTTCCCTATAACTCCACCACAAAATGGAGTTCTAGAAAGGAAGAATAGGACCTCACAAGAAATGGATCGCACCATGACCCAATAAACTGACATGGCAAATCACTTATGGGCAGAGGCAGTTAATAGAGCGTGTTACATTCAGAATAAAATCTCTATAAGACCTATTTTGGGACCATATGGGTGTTCAGAAACAAGCTCAATAAAAAGGGGGAAGTTGTAAGAAACAAGGCATGACTAGTTGCACAGGGTTATAGTCAATAAGAAGGAATGGGCTATACATAAACCTTTTCTCCAGTCGCCAGGTTAGAAGAAATTCATTTATTAATATCCTTTTATGTTAATCATAACATCATTCTTTATCAAATGGATGTTCAGAGTGCATTTTTGAATGGACATATTTCTGAAGAAGTTTATGTAAAACAACCTCTTGGTTTTGAAAACTCTAAGAAATCATATTTTGTTTTTAAACTAAAGAAATCTCTTTCTGGTCTAAAACAAGCTCCTAGAGCGTGGTATGACAAATTAGGCAAGTTTCTCTTAGAAAATGAATTTACTAGAGAAAAGGTTGACACAACTCCCTTTTGTAAATCAATAAAAAATGATATACTCATAGTGCAAATATATGTTGATGATATTATCTTTAGTTTCTCTAATCCTTCTCTTTGTGAGGAGTTCTCTAAGATGATGCAGGCTGAATTTGAAATGAGTTGAATGAGAGAATTAAAATTCTTCTTGGGAATTCAAAATGATCAGAAGCCTGAAGGAACTTCCATTCATCAAAGTAAGTATACTAAAGAGATTCAAAAGAAGTTCAATATGATGGGAAGCATAATAGCAAAAACTCTAATGCATCCAGCATGCATTTTGGAGAAAGAGGATGTAAGCGATCAGGTTTGTAACAAGCTCTATCGTGGTATGATAAGATCTATTTTGTATCTAACTGCTTTTAGGCCTGATATTTTATTTAGTGTGCATCTCTGTGCTAGATTTCAATTAGATCCTAGAGAATCTCGCTTAACTACGGTTAAGAGAATTTTAAGATATCGGATAGGAACCACTAACCTCGGTTTGATGTATGAGAAAACATCAGAGTATACACTTTCTGGTTTCTGTGATGCAAATTATGCTGGGATAGATTAGAAAGAAAGAGCACATATGGAAACTGTCAATTCCTAGGCAACAATCTAATCTCTTGATCAAGTAAGAGGAAATCTATAATTGCTCTTTCAACGACAGAAGCAGACTACATATCAACATCGCTTTGTAGTACTCAGATGCTTTGGATGAAGAATAAATTGGAAGATTACCAAATATACAGAGGTAACATTCCTATATTCTGTGACAACATTGCTGCTATATGCTTAAGCAAGAATCCAATTATGTACTCTAGAGAAAAGCACATTGAAATTAAACATCATTTCATTAGAGACTATGTACAGAAGGGAGTTTTATGTTTGAAATTTATAGATACAAACCACCAATAGGCTGACATTTTTACAAAACCCTTGGCTGAAGATAGATTTCTATTTATTCTTGAAAATCTGATAATGAAACTTTGTCTAGAATAACAATTTTTTAGGGTGCTAAGTCAGAGTATGAGATATTGGATTCCTGGTTAAATAATACCTTTCTTATTTTCTTAGAATCTCAATATTTAGAAGATACTTCGGTCAGAAGTATCTCTAATAAGATGGAAACCAATGGTTATCCAAAAATCTGACCATATCAAATGTATCACCTGGTCAGAGGTAATGAGTAACGTGTAAAACTTGAGTTATATTGTAATCATTATTCTAACTTAGGGTGTATATCGAGCAAGCAATCCTTCTTGGGAATGGACTAAATCTTATTACTATTTACTGCTCCTCCATATTTTGACGTTTTAAAACCTACCTAGCTTTTAAAACCTATCTTAAAATTTTCTTTGCAACTATTTATATCATGATTGAACTTCATCGTCCTTTTTCATTCGATATCATTAAGTCTCTTCTCCATGAATTCTAGAACTTTCAATGGTGATGAATCTCTTCTTGAAGTGATTAATGAAAAACAAATTGATAGTGTGATTGATGTAAGTCAAATTAGTTCTTTCATAGAACAACAAGGTTGGTCTAAATATTTAGTCATGCTTAGGGGTCCTATCTATCCATGTTTTGTAAAACAATTCTGGATTTATGCCTCAGTTGATTCTTCTAGAGAATTCATTGACTCTCATGTTTTTGGGTGTCCTGTTGTCATCAGTCGTCTCTCGATTAATCAAGCTATCAATTATCCCTCTTCTCCTAATTCATGCACTAACGTTGATATTCTTTCCATTTTTGTGAACACTTCTCTCAGTGATTCATACGTACTAAAATCCTCAACTCACTGCTGGTTTAAGTATCGGCTATCAAATCTTCTCCCCATAGCACATAATCATAATGTGATTTTTCCTAGGGAAACATGTTTACTTACTGTATAGAAAATAACATCCCTGTTCATCTCCCATCAATCATCTTTTATCATCTCAAGCTCTCTATCATCGGTCCAGAGATTCTCAGAAATCATTTATATATGGGCGATTACTACCTGAACTGTTTGAGTTAGCTCATGTAACAGGGACTGTTAGAAACAATCTGTTATATGGAGATAATGTATTGTTTGATGAGTGTTATGATATATTTGAAGTTTAGCTTCATTCATCTCCTTCATGTACTCCTATTGTTTTAATGAATGAAAACACTTTTCTTTTGTATATTATTTTATATATATATGTGTTTTTCACACGTTTTTAAAATAATTTTTTTTGATTATGACAAAAAGGGGGAGTAGTTAAAGAAGTAATTTTGATTCTCAATGATTAAATTCTCTGAAAAATGCTGCTTACATATCTAATCAAAATATAAATTGTTGTTTCTTGGTAGAATTGCGTTGCTTTTCTTTTTCAGGATTTTTCAAGAATTTGAAGAAAGTCTGTGCATCTGACTCCTTACACTAGACTCTAAAAGAGTTATTTCGAAGTTAAATTCTAACTGGAGATTCTGGAACTTTTTTAAGTGACATTAAAGTTCAAGTTCTCAGTTGAGAAGTTGTGTCTTCAAAGATTCAAGACTCTCAAGATCTTTCATCAAATCTGTTGGAACCAGGGGGAGCTGTTGCTCAGATGGTCCTTAGTCAGAAGTTCTGATCTTTCACCAAGTCAGTGATTCAGGGGGAGTTTTCATGTAAAGGTTAAGTAGTCCTGACCTTTCTCTGATTTAAATTTCTTCTTATATTATGCAAAATTGTGTCATCAAACTACATGGTTTTGTCATCATCAAAAAGGGGGAGGTTGTTAGAACAAGATTTGGTTATGCAATTATGTCTCTGAGTTCTGATGATAACAAAAAGTATGTTTGAGTGAACAATTTTTGTTACTCTAATGTTGTTGTATTTTTAAGATAAACAAACACGCTCTGCTTCTGACGAATGGCTTGGCCAATACATTAGAAGAGAATATTTTCCTCTTCTAAGCTACAAAGGTTATGCTGAACGAGTATCAAGGAAAAGCTTCAAAAGGATCTAAAGTTACTCTGATACGTTCATCTGAAGAAAGCAATGAGAAGATCTAAAGACAGAAGTGTGACTTATGTCAAGATTTTAAAGACTCAAGTTTATGAATACAAAGGGTTCTGACGACCAAGTGCTTAAAGACTCTGAAGACATGGCTCTGAAGATTCGAAAGACTTGAAGTTCTTTTGATTTTAGGTTATGACACAAAGGTTTTTGAAGACCAAGTGCAGAAGACTCTGAAGAATGTGATTCTGAAGATTCCAATACTTGAAGTTCTTGTGAACTTAGTTTACGATACAAGTTTACAAGACTAAGTGCTGAGACTCTGAAGAATGTGGTTCTGAAGATTCCAAGACTTAAAGTTCTTTCAACCTTTGGTTACGATACAAGGTTATTCAAAACCAAGTGTTGAAGCTTCTAAAGAGGAAGATCTGAAGATTCTGAAGACTTGAAGTTTTGATCAACTAGAAGTTAGATTCTCCAGTTCTAAACTCATGCTCCCAGAAGCGTCTGAAGTGCAGCAGGAAAGAGGATAACATTAACGTGGCACAACAATACATGGTACAAGCAAAATGTTTCATTCCACTACCATGAAGGATGGAAGTTGCGTACAATCTTGTACCCCACATATTCCAAATGTACCCTCCAATGGTTACATCATGCATTACACTATATAAGAGCTTGAATAATTGAAGAAACAACTGCTAATTCATGAGGAAACTTGCTACGCATAAATTCTTTATTCTTTGTAAAAAAGCTGTAAATTCATTCAAGTCACTTTGTACTAAAAATTTATTTACATAATCATCTTGTGTAGAAGCATATTTACTTGTAGATAAACTTGTTATCAAACTGTTGTTTGATTGTTCCTTGAGAGACCAGTTGGGTCAGCTTATCAAGAGGTCTAGGTCAGTTAGTCTTAGAGGTTGTTAGTCACACACAATTGGTGTGCGCAGGTGTTAGTCACCGGCAGTTTCCCGTGCAAGTGTAATCAGTTTGGTTATAATGGATTATGTCCTCGATGGAGAGAGGCAAATCACCTCGGAAGGGTGGACTATAGTAGCTTGATGTTTCAAGTGAACTAGGATAAAAATATTGTGTTATTTATTGTTTTCTTATCATTCATTCTTTATCAAAGCAAAACATATTCAAGGGGATTATCTTTAAAGGAAAAAGTTTTTAAAGGATAAAACCCAATTCAAACCCCCATTTCTTGTATTTTTCACATCTTCATATGTGGCCTATGAATAATGTATTTCCAGAAATATATCAGGCAAGTACTAATTAACAAGTAAAGGTTAGTCAAATGGGGAATCGACAAGAACAGAGGTGGGTCTGGAACTTAACATGTGTTGGGTCAGTTATGAATATTGTTCTGGTCGAGGAAGAGAAGAAGCATGAGATAAATTTAGTTTTAAATCAAGTACAACCAATTAAAAATTGTTCAAATGAGATTTTTGGTGCTTAGGCATAGATGGAAACATCACAATTAAATTTGGATATACATGTTTGAGGAAGTTAGAAGATGAAAAGCTAATATACCTTTGAAGATAAATATTTTTGGGATCAGTTGGCTAGGAGATGGATATCATCTATAATGTTCATTAGAAGGTATGTGCAGTTTTTTTGGGTAGAAGATCTATGATTCACTTGTTCTTTCTCTATAAGGTTTCGAAAAAGGTGTAATAGTGTATTTTTCTGTGGTTAGATGTAGGGTGGAAAAATGGACCGCCCTTCCTGCCCCACTCCACCATGTCTTAAGCTCACTAAAAAAATGGGGCGGACAAGCCTACCAAATGGAAATAGGCATAAATATCTAGCTCCTCCCACCAAGACGGCGGGTTGACGGCCTGTGGGCTTGCCCGCTTTCTTTTTTATTTATTTATTTTTCATTTATTTTAAATATAAACGAATTTTTATATTTTAATTTGATTTTTCACTTAATTTTTAGAATATTTTTTATAAAGTATCTTTTTAACAAAATTTACTTAAAAATATATTGCATATATTTACAAATAAATGTATAAAATGAAATCTTCAAAAATTTTGAACTATTAGAATTAACTAAAATAGGGTGGCTTTAGGTGAGACAAATTGAATGAATAGGCACAACGAATTTTGACCGACGACAAATTTTAGCGGGACAAATTTTGACAGATGACGGTATTTAACGGGACGAATTTTAATGGGCGGCGGATTCAAAATCTTAACCCAACCTGCCTTTTTTTATGGGAGTGCGGACCGGCCCAGTGGGCCACGACCCTTCACCCCTAATTAGATGTGGTGGTCGAGGAAAATGTTGGGTGTAGTGATCATCTTCAAAAGTTTCTATGAACTATTAAAAGAAAAGTCAAGAAGTCAAAGGCAGAAATCTTATGGCTAGCTGTAGTTTAGAGTGTTTGGATCATGAGAAATAATGTGATGTTCAATATCAATATTAGTGATGTAGATGATATTATGCAAAAACATATAAATTGCATATTGGCATTGGCTAGCTTCAAGTAGTAAGGGTAGAATTAGCAGAATCTTTTATGATTGGTGTAAATGTCCAAAAAAATTCTTATTATAAAATGATGTTTTGTCATCGGACTTGAAAACCCTTTATACTCCATTATAATTTTTCTATAAAAAAGGAAATTTCTTAACCCACCCCATAATGGAGTGGGACACCCTATGGAAAACCGACAATATCCTTCCCAGAATCGGAAGTATATTTCCGGTTCGCACCTTTTTTTGGGTACAAAATAGACCAAATGTGGTGTCACCCTTAAAATTATAAGAAACTTAACCGGAGATGCACTTCCGGTTTGGAATCGGAAATATGTTTCGATTATAGTAGCAGGAACATTGAATTTTGTTGCCACCTGAATATTTTGTATACTACCGAAAGTATACTTCTAGTTTTGGGCATGACACAAATTACTTAAATCAGCAACCTTGTTGACATGTTGATCATCACCATTTCAGCTTGTTCCATTCCAAACCTCTCAAAAATACTCTCTATTCTCAATCCATTTCCACTTTAAATCATCATATTTGTGGTTTAACAATTTAAAAAATTGTTCAAGAAAGTGATATTTCAGGTAAACTTTATTCATGTTATACCGCATTCACTACATTAATCTGTGAGTTTTTGGAGAAATAAGTTTACGTAGAAACCGAAAGTATACATCTGGTTTATGGTTGAACAAAATTGGAAGTCCACTTACGGTTTTTGTCTGTTTTTTTTCCAGCAGCTTTCTCTATGACATGTTAATAATTCTGTTACTTATGTAACATAGGTATGGTGCACCCTGATAACATTCCTAAACCAGATGTATCTGAAGTTGTTTTGCCCGTCGTAGTTTCACCTGTCGTAATTAAGGCAGTAGATGTTTGTGAACATTTTGAAATTTTTTGAAGAATTTGAATTACGGGAAGACATGCTGCAGTGGATTCGTATATAGGTGGAGAAACTAGGAATTGGTATTGTGATAGAAAGGTCCGAGAAACTGTATGGATAGAAGAAATGTGTTCGTAATTTTGACATGTGAAAGAAGTGGGAAATACGTACCTCGTATTCAAAGTTTTAAACGCGGGGATACCAGTTCAAGAAAATGTGAATGTCCATTTCGGTTGCACGGTTATCTTATGGCTTACAAGAAATGGAAATTTAATATGATTAGCGGTGAACACAATCATGATTTAACTCAAAAGTTGATCGGTCATCCAATAACATGTTGGCTCCTTCTGGATGAGAAGACATGTGTTTCTGACATGACTTTGAATTTGGTACCGCCCAAAAACATTCTTGCAACTTTGAAGCGCAAAAGACCTGAAAGCACATCAAATATCAAACAAGTGTACAATAAGTGCTATCAAACCAAGTTAGCGATTAGGGAGGATCGAACCGAGATACAACACCTATTGAAAGTTCTAGATGAGAACTATTATGTTTGTAGGCCGACATGGTGATGATGGAGTAATAGTTAGATATATTTATTGGACTCATCCTGATTTCGTTAAATTATTCAACAAGTTTTCTACCGTTCTCATAATTGATTCGATGTACAAAACCAACAAGTACAGACTTATGTTCTTGAGAAGAAGTATTCTATTTGTTTTGTATTTCTAGAGTGCGAAAAAGAAGACAACTTTGCATGGGCTTTAGAGGTTTGTAGGTCAATGTTGAAGGATCGAGAGGATATGCCTAAAGTCATTGTTACTGGCCAAAGTACGACGTTAATGAATTCATTTGCAGCCGTATTTCTCACTTCTTACGCATTACGTTGTAGGTACCATATTACTAAATATATGAGAAGTCTGGTTAAACCTGTGGTGGGGTCAAAACAGGTTGCTGGTGAAGATAGAAAATTGGTCAAGTCAGGCGTTATTGTTGAGACAACTATGGATGCATGGAATGTTATAATTAATACAAAAGAGCTATATGTTGATGCTATTTTACAGTTCTGATCTGTTTGTGTGAAATATCTTGATATTTTGAAATATATTGAAAGCACAAGTCTTAATCAGGTTAAGGAGAAGGTTGTTTGTGCATGGACCGATCAGGTTATGCAACTCGGTGATACAACAACAAATCGAGTTGAGTCTGCGCATGCATGTCTGAAGAATTGGTTGGGAAATAGCAAGGGTGATTTTATTACGGGTTGGGAATCTGTGAACCAGATGATACTAAACCATCATAACGAGATACAAACGACATTGGTCGTAGTATCACAGTTTTGAAACACAGGTTCAAGGATAACATGCTGGTTGGTTGGTAACATCTCTGGGGCGGCTCTGATTACATTTTTTACGAGGCCAAACGAGCTTCTAATGTTTGTGCTGACACCTCAAAGTGTGTTGCACAATTGTGAGGATATGGTCTCCCTTGCACTTGTGTCATATTTAAGAAAATGAGTAGTGATAGCCCGATACGTACGGACGAGGTCTCTAGTTATTGGAAGAGACTAAGTTTTGATGATGATAGGAAAATGAAAACTGATAATTCAAATATCTTCATCTTGGCAGAATGGGAAGCGATACAAGAAAGATTTTTGAAAGCTAATGACGCCACCAAACTCTACATCAAAGAAGAGTTAAGGAAGATTGCGTATCTAGAGACCACATATTTGAAACCATCCTCCCAATCTGTAAAAACTAAAGGTGCATCAAAGAAGTTTAAACCGACACCGGGAGACAGTTCTGCTACGAGGAGTCATTCGTATTTGGAACATGTTGACAAAGTTTTTCCCGATTCACTTACACCGAAATCTCAAAAAAGTCCTTTCAAAGGTACCTGTATTAGCAAACCACCTCCTACACCGACTCCACAAAAATAACTTTCAACAATCATATGCCGATTTTTATGCACAAGTACATTGAACGGCTCGTCAATGTCGGTGGTGAAGGTAGCTGTGGTTTTCAAGTTGTTTCTAGTTTGTTTGGTAACTGTGAAGAGTATTATAATACTGTGCGAGATACCCTGATCACAGAGTTGACGGAAAATAAAGAATTATACACACATATTCTAGGTAGTAAAGAGAAGGTTGAGGAAATATATCACGCACTTGTGAATTCGGGAGAAAGTTTCAATCGAGCTAGATGCGACTTTATCAAGAACGGTAGATGATATTATGAGGATGTTGTAACGTCCACCTGGTTGTTGATTTGTAATATTTGATTTATGTTTAACTATTAAATATATTTGCTAAGTTTATGTTGTGAATTATATGTGTGTCTATGTTAACCAATGCAATGAAAATTTCTGTATTCTGTCATTAATAAAACCCAAATTACATTTCCGGTATAAAACCTGAAATAAATTTCCAATTTTGTGTGTTTTTTATCAGATAGTGATGCACACTGAAAATATACTTTTGATTTTGTGGGACATTTAGAAAAATTCGCGTGATACGTAAAAAAGGTAATGAGGTGGGTTAAGAAATTCCCTAAAAAAAAATAAACTTTTAAGCAAAATCAAATTTATATAATCAATTTATTTAAAATCAATTTTTTTATATGTTAATCAAACATACATTCGCATAAATTACTTTGAATCCAAGTCTACATAATTTTAAGGAGCAGTGGCCATCTATTTGGATCAAACCGTACAAAAAAATTAGTCTCTTCCACGTGCACATATACATAACTTTGAATCCCACTCAATAAAATAATAACACAAACATTTCAACAGTTGAATAAGCAAAGAGAACACAATAGATAAAAACAAACAAAATATTGTCGTCAAATGGCATTATCGTTAATAATTATGAAACATAAGGACAATAATTGAACATCATACTACAAAAATACATCCCAACAGCACCACAAACAACTCAACTTTCTTTCTCAAATTTTCTCTACATTTTGAGGTCTCATCAACACACTTCTTGGACTTTCATTTTGCAATCTTTGAGTTTCATGTATATCCTTTTTTTTTACTTCAATTTTTCATGCATCAATTTTCTTTGCTATAAACGTATCTACTTGATTTCAAAAGTAACATGAACATAACTTTCTTTTTTTTTCTTTGTGAAGATATAAGATGAGTATTGTGTATACTCATGCTCTCAACTACTCTCAACTTGACTCAAGCCTGGTTGATACAACAAACATTGGTTTTAGGAGTGAAGAAACTTTCAGAAATGATAATCATCAATATTATTCTCCTTCCACAAGTTCAGAAATGGAAACAATGTTTACCAATTCTCAATATTTGTTAGTGAAACAAGAAGAAAAGGAACCTGTTTCATCTCGCTACAATGGTTATTCTTCAAATCAGATTATTTACCAAACTGAGCCACAGAATCATGAACTGCCTAATGATTTTGATGCTTCATTTAGTGCTGTGAATTCTTTGGATTCAGAGAATTATTATATGACAGAAACTAAAATTGATTCTTCTAAGAATTTCTCTAATCTCATTAGGCACAAGAGTTCACCTGCTGAGTTTTTCTCCAATTATTCACATCATAATGGTACTATGAATTTCTCATCTACACACTCCTCTTGCTCTATCAACATGCCACAAATTGTTAAAAATCACGAACATGAAGCATGTAAAAACATTGGAAAATCTTACATGCCTAGCTTCCCTAGCGACTGTTGGGATACTTCTACATTCAATGCCCCAAAAACTTCCACTATGAATGGTCAAATCATGTTTTCAACTTCAAATGCTTTGGAAACTCAGGTACATAAAACGAAAGTCTGTGACTTTTTTATATTGACCATCACATTTTATTTATCAGCCACTTCAAATTAAATCCGTGTTCAACACGTGTCAGTGGCATTTGTATAAATTATTTATCTACGTGTCAGTGTCGTTTTTGCTTGTGTTCAAGTGTATTTCACTGTTGATAAGTGAAAATTTATGTTACTAGGAGTTAGACTTTGGATTGCAACAACTTGGTTTGAGCCACTACTTGAATCTGCCAAGCTCTTCTACAAAGATGACTAGTATGGACAAGTTTTTTCACATTCAAGGATCTGTTCCATGTAAATTTCGTGCCAAAAGAGGATTTGCTACTCACCCAAGAAGCATTGCAGAGAGGGTAAAATTCTAACCTTTTTATTAATCACAAGTCATATAAACACATTTGCTTCAATTTAATGAGCTTCTTCCTTTGTCATCTTGATCTGCATATTACAGGAAAGAAGAATAAGAATTAGTGCAAGAATCAAGAAATTGCAAGACCTTTTCCCAAATTCAGATAAGGTAATATAGCTTTTATTTATGTATTGGACTCAGAGCCATCTTAAGACACTATTTAACTACAAATAAACAATGACAAATATTTTATGAAGTCCTTTTAATTAGAACTTATGGTTCAACTGTATACATTTTAGCCTTAATGCAGTAGCTCGCCTTACAGGTTTTCAAAGACGGCCTCATTGGACTTTGATATGCAATTTGTTGACTTATTTCTTGTAATTTTGTCTTGGCAGCAAATTAGCACAGCTGATATGTTGGATGTAGCAGTTGACTACATTAAAGACCTCAGGAAAAAACTTAAGGTAACTACACAAATACAAAACTTTTTATGTTTTTTTTTCCAATTATTGCAAAATATAAAAAATTATTTTTCATATGCAGATATTATCAGACACCAAGGCAAAGTGCAGATGTACAAGTAATTAGAAGCAATGTTCAAATCTTATGCCTGATTTTAGAATGTAAAATAGGATATAGGTGAAGGTATATAATAGGGTGTAAAATAGACCGTTAGAGTGTAACTGACTTTGTAAAATAGGATATAGGTGAAAGTATATAATAGGGTGTTATGGACCATGTTAAGGTATAGTTAGACTACTCATCAAGTTAATTAGAGTGTAACTGACTTCATCTCTTGTATAAATATTTAATAGTATTGCTAATCAAGGAATCAGAAATATCACCAATATATCAAGCAAAACTTGATCTTCTCAATGCATGTTCATCTTCACATCCATGCACAACCATGTTCATCAATGGAGGTATAATTCTCTCATCTAACATGGTATCACTCGTCTAAGGGATCGATTCTTCCGTTGCACACACATACTTACACGTTTTACTTTTCTGCTCTCATCACAAGATTCCAAGAATCGATGATATTCGTTATCGAGCATCTTCTAGGGTTCGTGACTGGGTGGAGAATTCAGTTTTAGATAAACTAAATAGCATCGAGGCAAATGTGTGTTCTTGTTTTTGCATTAGTATTTGTTTTACATATTTTCTACCACAAGTATTTTAAATTATCGTTTCCACAGGAATTGGTGTGATATCACCTCCGTTCTATAGTTCAAGTGTATTTAAGATTTAGTTACAAAAGGGTTTTGGTTCTCGAAACAACCTGGCTGAACATCGACTGATAGTGAATAATGAAAAACACAAGAAAGGGGGAGATTTGAATTGGGGTTTTGAAATCAAATTAAATTAGACACGATTATTTTTATCCTTGTTCATTTGAACTCAAACTACTCCAGTCCACCCGTCAAGGTGATTTGCCTTAGTCTTCTCAAGAACACCACAACTTGGTTTCTCAAGGAATTACAATTCACTAAAACAACTATTTTAGTCTTCTCAAGAACACCACAACTTGGTTTCTCAAGGAATTACAATTCACAGATAATTAAAAAAATTGTGTTTAAATGATGCTTCTAGAAAGCTATATCACGACTGTGATTTTCACACAAGAATACTTTAGCACTTATAAACTACTGAATGATTTGAATTCTCTTTTGTTGTTTTTGCGTATGTAGTTCTTGTTCATCTTTTCTTCATAGATGAATCCTTTTATATAGTTGTTCATGGAAAGTATCCGTTGGAAACATCTTAAGCTGTATATGGAATGATGATAATCTGCGTTGATTTTTATTTCCATAAAAACGAGATCCTGTTGGAAGATAACTGTTGCTTCAAATCTTCATTTAATGAATGGCAACGCTTCAGAGTCTTTCAGCCAGAACATGGATATCAGAGTTTGTAGAGCGGTCTGATGCTATTTAGAAGTCTATCAGAACTTCGTTTAGAGCGTGAATTTTTTAACTTCTTCTAATAATGTTAGAGCTTCTGTATGTTCAGTTCGGAGTCTTCTTCTGACATTGGAACTTCTCTTCGATCAGAATCTTCTAATGCTTTTAGAACTTTTCTTAGCTCAGAGTCTTCTAACGGACATCAGAGCTTCTGTTCTTTTATTTTTGTCAGAACTTTTGTTCTTCTACTTTTTTCAGAAATTCTGTTCTACTTCTTTCGTCAGAGCTTCTGTTCTACTTCTTCCGTCAGAACTTCTGTTCTACTTCTTTCATTAGAACTTTTGTTCCACTACTTTCGTCAAAACTTATGTTCTACTTCTTTTTTTTGTCATAATTTCTATTCTATAAAAAAGACAAAAAAAACTTCTTTTCTTTTCAACGTTAGAACTTTATCTACATACTTTTAAAACAACCTTAGAAGCCAACAATGTTTCATACAAAATATTTGTTTATAATTGTCAGAACATGATAGTCATTAACAATACTTGTTAACCTCAAAACATCTAAGATTGGTGTAGAACCAAACTATGTTCTAACAGATAGGATATATCAACGAAGTCGCCGTTGAACGTTTTTTATCCTGCGAGAGGAAAGGAAAACATCAAGTAAACCTGAAAGGGGATAAATCGCGGTCTTACGTCCGAGAGATTGAGAGATAGAGGTAAGGGAGTCTATTACGTGAGGGGAAGAGATTAACACCCCACACGCCCATAGTACTCTATGGTATCCACTTCTATTTTCTAGCTAAGGGGTGTGTTATATCTATCTATCTATCACTTAATCTCTACGATGCATAAGAAAGAAAAGGAAAATAAAGAAAACATGGGGAAAAGAAGGAAGTATTTACAAAGTTTTTCTCGGTTGAGCCCCGTGACAAGATGGCTACGTATTCCCTCGTGCAATGAGAAAGTCAGAGAGTCGTAGTTCGGCTCACTTGTTTTGGTGGGTTTTGTGTTTTTTACTTTAGAAAAAGGTTTTAAACACAAAAGAAAATGCGCCGTAGGCAAAAAAGAGTTAGCATTGGTTGATTTCTTTTACCTTTAAGAAAGGAGTTTTGAACCATTATTAAGTGTTTTAGTTTTCAAAAGGAAAAGAAAGCAAATTTTAGTTTTAATAACATGAAAGGATGCAAAAGAATCAAGCAAAAAAAAGGGAGACTAACTAGTACTAGCCCTAATATTGTCATGCAAAGATTGGACCTAAGGTTACTGATGAAGAGATATCTCTATCTATGTTGACATGCCAAGGATGTAGATCCTAATGTCTAGGCTCGAGATATATCCTAACCAAGCGGTCCTAAGGGAACCTATCCTAATATCCGTCTTGGTTGTAGAACCAAGGGATGCAGAGGGATGAAGCATACAAGTGTTTTGGCAGAAGCACACAAGCAATGCAATTCACAAACCTATGAACACACATGCGTAGGAAAAGAAGGAAGTCCCATAGCCTACCACGGTAACGAGTATACTGGAGACAAACCAAAGCCGACACATCCGATTCCCATGAAGGGTATCACAACATGACATGAATTTTCAAGTGTGAAAGGCAAATGATGCGAGTTCAGCAGTAAATACGAACCCCAAGAAACCGTGGAGAGTCAGAATAGTGAACTCTTTCCCCTTTTATTATTATTGACTCGATGAAGGAAGTAACACAATTCGAGTGTGCTGAGTTGACTCATACTAGAACTGTGCGGAGGTTGATTGCGAACCCTTTCCGCGTGCCCATCATATCATCATCATATATCAGTAAGTATCAAAGCGGAACTTTGCTTTGTGGTGCCGCTTAGCGGTTTGCCTAACCACTCTTAACCTATGCAAGCACAAATTGTAAACACTTACTGAGAATTACCTCCCTATGCACAGAAGAGGATTTTAAACAAGCCAAACACAAGTAGCACACAGAATTGTCCTAAATGGGTGTTTAAATAAACCGAGGGGTTCCTGAACATGCTCCAACTACGGAAGCCCCATCATGTATCTCTATTCCTACTTCTCATGGCAGAACAAAGTTGTAAAACCCTACTTCTCATGATATCTAGGAAAACGGTAAGAGAATGCAATAAAAATGGTGTAGAAAATACCACACGGATATTAATCCGTAAGCAATAACAAGTAGCCAATAATCCAAAAAACTTCAAGTACTACAGCCAAGCAATCAGAGTAAACCGATGAGAAATGCTCGGAGGCATCAAAGCATATGTGGAGTGCGCGTTCTTACGCATTCGAAACAATAAGCCTGCAAAAGATAATGATCCAGACAAAGCAGACAATGTATTGTGCGCTCGTATGTAAAACAAGTATCAAATTATCCGTTCATACACATTTGATACACATACACCTGCAAGAAAGGAGTAAAACCAAACAAGAAGACAATAGGATGTGCATTCGTACGTAAACAAAAGTCAGAATGCGCGTTTGTACGCATTTAAATCAAAAGTACCTGCAAGAAAGGAGTAAAACCAAACAACCAGACAATAGGATGCGCGTTCATACGCAAACAAGATCGGAATGCGTGTTCGTACGCGTTCAAATCAAAAGCACCTGGAAGAAAGGAGTAAAACCAAATAAGCAGACAATAGGATGCGCGTTCGTACGCAAACAAAGATTAGAATGCACATTCGTACGTATTCCAATAAAAATTAACCTGCAATAGGAAACCCACAATAACCAGACAATAGAATGTACACGTATGTGCACAAGCGATGGAATGCGCGTTCATACACATTCAAACAAGCGGATAACTTGCAAGAATGTCTCAATCTAAACAATATGCAAATAGTATGCGTGTTCGTACGCATACAAGCATTAGAATGCGCGTTCGTACGCATTCAAGATCGGATAACCTGCAAGAAGTAGTCAATCCAAGCAAACATACAATAGAATGTACATGTATATGTACAAGCGCAGAATAATGATGCTAGAAATCCAAATCTCATGCAAAAGAGGTCAAAGTACCTTGCACAAGAAATAAATGTCAGAATTAACAAAATAAGTGCTAGAAATAAAGCACCGAATGCAAAACCGATTGCAAATATGATTATAAACTAGTATAAGCATGTAAGAAGTGAAATAAAATCACAAAAATCGGCTTGGGAATGCGGTTTTCCGAAATGGGAGCGAAAAAGTCAACTTCTCGGAATCGATTAAGAACCGCATGGTTGCTTGCAAAAACGTCAATGAATTCAAAAAGTTGAGCGTCTTTAATTAATTCCGAGTGGAAGTGATGTTTTTTGGACCTTAAAGTAACGGGAAAGCCACTACAACTTAGTTCCGAAACCTCCAAAAACGGTTTCGGAATGTGCCAAAACATCGGGGACATGTACCGTTACTTCAGACTTTTAGGGATAAGTGAGTTTCGACACACAAAAACGCAAAAAATGCTTGCGGAATCAAAAAATTTATTTGTTGAATTAAATTCTGATTCACCGTTTATTTTAGTTTTGAACTGTGAGTTATGTACAAGTTGGATTGAAATTTGAATTGAAAAGTGATGTAAAAATGCATGAGAATGCATGTTTATGTACATTTTTATGGTGTTTTAGATGCATGAAATGCAAGTGTATGAGATATCATATGTAAATGACATTTTCTCAATACAAATCATATATAAATGCTATGCAAAACATGTCTTAAAACCAATAAGAATCAAGCATGTGATGTGTTGAAGTGTTGTGAATTCATACATGAAAAAAAAGTGAGTGAAAGTGAGGTTTCGACACACTTTATTGTCATAAAAATTGAACACCGACACATAAATTTGAGTTGATTATGTACAATGAAAATTATGTCCTAAGTGTAAATTATGCAAATTATTGTCATAACATGTGATGATGCAAATTATGTCCTAAGTGTAAGTTTAGATGCATTATGTACAATGCAAATGTTACCTACATCTTTAATGCAATGAATACTACATTTCGGCACAATTAAGTATGAAAATTATGCCTTAGTTCACATGGATCAATGAAATTTAATTAACCTATATACTCTCTAATGCATGAGCATGTGATAGATGATGCAAAATGCACAAATAAGTGGCCTAAATGCAAAGAAAAATAACTACACAAGTGTATGTGTGTGTTATGTACATTTTTCTTTCACACCACACAATAACGTTGTAAAAATCAAGCCTTATTCAAATAAATTCCAAGCGATTAATCAACATATGAATTCGAAAAAACAATTGCAAGTAATTCGTCAAATCATTTTCAAGAAAAATCACTTTTGAAAAATCACCTAAATAAGTGATTATGTGAAGAATCACTTACTTGTTGAAGCTTGAAATTGGAGAATTGGAGAATAATTCAAGAAAGAAGCCGTGATTTGCTTGGTGAAGGAGAAAAAAATAAGAAAAAGTTTTTCGGTGCAGTGGTTTTGGAATTCCGGCGGTGGTTGTTGGTGGAAGAAGGAGGAAGAGTGGTGGTTGGCTTGGAGGAGAAGAAAATTCCTTGACTTTTTGTTCTTGACAGTTGAGAGAGAAAAATGAGAGCTCTTGGGTGAAATTTGGAAAATGATTCTCTCTACCAATTTTTGTAAGTGATAAAATATATTTATAGTGTGAAAAATTGGGCTTTGGAGTGCCCTGAATCTACAATAGGCTCAAATCAAGATTATCCGAATAATTTTAGTGTACAGTCTAAAATAGCCAAATTCGTGCAAAATTTGAAGTTGGAATGTAAACAAGAAATGTTCAGAACGCAATTTTGCTTACGAGAGTCAAAATTTCGACTCAATCGGACGAACGGTCCAGGCGATATGAATTTTTGAAGTTTCAGCACACTTTTCGAGCGCGTGACACATGTATAATTTTCCTTGCGCGCTTCGGAAAAATTGCCTCGAACGTGAAGGATGAAAAACACAAGAAAGGGGGGGTGAATTGGGTTTTTAAATAAAATTAAATTGACAAGATAATTTTTATCCTGGTTCGTTTGAACTCAAACTACTCCAGTCCACCCATCAAGGTGATTTTCCTCTCTCAACGAGGTCCTAATCCACTAATCAGAGCTTGATTACAAATTCACTAAGACAATTGTCTTTGTATTCTCAAGAACAACCATAACTTGGTTTCTCAAGGAATTTCAACTTAACAGTCAATTACAAATATGTGTGTTTTATGATGCTTCTAAAAAGCTATATCACAACTTAACAGTCTATTATAAATATGTGTGTTTTACAAATATGTGTGTTTTCTTTGTGTTGTACGTTCAGGAGTTCTCTCTAGTTTTCTTCAAGAATGAATCTTTATATAGGCGTCAAAAACTTATCCGTTGGAGACATATAATCTGTATATGAATGATGATAATTGAACTTAATTGTTCTTTCCATAAAAACGAGATCCTGTTGGAAATCAGTCATTGCTTTAAATATTTATTTAAGGAATGGAAATGCATCAGAACATTGCAGCCAGAACATGGATTTCACAGTTTGTAGAGCAGTCTGGTGCAGAAGATGATGTAGTAGAGCTTTAAGATTTCTTAGATCAACTGACAAGGTTTACATCAGAGTTTAGTGCAGCCTTTGGTTCTTTTTAGAAGTTCATCATAACTTCGCTTAGAGCGTGAATCTTCTAACATATCAGAACTTCGCTTAGAGTGTATCAGAACTTCGCTTAGAGCGTGAATCATCTAACATATCAGAACTTCACTTAGAGCGTATCCGAACTTCGCTTAGATCAAAGTCTTCTTCTTTTATCAGAACTTCTGTAAGTTCAGATAAAAAAAAACTTCTTTTCTTTTCAAGGTCAGAACTTCATCTGCATACTCTATCAAACAAGATTAAGAGACAATAATGATTCATACAAAATATTTATTCATTAGGGTCAGAACATAATTGTCATCAACAATACTTGTTATCATCAAAACTTCTAAGATTGGTGTAGAACCAAACAATGTTCTAACAATCTCCCCCTTTTTGATGATGACAAAACATAAATATTTTGACAAAGAGAGGTCTCTCCCTGAATTTAATATTCATATAAATTTGAACATCATAGAAGGTTCCATGTTGATTTTTAGAAGGTTCCAAGTAGATTTCTAGAAGTTATATTTCATGTTTAAATCTTTAGACATAAATGAAATCAAAGATGATATTAGAATGTTCGAGACTTAGTCTATCAGTAACTATGATGTTCAAAATATCTTACGCTCTCCCCCTTTTTGTCATAAATCAAAAAGAAATTAATAGGACAAGACATAAGATAATTGTATGAAGAGGCATAACAGAGTACAGAAGGAAATGTGCAGAAGATGAAGGTTTAAAGATGAAATCAATTGAGGGTTGAAAAAGAAAGTTTGTTGAATGATACCAGTAGAAGAGAAATTAATTTTTTTTTTCCAAAAGAGAGAGAGGATTGCAAATGAATTAAGAACCATTGAAAATATGCAATTAATTTGTTTTAGAGCAAGAACAATGATGATTAATAAACATGATGATTTAAGACAAGAGAGATGGGATGAAAATATAATGAACAATTACCAATGTGACCAACTCCTCAATGTAGCAACTCAAGCATTTTCACTCAACCAGAGTTTGAACATGTGTTCATATTCTGAGAGTGACTTGAACGATTAAGATTGACATGTGTTGTTCTGGTGAACTGCATGCTTCTATCTTGATTTGAGTCATCTCTCAGATCTTCTGATAGATTCTGATTCACTTACCCTTCTCATTTCTGAAGGACAATTGATCAGAAGTTCACAGAGAATAGTATTCTAATAGTTAAGAAAAAAAAGCTTTTCATTCTGGGCATAATTCCATACTGAGATGTTTCAGAATGAAATTGAACATATCTTCAGCAAGGGGTTTTGTAAATATATCTACCCATTGATGGTCTATATCAATAAATTTTAAAGAAAGAATCCACATCTGTATATAGTCCCTAATGAAATGATGTTTAATTTCTATGTCCTTAGCTCTAGAATGTAAAATAGGATTTTTAAATAAACAAATAGCAGAAGTGTTATGACAGAGGATAGGAATGTTACTCTCGAATATCTGAAAGTCCTCAAGTTGACTTTTCATCTAGAGCATCTGAGTACTGCACCCAGCTGCTACTATATATTCTGCTTCTACAGTTGATAGTGCAATAGTGGATTGTCTTTTGCTGGAGCAAGATATCAAATTTTCTCCTAGAAACTAGTAGCTTCCAGAAGTGCTTTTCCTTTCTATTCTATCTCCAGCAAAGTCAGCATCATAGTATCCTACAATTTTGTATTCTCTGAGTTTTCTATAACAGAGACCAAGATTAGTAGTACCTTTCAGATACTTGAGAATTCTCTTAACAGCAATTAAGTGAGTTTCTCTAGGATCTGGTTGGAATCTAGCACAGAGACCAACACTGTATAAAATATTAGGTCTTGAAGCAGTTAAATATAAGAGAGAGCCAATCATACCTCTATAGATCTTATGATCTACTTCCTTACTTACCTCTTCCTTCTCTAAGATGCACGTGGGATGCATAGGGGTTTTAGAAGGTTTGTTATCTGACATGTCAAATTTTTATGAAAAGTTCTTTAACATACTTACTCTGATGTATGGAAGTTGTTTCTGAGGTCTGATGTATTTGAATTCCCAGAAAGAATTTGAGTTCTCCCATGAGACTCATTTCAAACTCTACCTGCATAGACTTATCAAACTCTCTCCCAATGAAGGATTTAGTAGAACCAAAAATTATGTCATCAACATAAATTTGACATATCAGAATATCATTTTTAAATGTCTTACAGAATAAGGTTGTGTCCACTTTCCCTCTGGTAAAATCGTTTTCTAATAGGAAATTAATTAGTCTTTCATACCAAGCCCTGGGAGCTTGTTTAAGACCATACAAAGATTTTTTGAGTTTATAAACAAATTCTGGATGCTTTGAGTTTTCAAAGCTAGGGGATTGATGGACATATACTTCTTCATCAATGTAACCATTTAGAAATGCACTTTTTACATCCATCAGATATAATGTGATATTATGATTAACAACATATGAAATTAAAATTATGATGGATTCTAACCTAGCGACTGGAGCAACGGTTTCTGTATAGGCTATTCCTTCTTGCTAACTATAACCTTGTGCTACCAGTCGAGCTTTGTTTTCGACTATTTCTCCTTATTCACTCAGCTTGTTTCTGAAGACCCACTTGGTTCCAATAATGTTGAAACCTTTTGGTTTGGGCACAAGATCCCATATGTCATTTCTGGTGAATTAATTTGGTGCTTCTTACATTGCAATGATCCAATTATTATCTTGAAGAGCTTCATCTATAGAGGTTGGTTCGATCAAGGAAACAAGACCCATGAGTGATTCTTCATAATTTCTAAATGTAGATCTGGTTTTGATTGGATCATCTTTCTTTCCCAGAATCATTTCTTCAGGATGAGCTAAGCTTCTTCTGGATGGGTTCATCAGAAGTTACTTTGGTGGCTTCTTCAGAACTTCTGTCAGGACTATCTTCTGATCCTGTACATTGAACATCTATATCAATAGTTCTAGAGCCAATGATTTTACCCTTCTGGTTGCCTCCGAAACCTACGTAACCTCCAGCTTTAAGCTCCAGACTTTGGAACATATGCTTTCTTCCCGTCATGTGTCGAGAGCATCCAGAGTCCAAGTACCAAGACTTGTGTTTCAACTTTGTTGTCAAAGACATATACAACATATACTATTTTGTCCTTAGGTACCCATATCTTTTTGGGTCCTTTTTAGTTAGATTTTCTAAAGTTCTATTTCAACTTAGGTTTATCATAAGATTTTGCATAATATGATTCACTAGTATATTTGATGTCATGTGGGTGACCATAAGTGAAGTGACATTTCAGAGGGGTATATTTAATGACCATATCATCTACTTCAGATATGGTTTCTCATCTTTATATAGCACATATCCTAAACCTTTTCTTCTGTTTCTACTGACTTTATAGATCATTGAAGCTATTTTGCTTCTGCCTATGCTTTTAGAAAGAAATTCTTGAAAACTAATATCATATTCTTTCAAAATATTATCAGTATTACTCAGAACTCATGAAACATATTTTTCTTGAGCCTTTTGTAGATTTTCTTTAAAAACAGAATTTTTAATTTTTAGTTCTGAAATGATTTCCTTAAGCTTAGAATTGTTTTGTTTCAAGTTTCTTAGTATCTCAAGAATCAGATACAAGATTGAATTTTAGATTCTTGTATTTGATTTGAAGCTTCTGATAATTTTCAAGTATTTTAGATAAGCTTTATGCCAATTCAGCTTTAGAAAAATTAACAGCAAAATTTGGAATTACCTCTTCAGTATCAGAATCAGAGTCAGAGGAATTTGAGTTGTCATCAACGTTGGCCATTACAGCTATGTTGGCTCTTTCATCTTCTGAGTCTGACGATGCTTCAGAAGAATCTGAGTCATCCCATGTTGCCATAAGACTTTTCTTATTTTCTTTGTCAAACCTCTTATTTGGCTTCTCTTTCATGAGTTTAGGACAATCACTTTTATAGTGACCAGGTTGCTTACCTTTGTAGCAGACAACTTCTTTGCTTCTTGACTTTCTGTGTCCAGATGATGGATCAGAGAAGTTGCTAGATCTTCTGGAATTTTTGAAATTCCTCTGTCTATTCTTCCATAGTTGTTGAACTCTTCTGGAGAGAAGAGATAGCTCATCATCTTCTGATGATGATCCTCCAGAGTTTTCTGCTTCTTCCTGAAAAGCTTTAGAGTCATATTTGTTGTTAGATTTAAGAGCAATAGACTTACCTTTCTTCTGGGGCTCATCTTCTTCTAAATCAATCTCGTGACTTCTTAATGAGCTAATGAGTTCTTCTAGAGAGATTTTGTTGAGATCTTTTCCAAGCTTGAGAGATGTCACCATAGTTCTCCATTTCTTGGGTAGACTTCTGATGACTTTTTTTACATAATCAACAATAGAGTATCCTTTATCCAGAACTTTTAAACCTGCTACCAGAATTTGAAACCTTGAGAACATTGCTTCAACCGTTTCATCTTCTTCCATATTGAGTGCTTCGTACTTCTGAATGAGAGCAAGGACTTTTGTTTCTTTGACCTGTGTGTTGCCTTCATGTGTCATTCTTAAGAAATCAAATATTTTCTTAGACGAGTCTCTGTTTGTGATATTCTCATACTCTATGTATGAGATATCACTTAGAAGGATGGTTCTTGCCTTGTGGTGATTTTTGAATAACTTCTTCGGCTGATCTGACATTTTATGCCTTTCAATATTCTGACCACTTGCGTCTGCAGGATAAGTATAGACATCTGTTACCATTTCCCAGAGGTCACTGTCATGGTCCAGAAAGGAACTTTCAATTCTGTCCTTCCAGTAATCAAAGTTTTCTCCATCAAACATTGGGGGTCTGCCGCTGATTCTGTATTTGTCGTCATAGTGATCATAGTTGTTCTGAACATGTTCTGCCATAGTATTTTTCAAGCAGGATTTTTTAGCTGACATGGTTAAGTGTTAGCACCCAAAACCTGGCGCTCTGATACCAATTGAAGGATGAAAAACACAAGAAAGGGGGGTGGGGGTTTTGAATTGGGGTTTTGAAATCAAATTAAATTGACAAGATTATTTTTATGCTGGTTCATTTAGACTCAAACTACTCCAGTCCATCCGTCACGGTGATTTCCCTCTCTCAACGAGGTCTTAATCCACTAATCATAGCTTGATTACAAATTCACTAAGACAACTGTCTTAGTCTTCTCAAGAATAACCACAACTTAGTTTCTCAAGGAATTTCAACTTAACAGTCTATTACAAAGATGTGTGTTTTATGATGCTTCTAAAAAGCTATATCACAACTGTGATTTTCACACAAAATATCAAGTACTTATGAACTAGAGAGTATGAATGATTTGATATTTTTCATTGCGTTGTACGTGCAGGAGTTCTCTCTAGTTTTCTTCAAGAATGTATCTTTATATAGGCGTCAAAAACTTATTCGTTGGAGACATATAATCTGTATATGGAATGATGATAATTGAACTTAATTGTTCTTTCCATAAAAATGAGATCCAGTTGGAAATCAACCTTTGTTTCAAACCTTTATTTAATGAATCGCAATGCATCAAAACATTGCAGCAAGAATATGGATATCAGAGTTTGCAGAGCAGTCTGGTGCTTTCAGAAGTTTGGCTAGAATCCTTGATGTTTTGATCACAAGATGATGTAGCAAAGCTTTAAGATTTCTTAGATCAGCTGACAAGGTTTAAATCAAAGTTTGGTGCAGCCTTTGGTTATATTTAGAAGTTAATCGGAACTTCTCTTAGAGTGTGAATCTTCTAACGTATCAGAACTTCGCTTAGAGCGTATCAGAACTTCGCTTAGATCAGAGTCTTCTTCTTTTATCAAAACTTCTGTAGGTTCAGATAAAAAAACTTCTTTTCTTTTCAAGGTCAGAACTTCATCTGTATACTATATTAAACAAGATTAGGAGACAACAATGATTCTTACAAAATATTTATTCATTAGGGTCAGAACATAATTGTCATTAACAATACTTGTTATCATCAAAACTTCTAAGATTGGTGTAGAACCAAACTATATTCTAATCAAAATTTGACCTTGGGTATCTCTTAGACAAATGAAGCCAACGAAATTTATGAACTTTGGGAACTAGTCCCACCTCGTTTAGATAAAAATCGAGCGAGATAAGATTTTTCGAACTTTGCGTATCAGATAAAAAATGCTCGATTCGTCTCAAAATCAACTCCAAAGAATAAAAAAATGCTCTTAAATTGTAATGAATTAGATTTGGAGTTGTGAATGATAGTCGGAGAGGGATTTGATACGGAAGTTTAGACATCGGCCTCGCTCAGTTTAGATTTTCCAGCTAGGAATTACGAAGGTTTTAGTGCACTGAGCGCACAGTACAACACTAAAATTTAGCTTAATCCACTTGAGAAATCAAATTTTTTTGGGACCTTGTTTACAAAATTTGCTTCCGGCTTGTGAAGAAAAGTTCTAGATAATAATGAAAGGGAGCTTCCCATAAAAAATAATCAGAAAATACCCGATGAGCTGAGAGATATGCCTTCTAGAGCGCCCGGAACGCACCATAAACCCAAAATTCTTTTTCTTGACAAAACGGCCTTCGATCTGAACATATAAATTGGAGAATATGTTTGTAATACGTTGGGAGAACTGACTTTGGATTGTTTTTCTTTTTATCGTAAGTGTTGCGGATAACAAGAGTCGCCACCGACTTTTCTTTTAATCAATTAAGGGAAGGTGAAAAGAACAGGAAAAGACCTTTGTTAGATTCTGAGTAAGGGAGAAGGTTATGAAAAGGGAAGGTATTACCACCCTTTCCATCCGTAGTTATCTACGGGCTCTTAGTTGCTTTAGCTCATCTTTAAAAATTTGCTTTCTGTGTGTGTGTTTGAAGAAGTGTTTTGAAAAGGCATTTCGTTTTGACTTCGTAATGATTCACGCTGGAATGTATACGAAGTGTTCGGAAATGTTTCGTTTTGAAAAGTGTTTTTACTTTGTAAAAGTGTGAGGTGTGAAAAGATGTTTTGATAGAGAAAGAAACTAAAAGTCTTATTACCTACTCAGAACGGTCGTTTCCATCTTATTTTACTTTCCTTTAGAATAGCGCTATTTATACCATTAGTTGGTAGGTAACCCTATTCGTTGGATGTAGAAGGGACATTCGAAGGGACATCGAATGGTCATAGAAAGCAACTTGTATGAGTATCCTAGCACATTCGAAGGGACGATCATCACTTTTTGTAGGCAACAATTGAGGGACGAGATCATGTATTCGTAGGCCACATCGAGGGACTATGATCTTTGTATCGAAGGGACTATGATGATATATTTGTAGGCAACGGTGCTAGGATACCTCTACGTTCGAGGGACTTGACCATTTATTCGAAAGGCAACGAGAGAGAATACTCTAGGAGGTGCATGTGTGAAGAGAGTGTGTTGGATTCAGATAATTTATCTTGAAATTAGAAGTGATCTACGTTTGTTTTTATCTTGCCATACACGCCTAGTTACTAGCAGTTTATATGGGTGGGGAAAGTAAATTGCGGAAAGTAAGGTGCGGAAAATAAATCCTACGCTATTACATGGCTTTGGGGCAGTTACAAAATATAGGAGTGCGGAAAGTAAATCCTAATTAAGCTAATACATCCCATGGGCAGTTACATAATATTAGAAAAAAGAAATGCAAGAAAATTAACCTAACAATTACAAACTGGAAGCAAATACATAATAATCGGAAAAAGAAAAGAAATTCTCATAAGAGAAAATGTGTTAGTAAAAATGATTTTTGAGTTAGGAAAAAGTCTTAGGGTTAGTAATCCTAATTAATGATAAAAACAATTTTTTTGGGAATTTTCTGGATTGATTTTAGTAAAGAAAAATAATTAAAAGTCAATTTTGTGGTTAATTAACAATTAATAAAAATATACATGCAAAAATATAATTTTGTATGTCAAAAATTAAATAAGTATTTTTCTGACCTAAATGCAAAAAGAAAATATTTTTTGATGATTTTTAATGCATTAGAAAATTATTTGAAAAGAAATTAAATTAAAAGGAAAAATATAAAAAAAAAAATGTTAGAGAGGAGGGTCAGAACGCTTCTGGATGGAACTCTCCCAGAAGCTGGGGCTTCTGGGGAGTCTCTTGTTGACCGTGCCCAGAAGTGAGCACTTCTGGGGATCCTTGCGCTGGAGGTGCCCAGAATCCTAGAATTTTTGGGGCTTTTGGCCTGGAGGTGCCCAGAAGTATGCACTTCTCGGGCTTTCTGGGGAGATACGCCCAAAAGCTAGAGCTTATGGGGCGTAGCATGCTACAATGGAGGCCAGAAGCTGGAGCTTCTGGGCATGCCTTCTGGAAAACCTGAAATTTTAGAAAAAATGTTAAGTAAAAAGGACAAGGTTCGAACTCATGTCCTTTTGAACAAACGTGCGCTACCTTGCCATCTGAGCTGAGTGGACCATGTGTTAGCAATATGACACAAAAAGAATACAAAGGGAATGGATTTCTGGGAAACCTCAAATCAGAAAACGCGCGCAGGAGTCATCTTCCTCATTCAAATTTTTGAACCTTTAGCTACGGTTTTTGCTCGTAGCTATAACACCTGTAAAATTCAAAATCCAAAAATATGCAACATAAATTCGTTATGGGTACATGGATCAACTCGGTTTGATCCCCTGAACATGCTGGAATCATTGGTTTTGTCCAATTTTTCCTATTTCAGAAAACCCCAAGTGGAGCTTATGAACCCTAACAATGGCAAGTTATGATTCCTGTGTCTAAACTTCAATTAACCTATGCAGAAAGCTTCAAAACTTCATTCTAAACACAAACAAACAATCAAAACATATTAAATATGCATGAAAATCAGAAATCGATTTTGAGTTAGAATGTGCAAACCGAAATCGTGATTTCTTAATTCTGGATGTTTGGATGGCTTGTGAGTACGTGGATCGATTCAGAGGACCTCCAGGAATGTGTTGGAATCCTTAGATTAAATCTCGTGATTAATCATGATTATTTCGAAATAATCAAATTAAATGGCTTGCTTGGACTTCAAGGATGAGAGAAAATCTATCTTGCAATTAATTTCTGATTTTCTATCTATTACTTTAATTAAATTGGTTTTAAATGATTAAAAATCCAAAATAAATCAAAAATAAAAGATAAATTCGTGGCCTTGGGCTTGGAGGTTCCAATTCAGCTAAGGAACATGTTTGAACCAAGAAAAGCTAGGCCCATTTGAAAAATGTTTGGTTTTGTCAAGTATTTCTCTTTGTGCACCTCCTCAAAAATGCTCAACTTGGACAAGGTGTATCTTGCTTAATTTTTAACATTTTTGGGTGTTCTTGGACTTTTTAGAAAGCTAAAGATGTCCTCTAAACAACATTTTTGGTTTCATCTTCATTGGAGTTTCCATGCTCATGAACACTTCTTTACAAAAAGTTGACTTTTGTTGACTTTTAAAAGGACCTGTAATGTTTTGATCCATAACTTCCAAATGAAGCATTTTCTACCCAAGCTTGTGAGACATGAAGTTGTATAGAATTGAATTCTCTTCAAAATGAGCTGAGATGGAAAAATTTCTGATAAAGTATGTGAAAGTTATGCCTGGTCAAAGTTCTGTTGACTTATGTCTGAGAAAGCCCAATTTAGAAACTTTGACTTTTGATCAATTCTTTACTTTTCTTGATGAATCATGATGAACCCTTGATAAAATGATGAATATCACTTCAAAATATTGATGTTGACCAAAAATTATGAAGTTTGACTGTATGTTGACCACAGTTGACTTTTATCCAATACAACTGATTTTCAACCATCTGAGCAATTGTCTGAGGAAACTTGACTTGTAAGGCTTGAAACTTGACATGGAGATTCTTTGAAGCATATGGTGGGATATGATGACCACTTGAAGTGTTAGAGGCCCACCTTGATTTGAGAATGGCCAAACCCTAGTTTGGGTTGATTGCTTAGGAGAGGGTTTGTCTAGTCAACCCTTGTGAAATCCTTGAGTATGGATATGTGAAATGTATTGAGAAGTAGGAAGGAAAATTTTGGGGTATAACAATGTCGACATTATACAAATTCTTACGGAACCAAACCCAAAATAGCCTTCTGACCAGAAAAGCTTGTATTAACCATACGAACCGAGAAATATCAATTTTTTGCTCGAAATGATCTGTGATAGCCGAAACTCATAGTTTCTTCCACAATTTGGGATACTTTGAACAAAGTAACCTCATGATCAATTCTATGCATATAGATGCATGAAATTTTATGATAATGCAATTATAATCCAAAAACATCAAAATGAATAGGGTAAATTTTGGGGTACAACAGTTCTTAGTTACAAAAATCATAAATTTCATGCAAACCAGTTAAGTGTTCTTATCAAAGAGAGTTATTTCGATTAAAGAGAGTTTTAATTTTTTTTTCAAATGGTAAAAGCATGTCAAGATTAGTTTCATTAACCTAATTTCATATATATATATATATATATATATATATATATATATATATATATATATATATATATATATATATTAATATTCGATTAACCAAGCGGATGAACTAGTTGATGATCAATATATTCACGTATCCTCTCAATATTATTCATGTCTAAACAATATTGTGAGTATTATCATGTTAATCTTTAAATGATGTCTCAACCTAACTATTAACATGATAATCTTTAAACTTGATACTAGTGAATTATAACTCACAAATCTATGTCTAGCATTTGTTCCTTAGTAGATGAATATCTTAAGTCAAGTTTGAAATATATTTCCCAATCATGATCCAAACCATAAAAAGATCAAATAAAGAAAATATATTCAACATATATTAATCATAAACCAAGTTCATACACAAAAATATCAAAAGAAATACATAACAGTTAGGTTAACAACCTCTAATATTGACACAAATAAGAGGTTTAGCTATCCATTTCCATGGTACCTTGATGATCAAGGAAACTCCAGAGCTTTATGAACATACACCTTGAAGTATCAATTTCAATAAAACAAATAATAAGGAGCAACAATATATTATACAATAGGATATATACAACATAAGTCCTATTGGAATACCTGAACATGATGTGTTGAAGAGTTTCAACATCTGGAACAACATGTCATATGAGATGTCGAGACATCAAACATCAGGACATCATGCTACAAAAAATTTTAAGTTTGTAACATTTATGTTTTAATTAGTGTAGAATATTCTGGGAATATTATGCAACATAAGTAGCGTGAAATTGAAGACATATGTGGAGGTCCAATAGCTAAGGAGAAAGATCAGTAAGGAACTTGATTGTAGCACAAGTTATTTGCGTATTAAATTCTACAAAGTTTATTATTGCAGAAGTTTGTTACAGCTTCAAGCTATTATTTTGAAGGCCCAAATCCAGTTGGGTAATAGGTTATAAATAAGCAGTAGTAAGCTAGCCGATTTTAGAAAGACGTAGTCTTTAGGGTTAGCCATGTAAGTGAATCACCCTGATTGTAGGATGGTCACTGATTTGTGCCTCGAAGCTTGTAGGCAAGAGGTTTATTTAAATCACTCGGGAGTTGTGAAGCAATGAGTGTAGTTGTGTCCTTGGAAGAAACTGTGAAGTAATTCCAAGTTAGTTTTTATCTTCAAATTGTTTTGAATTGTGTTTGGTGTGAGGTATATCCAAGATGATTGTATTAGGAGCCAAGCAGTTGATGAAGTTGTTGGGATGTAATTGCTAGACATCACTGAGGTGATTATAAGTGAGCAGAGGTTCTCATATCTAAGTGTGGTATCTTAGGTAGAAGGGAAATTGGGTAGTGTAAACAGTGTAGGTTTACTCCGAATTAATACTACTAATAATGGACTTCATTCCTGGCTTGGTGTGCCCCCAAATGTAGGTTGATTTGAACTGAACTGGGTGAACAATTATGTGTGTTGTTTATTGTTTTCTACTTTGTTGATTATATGCTCAACCTTGTCTGTCTTATAATGTCAGATCAGATGTCACGACATCCTGAGTCTAATAATACCAGAATTTCAATTGGTAATAGAGAAGGAATCTTGTTTGTTTCTAGATGAGATCCATAGAGGATAATTTTTGCTTGTGTACAAGGTAGATGATTGCTTGAACAAGGAGCGTTCATATTGTATGGTCCCTTGAAGTTGAGGATTGTCCTATTTGTGGAGAACTAGATCAACCTAACTAGAACTATTGTACCTTCTTGAAGAGAAAAGATAAGAAGCTGGAACAAGAGAGTTAAATTCAAAGACTTCATGCGGGAGTGAATATTTTGGATTGAATTGTTCAACCTATAATTAGCACAGAGAAAATATTGTCAAAACCTTCACGCGAGAGTGAAGATGTTGGTAAGGTAACTTATGTGCCCATGTGTTTCCATATTGGTCAAGATATTGGTTGGGTCTAGTCGTTTGATTGGTGAAGAAGCAAACTTATTGTAGTGTGTATTTATTCTCAATCCTTATGTATTATGCTCTCAAGTGAATTATGTAGTAAGCATTGTGTAAATTCTATTGAAGTATGGCTATATTTGTAACACCCCAAATTCTACCTGGAAAATATAAAGAAAATCAGAGTATTTTTCATTTTTCGTACAACACATGGGATGCCACATTTCAACTTTAACAACACAAACATATCAGATACATAACACTGTTATTATTATTAGGAGATCACATAACTCTTGCTTTAACTTTTAAAACAAAACAACCCTTTATTTACTATGCAGCGGATTCATTAACTTAACCATATTTATTATTCAACAACATGACTTAGATTTTTAACAACATAATAAGAAAAACAAGAGTCAATAATGTAAACGACATAAACTAAGCATCTCCCCGAGTGCTACGTATCAGAGTGACTAAACCGACTTGTACTAACAACAACTAAATTCTTCAATCTCGAATACCTGCATGATACCAGTATAAAGGCAACAACGAAACAAATGACAGGGTGAGATATCTACCAATATAATTGAGTTCATGATAAATAATATATTAGAATGTAGATCATATAATTCACCACTCCACATAATCCAACAAAATTTATATCGACAATACCAACAACGATTACAAGATCATATGTATTAATTAGCAACGACAACAATTATAACAATTATAACAATTATATCACAACAACATTTCCAACACAACCTAACAACTATTTCACAACTTGTAAATAACAAAAACAACTTAAATCAACCGACACATCAACATAACAACTATAACTTATGTGACTTCGAAATGCGACTCAACTGTGCATGTGCATGTGGTACCATTAGAGTAAAACTCCCAACTTAGAACATTTACCAGTAATTTTGAGGCACCAGGCATAAGCCTTCAACATTTTTCCAATCCAGGGCAATATTTTGAGCATTTGCTCCAACATAAAAATTCCCAATCCAGGCCAACTTAATAATGCAATGTATGTCATGCGACCTCAACCTCGATCGACAAAATCACGACAACGCAACAACAATAACATGCGACAACGACAACATAACAACTAGTCAACTGAAATTCAACATTGGCCACAGGCCTACACCTCAGTGCCATTCAACATTGGCTAAAAGCCTACAACATAATCATCTCAACATTGGCCAGAGGCCTACGACGTAATCAACGTAATTAACAACAACTAATCATTGGCTAAAAAGCCTATAACTTAATATCAACGTATACTATTTTCATCCAGTCAATAATCCACTAATATTTACTACAATAATCTTTGAGTAACTTAATCTACAATTCAACTTAGAATCATTCGGGTTGTTTTCATCTAATTCTAGTTAACTGTTCATCGGTTTGGATTGCTAGTATTTCGATCCTGCACTACTATCAATAACCATCATGCTACTATCCATTCACTATAGAATTAATATATTGATTTTAGTCATTAAGTATACTAATACTCCACAATACGGTAACTAGTCAGCTTTTACTATTTCAACGCTACTACAATACCTCGGCTAACCAAAACACCGTCTGTTATCTTCAACCATTGTTCTTGTCGGTATTCGCATAATCTACATAATCCAACTTAATTTAATAAAACACTATACGAACATATTGTCACTTCATTAATAAACTTCCTACCAATCTAATCACTTATCTTAGTTGATTCCAACGTCCTACAACGACAACATAAACCACCCAGTAGGACGACAAATCAACCATCAATGTTGGCCATCAAGCCTTTAATAACAACAACGATCTACAAAAACAATAATAAATTTCAGCAACAACAACTTTCCTCAATATCGGTTCATTATAATCAACATGGATTCAACAAAACAAACATACTAAGATAGCATACTAGCATATACGAGCCATTCCCTCAATTCTTCCAATTTCGATTAATCGGCCAAACCGCTTACATTTACCGACATATTAATTCGGAACTATTTCCAATAGATTCGGGTATCATTCCTTATTAATCACTAGCTAGCCTACTAAAAGTCAACAATATCAACTAGTCACCATGGGCAGAATTCAAAGTCATAAGAATATGTCCAGAACTACTTAGTACGCGCCGCGAACACTCCTTCACGCCACGACTTTAGCAAGATTCAGTTCGCGCCACATCAAACCGTTGGCGCCGCGTACTGAGCGAGACATAACGGGTTTTCAACGCTGCCAGCATCTTCCTCTTTCCAATTTCTCTAAGGTTCTGGCACTCAACCCCTACACAACCCAAAACAAACCATCCTAAGGCACTAGCAACATGGGTAATCAAACAAGGACGACATTTATCACTACATTCAACAAGTTCCATGGATTTTCAAGCTTCAAATTAACATTTCAACAATAACAACAAAAAACCAAAACAATGGAAAAACTATAAACCCCATCCCACATATCATTCATCATGTATCCCGTTATTGAGTTAGAACCCCACCCTAACCTCATCGATGGCAGCTTCAAACCTTGGCTTTAGCTCTTGCCTCTTTCTCTTCTCTTCTCTATTTGTATTCTTTCCTTTCCTTCTCTTCTAATTTATAATTCCACTAGTAGTAATAATAATCATAATAATAATATCTTACTACTTATCATAATAGGCCTAACAAATAACACTTCCTCATTACTTTGCGATACCACATATAAAACCCAACTCGATTAATAAAATAGTCTATTATTAATAATAATATTATTTCTAATATTATTTCTTCAACGTAATAAACTTTATTAATTCTTTGACTAACCAATTAATTCTTGAACTTCGAGTAAATCCAATAATTAAATCTTTAAATAATCTAATTAACCAATTAATTAAATTCGTGTGTTACAACTCTCCCCCACTTAGGATATTTTCTTCCTCGAAAATTAGCCCCAACACAACTATCCTTAACATCGCTTCCTCATCCAACCCTCTTATTCTCAAGTTTCGCTCGACAACAATTCGACTATTACCTTTCCGATATAACCGTATCTCAACATGACTTGAATCCAATACACGTAGAACATTACCGCTACCAACATGCCAACCATTTTGGCAACATCTTGAAACAACACCTCATAACATATCAACAACCTTTGCTTGCTCATTGTTTTACCCCAAAATTTTCCCGCCTACTTCTCAAGACAATCTATCACTCCATACTCAAGGATTTCATAAGAGTTGTCCAGACAAACCCTCTTCTAAGTAATCAAGCCAAACTAGGGTTTTTCTTGTCTCAAGTCAAGATGGATTCTCAGTGCTCTAAGTGGTCATCACATCTCACCATTATACTTCAAAGGATCATCATGTCAAGTTTCAAGCCCTACAGATTAGAATTGCTCAGATGGTTGAAAATCAGTTGCATTGGATAAAAAGTCAACTGTGGTCAACATACAGTCAAACTTCATAACTTTTGGTCGACACAAATATTTTGAAGTAACATTCATCATTTGATCAAGGTTTGACCATGATTCATCAAGAAAAGTCAAGATCTGATCAAAAGTCAAAGTTTCTAAATTAGGGTTTTTTAGACAAAAGTCAACAAAACTTTGACCAAGCATAAATTTCACATACTTTATCAATTTTTTTTCCATCAAAGCTAATTTTAAAGGGAATTCAATTCTCTACCACTTCATGTCTCACGAACTTGGGCTGGAAATGCTTCATTTGGAAGTTATAGATCAAAATATTACAGCCCCTCTTAAAAAGTCAACAAAAAGTCATTTTTTTGCAAAGACGTGTTCATGAGCATGGAAACTTAAATGAAGATGAAACCAAAAGGGATGTTTAGAGGATATATTGAGATTTCTAAAAAGTCCAAGAACACCAAAAAATGTTAAAGATTGAGCAAGATACAAGTTATGCAAGTTGGGCATTTTTGAGGAGGTTAATAAAGAGAAATACTTGAGGAAATCAAATTTTTTCCAAATGGGCTTAACTTTTCTTAGTTCAAACTTGTTTCTAATCATAATTAGAACCTCCAAGCCAAATTCCACGCCCTTGAGTTTTTTATTTTATTTATTTTGATTTTTATTCATTTAAAGTCAATTTAATTAAAATAAAATAGCAAAAAACAAATCAATCAATGCAAGCCTGTATTTTTGACATTCTTGAGGTCGAAAATACCTATTAAATGGCCTGAAATTCGAAATTGAGTGATTGGCAAGAGATTGGTACAAGATTGGCAATATTTGATCAAGATTGGAAAGATTTGGCAAATCAAATATACGCTCATTGAATGGGATATATTTTCTCATCAATGCTCAACCTTAATCCAATCTCTATAAATTCAGAGGGTTTCTAAACCCTAGAGGAGAGTTTTTTGCAGCTGGAAGAACCCTAACCAACCTCAAGATAACTGTGACTTGCAAGCAACTAGCAGCCCTAGTTTCGAATCAATTCAAGCCAATCCAAGCATTCCAACACATTCCAGGAGGTTCTCTAATCACTTCCAGCCATTCGCCAAGCATCAAAACGCCCAAAATCATAAGATCACGATTACAGTTTGCTCTCCAAAACTCAAAATCAATTTCAGTAATTCATGCATTTTTAAAACGTTTTGATTCCATATTTGTGGTTAGACTGATGTTTGTAAACTTTTTGGATGGTTTGATTTGAGTTTTAGCACAGGAATATGAATCTGCAATGGCTAGGGTTCACGATCTCGAACTAGGGTTCTCCAAAATAGGATAAATTGGATGAAACCAATGAGCCTATCACATTCAGGGGATCAAACTGAGTTGATCCATGATCTCATAACTGATTTATGTTGCGTATTTTTTTAGTTTTGATTTCTTGCAGGTGTATAGTGATAGATGAAACTGTGGCCATAGGATTTAACCACGAAGCAGAACTGTGGGTAAAAGTTTGAAAATTCAAACAAAGAAGATGACACCTTGACGCGTCTTTGTTTCAAGTTTCAGAACCCACAGAAGTACATCTCCAAAAGTTCCAACTTTTGGACTCTCAGAAGCAAATCTCCAGAAGTTTCAACTTTTGGACCCTCAGAAGAACATATCCAGAAGTTCCAACTTCTAGACCCCTCAAAAGCGCACATCTCCAGAAGTTCCAACTTCTGGACCCCTCAGAAGCGCATCTCCAGAAGTTCCAACTTCTGGATCCCTCAGAAGCGCATCTCCAGAACTTCCAACTTCTAGATTCCCCAGAAGTTACATCCCCAGAAGTTAACTTCTGGATTCCCAGAAGGTACGCCAGCTTCCATGCCAAAAAGAGCAACTTCTGTGCTAGAAAAAGCAACTTCCATGCCAGAAAAAGCAACTTCCGTGCCCAGAAAGAGCCAACTTCCGTGCCAGCCTCCAGAAACTCTAGAAAATAGGTTTCCAGGGGTTCTGGAGGGAACTCCTGTCAGAAGCTCTGATGGAAACCCTTATTTTTATTTATTTTTTCTGTTGATTAATTTTCTTTGATTCTCTTTAAAAAAAAAACCTTTATTTTTTCTTAAAAAACCCCTGAAAAATGTCTAACTTTAGGATTTAAGTTCAGAACATCCTTATTTAAAAATTCACAAAAAAGGGCATTTTCTTTTAAAATAATTCAAAAAGAAAATGCTAGGATATCCCTACAAGTTGCCTTCTATGACCATCCGATGTCCCATCGAATGTCCCTTTTACATCCAACGAATAAGGTTACCTACCAATCAATGATATGGATAGTCGTATTCTAAAGGAAAGCAAAATAACACGGAAACGACCGTTCTGAGTAGGTAAATAAGTCTCTTTTGCTTGCTAAATTAAAACACTCTTTTCACACCTCACATTTTCAAAACATTTTCAAGCGCTTTGTATACATTCTAGCATGAATCATTACAAAGTCCTTTTCCAAAACAAAACAGTTCCAAACACTTCGTATAAATTCCAGCGTGAATCATTACGAAGTCAAAGTGAAATTCATTTTCAAACATCTTTTCAAACACACACACAAAAAAAAACAATTAAAGTGAGCTAAGAAATTAAGAGCCCGTAGATAAACTACGGATGGAAAGGGTGCTATCACCTTTCCTTTTCATAACTGCCTACCGTACTCAGAATCTAACGAAGGTCTTTTCCTGTTCTTTTCGCCTTCCCTTAATTGGATAAAAGAAAAGTCGGTGGCGACTCTTGCTATCCGCAACATTTGTGATCAAATGCAAAACAAACAAGTCAGTTCTCCCACCGTGTTACAGAACTGGTGAATCTGTTGGGGAAATAAATCTTAAAGAGAGGTTAATTTGGGTCTAGATCACTTTAAATTGTTTGACTTGTATGCTTTATTTTTATGGGTTGCTTGGGTATTATATTTGTGGGGGATCCTACACCCGGATCCAGGTTTCCTTAGGTAAGTAGCAATAAATCGTCGTGGCCGTTAGGCGTATACCGAAATGGTCAACATGATGGCTACATTAGTGCGACACTTTGGATGTCCCGATGCTCCTCATGTTCAATTGAGGAAAGTATTTGGCGTCTGCGTGGTGTCATTTGCACTAACTCAACTTTTAGAATCTTAATTAACCCATCTTGGCCATTAAAAGATAGTGAGATGGCCGACTTCGGTGTAGACTATGGTTGGTTGATACACAATGCTACGCTCATTAAGATTCGACTTTCGGCATGTTTCGGTCAACCACTTGGTAGTCATATTGAAATAAAGCCTACGAGAAAGATCAATGATATGAGATTCGTATAACTCATAGGACAGGTTGAACCCACTTAAACTCTGGTAGGGTAGACACTTATACCTCAGGCAAGCCTTAAACCTAGGGCTTTTGCGTGAATTGCTTCTGCTTGCTACTTGCTTAAACATGACATCATGATATCATAACATCATAACATCGTATCATTTCTAACTATTTCAGGGACCTAGGAATTTATCTTTGCTCTGTTTTGTAGGAATTATGGCTTCTATAAAGACTATCCGAATCAACTTCATAGGTATATCCTCTCAACTCAAAGAATTGGTTTCAGAAATTCCTGATCATACTCAGTTCATCAAAAGACATGGTTATCTACTTGATTTGGTTATTTATGGCTTTGAAGAAGATATGATGCACGTCGTATTCCAGTTCTTCAATCCGAAATATCACCGCTTTACGTTCTCAGATTATCAGTTGGTACCTACATTAGAAGAGTTCTCTAAGCTACTTGGGATACCTATCCTTGATCAGACACCATTCACCGGTTCAGAAAAAGCTCCGAAATACGAAGACAAGCATCAGCGTTAGATCTAAAGCAATCAGACATTAAAGCTAATTGGGAAACAAGAAACGGAGTTAAGGGTCTGCTTGCTAAGTTTCTGATAATGAAAGCTCGAGAATTCCTAAAGGCTATGAGTTTCCATGCATTCGAAGACATTTTGGCCTTGTTAATCTATGGATTGGTACTATTTCCTAATCTCGATCAATTCATAGACGTGAACGCCATCAAGATATTCCTTACTCGTAATCCGGTTCCTACCTGACTTGGAGACATTCTACATTCTCTCCACACTGGTACTATCAAAAGATAAGGAACTCTCATGTGTTGCATACCGTTACTTTCCAGGTGGTTTATTTTGCACCTTCCTTAATCAGTAATGAAGAACGAGCAAAGTTTGAAGTGGTCTCAAAGGCTAATGTCACTCTCTCATTCAGATATCCGTTGGTGTCTTTTTTCTCAAAAGGATTTCATTTTCATTGAGCATTGTGGGGAATTCCCTAATGTACACTCTTTGGCATAAGGGGAGGTATCACTTACAATCCTTCTCTAGCTCTACGTCAGTTTGGTTATGCTCGAAGAGATGTCCTCATGATATGTTTCTCCAAGACATTGTGTTTGACTACAACAACGATCTCCAGAATTACCATCGATGATTTGTACACGCTTGGGGCATGGTAAAGAAGACTGATACCAAGACTTTGGGACACAAAAATTCCATTCCTTGGGAACCTTACCTCAAATGGGTGCGAGCTCGAGCTCAAAACCTCATGATGCCATTTACAGCTGTTCTACCAGTTATTATGGAACCTGTTGCTATAGGTGACGAACCCTATACCATTCTCCATCAAGACATGCCTACTGATTTCGAAGACTTGAAGAGATCCTGGATTCAACTTAAAGAAGAAAGGGATACATTCGAAGCTCAGTGCTATGCAAGAAAGAAGAAAGTACTAGAGTTGACTAAACTACTTCACGAGGAGCAAAACATCAACACCTGCTTCAACACAAAGACGAAGCGCCCACGGGAGACCTGAAAGCTTTAGGGATTTCTTTTTTTTAATTATTATTTGTTTAAAACTTTCTCTTCTACTTAATAAAGAGAAAATAATAAAAGTTTGTTCGTGCTTGTTTAACAAATTTAAATTCCTAAGTTCCTTGAAAACATTGCATTGCATAACATCGCATATCATGGCATAACATTTCATAACAGGTACATCGAAGGCCGGTTTTCTTATTCTCTCGCTGTTTATTTAAGCAGAAATGGCTCTTGAACAGATTGTCAAAGATCTCCAAGCTCAAAATGCTCTATTCCAGGAGATGTTCACCAACTTGGTCCAAGGCCAGAAAGACATGAAAAAGCTCATCACCAGAAAGAAGAAGACCATTGGTATCCTTAACATGGGAAGAAATCACAAGGGTCCAGCTAGGGTGGTCAGACAGTTCGAACTCTTAGATAAGAGTGGTGAAACTAAGGGGAGTGCCAAGAACGATGAAGGAAGCCATCATGAGTCTGAAAACGAAGATGAAGACTATTTGAGCGAGCAGTATCCTGCTGACAACGAAAAGTACAAACAACTTGAAGACCGTTTGAAGACTGTGGAAAATCTGAAAATGTTCGGGCTGAACTTTGATGATCTGAGTCTTGTTCTTGGTGTGGAAATTCCCCACAAATTCAAGGTTCCTACCTTTTCCAAGTATGATGGCATCTCTTGCCCGAAGCTACATCTGAAGTCCTATGTTCAGAAGATCCATCCTCATACTAAAGATAGGAAATTATGGATCCATTTCTTTCAAGAGAGTTTATCCAGAACTCAGTTGGAGTGGTATTATCAGCTAAAGAGTACCCACATTCATACTTGGAATGATTTAGCAGATGCTTTCTATAAGCAGTACCAGTACAATGCTGAATTGGCACCTACCCACATGCAACTACAGAACATGTCTATGGATCGTGACGAGAAGTTCATGGAATATGCTCAGAAATGGAGAGATTTAGCAAGCAGAGTTCAACCACCCTTTTCCAATAAGGAGTTGGTTGATATGTTCATGGGAACACTAACAGGCCCATTCTTCAAGAGCGGGAAAATACAAATAGAGTCATCTTCAAATGCTGCGAAGAGATATTTTGGTAGTAAGAAAGAAGCCAATGTTGTATATGGACAGAAGAGCCATGATAAATCTGATCGCACTCAATCTGTGGGGGAAGTCGTGATCTCCAATCCTACACCAGCATAACCTCAACCAGACAACACGCGTAGCCAGAACGCGCCACGAAGACAATTACAAAGATCAACATGCCGTTGTCACAAGACTTACAACACATGTTGAAAGCAGAGCTGATTACCTTGAGGGATCCTCCTCAGCACGTCAACACTTCCTCTCCAAAGTACAATCCTAATGCGAGGTGTGCATACCAGTCCAGCAGCCCAGGGCACGACACCAACAACTATTGGGCCTTGAAAAATAAGATTCAAGACATGATTGAAGCAAGGGAAATTGAATTCAACCCTTCTGTAGAAACTCTGAATGTGATCAACGCACCAATGCCCGACCGTGGTAAAAGTTCCAATGCAATTGACAATGACTCCTATGTTTATGATGTGAACAAGTTGACTATTCCACTGATGACTATCAAGAAATATTTGCTGCAAGCCGGTGTATTTCCAGGATGCCCTGATGACTGTCGTTGGTGTGCATCTGAATCTGACGAATGTGCTTGGTTGAAAAGGCGTATCCAACGCATGATGGACAACCGAGAAGTGCTATTTATGAAACCTCCATCTGTGGAGAATTTGTGTGAAGACATTCCTAAGAATCTGAAGTTCGAAGACGTAAGCGAAGACGTAAACGAAGCCGTACCATAAGTCTGGGATACCTTGGGGCAGCCAAGCGGAAAATTTGATTTCATGGTTAAATATACTGCTCCTGAAAGCTACAAGATTCCTATCAAAGACGTCAAGGCAACCGGATGGGAAGACGATTTCCCAGAAGACTATGCTGATGTGAACACAATAAGGATCACCTCTGTCGATCCTGCGCCTAGGGTGGCACCTCTCATTATTACTTCTCCCAGATAAATTCCATATTCTTCTGACAAAGCTATAACTTCGAATTATGGATCCGAAGTTTACTATCATGGCGTCAAGCAAGAACCTTTAACCATTAAAGACTTTGCAATTGAAGCTATCAATCCTGACATCGACAACATTGCCAGATCAAGCAAGGTAACCAGAAGTGGAAGACTATTTTCTCTTGAGATCTCTCCTCCGAAAGACACTACTACTCCAATTCACATTCCTGCTATTGAACCAATTCCCGAAACGAGAGGGAAAGAACCAGTAACTCATCCAGCTCAGACAAAAGTACCAAAGGAAGTTACTAATGACACCTGCAAGCAAGAAATGGAGGAAATTATGAAGATCATCAAGAAGAGTGACTACAATGTTGTAAAACAGTTGGGACAAACTCCGTCCAAGATATCCATGCTAGCTCTGCTATTATGCTCTGAGGCTCATGCTAAAGCCTTATTAAAGTTTTTGAAGAATGCTCACATACCGCAAGACACTACTGCTGACCAATTCGAAGGTTGTATTGCTAGCCTGACCGTCAATAATGGTTTAGGTTTCTCTGATGCTGATTTAACTCCTGCCAGAAGGAATCAAAACAAAGCCTTCCACATCTCCATTGAATGCAAGGGCACTACATTGTCTCACGTCTAGGTGGATACTGGTTCTGCTCTGAATGTTCTGCCGAAGAGCGCTTTCGATCGACTTAATGCTGAAGAAGTGGTCATGAAGCCCAGTGACATAATTATAAGATTTTTTGATGGTTCTAAACGAACAGTACTCGAAGAGCTTATTCTTCTAGTTCAAGTCGGTTCCCAGACTTTTGACTCTACTTTCTTCGTCATGGACATTCGCCCAGCTTATTCTTGCCTACTCGGATGCCCTTGAATACATGGGGCAGGCGCTGTCACCTCTACCCTACATTAGAAGCTGAAGTACCAAGTGAAGGGGAAGAATGTTACAGTATGCGGTGAAGAAGAATATATGGTAAGCCAACTACAGTAATTCTGATACATCGAAATAGAACGAGAATTCGTCAAAACCCCCTGTCAAGCTTTCAAAGTAGTTCTACGAGTCATGCCTGTCGACTCTCCTGTCACTCCTGAAGTTACTAGAGTTCCACCGAAGATGTCCTCACTGAAAGACGCCAAACTTGCAGTCGAAGAAGAAGGTTGTATCGTTTGGGGTCAGCTCCCCGATTTTCCATTCAAATCTGACAAGACTGGTTTAGGCTTTACTATCGAAGGTCAGAAGATGATACGCCGCGAATGTGACACCCTGATTTAATTCAAACATTAAATAAGTGATAATTTAATTATTTAATTAATTAAAGTCTTAAGTATTAATTTTATTTGGATTAATTGGGTCATTTAATAAAGAAAGGATTGGAGGTGTGCAGAGTAATTAGTGAGTATGAGGAGTAAATTACTCTACTTTACTAATTATTATTATTTTATTTTATGGGAATAAATAAAGGAACATTAAAAGGAATATAAAAAGGAAAAGAAAGGAAAAATAGGTTTTTTGGAGAAAAGTCATTTCACGTAGAATTGGAGAGGAGAGGAAAAGAGAGAAAAAGCCGACGCCGAGAGAAATCGAAGATCATCGCGACGTAAGGGGTGATTTCGTTCGGTTAATATGTTTTATGGGTTTTGGGAATCATAGGGATAATTGGATATGTTAGGAAGTTTGAATTTTGATGACTATAAGTTATAGGAATAAACCCTATTTTGTGTCGGTGTTGGAATTAGGATCATTAGTATGTCAAATAATTGATAGGGATGAATAAACCATGTTGTTTGATGTTATAATGGTGTGAAATGATGATGAAATGGTGTTCCTAATGTACCAAATCGTATTAGTAAGTTTGGAAATGATAAAGGATACAAAATGCTGTCAAAAGTTGCAGAAAATACTGTTATAGGACGTGGGAACCGGTTCCCTGTGGGGAGGAACCGAGTTCCTAGTGTTAAATTGGCAAAACTGGGATTTTTACACTCAGGAACCGGTTCCTGTATATGTAGGAACCGAGTTCCCATACAAAAACCAGGGAGCGAGAATTTTCAACTTTCAGGAACCGGTTCCTGTATAGGTAGGAACCGGGTTCCATGTGTATTTTTCCAAAATTTCTAAAACTTTAAAAACTCATATTTTCTAAACCGTAACTCCGATTCGAGTGCCGTTTTCGGCGTTATTTATTAAATTTAAAATACTACCTTTTGAAAAGAGAAAAATATTATTTTGCTAAAATTATTTTAAAAATAGTTGAGCTCCCGATTTTTGAAAAAGAGTGAGTAGTTAAGGATAATGGGGAACTATTATGAATGGTCTGAGTTACCGAATGAAATACTAATGCTTACAATGCGGTATTTTGATATTCATTTTGATTGAATGAGATGCATTGGTGAATTGATATGATGTGATTTATATTGATATCATGATCTGAGAATTAATGTTGCATGCTTTTATGATGCATGCATAAGCATTTGTTGATTTGGTTCATTCCCATTGTGCGGAAGTGGTGGTTGAGCCAATAGACTTACCTGGAGGTTGAGGTAGTGAGGCTGGATTCTTGACCCAATAGCTATGGGCGAATCATGAATTTACACTGTCTTTCCACATGTAAACGGAGCGGTGGGTGAACTCGGTTCACGTTTGGTACCACATGCATAGAGTGCATTGCATATGGGATTGTAACATGCTAGGATGGTTTCGGTGTTGCAATTTCCATTGTTTATTATATACATGTTCATTGTGTGAGCTGTCTTGTGAATTGATTATGATTTGTGCTTGGTTAATAGATTAATGTATCTGTTTATTCTGTTGTATTCTAAAAACGTATAATGCATGTTATATTGAATTGAGATCTCACCCTTACTCAACAATTTCAGATCCGAAGTGATTAGCTGCATTGGAGTTGGTGAGGATAGCTCTAGCATTGAGTCAGTTAATTAGTCCGCGTGTCGATGTAGGTGCTCGTAGATGTAACTTTGGGAAACGGTTGTTTGAATCCTTTAAACGGATATTTTTCTTAATAGTTTGGAATTGTGTCTTGATTTAATATCCTTGAATTCCTTAATGTTTTGCTCATGTTTAAGTTTATTATCTTGGAATACTGTGAAGGATGTATTCAGAGTTTTTGGTTATGTTACATTTCCGCTGTTAAACATAATCTCTTGCAATATTTACTTAATAAATTTCCTTCAGTGAAAGCATGACACCGTATTGTTTGATTTAAACTATTTAAATTGTGACGCCTCTTGGATTGTGAATAAAATACTCTGATTATTGTTTATAAAACGCGGGTAAATAGAAGGGGGTACATGGGGCAGGCGCTGTCACCTCTACCCTACATTAGAAGCTGAAGTACCAAGTGAAGGGGAAGAATGTTACAGTATGCGGTGAAGAAGAATATATGGTAAGCCAACTACAGTAATTCTGATACATCGAAATAGAACGAGAATTCGTCAAAACCCCCTGTCAAGCTTTCAAAGTAGTTCTACGAGTCATGCCTGTCGACTCTCCTGTCACTCCTGAAGTTACTAGAGTTCCACCGAAGATGTCCTCACTGAAAGACGCCAAACTTGCAGTCGAAGAAGAAGGTTGTATCGTTTGGGGTCAGCTCCCCGATTTTCCATTCAAATCTGACAAGACCGGTTTAGGCTTCACTATCGAAGGTCAGAAGATGATACGCCGTGAACGTGCCGGCAAACTTCCTTTCCACATCAACAAAAGTGGAGTCCATGCTATAGAAGACGATGACAGTGACTTCGACATCAACAACTGGATCTTCCCAACTCCAGACCACAGAATTAGCAATTGGAGGACTGAAGATGTAATACCAATCTCCTTTAGACAGGAGCAATTGCTTATTTTTTTTCGGTTATGCTTTTGCCTTTTACGCTTCGAACAATAAACTTTAAGCCTGGTGGCTTGCTTGGGGAACCACGACTCGTTTGTGAGGGTTATTATTTGTCATTTGCATATTTTCATTCAATAAAATCATTGGACTTTTGCATTCAAATACTGTGCTCTTTTCTTTCTTTATCACCCTTTCAAAAAGCTATGTGTTCTTACACACACCCACATGATACACTGTAGGTTCACTTCGAATCTCATCGATAATGAATTTGCTATTGCTAAATATGACTTTGATAATCCGATCTACCAAGCCGAAGACGAAGGTAAGGAAGATTGTGAAATGCTAGGAGAACTTTCCAGGCTACTACAACAGGAAGAACAAGTTATACAGCCACATGAAGAGCCAGTCGAGGTTGTGAATCTAGGTACTAACGAAGAAATAAAGGAAATCAAGATAGGAGCGGGTTTTGAGAACAGTGTCAAAGAGAGATTGGTCCAGATGCTGCGAGACTATATCGAGATTTTTGCTTGGTCTTACGAAGACAAGTCAGGTTTAGACATTGACATTGTGGTACACCGACTACCAACGAAAGAAGGTTTTCTCCCTGTGAAGTAGAAGGTTCGTCGTATGCTGTCATACCCCAAAATTTGCCCTCCATTTTCTCAAGATATTTCATACCTCCATACTCAAGGATTCTTCAAGGGTTGATCAGACAAACCCTCTCCTAGACAATCAACCCAAACTAGGGTTTGGTATTTCTCAGATCAAGATGGGTTTCCAACATCTCCAATGGTCTTCATGCCTCCTCATATTCTTCAAAGATTCTCCATGTCAAGTTTCATGCCTCACAAGTCAAGTTTCCTCAGACAATTGCTCAGATGGTTGAAAATCAGTTGTATTGGACAAAAAGTCAACTGTGGTCAACATATAGTCAAACTTCATGATTTTTGGTCAACATCCTCATTTTGAAGTTACATTCATCATTTGATCAAGGGTTGATCATGATTCATCAAGAAAACTCAAGATTTGCTCAAAAGTCAAACTTTCTAAATTAGGGTTTCTCAGTGAAAAGTCAACCAAACTTTGACTGAGCATAACTTCTTCATACTTTCTCAGAAAGTTTTCCACCACCTCTTGTTTTGAAGGAAATTCAAATCTCTACAACTTCATGTCTCATAAGAATGTTCAAAAAATGCTTCATTTGGAAGGTATGGATCAAAACATTACAGGTCCTTTTCAAAGTCAACAAAAAGTCAACATTTTGTTTTGAAGATATATTGAGCATGGAAACTCCAATTGAGATGAAACCAAAGAGGTTGGTTAGAGGACTCTTAGGTCTTTCCAAAAAGTCCAAGAACACTAAAAAATGTGGAACATTGAGGAAGATACACCATTCACAAGTTGGGCAATTTTGAAAGAGTGCACAAAGAGAAATACTTGTAAAAATCAAAAACTTTGCAAATGGGCTTATTTTTTCTTCATCCAAACTTGTTCCTTACACAATTAGGAATATCCAAGCCCAATGCCACGAATTTTTATTTTATGTTTTCTATTTAATTTGGATTTTATTCATTTAAATACAAATTAAATTCAAAAATAAAGTATAAAATCAAAATTAATTGCAAATTGATTTTTCTCTCATCCTTGAGATCCAAGTAACCTCAATAAGCCAGCAAATTTCGAAATTTGATTGGATTTGGAAAGAAATTGATTGAAATTGATCAAAAAAGAGAAAATTTGATTTTGTACAAAATCAAATATGTTTTGCATTGATTGTTGATGATTTCTTCCTCAAATCAGCTCCAATTCCATCTACTATATATATACAATACATATCACATGAATGAGAACAGAAAAATTGCTTGGAGAAACCCTATTCAAACTCAAAAAATCCGTGCTACACAAGCAACTAGCAACCATCGATCCAGCTTATTTCAATTGTTTTTGAGTATTCAAACACATTCCTTGACATCCCTGGAAGCATTCCAGACCTTCACATTGTCCAAAAGCATCAAGAATCACGAAATCACGATTTGGTTTGTTCATACTTTTTTCAAATTCGAATTCTGTTATTCATGCATTGTTAATGCGTTTTGATGTTTGTTTCGTGCTTAGAATAAGGTTTACAAGCTTTCTGGGTCATCCAATTGAATTTTCGTGGCCTGGAGCATGATATGCCATGATTAGGGTTTTAGGTCACGTTTTAGGGCTTCTCTAATTAGGTTAAATTGGACCAAATCGATACCACCAGGATGATCAGTGGACCAAGACGAATCGAACCATGGCTTTAAATTTCATTTATATTGCTTGTACATTATTTTGATGTTAGCAGGGGTTATAGCGTCGAACCAAAGCCGACGCAGAATTCTCAGGATTTAAAAACGAAGGAGATGAAGTGTGGCGCGAGATTGGTACAACCAGGGAGTGACACCCGTTCACATGCCATTCGCTCCGGTTTTCAAACACGCGTGCATTCCAGTTCAGTTGGCAAAGGCGTGGGGGTGTGAAGGCATTGTCCTGAGTTCGATCCCTGGCCATGGCATTTGATTTTTCACAAGTTTGCAATGTTTTTCATATTTTCATATTACTATTTAATATTTTTCATGCATTTTAATTTAATTTCAAATATTTTATCATGCATTTAAAAACACCAAAAAATATTTCCCTTTTTGCATTATTTTCAGAAAATGTTTATTTAATTTATAAAATTAAAAAAAATTAATTTTGCATGCATATTTAATTTATTTGCTAATTTATCATTTAAATCACTTTTAATTAGTTTTTAATTATTAAATTAACTCCAAAAAATCCCAAAAAATTATTTTAGCATATTAATGTTATTTCCAGCATGAAATATTTTTCTCATTTAAAAATTATTATTTTTGCTAAAATTTTTCTCTTGTTCGATTTCTTTGAATTTCCCGATTTCTCATCTTTTTACAGGTTATCCCGTTTCGGACGATTTCTTTTTATCGTTTTCTTTATTCAAATTATGTAATTGCTCATGGGATGTAATAGCTTAATTAGGGCTTTTATTTTCCGCATTTTAAATAATGTATCTGCCCCAAAGCCATGTAATAGCGTAGGATTTATCTTTCGCACTTTATATTTCCATAATTTACTTTCGCATCTTATAAGCTGTTAGTAATTAGGCGTGTATGGCAAGACTAAAATTGAACATAGCTCACTCTTAACTTCAAGATAAAATACGAAATCAACACACTCTTTTCACATATGCACCTTAGGGTAATTCTCTCGATGCCTTCGATTCCAAATGGTCATGTCCCTCGGCGTAGAGGTATTCTAGCACCGTTGCCTTCAAAACAAATCATCATAGTCCCTTCGATACAAAGATCACAAGACCCACGATGTCGCCTCCGAATACATGATCTTGACCCTCGATTGTAGCCTCGAAAATGATGATACTCCTTGAATGTGCTAGGATACTTCCTGAGTTGCCTTCTATGACCACCGATGTCGCTTCAAATGTCCGCTTACATCCAGCGAATAGGGTTACCTACCAACTAATGGTATGGATAGCGCTATTCTAAAGGAGCGTAAAATAACACGAAACGACCATTACGAGTAGGTAATAAGACTTTTAGTTGCTTGCTCTATCAAAATACTTTTCACACCTCACACTTTTGTCAAAGTTCAAACTCTTTTCAAAAACGAAACATTTCCAAACACTTTGTATACATTCCTACATGAATCATTACAAAGTCAAAGCGAAATTCCTTTTCAAAATATTTTTGTCAAACACACAGAAAGCACAATTTTAAAGTGATCTAAGAGCAACTAAGAGCCCGTAGATAACTACGGATGGAAAGGGGTGCTAATACCTTCCCTTTTCATAACCTTCTCCCTTACTCAGAATCTAACGAAGGTCTTTTCCTGTACTTTTTACCTTCCCTTAATTGGATAAAAGAAAAGTCGGTGGCGACTCTTGCTATCCGTACATTTGCGATACAAAAAACTACAAAGTCAGTTCACCGTGTTACAGAACTGGCGAATCTGTCGGGGAGACACCCTAAAGAGAGAATACCTTAGGGATTTCTAGATCACCTTTGTTGCTTTTTGTTTGACTTGCTTGCTTTATCTTTAAGGGTTTCTTGGGTATTATATTTGTGGGGGATCCTACACCCAGATCCGGGTTTCCTTTTAGGAAAGTAGCAATAAATCGTCGCGACCGTTAGACGTATATCGAAACGGTCAACATGATGGCTACGTTAGTGTGACACTTTGGATGTCCTAAGACTCTTCATTTCCAAGTTGAGGATAGTATTTGGCTTCTGCGTGGTGTCATCAAGCACTAACTAAACTTTTAGAACCTTAATTGACCCATCTTGGCCATTAGAAGGTAGTGAGATGGTCGGCTTTGGTGTAGACCGAGTTTGGCTGATACTCAATGCTACGCTCATTAAGATCAGACTTTTGGGATATTTTCGGTCGACCACTTGGTAGTCGTATTGAAATAAACGCCTACGAGAAAGATCAATAATATGAGAGTCCTAGAACCCGGTTACTATTATAGGACAGGATGAACCAACTCAAACTTTTGGTGGGGTAATCACCTATACCTCTTGCAAGCCTTAAACCTAGGCTCATTGTGTGAATTGTTTGTGTGTGCTAAACATGACATCATGACATCATTTGCATTGCATATCATTTCTAACTATTTCAAGGACCTAGGGATTTATCTTTGCTCTGTTTTGTAGGGATTATGGCTTCTAGAAAGACTATCCGAATCAACTTCATGGGTATACCTTCTCAGCTCAAGGAATTAGTTTCAGAAATTCCCGACCATGCTCAGTTCATCAAAAGAAATGGTTATCTACTTGATTTGGTTATCTCCGGTTTTGAAGAAGATATGATGCATGTCCTATTCCGGTTCTTTGATCAAAACACCATTGCTTTACATTCCAGTTATCGAGTTAGTTCCTACCTTGGAAGAGTTCTCTAAGCTACTTGGGGTACCTATTCTTGACCAAATGCCATCCACCGGTTTAGAAAAGGCTCCTAAGTACGAAGACATTGCATCCGCCTTACATCTAAAGCGCTCAGACATTGAAGCTAATTGGGAAACAAGAAGTGGAGTTAAGGGTTTACTTGCCAAGTTCTTAATTAAGAAAGCCCGAGAGTTCCTCAAAGTTATGAGTTTCCATGCATTTGAAGATATTGTGGCCTTTCTAATCTATGGTTTGGTGCTATTCCCTAACTCGGATCAATTCATAGATGTCAACGCCATCAAGTTGTTTCTTACCCGCAATCCTGTGCCTACTTTGCTTGGAGATATCCTACATTCTCTCCACACTCGTACCATCAAAGACAAGGAACTCCCATGTGTTGTATACCGTTACTTTCCGGTGGTTTATTTGCACCTTCCTCCATCGGTTTGAAGAGCGAACAAAGGTTGAAATGGTCTCAAAGACTAATGTCACTCTCTCATTCGGATATCCGTTGGAGTCTTTTCTCTCAAAAGGACTTCACATTCATTGGCGTTGTGGAGAATTCCCTAATGTGCCCTACTTGGTATAAGGAGGTATTACTTACAACCCTTCTCTAGCTCTCGTCGGTTTGGTTTTGCTCGAAGAGATGGTCCACATGATATGCTTCTCCAAGATGTTGTGTTCGACTACAATCACGATCCCAATTAGCGAAGGTTTATACACGCTTGGGGCATGGTAAAGAAGGCGATACCAAGACTTTGGGGCACAGAACTCCATTCCTTGGGAACCTTACCTAAAATGGGTGAGAGCTCGAGCTCAAAACCTCATGATGCCCTTCGCTGTTTTACGGTAATTATGGAACCTGTTGCTATAGGTGACGTACCCTATATTGTTCTCCATCCTAACATGCCTACTGATTTTGAAGACATGAAGAGATCTTGGATTCAGATTAAAGAAGAAAGGGATACCTTTGAAGCTCAGTGTTACGCAAGTGAGAAGAAAGTGCTAGAGTTGACAAAGCTACTTCATGAAGAGCGAAACATCAACGCCTACCTCGACATCAAGAGGAAGCGCCCATGGGAGACTTAGAGCTCTCGGATTTATATGTTTTTCTTTTATTGTTTTGAACTATCTTTTGTACATAAAAAATAATAATAATAATAATAATATAAAAAGAGAACTAATATATGTTTGTTCATTGCTTGTTTAACAAATTTAAATCTCTAAGGTCCTTGAAAACATTGCATTGCATTCGCATAAACATTGCATATCATAGCATAACATTGCATCACAGGTACATCGAAGATTGGTTTTCTCATTTGCTCGCTATTTATTTTAGCAGAAATGGCTCTTGACGATCATCAAAGATCTCGGCTCGAATGCTCGGTTCAGATGTTCACAGTTTGGTCCAAGGCCAAGAAGATGAAGAAGCTCATCAACGGAAGAAGAAGGTTGTTGGTCTTCTCAACATGGGCGAGCCTACAAAGGTGGTCCTAAGAGGTCGATCGGATAGAGCTCTCGAAGGAAGTGTCAGAATGAGGGGTGTCGAGGGTAATGAAGATGACCAGCGTGAGCCTAAGAAGGAGGGAGAAGATCGCTCTGACCATAGCCAGTACTCTGATGAAGATGACAAGTACAAGCAACATGAAGACCGCCTGAATGCTGTGTAAAACCTGAAGATGTCTAGGCTGAATTTTGATGATCTGAGTCTTGTCCCTGGTGTGGTGATTCCTCCTAAGTTCAAAGTTCTAACTTTTGCCAAGTATGATGGCATGTCTTGTCCGAAACTGCATTTGAAGTCCTATGTTCAAAAGATCAACCCCCACACTGATGATAGAAAGTTGTGGATGCACTATTTTCAAGAGAGTTTGTCCAGAACTCAGTTGGAGTTTTATTATCAGCTAGAGAATGACTGTATCCGTACCTGGAGGAACTTAGAAGATGCTTTCTACAAGCAATATGAGTACAATGCTGAATTGACACCCACCCGCATGCAATTACAAAGCATGTCTATGGGTCGTGATGAGAAGTTCAAGGAGTATGCTCAGAAATGGAGATTTAGCGAGTTCACCACCCTTGTCCAATAGGAATTGGTTGATATGTTTATGGGAACAACGACAGGCCCGTTCTTCAATCATCGATTGGAAACTCTTCAACGGATTCACGAGTTGATATTGACGGAGGCGTATTGAATGGTATCAAGAGTGGAAAAATTCATATAGAGTCATCTTCAAATGCGAAGAGATCTTTTGGTGGTAAGAAAGAAACTAATCTTGTGTAGTCGAAAAGCGAGCCAAGACCGACCGTGCTCAATCTGTAGGCGGTTGTGATCTCAATCCTACATCGGCACAACCTCGGTGAGACAGCGTGGCAGGCAGCGCCACGAGGCAGTTCTGAGATCAACATGCCATTATCATAAGCCTTGCAACACATGTTGAAAGGCGATAACCTTGAGGATCCTCCTCAAAATATTAACACTTCCTCTCCGAAATACAATCCTAATGCTAAGTGTGCTTACCACTCCAACGCCAGGACACGACGACAGCTGTTGGGCTCACGAAGAACAAGATTCGGGATATGATTGAAGCTAAGATTGAGTTTGACCCCTGTTGAGACTCGAATGTGATCAGCGCCTATGCCTAACCATGACAAGAGTTCCAATTTGTTGGCGATGATACTTATGTTTTCATCATAGATGACTTGACCATTCCTCGATGTTGTTAAGAAGAATCGCTACAAGCGGTGTCAATCCAGGATGCCCGAATTGTTGTTGGTGCCCATCTTCACCTGATGGTTGTGCCTGGTTGAGAAGACGTGTCCAGTGCATGATGGATAACCGTGAGATACTATTTCTAAAACCACCTGTGCAGAAGCTGTGTAAATATATTTCTAAAACCATCTGTGTGGGATACCTTGGGGCAGCCAAGTGGAAAGTATGATTACATGGTGAAGTACACTTTTCCTGAAAGCTACAAGATTCGTATTGAAGATGTTAAAGTGACCGGATGAGGTGATGATTTCCCAGAAGACTATGCTGATGTTAACACTGTAAGGATTTCCTTTGCTGATCCTGTGCCTAGAGTGGCACCTCTCATTATTACTTCTCCCAGACCGATTCCATACTCCTCTGACAAAGTTATCCCTTGGAACTATGGAGCTGATGTTTACTATCATGGCGTCAAGCAAGACCCTCTGACCATTGAAGATCTTACAGTTGAAGCTACCATTCGACATTGACAATATCACGGATCAAGTAAGGTGACCCGAACGGAAGAGTGTTCTCTCGGATATCTCTCCTCCAAAGACTTTGCTACTCAACTCGCATTCCGGCTATTCAACCCATTCCCAAGGTAGAGGAAAGAACCGGTGACTCATCACCTTTCGGCGAAGTAACAAAGGAATTCTTGAAGACACCTCAAACAAGAAATGGAGGAAATTCGAAGATCATCAAAAGAGTGACTACAATGTTGTGGAGCAGTTGGACGAACTCCTTCCAAGATATCCATGCTTGCTCTGCTCTTGTGCTCACGAGGCTCATACTAGCCTTGGTGAAGTTTAGAAGAATGCTCACCGAACACGACTCTTGACCGGTTTGAAGTTTGTATTGCTAGCACGGCTGCCAACAAAGGCCTAGGCTTCTCGATCTTGATTTGACTCACGCGAGAAAGAAACACAACAGGCCTTGCACATCTCATTGAATGAAAGGTACTACATTGTCTCATGTTTTGGTTGACCGGTTACGCTTTGAATATCCTTCGAAGGCGCTTTTGATCGACTTGATGTTGAAGGATTGGTTACGAAACCGATGATATAATTGTGAGAGCTTTTGATGGTTCTAAGCGAGCGATTGGAGAGCTCATTACACTGTCAAAGTCGGTTCCCGGACTTTCGACTCTACTTTCTTTGTCATGGATATCCGTCCAACTTATTCTTGCTTACTTGGGCCCTTGGATACATGGGCGGTATTACCTCTACCTTAATCGAGTGAAGTATCCGGTGGAAGGGAAGGTTGTTATAGTGTGTGGTGAAGAAGAGTATATGGTCAGTCATCTACAGTCATTCCGATATCTCGAGATGGAAGGAGAGTTCTTCGAGACTCTGTCAAGCTTTGAAACAATCCCAGTCATGCTGTTGACTCTCCGTCACTCCTAAAGTTACATGACTCCGCCTAGGATGGCTTATTGAAGGATGCTCAAGCTGTTGAAGGAGGTAGTACTATTTGGGCCAGCTCCCGATCTTCCTTTCAAATCGACAAGCTGGTTTAGGCCTCACCATCAAGGTCGGAGGATGATCGCCGCGACGTGCGGCCAACTTCCTTTCGCATCGGCCAAAGTGGAATCCATGCTATAGAAGGCGACAACAACGACTTGACATCGATGAAGTGGATCTTCCCAACTCGGACAACGGACTCGGCAATTGGAAGGCGAAGGCGTCATACCAATCTCCTTTAGTCGGGAGTAATTGCTCTTGTTTTGTTTTGCTTTTCATATTTCTTTATGTTTTGAACAATAAACTTTGAAAGCCTAGTGCCTTGCAGGGCATCATGGCTCGTTGTGAGGTTTTATCATCATTTGCATATTTTCATTCAATAAAATCCTTGGACTTCGCATTATTTGTTGCTTTCTTTCTTTTACTTTATCACCCCTTCAAAAAGCTATGTGTTTCTTACACACACCCACGTGATACAACTGCGAATCACTCGAATCTAGTTGATAACACTATGCTATTGCTAAATATGACTTGATAATCCGATCTACCAAGCCGAAGGCGAAGGTGAGGAAGATTGTGAAGTGCCGGAGAACTTGTCGGCTACTGACAAGAAGAGCGAGTTATCTGACCACGAAGAGCAAGTTGAGGTTGTGAATTTGGGTACTGATGAAGACAGGAAAGAGATCAAGATAGGAGCGGGTCTTGAGAATAGTGTTAAAGAAAGATTAGTTCAGATGCTACGAGACTATATTAAGGTTTTGCTTGGTCATACGAAGACATGCAGGTTAGACATTGATATTGTGGTACCGATTAGCAAAGAGGGTTTTCTCCCAGTAAAGCAAAAGGTTCGTCGCATGCGTCTTGAGATGTCAGAGAAAATCAAAGCCGAAGTTATGAAGCAGTTGAACGCCGGTTTCTTAGTTGTTACTTCCTATCCACAATGGGTTGCTAATGTGGTGCCTATGCCCAAGAAGGATGGCAAAATGCGATGTGTGTGGATTACAGAGATACGAACAAAGCGAGTCAGAAGAAGATTTTCCACTTCCTCATATTGATGTTCTGGTTGACAACACCGCTCAGCATAAGGTTTTCTCCTTCATGGATGGTTTCTCCAGTTACAATCAGATCAAAATGGCTCCTGAAGACATGGAAAAGACTACTTCGTTACATGGGGTACTACATTACAAGGTTATGCCGTTCGGACTAAAGAACAGGAGCCACTTATCGGTGTGTTGGCGTTAAAGGTGACGCTAGAGGATGCGAGCGTGAGTTGATTCTCGGCTCGAAACGATTTAATCTTTTGATTTGTTTATAAAGATGCGCGAGCATCAAGCTTTATTATTTTCAACACAAGAAAGATGATTTAATGATTATGAAAAGGGAAAAAATACCCTCAATTGATATTGGTATGCGTAACGACTAACGCAAACTAGGCATAGCATTGGGAGATTAGTAAGGGATTGTTATATAAAGGGAATAGATGGAGCACCCTAAATATATATAGTTATCTATAGGTTTGTATATGAATATGTTTGATATGTTTGTGTGTTTTAATTGCTATTTCTATGATTGGGAAAGTTTCTCCTTTGGGATTTTAAGAAAGATAGATTATGTGGGATTCTAGTGTTTGTTTTTATTGTGCTCGCAAAGATCTATGGATCTTCATACATATATCTAGTGGGAATCGAGCATTTGTAGCTCGGATCTCAGGGATCTATGGTTTGTTTGGTCTGAGGGAGAAAGAAATTTGCTCGGCAAGGATGAGACCTTGTGCCTACGTATTCTCAAAAGGATGTTGAGAAAGTCAGAGCAATCGTAGTTCCCACTTATGCTAGTGGAAAGCAACGAGATGTTAGTAAGAGATAGACAAATGTGATCTTAATGAAAAATGTATCTAATCTATTTCATCACATACATTTTTTTTGAAAAGTTTGACTGATTAAAATCTTTCATCGTAAGTATTAGGTGTTTTGCTTGAGTGTACAAGCGTTACCACTTACATGTTTAAGAAAGATGTTTGAAAAAGATGTTTGAATCTTTTAACTGTAAGTATTGGGTGTTTTTCATGAGTGTACAAGCGTTACCACTTACAATTAAGAGATGTTTTTGTTTGAAAAGGGTTTGAAAAGTTTTTGACTGTATGTGATATGATAGATGAGATACTTCTTCCATAGAGATGATAGATGTATAAATCTCAAGGAGAAATTGATTGGATTAAAAGGGATGCTTTTAAGAAGCCCGTGGGTCCTTGTATTGTTAGCCCAAGAGGAGGCATTAGGGTCATCGAGGTCATCGAGGTCCTTGTATGAAGCTCAAGAGGAAGCTATAGGGTATGGTGGCTTTGTGTTAAAAGGTTTCACGAGAAACCATCCTTTTGGAATTAAGAGCAATTTCAGGAAATTTTACTCTCTGGGGATTTGAAAGTGATTTCACCGGGAAACCATCCTTTCAGGGTTCTATCTTAGCGTGGGTGATTCTTTGCATTGGAAGCCCAATAGGAGGCTGTTAAGAGATTTCCTATCTCTTTCATTGTATGATGCCCAGAGAAGGCTAAACTCAATGAGGAGTTCTTTTGAGCGAAGCCAAGAGGAGGTGACTCAGCGGAGTGTTGTTTTATATGAAGCCTAGCGGAGGCTAAACTCGGATGAATGAGTTTCTTTGTACAAAGCCAAGAGAAGGTTAACTCGTGGGGAGAGTTATCTTGTATAAAGCCAGCGGAGGCTAAATTCATCTTGGAGATGAATTATCTTATATGAAGCCAAGCGGAGGCTACAAGCTGGGGAACACATTGGTTAGACTAATTGTTATGTTATGATTAGGCAGTTGTATAAACAAGTGTGTGTGTGTGATATGTATTCACAGGAGTTTATGAAGGAAATATAAACAATGCATGATGTTTATTTCGAAGTTTATGAAATATAAACAAGTGTACGTAAACGAGCGTTTAAAAGCGTAACTTGATTATTTACAAGTTTGAGCGTGTACAAGGAAATGAATATGTACGACAGTATTTATGTACAGAAAGATGGATGTACATAGGAGGGTTGGGACTTACACCATAAGGGAGGCCCATTGGTTTGAAAGTTTCACGGGAATAATGCTCCTTTCAATACCAATGGTATTCGATGTATATCTGAACAAGAAGCAGTGATCAAAGTTTATCTGTAAAAAAGTGTCTGTATTATGTACAGATGAAAGTTTGTATGAAAAGAATTTGATATGTACAAGGAAAAGTATGTACATAAGAGAATGTTGGTTTGTGTATACACAAGTGAAGTGAAAAACAAACGATCGAAGTTTGTCTGTACTTGAGTATAGAAAGTATCTGTGTTATGTACAGATGAAAATTTGTATGTATTTGAAGAGAGTTTGATATGTACAAAGAAATATTATGTACATAAAAGAATGTTATGGGACTTACACCGTGAGGGAGGCCCATTGGTTTAAAAGGAGTTTCATAGGGAATAATGCTCCTTTCAATACCAATGGTGTCGGTGTATAAACAAACGAATGAAAAAAAACGAACGAAATTTGTTTATGTTTGAATATTGGCAATGATGATTTGAGTATGTACAAGTAAAACTAAATATGTACAAAAAGGATTGGGACTTACACCATAAGGGTGGCCCAAGATCGATTGAGAAATTCGAGAGAAAACGAATTTGATTTTATCGTTTAAATCGGATCGATCGTGCTAAAAGATGTAAGTTTTGATGAAATGTTTTGAAAAATGATTTGAAAATTTTTTGAAATGTGAGGTTCATTTATGAAAAGTTTGGAAAAAAATCGGAAGTCGAAAACTTGAAAATTTCACCTTAAAAGGAGGTTTGAAAAAGTGTTCAAAACATCGTTTTCGGCTCGATTAAAATATGATCAGATGAAAGTTTTTTTCTGAAAATTTTTGCACTATCATAAAATAGATGTATTTATTGACAAGTGTTCAAAAAATCACCTTAAAATAAGGAGTTTTGATTGGTCAAAAAAATTGTGAAAGTTTTGTAAAAAAACATGAAAAATTGGAAAAGTATGAAAAAGAATGGTCCTGATGGGAGTTGAACCCATGACCAAAGGGTAGTACACGTGTCAGAAAGGACTAAAGGCAAGCAAGCTACCACTGAGCCAAACGCGTTTGGATGTTTAATGGACTATAACACGTGTAGACAAAGTGTTGGAACATTTGAATTTGAAAAAAATGAAGAACACGCGCGCAGTGTGCTTCGTGGTTTTGATCTTCAAATTGCCAAATTCAAGCTAAAATCTTCGTTTCTCAACGAAATTAAATGAAATAAAAATCAAACTTGATCGATTTTGAACAACGAACATGATAGTAACTGTGTTAATTGCATTTATTTTCAACCTAGCATGTTTGAATTTCTGGAAATCGTGATGAACCCTAGAAGCTTAGAATTCAAATTAAATGATGTATGTTTTATGATTCTTTGATTTTATTGAGGGCTATTGATCGTTATGTGTGCAGAAACAAAACGGCCATGAGATTTTTCGTTTTAGTTCAAAGAAAATGGATATCCAAGTTCGTATTCATACCTGTTAAAGTGAGAATCGAAGAAGATCTTATAGCGTTTCCAGAACTTGTTTCTTGATCATTTGAGCTTCATCGGCATGTATGGAAGCTGTGTGAATGATCTGCTTGTCTTGAATTGCCTTGGAACTCCTCAGCCAAGTCTACCTGAACAGACTGAAAAATGGAACTCGATTTTGATGTTAATCGTGTTACAGTTAGCTGCTGATGGTTTGGATCGTGTATATGATGTATAGTGATGATGTTTGAGTGATCACAACACAGTTTGATCAAGCCAAGCTATGGATTCGATTGTTTAGGCAGTTTTGCAAGTTTGAAAACATGAAAAGTGATTTCTGGTTTTAACTTGTTCTTGTGTTGATTTTAATGTTCAAACAAGTTTCAAATGGATATCAAAGCATGTTAGACACCAAATTTTCTAATGGTTTTCATCAAATTTCAAAAATGCAATGTTTGGCAACTTTGCACTATATTGCTTGATTTTCAAGAAAGAAGAGTGAAAGCATAAACTTGCATTGCTTTGGTGTGATTTTGAACTTGAATTTGTGATCTATTTATAGGCAAAAGAATTCTGAAATGTTAGGCAAGAGTACAATGCTTTTGGAAAATCAAAGATAACTTAGAGGGCAAGAATGGTATTTGCCAAAAAAGGAAACTTCCTTTTTTCACCATGTGCTCATTTTTACAATTTTGATCCAATCCTCTCAATTATTACCTCTAGCTGATATTTATCAGCTCAATGATCCATTTGGCATGGTTGGATTGCTTCTAGATGAAGAAAACACAAAAATGACCTATAATTGAGGTTTTGGATTTTGGAAAATCAAGTTCATGAAGCCTTATGTTTCAATTTCAAAAGCATAGCTAGACTCCATGGATTTGAGAGTTCTTGGACATTTTGGAAAGCTTGTTTCACAAGCTACAACTTTCATGTTTTGAGTTTTTTCCAATTCAAATTGGAACTAGGTGAAAAAATGGCATGAAGTTTGGAAACAATAAGAAATTTCAATACTTAGAAATTTTTCTAAGTATGAACTTTTGACTTTTTGTTGACTTTTTCAAAATCTTTGATTTTTTATGATCATGATGGATCATTTGAAGTATTTTGATGATTGAAAAAGCTTTGTTTTGAAAATTTTGACCAAAAGTCAAAGTTTGACTTTTCTGTGCAGATGAAATTTCATCAGATGTTTCTGAAATTGACTGATGAAGTCTGTGAACTTCTGTAATGTTTTGAATCCAGAAATTAGGTCAAGTGTTGTATCTAAGATATAATGACCAATCTCTATCCAAAAAAGTCATTTCTTGTTCAAAAAGTCAGAGAAAACTCCTGCCCGGTCAAAACCCTAATTGGTCGATCCTTGATTGATCTGTGAGAGAAAATGGATATCTGATGATCAGAGGTTGATGATTCGATCAAGATAGATCAAATGAGGTGAGAAAAACTCAAACCCTAATTGTTTGCCTTTTGAATCAGATGAAAATCTGATGAAACCCTAATTTTGACCTGTGAAATCCACACCCGATTAATGTTGTCTGAGCTGTTAGTTATGCAAATGATGCAAATGTAAAGTGGTATATTAGGTCAAAATTTGGGGTATGACAGCGTGCTATGGTGACATTATTTCATGACATGATTCATCACGAGATAGAGGTCTACATCGACGACATGATAGCTCGGTCACAAACTGAAGAAGAACATCTTGATCATTTGCAGAAACTGTTTGATAGGTTGAAAAAGTGCAGACTAAGACATAATCTAACAAGTGCACCTTGGTCGGATCGGTAAACTCGGGTTTGTTGTCGATGGAAAAGGTATTGAGGTTGACCCGCCAAGGTTAAAGCTATTCAAGAAATGCCGCTCCCGCAGAGAAGGAAGTCGGGGTTTCTTGGGCCGATTAAACTACATTGCATTCATTGCACATCTAAGCTGCTTGAGCCAATCTTCAAGTTACTCAAGAAAGATCAAGTGGTGGAATGGAGCAGCGATTTCGGATCGCTTTTGACAAAATCAAGGAGTACTTACAGAATCCTCCTATCACGATGCCGCCCGCCAAAGGAAGACCTCTTATCATGTACTTGGTGTTAGAGAACTCAATGGGGTGTGTGTTGGGGCAACATGGCGAGTGCAGTCGAAAAGAGCATGCAATATACTACCTTAGCAAAAGTTTACCGTGAAACAAGATACTCACACTCGAGAAAACTTACAGCGCACTTGGGCTGCTCCCGACTAAGGCGGTATGTTGACTCACACTACCTTGTTGATTTCAAGATGGATCCGATACATATTTGAGAAACCAACTCTCTCGGAAGAATAGCAAGATGGCAAATGATCTTGGCGAGTATGACATCCGTATACTTCTCGAAGCGATCAAAGGAAGTGTAGTAGCGGTCATTTGGCTTATCAAGCCGTAGATGACTATCGGTCTATCGATTCAATTTCCAAACGAAGATGTTTTACTAGTTACAGATTGTGAAGAACTAGGCCCAGACGAAGGACCTGAACTAGGATCCCGATGGACCATGGTCTTTGATGGAGCCTCAAACGCACTTGGCAATGGCATTGGCGCCATCATTACATCCCTAGGCGGACATCGCCTTTCACCGCCAGATTATGTTTGATTGCACTAACAACATGGCGAATCTGGCGTGCATCATGGGTATCAAAGCTGCTATTGACTTAAGAATCAAGTTCTTACAAGTGTATGGAGACTTAGCTTTGGTGATCAGTCAGATTAAGGGCGAGTGGGATACGAAGCATCCGAATCTCATTCCATATTGAGAGCATGTTCTGAGTTTGATCCCTTACTTTGAAGAGATCACTTTCAACCACATCCCAGGAGAAGAGAATCAGTTGGCAGACGCATTGGCTACTATGTCGTCTATGTTCAGGGTCAGATGGGACAACGAGGCTCCCTAAATCATCATTGAGAAGTTTGATGAACCTGCATATTGTTATGAGCTTGATACAGAAGAGAAACCTTGGTACTATGACGTGAAGAGGTATCTTGAGACTCAGGAATATCCCGCAGGGGTATCTGTCAACGATAAAAAGTTCTTGAGAAGATTTGCATCCAAATTCTTCCTCAGCAACGACATCTTATACAAGCGCAATCACGACTTGTGCTTACTCCATGTGTAGACGGAAAAAGCAAAGCGTATCATGGAAGAGTTACGGCGCATTTGGTACCCACTCTAGTGGACACACCATGGCTAAGAAGATTTTGAGAACGAGTTACTATTGGTCCACCACAGGCGATTGTCCTTTCGCTCGATCTTGTCACAAATGCGGATATATGCGGACAAAGTGCACGTACCTCCAGTACCTCTGAATGTTCTAACAGCTCCTTGGCCTTTTGCAATGTGGGGCATTGACATGATCCAGAAATCAAGCCCGACTTCCAACGGACATCGTTTCATCCTTGTGGCAATTGACTATTTCACCAAGTGGGTGAAGCGACCTCCTTCGCATCATTACCAAGAGCGTCGTGGCTCGATTCATCAAGCATAATCTTATCATCGGTATGGAACTCCGAGAGGATTATCACGGATAATGGCTCTAATCTCAACAACGAGATGATCACCGAACTACGCGAGTTCAAGATCACGGCATCACAATTCTTCTCCTTATCGGCCTAAGATGAATGGCGCGATGGAAGCCGCCAACAAGAACATTAAGAAGATTATCTGAGAAAATAGCGGTGACTTACAAAGATTGGAATGAGATGTTACCATTCGCTCTTCATGGTTATCGCTTACTGAAGACATCGGCGAGGCAACCTTCTCTCTTGTATGCGGTATGGGCAGTCCTACCCATCGAGGTTGATTCCCTCAACGAGTCCTCCGGGCGAGTTAAGCGAGCGATTGGATTCGACTCGCCTTGACAGATTAACTTGATTGATGAGAACGACTCGCCTCCATACGCCATGGGCGGATCTATCGAAGCGAATGGTCGAGCATTTAACAAGAAGGTCAAGCAGAGCCTACCAAGTCGGTGATCTAGTAGTCAAGCGCATCATTCTTCCACAAGGTGATCGGGGCAAATGGACTCCCACCTCGAGGGACCATTTGTAGTCAAACAGTGTTTTCGAGCGAGCTATGATACCTAGCACCATGGATGGTGAAGATTTCCCACCTGTGAGCGAGACATAGTCAAAAATACTACGCATAAATGAGACCCGCTAGGTCGGTGACCTGAACAAAAATAAGGGCATCTGGCGAACCAAAGGGTTCGGGCAAAGTTAAGGATATATACAAAACATGTACACCGGTAAGTCGAAAACACGAAAAGGCGGCTTGGGCAAAAAGGGTATCGGTGGTGAAAACCGAAAGGTGGTCTAGGCAAAAATTAGGGATTTAAGCGTACGGCTATGTCTCGTCCAGATCACCTATCTACAGACTACTATCAGCATTCAAGATTCAAATGGCGAAGATCATTCTACTCACTCTCTACTGACAGCAAGGGGATGAGATAGTTGAAATATATGAGTACTAGCATAGTTGGAACTTAACGAGATTTGTTTCCGCATAGCTTTTTACTTTTCTTGTATACAGACTACTTGGCCATACGCCGCCTTTCAAATAAATACGAGTTCTTTCTCTTTACAAGTTTTTGTTGTTGTTTGCATAAAGTCCATTGTTTGCTTTGAATGATTATATGCATTTGACAATAAATATCTATTCACAAACATGCGAAAAGCAAATATACTAAAGTAATTACTACAGGCTCCAGGAATTGAGATGACGACGAAGGTCACCAAAACATTCCCCTGCAGAACATGATCCCCACAGAGGTGTCACTCACTACAAAACCTTCCCTCAGCAAAGAAGAGGAGAACCCCCGAGCAGTGATTCCACTCAACTCAATCGGGCTACACCCATCTTCGAGCAGTAACATTTCTTCCCCAGCCGAGGTACTTATCCCCAGCAAAATGTCTCTCAACAATTCCCCTTTTCCCCGGCAACAGCAGTATCCAGACTTGAAACTTGGTCAGATAGTGCATCGGAGGAAACCTACACCTTTCATACCTCAGCCAGAGATTCCAACGGGCTCCAGACTCTTCTAACCCGGTCTCCCAACAATTACTACTCTCCAGTGAGTTCGCCCAAGATCGATGATTACCCTCCCGGACTCTCCCAGGGGTCTATATATGAGATCCTCAACGGCGTGTTTCTCGATCTCTACCACCTCCAAAGTCTAGGCCCAAGACTTGGTCGAATCTTGCCGGAGGAATCAAAGTTTTCTTTCTTCTCGGGGTTTAGTCCCAGCAATCGAGATATCTCCAAACATCGCATCTTCTTCAAGATGGATATGTTTTGGAATACCACAACATCTATCATTCATACATTTCTCATAAAGTCATAAAATATGCATATGTCATTCATACACATTGTCATGCATCATTCCTTACATAAGACTAACAATATTCTATCAAAGTTTCTCTTGTTTTTTCCAAAACAGGTGAAAATCACAAAGACAGATCCGAGTTAAGACCCGAATCCAGATGGGAAAACTATCCGAACGACTGCCCTAGTTGTCCTCCGACAATTGGTCCAGGATTAAGACCCGAATCCAGACGGGAAAACTATCCGAACGACCGCCCTAGTTGTCCTCCGAAAACTGGTCCAAGATTAAGACCTGAATCCAGACGGGAAAACTATCTAAACGACCGCCCTAGTTGTCCTCCGACAACTGGTCCATGATTAAGACCGAATCGAGGCGGAAAACTATCCGAAGCGCCCTCGTTGTCCCAGATCCGAGATTAATGCCCGAAGCAGACGGAAACCCTATCCGAGCGATCACGGTTATCCTCCGATAAGCGGTGGATCAATACCGATAACGGGAAGCTATCACATTTTGCCAACTCTACCCCGGAGGAGTGACGAAGAACTATTCTGACTCATTCTTATTATCAAAAGCAACTAGAGAGTCTGGCGTATGAATTAGTTGCCTTAATGGAATCTTAAGCCCATCTCCGACTACTTATCAACATTTCTCCACCTTCAGAATGCTGCATATTTGGTTAAAAACCAATACAAACCAATAACTTCATTCAAAGATGAGCACGAAGTCTAACGTACGACTCCCCCCGGATGACATCTTAAGCCCATCCCCGTCAATTCTCCTATCAATAATCTCAAGTCTAGCGTGCGACTCATTCCCCAACTTCTCCAAATGGCATCTGTAAGCCCATTCCCGCATCATCAGCCAACAGCGAGTGTAAATTTTCAGGTGTACTCGAGTGTTCAATCATCTTCTACCTCCAGGTCACGAAAGGCACCCATGCCAATCTAACCCTTCGGTACGGAAGATTGAGCAGGAAGGCATCATACCCCAAAATTTTCCTCCATTTTCTCGAGATATTTCATACCTCCATACTCAAGATTCTTCAAGGTTGATCGACAAACCTCTCCTAGACAATCAACCCAAACTAGGGTTTGGTATTTCTCAGATCAAGATGGGTTTCCAACATCTCCAATGGTCTTCATGCCTCCTCATATGCTTCAAAGATGTTCCATGTCAAGTTTCAAGCCTCACAAGTCAAGTTTCCTCAGACAATTGCTCAGATTGTTGAAAATCAGTTGTATTGGACAAAAAGTCAACTGTGGTCAACATATAGTCAAACTTCATGATTTTTTGTCAACATCCTCATTTTGAAGTTACATTCATCATTTGATCAAGGGTTGATCATGATTCATCAAGAAAACTCAAGATTCGCTCAAAAGTCAAACTTTCTAAATTAGGGTTTCTTAGTGAAAAGTCAACCAAACTTTGATTGAGCATAACTTCTTCATACTTTCTCAGAAATTTTTCCACCACCTCTTGTTTTGAAGGAAATTCAATTCTCTACAACTTCATGTCTCACAAGAATGTTCAAAAAATGCTTCATTTGGAAGGTATGGATCAAAACATTACAGGTCCTTTTCAAAGTCAACAAAAAGTCAACATTTTGTTTTAAAGATATATTGAGCATGGAAACTCCAATTGAGATGAAACTAAATAGGTTGGTTAGAGGACTCTTAGAGCTTTCCAAAAAGTCCAAGAACACTCAAAAATGTGGAAAATTGAGCAAGATACACCATTCACAAGTTGAGCAATTTTGAAAGAGTGCACAAAGAGAAATACTTGTAAAAATCAAAAACTTTGCAAATGGGCTTATTTTTTCTTCATCCAAACTTGTTCCTTACACAATTAGGAATATCCAAGCCCAATGCCACAAATTTTTATTTTATTTTTCTATTTAATTTGGATTTTATTCATTTAAATACAAATTAAATTCAAAAATAAAGTATAAAATCAAAATTAATTGCAAATTGATTTTTTCTCTCATCCTTGAGATCCAAGTAACCTCAATAAGCCAGCAAATTTTGAAATTTGATTGGATTTGGAAAGATATTGATTGAAATTGATCAAAAAAGAGAAAATTTGATTTTGTACAAAATCAAATATGTTTTGCATTGATTGATGATGATTTCTTCCTCAAATCAGCTCCAATTCCATCTACTATATATATACAATACATATCACATGAATGAGAACAAAAAAATTGCTTGGAGAAACCCTATTCAAACTCAAAAAATCCGTGCTACAAAAGCAACTAGCAACCATTGATCCAAGTTATTTCAATTGTTTTTGAGGATTCAAACACATTCCTTGACATCCCTGGAAGCATTCCAGACCTTCACATTGTCCAAAAGCATCAAGAATCACTAAATCACGATTTGGTTTGTTCATACTTTTTTCAAATTCGAATTCTGTTATTCATGCATTGTTAATGTGTTTTGATGTTTGTTTCGTGCTTAGAATAAGGTTTACAAGCTTTCTGGGTCATCCAATTGAATTTTCGTGGCCTGGAGCATGATATGCCATGATTAGGGTTCAGGTCACGTTTTAGGGCTTCTCTAATTAGGTTAAATTGGACCAAACCGATACCACGAGGATGATCAATGGACCAAGACGAATCGAACCATGGCTTTAGATTTCATTTATATTGCTTGTACATGATTTTGATGTTAGCAGGGGTTATAGCGTCGAACCAAAGCCAACGCAGAATTCTCAGGATTTCAAAATGAAGGAGATGAAGTGTGGCGCGAGATTGGTACAACCAGGGAGTGACACCCGTTCACATGCCATTCGCTCCGGTTTTCAAACACGCGTGCATTCCAGTTCAGTTGGCAAAGGCGTGGGGGTGTGAAGGCAGCGTCCTGAGTTCGATCCCTGGCCATGGCATTTGATTTTTCACAAGTTTGCAATGTTTTTCATATTTTCATATTTCTATTTAATATTTTTCATGCATTTTAATTTAATTTCAAATATTTTTATCATGCATTTAAAAACACCAAAAAATATTTCCCTTTTTGCATTATTTCCAAAAAATATTTATTTAATTTATAAATTTAAAAAACATTAATTTTGCATGCATATTTAATTTATTTGCTAATTTATCATTTAAATCACTTTTAATTAGTTTTTAATTATTAAATTAACTCCAAAAAATCCCAAAAAATTATTTTAGCATATTAATGTTATTTCCAGCATGAAATATTTTTCTCATTTAAAAATTATTATTTTTGCTAACATTTTTCTCTTGTTCGATTTCTTTGAATTTCCCGATTTCTCATCTTTTCACAGGTTATCCCATTTCGGACGATTTCTTTTTATCGTTTTCTTTATTCAAATTATGTAATTGCTCATGGGATGTAATAGCTTAATTAGGGCTTTTATTTTCCGCATTTTAAATTATGTATCTGTCCCAAAGCCATGTAATAGCGTAGGATTTATCTTTCCGCACTTTATATTTCCGCAATTTACTTTCCGCATCTTATAAACTGTTAGTAATTAGGCGTGTATGGCAAGACTAAAATTGAACATAGCTCACTCTTAACTTCAAGATAAAATACCTGAAATCAACACACTCTTTTCACATATGCACCCCTTAGGGTAATTCTCTCTCGATGCCTTTCGATTCCAAATGGTCATGTCCCTCAAGCGTAGAGGTATTCTAGCACCGTTGCCTTCAAAACAAATCATCATAGTCCCTTCGATACAAGATCATAAGACCCACGATGTCGCCTCCGAATACATGATCTTGACCCTCGATTGTCGCCTACGAAAAATGATGATAGTCCCTTCGAATGTGTTAGGATACTTCCTACAAGTTGCCTTTTATGACCACCCGATGTCCCTTCAAATGTCCCGCTTACATCCAACGAATAGGGTTACCTACCAACTAATGGTATGGATAGCGTTATTCTAAAGGAACGTAAAATAACACGAAAACGACCATTCTGAGTAGGTAATAAGACTTTTAGTTGCTTGCTCTATCAAAATACTTTTCACACCTCACACTTTTGTCAAAGTTCAAACTCTTTTCAAAAACGAAACATTTCCAAACACTTTGTATACATTCCTACATGAATCATTACAAAGTCAAAGCGAAATGCCTTTTCAAAACATTTTGTCAAACACAGAAAGCACAATTTTAAAGTGATCTAAGAGCAACTAAGAGCCGTAGATAACTACGGATGGAAAAGGTACTAATACCTTCCTTTTCATAACCTTCTCCCTTACTCGAGAATCTAACGAAGGTCTTTTTCTGTACTTTTTACCTTCCCTTAATTGGATAAAAGAAAAGTCGGTGGCGACTCTTGCTATCCGCACATTTGCGATACAAAAACTACAAAGTCAGTTCACCGTGTTACATATGCGTCCTGAGATGTCTGAGAAAAATAAAGCCGAAGTTATGAAACAGTTCAATTCTATTTTCCTAGCCGTTATTTCATATCCACAGTGGGTTGCGAACGCGGTGCCCGTACCTAAGAAGGATGGTAAAGTGCGTATGTGTGTGGACTACCTTGAACAGAGCAAGTCCGAAAGACGATTTCCCACTTCCACATATTGATTTCCTGGTTGATAACACCGCCTAACACAAGGTTTTCTCCTTCATGGATGGTTTCTCCAGTTACAATCAGATCAAAATGGCTCCCGAAGACATGGAAAAGACTACTTTCGATACGCAGTGGGGCATATTCTGTTACAAAGTCATGCCGTTCGGGCTGAAGAACGCTGACGCCACATATCAACGTGTCATGGTAGCTTTATTCTATGACATGATTCATCACGAAATAGAGGTCTACGTCGATGACATTATAGCTCGATCACAAACTGAAGAAGAACATCTCGATCATTTGCAAATGTTGTTTGATAGACTGAAGAAGTACAGACGAAGACTTAATCCTAACAAGTGCACCTTTGGAGTCAGATCCGGTAAACTCTTAGGATTTGTTGTCAGTGGTAAAGGTATTGAAGTTGACTCAACCAAGGTTAAAGCTATTCAAGAAATGCCAGCTCCCCGCACCGAGAAAGAAGTCAGAGGTTTCCCGTGACGATTAAACTACATTGCTAGATTCATTGCACATCTAATTGCTACTTGTGAGCCAATCTTCAAGTTAGTGAAGAAAGATCAAGTAGTAGAATGGAACGATGATTGCCAGATAGCTTTTGGCAAAATCATGGAGTACCTACAAAATCCTCCTATCCTGATACCACCTGCCAAAGGAAGACCTCTTATCATGTACTTGACAATATTAGAGAAATCATTGGGGTGTGTGTGGGGCAACATGACGAGTCTGGTTGAAAAGAGTATGCAATATACTACCTTCGCAAAAAGTTTACCGACTATGAAACCAGATACTCGCAGCTCGAGAAAACTTCCAGCGCTTTGGCTTGGGCTGCTCACCAACTAAGACAGTATATGTTGACTCACACTACCTTGTTGATCTCTAAGATGGATCTGATAAAATACATATTCGAGAAACCTGCTCTCTCCGGAAGAATTGCAAGATGGCAAATGATCTTGACCGAATACGACATCTGGTATACTACTCAAAAGGCGATCAAAGGAAGCGTAGTAGCCGATCCATTGAATCATCAAGCCATAGATAACTATCAGTCTATGCAGTTCGTGTTTCCAAACGACGATGTTTTGGTAGTCACTGATTGCGAAGAACCAGGACCAGACGAAGGACCTGAACTAGGATCCTGATGTACCTTGGTCTTTGATGGAGCCTCAAATGCACTTGGCAATGGTATTGACCCCATCATTACATCTCCTATAGGCAGACACACACCTTTCACTGCCAGACTTTGTTTCGACTGCCCCAACAACATGGCCGAATACGAAGCGTGCATCATGGGCATCAAAGCTGCTATTGACTTGAGAATCAAATTCTTGCAAGTGTATGGAGACTCAGCTTTGGTGATCAGTCAAATTAAAGTCGATTGGGATACGAAGCATCCGAATCTCATTCCACATCGAGAGCATGTGTTGAGCTTCATCCCTTACTTTGAAGAAATCACTTTCGATCACATTCCATGAGAAGAGAATCAGTTGGCAGAGGCATTAGCTACCATATCATCTATGTTCAAGGTCAAATGGGAAAATGAAGCTCCCCAAATTATCAATGAAAGGTTCGACGAACCAGCATACGGTTGTGAACTTGATACCAAAGAGAAATCTTGGTTCTACAAAGTGAAGAGGTATCTCGAGACTCAGGAATATCCCGCTGGGGCATCTGTCAACGATAAGACGTTCTTAAGAAGATTCGCTTCCAAATTCTACCTCAGTAATGCCATCTTATACAAGTGTAATCACGACCTATGTTTACTATGTTTTGTAGATTAGAGAACAACGGAACGAATCATGGAAGAGTTACATGAAGGCACATTCGGGACCCACTCTAGTGGACATATAATGGCTAAGAAGATTCTAAGAGAAGGTTACTATTGGTCCACCATGGAAGTTGATTGTTATCGCTACGTTAAATCTTGTCACAAATGCCAGATATACGCAGATAAAGTGCACGTACCTCTAGTCCCATTGAATGTTCTGACCGCTCCATGGCCTTTAGCAATGTGGGGCATTGACATGATTGGAGAGATCAAGCCCACCGCTTCCAAAGGACACTGTTTCATCCTTGTTCCAATTGACTACTTTACCAACTAGGTAGAAGCAACCTCGTTCGCATTTGTTACCAAGAATGTTGTGGCTCGATTCATCAAGCATAATCTTATCTTCCGGTATGGCGTCCCCTAAAGGATTATCACTGACAATGGTACCAATCTCAATACCAAAATGATCACCGAACTCTGCGTGCAGTTCAAGATTAAGCATCACAACTCTTCTCCATATCGGCCAAAAATGAACGGTGCAATGGAAGCCGCCAACAAGAATCTCAAGAAGATCATATAGAAGATGACAATGACCTATAAGGGTTGGCATGAGACGTTGTCATTTGCTCTCCACGGTTATCGCACTACAGTACGAACATCTATAGGGGCAACCCCCTTCTCTCTCGTATATGGAATGGAAGCAGTCCTACCCATCGAGGTTCAGATACCCTCAACCAGAGTACTCCAGGACGTAGAGTCAGACGAAGATAAATGGGTCCGACTACGACGGATCAACTGATCGGGCGGCTCACATCCATCTGCCATGGACAGATCTACCAGAAGCGAATGATCAGAGCATTCAACAAGAAAGTCAAACACCGAGTCTACCAAGTCGGTGATCTAGTTCAAGCGCATCATCCTTCCACAAGGTGACCCCAGGGGAAAATGGACTCCCACCTATGAGGGACCATTTGTAGTCAAAATAGTATTTTCCGACGGAGCTATGCTACTTAGCACTATGGATGGAGAAGACTTCCCACACCTTTTGAACGCAGACATAGTAAAAAAATACTACGCATGAACGAGACCCGCTAGGTCAATTGGCCTAGGAAAAAATAAGGGCATCCTAGCGAATCAAAAGGGTTTGGGCAAAAGTTAAGGATATATATACAAAAATGTACACCCGACCAGTCAAAAACCATAAAAGGCAAAAAGGGTATCGGTGGTGAAAACCCAAAAGGGCGGTCTAGGAAAAAGTTAGGGATTTAAGCGTATGGCTATGTCTCGTCCATATCACCTACTTACAGGTTACACTACTATCAGCTTCAAGGTTCGAATGGCGCAAATCAGTTCAATCATTTTCTTCTAACAGCAAGGAGATGAGATAGTCGAAAATATATGAGCAATAGCATAGTTGAAACTCGACCAGATTATTTCCACATAGCTTTTTACTATTAGTCTCTTGTACACAAACTGCCTGACTATGGGCCACTTTTCAAATTCAATGAAAAATCCTTTTCAAATTTTATTGTTTATTTGCATAAAGTCTATTGTTTGCTATGAATGATTATATGCATCTGACAATAAACATATGTTCACAAACATATGAAAAGCAAACAAAAACAATGATTACTACAGGCTATAGGAATTGAGATGACGACTAAAGTCACCAATGCATCCCCACAGAGTCACTTTCACAAAATATACATCTATAGGATCACTAATCCTCACAGAGCCATCGCTCTCCTTACAAAGGCAAATCTTCTCCAACAAAGTACTACATTATCATCTCCTCTCCACAAAGTTCCAACACATCAGATTCATCACCTCAATGATCCTATAAGTTTCATCAGCTTTAATAATCCTATCAAATTCATCATCTCAAGTGATCCTATCAATTTCATCAGCTTTAATGATCCTATCAGATTCATCTCCTCAAGTAATCCTATCAGTTTCATCAGCTTTAATGATCCTATCAGATTCACCACCTTAAGTGATCCTATCAATTTCATCAAATTCATCACCTTAAGTGATCCTATAAATTTCATCAGATTCATCACCTTAAGTGATCCTATCAATTTCATCAACTTTAATAATCCTATCAGATTCATCACCTTAAGTGATCCTATCAATTTCATCAGATTCATCACCTTAAGTGGCCTATCAATTTCATCAGATTCATCACCTTAAGTGATCCTATCAATTTCATCAGATTCATCACCTTAAGTGATCCTATCAATTTCATCAGCTTCATCACCTCAAGTGATCCTATCAGCTACATCAGCTACAAACTTCATCACGTTAGTCCCCGAGCAGTGGTCATATCTGCTTCACCACATTACGTCAGTCTACAAGCAGTAACAGGTTATGCCACATCCCATTGGCGAGTATCTCTCAACCATCATTATTACTCCAATGGCATTAATATCCAAACTCGAAACTTGGTCAAATAGTGCATCGTAGGAATCTGAATCATCTCTTATTCCCTAGCCAGGGTTTTTAACAAATTCATCCCGAAATAGAAATCAGAAATCTCCAGCAGAACGTTCCTATCTTCTTCGAGATGGATATGGTTTGAAATACCACGATATCTACATTCATACATCTATATTCATGCATCTACATGCATGCATCTACATAAAAAAAATCATAACATGTGCATTAATCATAACACTGTCACATACTCATACGTCATAGGACTAATCATATCCTGTCAAGATTTGTTTTTCCCAACAGGTAAAGCTATTTTCCAAATAGAAGGTAAAAGATTAATACCCGAAACAATACGGGAGAACAATCCAAACGACCATGCAAATTATTTCCAGGCAACAAATCAAAGATTAATACCCGAAACAAGACCGGAGCACAATCCGAACGACCACTCAAATTATTTCCAAACAACAAATCATACATTAACACCCGAAATAAGACGGGAGAACTATCTACATTATGCCAAATATTCATCTCAGAAATAGCCAAGACGAAGGTTTATTCTGACTCTCTCTTATTATCCACCGCCTCAGATGACATCATTAAGCCCATCTCCGACTACACGTCTTCAGCTCTCTAGATGGCATCTTTAAGCCCATCTCCAATCTCTCTTTCATCCAAAAGATGAATACAGAGTCTAGCGTACGACTCACTCTCCAGCATCAGCTTCTCCTAATGGCATCTATAAGCCAATTCCAGCGTATTGTCAACAAACGATCCCATTCCATACAATAGCGAGTGCAAATTTTCAGGTGTAATCGAGTGTTCAATCATCTTCTACCTTCAGGTCATGAAAGGCAAGCATACCAATCTAACCCTTCAGGTACAAGAAGATTGAACAGGGGAAGCTGTTATACCCCAAAATTATCCGTCTTACTTCTCAAGACAATCTATCACTCCATACTCAAGGATTTCATAAGAGTTGACCAGACAAACCCTCTTCTAAGTAATCAAGCCAAACTAGGGTTTTGCTCGTCTCAAGTCAAGATGGATTCTCAGTGCTCTAAGTTGTCATCATATCTCACCATTATACTTCAAAGGATCATCATGTCAAGTTTCAAGCCCTACAAATCAGAATTGCTCATCCAATTGCTCAGATGGGTAAAAATCAGCTACATTGGATAAAAAGTCAATTGTGGTCAACATACAATCAAACTTCATAACTTTTGGTCAACACCAATATTTTGAAGTAATATTGATCATTTGATCAAGGGTTGACCTTGATTCGTCAAGAAAAGTCAAGATCTGATCAAAAGTCAAAGATTCTAAATTAGGGTTTCTCAGACAAAAGTCAACAGAACTTTGACCAAGCATAACTTTCACATACTTTATCAGAAACTTTTCCACCAAAGATCATTTTAAAGGGAATTCAATTATATACAACTTCATGTATCACAAACTTGGGCTGGAAATGCTTCATTTGGAAGTTATAGATAAAAACATTACAGGTCCTCTTAAAAAGTCAACAAAAAGTCATCTTTTTGCAAAGAAGTGTTCATGAGCATGGAAACTTCAATCAAGATGGAACCAAAAGGGATGTTTAAAGGACATCTTGAGCTTTCTAAAAAGTCAAGAACACCCAAAAATCTTAAAAATTGAGAAACATACAAGTTGTGCAAGTTGGGCATTTTTGAGGAGGTGCATAAAGAGAAATACTTGTTTCTAATCACAATTAGAACCTCCAAGCCCAATGTCACGCCCTTGAGTTTTTTAGTTTATTTATTTTGATTTTTATTCATTTAAAGTCAATTAATTAAAATAAAATAGCAAAAAATAAATCAATCAATGCAAGGCTGTATATTTGACATTCTTGAGGTCCAAGATACCTATTAAATGGCATGAAATTTAAAATTGAGTGATTGGCAAGAGATTGGTACCAGATTGGCAATATTTGATCAAGATTGGAAAGATTTGGCAAATCAAATATACTCTCATTGAATGGGATATATTTTCTCATCAATGCTCAACCTGAATCCATCCTCTATAAATTCAGACGGTTTCTAAACCCTAGAGAAGAGTTTTTTGCAGCTGGAAGAACCCTAACCAACCTCAAGAAAACTGTGACTTGCTAGAAAGTAGCAGCCCTAGTTTTGAATCAATTCAAGTCGTTCCGAGCATTCCAACACGTTCTAGGAGGTTCTCTCATCACTTCCAGCCATTCATCAAGCATCCAAACGCCCAGAATCGTAATAACACGATTACGGTTTGCTCTCCAAAACTCAAAATCATTTTCAGTAATTCATGCATTTTTAATACGATTTGATTGCATATTTATGGTTAGACTGATGTTTGTAAACTTTCTGGATGGTTTGACTTGAGTTTTAGCACATGAATAAGAATCTGCCATGGCTAGGGTTCATGAGCTCAAATTAGGGTTCTCCAAAATAGTATAAATTGGACGCAAACAATGACCCTAACACATTCAGGGGATCAAACCGAGTTGATCCATGATCTCATAACTGATTTATGTTGCGTATTTTTAAGTTTTGATTTCTTGCAGGGGTATAGTGACGGATGAAACTGTGGCTATAGGATTTAACCACGAAGCAGAACCATGGGTAAAAGTTTGAAAATTGAAACGAAGAAGATGACACCTTGGCGCGTCTTTGTTTCAAGTTTCAGAACCCCCAGAAGTACATCTTTGAAAGTTCCAACTTTTGGACTCTCAGAAGCACATCTCCCGAAGTTCTAACTTTTGGACCCTCAGAAGCACATCTCCAGAAGTTCCAACTTCTAGACCCCTCAGAAGCGCACATCTCCAAAAGTTCCAACTTCTGGACCCCTCAGAAGCGCATCTCCAGAAGTTCCAACTTCTAGATCCCTCAGAAGCGCATCTCTAGAAGTTCCACCACGGACTCCCAGTTCCAACCACGGGTCCTCAAAATCTTGTCTCGAAGTTCCAACCGGATTCCGAAAATCGCGACTTTCGTGCTAGAAAGAGCAACCATCCCGAAAATGCAACTTATGTGCGAAATAGCGACTTGTGCCCGAAAGAGCCGACCGTGCGACCTCCGGAAAGTAGGTGTCGAGAGGTTACGGAGGAACTACTGATCGAAGCTCGATGGAAACCCTTATTTTTATTTTTTATTTTTGCTGATTAATTTTTTTTGCATTCTCTTTTAAAAAAAAACTTTATTTTTTTCTAAAAAAGCCCCTAAAAAATGTCTAACTTTAAGATTTAAGTTCAGAACATCCTTATTTAAAAATTAACAAAAAAGGGCATTTTATTTTAAAATCAATTTAAAAATAATATTTTAGTAATTAGGGTTGCTAACTAAAACTTTTTACTAACCTTTTTTCTCATTTTTTTCTATTATTTATTATTCCGCATTTTAAATTCTAGAAAGGTTGTATAGGTTGCAATTTTTTATCATGTAATAGCGTAGGACCTTTACATTTCTGCCTTTACTTTCTACACTCCCATATTATGTATCTGCCCCAAAGCCATGTAATAGCGTAGGACCTTTACATTTCTGCAATTTATTTTTCACACCTATTAACTGCAAGTAATTAGGCGTGTATGGCAAGATTAAAAACAACATAGATCACTTCTAATCATAAGATAAAATATCTGAATACAACACACTCTTCACACACGCACCTCCGTAGGGTATTCTCTCTCGTTTCCTTACGAATAATGGTCAAGTCCCTCGAACGTAGGGATATCTTAGCACAACTGCCTATAATATATCATCATAGTCCCTTCAACTTAAAAGATCATAGTCCCTCGATGTTACCTATGAATATATGATCTCGTCCCTTAATTGTTGCCTACGAAAAGTGATGATCGTCCCTACGAATATGCTAGGATATCCCTACAAGTTGCCTTCTATGACCATCCGATGTCCCTTCGAATGTCCCTTTTACATCCAACGAATAAGGTTACCTATCAATCAATGATATGGATAGTCTTATTCTAAAGGAAAGCAAAATAACACGGAAACGACCGTTCTGAGTAGGTAAATAAATCTCTTTTGCTTGCTCAATTAAAACACTCTTTTCACACCTCACATTTTAAAAACATTTTCATGCGCTTTGTTTACATTCTAGTGTAAATCATTACGAAGTCAAAGCAAAATGCTTTTTCAAACATCTTTTCAAACACACACAAAAAAAACAATTAAAGTGAGCTAAGCAATTAAGAGCCCGTAGATAAACTATGGATGGAAACGGTGCTAACACCTTCCCTTTTCATAACTGCCTCCCGTACTCAGAATCTAACAAAGGTCTTTTCCTGTTCTTTTCGCCTTCCCTTAATTGGATAAAAGAAAAGTGGGTGGAAACTCTTGCTATCCGCAACATTTGCGACCAAATTCAAAACAAACAAGTCAGTTCTCCCACCATGTTACACTCACACTTGACTTACACTACTTCGCGTCATTACCGTCGCAACCTAATCAACACTAAAACACATACACATTTATTATACCATATCCGAGGTCACTCATATGCGGAATACCGATAACTCTATTAATCTCTTCGTATCACTCTTATAGTGATATCGACATAGTCCACTTGATCAACTCCATCATACCATAGAGTATTACTCATCATCTACGGTAACCAACAACAATATCATGCAACCGAACAAAATTCTATAATGCCAACTTAATAGTAGTAGTTCGAGCACTAACCATGCAATCCATCTTAAATAATCGTCCTTATCAGAATTCCTATCCACCTATAAGATTCACAACTTCAACTAAAACTCAGACTCCCTTCCCATGCATCAATCTTTCGCTTCGCGATGTTAGCTCGCACATAAACCATATATCCTAAATTTTTCAACGTTTCTCGACTTTTCCATGGGTACATCTCTGTTAATTTTCATCAACTCAGAAGCAACTAACTTCACGACTTAACATCCATTACTGATCACACTATTAAGATAGAAATTCCAGTTTACATCCTCCAATACGATCTCGTCTACTATCAACAAGGGATAAAGGGTGATCAGTTCCTCAATTTGTCAATAGATATCCAAAAATCATAATGGATTATAAACCATTGTCACTAACTATAATAATGTTCTTTTCCAACTTGTATTCAAGCACCATACTCCAAAGGGCATCTTCATAACTCTTGCTTCGGTTTGGATCGCTAGTATTTCGATTTTGCACTACTATCAACAACCATCATGCTACTATCCATTCACTTTTGAATTAGTATATTGATTCTAGTCATTAAGTATACTACTAGTCCACAATACAACAACTAGTTGGCTTCTACTATTTTAACGCTACTATAATACCTCGACTAACCAAAACAACGTCCGTTATCTTCAACCATTGTTCTTTTCGGTATTCGCATAATCTACATAATCCAACTTAATTTAATAAAACACCATACGACCATATTGTCACTTAATTAATAAACTTCTTACCAATCTAATCACTTATCTTAGTAAATTCCAATGACATACAATGGCAACATAAACCACCCCGTAGGACGACAAATTAACCATCAACATTGGCCATCTAGCCTTTAATAACAACATTGTTTGACAATAACGACAACAATGAGCAATAACAACTTTCAACAACCACAACTTTCCGCAATATTTCATTATAATCAACATGGTTTCAACAAAACAAACATGCTACGATAGCTTACTAGCATATACGAGGCATTCCCTAAATTCTTCCAATTTCAATTAATCGTCCAAACCGCTTACATTTACCGAAATATTAATCCGGAACTATTTCCAATCGATTCAGGTATCATTCCTTATTAATCACTAGCTTTATCTCACTCAAAGTAGCCTACTAAAAGTTAACAATATCAACTAGTCACCATTGGCAGAATTCAAAGTCAGAAGAATATGTCCGGAACTACTCAGTACGCGCCGCAAACACTCCTTCGCGCCGCGACTTTAGTAGGATTCAGTTCGCGCCGCATCAACCCGTTGGCTCCGCGAACTGAGCATGACATAATGGATTTTCAGCGCTGCCAACATCTTCCTCTTGCCAATTTCTCCAAGGTTTTGGCACCCTACACCAACACAACCCAAAACAAACCATCCTAAGGCACTAGCAACATGGGTAATCAAACAAAGACGACATTTATCCCCACATTCAACAAGTTCCATGGATTTTCAAGCTTCAAATTGACATTTCAACAATAACAACAAAACACCAAAAAAATGGAAAAACTATAAACCCCATCCCACATATCATTCATCATGTATCCCGTTATAGAGTTAAAACTCCACCCTTACCTCATTGATTGCAAATTCAAACCTTAGCTCTAGCTCTTGCCTCTTCTCCAAAAACCTTGCCTCTTTCTCCTCTCCTCTCTATATCTCTTCTTTCCTATCCTTCTCTTCTCTTTTATAATTCCACTAGTAATAATAATAATAATAATAATAATAATAATAATAATAACAATTATAATAATAATAATAATATTATCTTACTACTTATCATAATGGGCCTAACAAATAACACCTCCTCATTACTTTGCGATACCACAAATAAAGCTCAACTCGATTAATAAAATAGTCCATTATTAATAATAATATTATTTCTAATATTATTTCTTCAACGTAATCAACTTTATTAATTTTACGACTAACCGAATAAAATCCGACTTCAACTTAATAATCCAAATACGTTTCATAAAATAATACTGATAAATCCGATTGATTTCTTGAACTTAGAGTAAATCCAATGATTAAATCCTTAAATAATCTAATTAACCAATTAATTAAATTCGGGCGTTACAATATTCCTCCGAATAGCCTCTGATGCGACTCTTATGTGAAAGAAGGATCTTAGGGTTATTTTTATTCAACAGAATATTTAGCAGATTTTACAACATATTAAAAGTGTGAGAGATATTTCAGATTTCCTCAAGTCCACTCATAAAGGCATTTACTAATAAAATTGATGAGTATCAATTGATCAATGATTCTCATGTACATCTGCAAATTTTTCCAAGGAGATGGAACTGATGTTCTATGGGATGTTAGAACATCATTATTACTGGTATGCAGCTGCCAGTTGAAGAATAGATGTTCTAGGAGCTAAACAATTGTAGTGTGAGTACATATGTATGGAGCATGCTCCTGATCTGGAAGAGGAGATATCGATATTAGTTGACCAGGACACGATCAACAAGCTCTTATACTCCATATATCAGTTTATTTCTGACCTAAGCCTATAGGAGTATAGAAGTTAAGCTCAGTACAAGTAAAAGACTCATATCTGGTACATTCTTCTGATCAAAGGAACCATATATGTGGAGATTTGTTTATGACCATAGAACATATTTTATTTGGAGCTAAATATTATGTCTCAACCACAGTGAATCATGGTCATAAATGCTGAATGCCTTAAATATTGTCCTGGAAGGGTATTGTCAATAAGAATCAAGGAAGTCAGATTGCTATGACGAATCTGAATACTTTTGTGTAATTCCATAAGTAAGTTTGTTATAGAAACTTAATTGATGGAATCTCCTCTATAGGTACATATTATGGCATTCTTCATCTCAAAATCAGAGTGAATGTCTGAAGAAAAGCTAATTGACATGTGGATCATATTATTCCTTGATCATGTTAATTGTTTGAATGTAAAGTTGATGTTCATTGTGCTTCTATGTCCACCCCCAAGTGTTATGCATAAGATGTTATGGATGTTAACCCCAAAAACCATAAAGGATGATGTCGTATCAAATGTCAAAACATCATCTTAAAGTCTTCACTTATTAAAAGTTGTTTTATTGCCAAGAAGTAAATATAAGTGTGAAGATGTAATCAGTCAGAATGATCTAGTGTGAGTAGTTAATTCTAACAGACTAACTGATAGGTACTTTGGCGGGAGACTAAGTACTTATTAGATGTGCAGACTGAATAAAAAATTCATATACTCTGCTAGGAGTTGAGTACTTGTATAATGAATTCATGACATAGTGTGAGCTGAAGATCAAAATTAAAGTTCATTGTTATATTCATAACTTTAAGAAATGTGGCAATGTTATCTGGTGATTATTTGAAGAACTGATCCAACTTAGGAGATTCATACAAAGACTTACAAATATCTTGATAGGATCTGGATATTTGTGTGTTAAATGTGTGGAAATTTGAATCAAGAAGAGAAGAAGTATGCGATGTATAGAAAAGAATGTGCTATGTAACATCACGACGTTTGAAGACACTAGTGATTGAAGAAGGTAGATAAAGTTCAGACTTATCTTTTAAAGACGTATTTGTGGTTGTACAAATGGTTAACTATGAGGTTTCTTCTATTACAAGTTACAGAGTGTGGCAATCTGAATCTTGTGTAGCAAGCAAACTAAGGATTCCTAATTTGAAAACTCTGGAAAATTCCAAATAAAGAATACTTCAAGTAATATATGGATCAACATCAAAGAAGTCCTTATTTTGTATAATGCAGGGTGAGTAACAACATATGATAAGCTTCATCTTAGAAGCTGAAAGGAAAATTAAAGTTCATTGTTATATTCACAACCTTAAGAAATGTGGCAATGTTAACTGATGATTATTTGAAGAACTGATCCAACTTAGGAGATTCGTAAAAAGACTTACAAATATCTTGATGGGAGCTGGATATTTGTGTGTTAAATGTGTGGAAATTTGAATCAAGAAGAGAAGAAGTATGTGATGTATAGAAAAGCATGTGCTATGTAACTTCACAACGTTGGAAGACACTAGTGATTGAAGAAGGTAGATAAAGTTCAGACTTATCTTTTGAAGATGTATCTGTGGTTATACAAATGGTTAACTATGAGGTTTCTTCTATTACAAGTTACAGAGTGTGGCAATCTGAATCTTGTGTAGCAAGAAAAATAAGGATTCCTAATTTGGAAACTATGGAAAATTCCAAATAAAGAATACTTCATGTAATATATGGATCAACTTCAAAGAAGTCCTTATTTTGTATAACGCATGGGGAGTAACAACATATGATAAGCTTCATCTTAGAAGCTGAAAGGAAAGTTTCTAATATTAAGGGGGAGGAAAAGTATCATTAGGGAGAAACAATCTATTTGAGAAGCAACTAATAATTGTTAATTGTGAAAGCTGCCTTGTCTAGTGCAATTGGATGTGCTTATTAAAGAAGGCGCAACTGTTATATTTATTGATGACTAGCTTAATGTCAAGGGGGGAGATTGTTCATTAGCTGATGTAAAGGGGAGTTTATACTGCTATGTGCTGAAAATGTTAAAGAAGCAGTATTATTGTTATCTCAGAGCCAAGGTAGATGGACTCTGTATGAATGTCCCAGAAGATGTTGAAACATCATAATTGTCATCTTTAAATTTCACTAAGTATCATCAACCATAAGTGAATTATACAAACAGAAGAAATAATTATTTGCCAGGTATAAAAAAAACTCTTATGATAACATAGTCTGAAGAGAAATAAATCTTAATTAAGCTAATTTATACGTTGGGAGCATGACTTATTAAGAAATCATGGATATGTGGGGACACCTAGAAATTCGAGCAAATAGTGTCCTTGCTAGTTGTTGAAGGTTAGATATTATTCAGAATATGGTCAAAGTATTAAAGAATGATATCTCAACAAAAAAAAAGCAATCCGGAGTGGTGAAAGAAGAGGTGGCAATGACATGCCCATGCATGGTACACAAATTATTGGAAATAAACCATTCAAAGGAATCTGGCAGAAGCCATTAAAGACAGTCAGAGTTAGTTTGGACAGTACATGTTTATCTCTAGTGCAGTCCTTCAACCAAAGCTTGACCACAAAGTAAAGATTGAAAATCCCTATGCTTCAACTATACTTATTTATAGAGGACCCCTCTAACTCTATTTTCAAGTAAATAATTTTATCTTCATCATCATGAAAGTTGTTCGAATCTTGGCTTGTTGTGCCTAGATATCGTATTCTGAAGGCTCCCATTGTCAATTTTTTTCTAAAAAGGGGGAGAAAAATTGTATTGTTGCTGCTGTTAGTATTGGTCTTTCTACTGCTGCTACGAACAAAGCATCATATCCACAAAAGATCCCAAACCAAATATCAACTCTTGGGTTTAAAATCCTTCGTGACTTATATTTTGAGTTTTGTTTCTACATGGAGATTGAGTGAACACAGTTGTGACCTGTGTTCTGAGTTACATGAGATTGTGTTCTTATGTCACTCGGGAGGTATTTCAACTTACTTAGGAGGTATTTCAACTCCAAATCTAACACCGAGTATTTTCCTTCTTGTACCTTGCATGTCCGGTGTTGGTTCAATGGAGAAAAGAAAATGTCAAGATGGATGTTCAGATATCCTATACAACTCAAGATTTGAAGTTGTGAACAGAAGACCACATTTTAATTGTAAATTTTTAATTGTAAATTTTTAATTCTAACTGTTGTTGCTATTTTGATGTAACTGCTTGTAATTGTATTTATTTGTTTTAGCTAAAATTTGCCAAAGGGGGAGATTGTAAGTTCCTTGAACTTAAGGATTGACTCAATTTTAATAAAACAATATTAATAAGCAACAGTATATTATACAATAGGATATATGTAACAAAAGTCCTATTGGAATGCTTTAACATGTTGTATTGAAGAGTTTCAATATCTGGAACAACATGTCATACGAGATGTCGAGACATCAGACATCAGGACATCATGCAAGAGAAATTGTTAAGTTTGTTACAATTCTGTTTTCATTAGTGAAGAATATTTTTGGAATATTATGCAACATAAGTAGAGTGAAATTGAAGGCATATGTGGAGGTCTAAGAGCTAAGAAGAAAGATCAGGAAGGACCTTGATTGTAGCATAAGTTATATGCGTATTTAATTCTGCAAAGTTTGTTACTGCAGATGTTTGTTAAAATTTTAAGCTGTTATTTTGAAGGCCCAAATCTAGTTGGGTAATAGGTTATAAATAAGTAGTTGTAACCTAGTTTTAGTAAGATAACTGGTTTTAGAAAGATGTAGTCTTTAGGGTTAGCCGTTTAAGTGAGCCACCCGGATTATGGAATGGTCACTAATTTGTGCCTCGAAGCTTGTAGGAAAGAGGTTTATTTTACTCACTCAGAAGTTGTGAAGCAATGAGTGTAGTTATGTTCTTGGAAGAAACTGTGAAGTAATTCAAAGTTAGTTTGTGTCACAAGTTGACTGGTTTGTGTTTCAAGTGAGGTATCTTCAAACTATTTTGAATTGTGTTTAGAGTGAGGTATCTCCAAGCTGATTGTATTAGGAGCCAAGCCGGTGATGCAGTTGCTGGGATGTAATTGCTAGACATCACTAACGTGATTGGAAGTGAACAGAGGTTCTCATATCTAAGTGTAGCATCTTAGGTAGAAGGGAAATTGGGTAGTCTGATTAAGTGAGGAGTGTAAACAGGGTAGGTTTACTCCAAATTAATTTAACTGATAATGGACTTCATTCTTGGCTTGGTATGCCCTCAGATGTAGGTTGGTTAGAACCGAACTGGGTGAACAATTCTTTGTATTGTTTATTGTTTTCTGCTTTGTTGATTGTATGCTCTACCTTGTCTATTTTCTAATGTCAGATCAGATATCACGACATTCTGAGTCTGATAATACCAGAATTTCAATTGGGTTTCTACATGTATTTTTTTTATTGCGTTGTTTTAGGAAAGTGAAACTGAGAGTTATACTCCAAACAAGGTGAAAAGTGATTTATTTTAAATAAAAATAATATATGAAAGAAAACGCCACTTTTAATAAAATAAAAACATTAACTGCAATTGTTGGAATTCGAAACATGTACCCTAAATTAATTTAACTCTCGGTTATTTACTATAAATGAGAAGATAGTTTTTTTATAGAGAAAAAACATAGCGTGTAAGAAATTATAAACCTCAATTTTCTATCAGATGAAATGAAATTGTTGCCATAAAATATATTATTTATAGTAATGCCTTGATTTAAAGAGTATCATGAACTTTATCACATTAGTAAAACTCGAGTTACTAATTTCTATAAATAAATAAAAAATATTGAAAGAAAGGATCCTGGTTAGGGCATGTTTGTGTCATCTTTTTCTTAAAAATAAGTTTTATATCATTATTTATATTTGTTAAAAAATACTTCAAACAATTTTGAAAATAATCTTTAAATGATAATTTTCTTTGAATTGTTTTTCATAATGAGTAATAGTTAGGTATATCCTTTTACTCTAATTTTATTTTATATATAAAATTTTCAAAAGTTCTATAAATCTGATACAATTTTGAATAATTTTTCATTAAAAATTTTAAAAATATATGTTTTTGACTATGTTTAATATTTAATGATATATATGTTACTAGATTTTAAAATTAATCTTTTAATTTTTAAAAGTAATTTTTACAATTAAAATATATTTTGTAAAAAAGGAATATGCACTGATAATGTAAAATAATTTTATACTATCAACTAATCACAAACAAGTTAAATGTCAAGTCATACTGCTTTTTTATACATTATATGATATAGTTAAATGATGAATTTTCATGACACTGTAAATTACATTTTCAGTGCACTATATTTTACCTCATATTCTTTCATGAAAGTCATTTTTAAAAATAAATATAAAAAAATAACTTTTAAAAAGCTAAAACTAACTTGTTCTAAAGTTGTTCAATAGACTTCTAAAGAAATATTTACAGAATAAGTTTGTGGAAGTACTTTTCACCAATAAATTTTATAGATTATTTTTCTGATGCTATAAAATATTATATTTGTGTCACGTTTGCATCACATTACACTATCATTTGGAGAAAAATGCGGTCTTTACAATCATTTACTTTTATTTTAATATTTGTAGTTGTTGCATTGGATGTTTGTGAATCCGATGATTGTAGCAATCCCTTGAAGAGCATTAGTGTTAGTCAATCTGGCAAAGCAAATTTCAAAACAATTCAAAGTGCCATTGATTCTGTCCCTGCAGGAAACTCTCAATGGATTCATATCCAAATTTCTTCTGGTGTTTACAAGTATATTTCTCTCATTTTCAACTATTAATATATGTAACATTTTTTTATTATACATTGAATCATAGATGATACAAACTGCATGATATATTCTTTATGCAATTCAGAGAACAAGTCTTAATTCCCAAAAACAAACCATGCATTTATCTTGAAGGAGCTGGTAGCCAGTCTACAAGTATAGAATGGGGCTCTCATGAAAATCCTACTTTCAATATAAAAGCAAACAATACAGTTGCAAAGGGAATAACTTTTACGGTAAATTATATATAAAAAATAATTGTTTTTATTTCAAGCATAACAATTACTGAGAATTAAAGAATTAATTCATTTTTTATGCTCTCTATATTCATAGAATACACTGAATAGCCCAGTATTATCAAACGTCACTAACGTCACACAAGCCATAGCTGCCAAAATCCATGCAGATAAATGTGCATTCTATAGTTGTTCTTTTCTTGGAGTGCAAGATACCATAAATGATGACGATGGTCGCCATTACTACAATAATTGTTACATCCAAGGTTCAACCGATTTCATATATGGGAATGGTCAATCACTCTTTGAGGTTAAATACAATCAAATTGATTTTTGTTTATCATTTTATAATAACAAAATTTAATTTAACCACAAGTGCTTTTCCCGGCCTCCTTTAATATTATGCAGGCAAGTACAATATATTTTTCAAATGGAAACTCTAGTCAACATAGGGATGGGGTTATTACAGCACAATTTAGAAATTCGCCAGATGAGTCAAGTGGATTTGTGTTTAAATATTGTAAGATAAGAGGGGAAAGAGGGTATAAGACAGAACTTGGAAGGGCCATGGGACCTTATTGAAGAGTGATCATAGCTAATTCTGACTTATCAGATGTTGTTACGCCTGAGGGTTGGAATTCGAGAACATATGTTGGTCATGAGTATGTTTCATTATTACATTTTTTATTGTACCAATGAATCATCAAATTAGCACAATATGACATTAATATGTGAAATAAATTTAACTGCAGAGAAAACCTTACTTTTGTGGAGGAGGGATGCACAGGACCTGGAGCAGACAAATCGAAACGTGTGAAATGGATGAAGAGCCTGAGTGGGTCTGAGCTCGATCAATTCTTGAGTCTCTCTTTTATTGATCAAGAAGGATGGATTTCCAAATTGCCAACGAGCATATTCCATTAAATGCTGAAGAGAGTTGCTTTTGGTTTGTTTTTGTTGCAAGTCATTGCAACAATCTACTGTTAGTTTGCTGTTTGAAGTTGGTTAGCTAGAAAGCTATAAGCAGTAAGTGACTGTATGGAAGTAGAAAGCCTTTGTGTAAATTAGAGCTAGTGTCAATAATATGCACATCATATGAATGTATTATTCTTCTTTACCAGTTGAATTGAGTTCAATAAAAATCTCCAAAAGCTTTTCAGCATTTTCCGTCTTTTTCTTTGATTTTCTCCAAGAACCCATTTGATTGTTATGGTATTATAGCTTAATAACTTACCCTTAATTGAGATTTCTTTGATGAGATCTACGATCGTGATCCTCAATTTTGAAAAATTCAGTTGTTGTAGCTCAAGATGATCCCCTAACAAAATCAATTTTATCTTCTTCTCAAAGAAAATCTGACAAAAATATTAGTGAATCCTCCTCAAAAGTAGAAACAAAGGTTTTGTTATTGTTTTTTTTTTTGGATGTTGCAGTTCTAGCCGTCGCAAACTCTGAGTTGCGACGGTTTCCCGATTATTTCAAAATCCTGTGTCACGAGCTTTATTTGTGACGATTTTAAAAACTACCATAACATATTGCAATGGTTCTGAAGCTGCCCCTAAACACTTTGCCAAAGAAAACATTAGAAAACTCTTTTTGGAACCTTAAAGCGCTGCAATTCTTGCACTACTGCAAGTATAGCCATTGTTTTTTATAAATGTAAAAGCGTTGGATTAAATGCACTTTAGGCCGCGCTTATTGTTAAGAGTGCTTACGTAAGTCCACTTTAAGCATCATTTTTATTGAGATGCGTTGAGCCAAGCGATCTTTATGCAACACATATTTTTTCTTGAGTAAAATTTGAGATAAATTATCCTGAAATATATAATTATAAAACAACACAAGGGTAGTGAGCAAGTAAATTGTTACTATTTCGTAGGTAAAAAAGTGTGACGTGTGAATGAATAAAAACACAAATAGGACACTAACGCTCCTAAATAACAAAAATTCGACCACCAAAATATGAGAGTCACTACAACATTTATCGCTTATGGCAACACTTTTTATGTGACATGTGTAAATTATTGTCTAAAAAAATGCCAGACAACGAGTTTTGTTTGGTGCCAAGGAAATTCTCGCAACACCTCATAAATTTTCCCAAAAAAACATATGTGAACGATTTTCTAATTTTTAGCATCATTTATCTTTGGCAGCAACTGATAAATGTCTCCTTAAACATATGTGGAAACAATTTTAGATTACTGGATATTTCTTACAAAATTGTACATTATTCAAATGTTGCATAAAATTTCAACGACCAAAAAAAGGGTTTGAAGTATTAGGAGGTTGATCAATTGAATTTCAATGGTAAAGAGTGTTATTTGTTGTGGTTGCTTCAGTTGCAAGTCATCACAACAAATTAGAGTTAATTACTTGCTTGAAGTTAGTTAGTTACAATGGTATAAGCCATAAGTAACTATATGGAGTTAGAAAGTAGTTATGTAGATTAGTGCCAAGTTCAATAACTTGCACATGAATACGGATGTATTATGCTTCATTATCAGTTGAGTTGACAAGAATAAAAATCTCTAAAAGTTTTTTCACGATTCTCCTATCTTACTGAAGAATTGGCAAATTGGCTTGTTTATTATCAATCACAAGTAACCATATTTATAATACCAGTATAGCAAAAATCATATCTTTTCCTAGAAATTAGGAAGAGACCTAAAAATTAGGAAACAACTAAACAAATATGCAAAGATATATCTTAACAATTATTTTCCTAAATATATCTTTTCCTAAATGCCCAACATGGAAAGAAGAAAATCAAACTGAGCCTTTCCGAGAGCTTTTGTGAAAATATCCGCCAATTGAGACGATGTGGAGACATGAGATGGTGAAATCGAACCCTCATTTATTGCATCCCGAACAAAATGACAATCTATTTCAATATGTTTTGTTCTCTCGTGAAAAATTAGATTTTTCGCAATATGCAATGTAGACTGACTATCAGAAAATAATTTAATTGCCTTAGAATGATGGACACCCAAACTCAACAACAGTCCTTTTAGCCACTTTAACTCACTCACCATAGACACCATACTCACCGACAGGATAAGGAATTTTGTTTCTTCGTCTTCCAAGAAATCGAAGATTGGCCTAAAAATACTATTCATCCTGTCAAAGAACGGCGAGTAAGGGGACAAGCCGCCCAGTCCGAATCACACTAACCTTCCAATGTCAACTCACTATCTGCACGAAGCAAAATGCCCTGACCGGGAGTCCCTTTCAAATAACGAACGACTCGTAGGGCCGCCTCACAATGCTCCATGCGAGGTTCTTGCATAAATTGAGACAAAATATGGACCGAATAAGCCAAGTCTGGTCGAGTGACTGCAAGATAAATCATACGAACCACAAGTCGTCGATATGATTCGGGATCCGACACAAATTCACCAGTAGCAAGGCCAAGCTTATGGTTCTGCTCAATGGGAAACGGACTTGGCTTTGCTCCCAGTAATCCTGTTTCAGAAATAATGTCCAAAGTGTACTTTCGTTGACACAGAAACAATCCTAATGAGCTACGAGCCACTTCAATTCCTATAAAATATTTGAGACTTCCCAGGTCTTTCATTTTGAAACAATCACTGAGATAAGCTTTGAAAACGGTAAGTGCAGCGGAATCATTCCTAGAAATAATAAGATCATCCACATAAACCAAGACATTAACGCGAACGAGCCTTTACTATATGTGAAGAGAGAATAGTCTGAGTAGGATTGAATAAATCCATAACCTTTCAAAGCCGACACCGATTTTGCAAACCAACACCTAGGGGCTTGTTTCAAGCCATACAACGACTTGCGCAACCGACTCACCAAAGACGGTTCCGAACTCTCAAATCCGGGAGGTAATTTCATGTACACCTCTTCATCTAGATCATCGTGCAAGAAGGCATTATGGATATCCATCTGGTGCAATGCCCAATTTTTTGAAGCTATTATTGCTAAGAAGACACGCACCGTAGTCATTTCGGCCACCGGAGTGAATGTTTCATTGTAATCAATACCCTCCTGTTGGTGATTGCCCAATACTACCAATCTTGATTTGAGGCGCTCAATATCCCCATTTGATAAATATTTGGTCTTGTACACCCATCGACTACCAAAGGCACGTTTTCCCGGCGGGAGATTTTCCAAAGTCCAAGTTCCATTGTCCTTAAGAGCCTGGATTTCCTCCTTCATTGATTGTCTCCACCCGTCGTACTTCATAGCCTCTTTAAAGGATTTAGGATCATTACCCTTGATAACAGCTGCAAGAAATCTCCGATAATTTACAGAATAATTGTCACAATTTATATAATGTGCTAAAGGATAAGGAGTACCTTTGGAGAGATCGGAGGAGGAAGAAGATTAGGATGTACTATTAGCAAAAACCGTATGTGTCACAAAGTATGCAACTTTCCATAGTACACAGAAACAGGCATTAATTTGGTTTGTTCGCACTTTGCGATTGAAGAACGCAATTGTTGAATGCGAGGGCCATTAGTTTGTGCGAAACGCTGCTTGAGGTGATCCCAAAAGGGTTTAGCCTCTCTAAAATTGGACAAGGATGTCTTCAAATCTGGGTCTATTGTATTCGTGATCCACGATATGAGCATCGCATTAATCGCTGTCCAATCAGACTTCGTGCAAGAGGGTGACGGTTTATTGATCGAGCCATCCAGAAATTCGAATTTCCTTCGGGCTTCTAATGCCGTTTGTATGTCGGCTGCCCAAGATTCATAATTATCTGCTGTTAGGAGGGTGGGTGTGATGAAATCTCCCGGCCGGTCTTGCGATTCGAGGTAATATGGTGAATTAGGTTCAATCTTAGGTGTTTGTGGTGGTGGTGGTGGGGTTTCACCGCCAGCCATATCAAATTATTCTTGAGAAAAACGTTCTCAAGCTCTTGATACCATGAATAATTGGCAAATTGACTTGTTTATTATCAATCACAGGTAACCATATTTATAATACCAGTACAACAAAAATCATATCTTTTCCTAGCAATTAGGAAGAGACCTAAAAAATAGGAAACAACTAAACAAATATGCAAAGATATATCTTAACAATCATTTTCCTAAATATATCTTTTCCTAAAATATCTCAATACTTACACTACAACAAATAGCACTTTTCATTACGAATGTAACACCTCGAATAATGAAAAAACAAGGGTATAGGTTCTGGGAGCGCTATGTTGTATTAATTTCTTTAAAATAAAAACTGTTAGACCTCAGTTATTTATTATAACCGAGATAAGCTATGTTTAAGGGAGCTCGCTTAGACACCCAGTTGCTGCATTTTATGTTTTTTTTCAATTGATAGTAGGCATTTCTCACTTGGCACCTTTCCAATTTCCAATTTCCAATTTTATTTTTTCTATCGATTCCATTAGTATTTACCTCGTCTACAAGATCCAACTGAGACGTAATGTATTTTGCATTAACATTTTCATAATACTAATTTCAAAATATTATTTAAATACTTTATTTAATATATGTTTACCCCTCAATTTTCTTAAATACCTGACATGATATATTTTTTAAATGACTTCCCAAAATATGACGCTATGAAGTTATTTTTATAATTTTATATTTTAAATAACACTACCACGTCGGTTTTTGTGTAAAACTGAAATGACACTTATTTTGCATGAGAAACTCTTCATAGAATTATCTATTGTCGCTCTCATTTCACAAAAAACCCTAGGCTATATTCATCAAACTTCATTTTTGCAACAAGTTTGTTCTTCACTGAATCGTTAGTTTGTATATTCATCAACGTTAGTTTTTCACTTTGTTTATTGATCATTTTGTTTAAGGTTTCTTCGTTACTTTGTCTATTGATCATTTTGTTTCATCTTTATTTTCCATTTGTGTTGACTAAAGCTTTACACTTGATAGTCATGGCCCATTCGACAAGTACCTCCCATACAAGATCTACTGCAAACTTTGTTAATACACAAAGTCAAAAAAGAAAAACTAGAGGTGCCACGGTGTATACAAAGGTGAAAAAACCCGACAAATTTGGTATTCAACATCAGTTTATAGTTGATGCAGAAACCAACAAGGTTGAAGGTGAAAAATATGATAGTTTTTAGGTTACATTGCATTACAAGGTAGAAGTAAAGTGAGTATTTTGATAAATAGTTGGCATGACATTGACGATGAGATTAAAAAAGACATATGATCTGATATTGCAGTATTTATCTTGTATCATATAATTTTCTTTTACAAGTATACTTTTTGTGTAATACTAATAATATCTCTATTGTGTAAACATAGGATACTTCATTGTTACTCTAGATAATGACCACGTGAAAAAGAAAATGCTTAATTATTGTGGTGGGTGTTGGAAGGGGTTTAAGACACAGTGTAATACGGTGAACTGACTTTGAGATTTTTGTATCGCAAATGTGCGGATAGCAAGAGTCGCCACCGACTTTTCTTTTATCCAATTAAGGGAAGGTGAAAAGAACAGGAAAAGACCTTCGTTAGATTCTGAGTAAGGGAGAAGGTTATGAAAAGGGAAGGTATTAGCACCCCTTTCCATCCGTAGTTATCTACGGGCTCTTAGTTGCTCTTAGATCACTTTAAAATTGTGCTTTCTGTGTGTTTGACAAAAATGTTTTGAAAAGGCATTTCGCTTTAACTTTGTAATGATTCATGTAGGAATGTATACAAAGTGTTCGGAAATGTTTCGTTTTGAAAAGATTTTGAACTTTGACAAAAGTGTGTGGTGTGAAAAGTATTTTGTTTGAGCAAGCAACTAAAAGTCTTATTACCTACTCAGAATTGGTCGTTTTCGTGTTATTTTACGTTCCTTTAGAATAGTGCTATCCATACCATTAGTTGGTAGGTAACCCTATTCGTTGGATGTAAAAGGACATTCGAAGGACATCGGATGGTCATAGAAAGCAACTGTAGAAAGTATCCTAGCACATTCGAAGGGACTATCATCATTTTTCGTAGGCGACAATCGAGGGTCAAGATCATGTATTCGGAGGCGACATCGTGGGTCTTATGATCTTTGTATCGAAGGGACTATGATGATTTGTTTGAAGGAAACGGTGCTAGGATACCTCTACATTCGAGGGACATGACCATTTGTATTCGTAAAGGCAACGAGAGAAAATTACCCTAAGGGGTGCATGTGTGAAAAGAGTGTGTTGATTTCAGGTATTTTATCTTGGAGTTAAGAGTGAGCTATGTCCAATTTTTATCTTGCCATACACGTCTAATTACTAACAGTTTGTAAGATGCGGAAAGTAAATTGCGGAAATATAAAGTGCGGAAAGATAAATCCTACGCTATTACATGGCTTTGGGGAAGATACATAATTGAAAGTGCGGAAAATAAAAGTCCTAATTACACTATTACATCCCATAGGCAATTACATAATATGAAGAGAAAGCGATGAAAATTGTCCGAAACGGAATAACCTATGAACAGATGAAAAATCGGGAAATACGAGGAAATTGAATAAGAGGAAAATGTTAGTAAAAATAATAATTTTTGAATGAGAAAAATGCTTTCATGCTGGAAATAACATTAATATGCTAAAATAATTTCTTAGGATTTTTTGGAGTTAATTTAATAATTAAAAACCAATTAAAAGTGATTTAAATGATAAAATAGAAATTAAATAAAATATGCATGCAAAAACAATATTTTTAATTTTATAAATTAAATAAGCATTTTTCAGATGAGTATGCAAAAAATAAATATTTTTGGTATTTTTTAAATGCATGATAAAAATTATTAAAGATAAATTAAAATGGATGAAAATATTAAAAGAAAATAGAAAATATGAAAAAATAGAAAAATAGTTAAGTTTGCAAAAGGAAAAGGAAAACTGGTCCTGGAAGGGGTTGAACTCATGACCTCTTGGGGAATCTTCTCAAACCAAAGCCTTAACCACTGCGCCATGATGTACTTGGTGTTTGGAAAACCAAAACCAATTGTTTTTGAATGTAAACGTGTCATGGATATAACACCAAGCCCAGTCAGCCGCGTGGGGTCCAGTTTGAATGAGAGAGCGAATCAGAATGTGCGATTGTGCCACGCGTGCCTCCAGCCGGTCTTCGCCTGAGTCAGCGCCGGAGCTAGGGCTCCGGTCATCTTCTCCGGCTAGGGCAAACTCCAAACCTGCAAAATAATGGAAATCAAAGCAAAAGAAGACCCTATTCCCCCTAATTCGACCCTTCTGATTCCAATGGTGCTATTGGTTTTGACTGAAAACGGCTGTATCGTTCAGTTCGAAGCTTCACAGTTCAAAAGCCCTAAACATGGCATTATGATTTCTGGACGTTCAAGCTTGCATGTGAGGGTTCAAACATGACCTAACAATCATCCTGAATCGATACAAACACACAAACAACATTAACAATGCATGAATAATGAAATTCGAAATTCACAAATATACCAAATCGGAGCAAGGTGCAGGGCACGATTCTGGATAGTTTTGCTTCGAGTAAGAGCTGGGATTGCTTGCTGGGATGTCAAGGAGCACGTTTGAATCCTTAAAACACCTTGAAACTGGCTGGACAATAGATTTCGATTTACACAACTTTGAGAAAAATTTTGGCAAAATAAGGGTTATGCTTTGAGCTAGGGTTTCGTGTGGTTTGTGATGCAGCTTGCTTTGTATTTATAGAGTGATTTGGGATGGCAAAGAGAGTGAAAAAAGATTGCATCTTGACTGTGCATTTATTTCTTTTCAAATAAAATCAAATTTTGGAAAAAATTTGATTTTCTCTTCAATGTGGGAGCTAGCACGAATTTGGCATGTTCGATGGGCTATCTTGGACCTCAAGTTTGATAAAAATTCACTCCTTTTGAAAAAATATCTTATTTTCATATTTTATATAATTTAATTTTGAATTAAATGGTTTTAAATTCAAAAATAAATCAATAAAATAGAAAATTGTCATGGCCAAGCATCAATGGGTCACCAATAATATTATGATCAAGTTTGGATCATAAAATTATAGGCCCATTTGGAAAAAATTGCATTTTGACAAATATCTCCTTTTGTGCAATTGTTCAAAAATGCCCAACTTGTGAATGGTGTATTTTGCACAATTTTCCATATTTTTGGGTGTTCTTGGATTTTTTGGAAAGCTATAAGAGTCCTCTAACCAACATCTTTGGTTTCATCTCAATTGGAGTTTCCATACTCAATAAATCCTCAAAACAAAAAGTTGACTTTTTGTTGACTTTGAAAAGGACCTGTAATATTTTGATCCATACTTTCCAAATGAAGCATTTTTTGAACATTCTTGTGAGACATGAAGTTGTAGCGAATGGAATTTCCTTCAAAATAAGAGGTGGTGGAAAAATTTATGAGAAAGTATGAAGAAGTTATGCTCAGTCAAAGTTCAGTTGACTTTTCACTGAAAAACCCTAATTTGGAAAGTTTGACTTTTGAGCAAATCTTGATGAATCATGATCAACCCTTGATCAAATGATGAATGTAACTTCAAAATGAGTATGTTGACCAAAAATCATGAAGTTTGACTGTATGTTGACCACAGTTGACTTTTTGTCCAATACAACTGATTTTCAACCATCTGAGCAATTGTCTAAGGAAACTTGACTTGTAAGGCTTGAAACTTGACATGGAGAGTCTTTGAAGCATATGAGGAGGCATGATGACCATTGGAGGTGTTGTAAGTCCATCTTGATCTGAGAATTGCCAAATCCTAGTTTGGGTTGATTGTCTAGGAGAGGATTTGTCTGATCAATCCTTAAGGAATCCTTGAGTATGGGTGTATGAAATATCTTGAGAAGTAGGAGGGCAAATTTTGGGGTATGACAACTGCCCCTGTTCAATCTTCTTGTACTGGAAGGGTTAGATTGGCGTGTTTGCCTTTCGTGACCTGGAGGTTGTTGATAGGAGAACTGGCGGAGATGGGCTTAAGATGCCATCTGGAAAGATCGATGCTGGGGAGTGAGCCGTACGCTAGGCTCTATAGATGTTCCTGGAAGCGGAAAGAGCATGGAGATGGGCTTAAGATGCCATCCAGCGGGAGTCATACGTTAGACTTCGTGCTCATCTTTGAATGAATTTATTGGCTTGTATTGGTTTTTTAACCAAATATGCAGCATTCTGCAAGTGGAGAAATGTTGACAAGTAGTCGGAGATGGGCTTAAGATGTCATCCAAGGCAACTGAGTCGTACGCTAGACTCTGTAGTTGCTGCTGATAATAAGAGAGAGTCAGAATACATCTTCGTGCTGATTATTCTGAGGGAATAGTAGTTGGCAGATGTGGACAGCTTCCCTGTTGTGCTTCGGGTACTGGTCCTATGCCTGTTATCGGAGGATAACTTGTGATCGTTCAGATAGTTTTCCCGTCTAGCTTCGGGTATTAATCCTGGATATGTTTTGAAATACCACAACATCTATCATTCATATATTATGACTTTATGAGAAATGTATGAATGATAGATGTTGTGGTATTTCAAAACATATCCATCTTGAAGAAGATGCAGATGTGCAATGATCTTTCTACCACTTGATCTTTCTTCAGTAACTTAAAGATTGGCTCACAAGTAGCAGTTAAATGTGCAATGAATCTGGCAATGTAGTTCAATCGGCCCAAGAAACCTCTGACTTCCTTTTCGGTGCGGGGAGCTGGCATTTCTTGAATAGCTTTAACCTTGGCGGGGTCAACCTCAATACCTTTTCCACTGACAACAAACCCTAGGAGTTTACCGGATCTGACTCCAAAGGTGCACTTGTTGGGATTAAGTCTTAGTCTGTACTTCATCAGCCTGTCAAATAGTTTCTGCAAGTGATCAAGGTGTTCTTCTTCAGTGATCGAGCTATCATATCGCCGACGAGACCTCATCTCGTGATGAATCATGTCATGAAATAATGTCACCATAGCACGCTGATAAGTGGCGCCCGCGTTCTTCAGTCCGAACGGCATAACCTTGTAGCAGAAAGTCCCCCACTGTGTAATAAAAGTTGTCTTCTCCATGTCTTCAGGAGCCATTTTAATCTGATTGTAACCGGAGAAACCATCCATGAAGGAGAAAACCTTATGCTGAGCGGTGTTGTCAACCAGAACATCAATATGAGGAAGTGGAAAATCGTCTTTCGAACTCGCTTTGTTCAGATCTCTGTAATCCACACACATTCGTACCTTGCCATCCTTCTTGAGCACAGGCACCACATTATCAACCCACCGTGGATAGGAAGTAACAGCTAAGAAATCGGCGTTGAACTGCTTCATAAATTCGGCTTTGATTTTCTCTGACATCTCAGGACGCATACGACGAACCTTCTACTTCACAGGGAGAAAACCTTCTTTTGTCGGCAATCGGTGTACCATAATATCAATGTCCAAACCCGGCATGTCTTCGTATGACCAAGCAAAAACCTCAATATAGTCTCGTAGCATCTGAACCAACCTTCTTTTAACATTGTTCTCAAGACCTGCTCCTATCTTGATCTCTTTTCATCATCGACTCAAATTCACAACCTCAACTCTCTTCGTGTGGTGATAACTCGCCTTCTTTGCTGCAATCTAACAAGTTCTCTTGGCACTTCACAATCTTCCTCACCTTCGTCGGCTTAGATCGGATTATCAAGTCATATTTAGCAATAGCATATATCAACGAGATTGAGTGATTCTCGTATCACGTGGGTGTGTAAGAACACATAGCTTTTGAAGGTGATAAAGTAAAAGAAAGAAAGCAACAAATAATGCAAAAGTCCAACGATTTTATTGAATGAAAATATGCAAATGATGATAATAACCCTCACAACGAGCCATGATGCCCTGTAAGGCACTAGGCTTTAGAGTTTATTGTTCAAAACACAGAAATACGAAAAGCAAAACAAAAACAAGAGCAATTACTCTGCCTAAAGGCGATTGGTATACGTCTTATCTTCCAATTGCTGAGCCCATTGTCTGGAGTTGGGAAGATCCACTTGCTGATGTCGAAGTCGTTGTCGTCGTCTTCTATAGCATGGATTCCACTCTGGCTGATGCGGAAAGGAAGTTGGTCGGCACGTTCGTGGCGTATCATCTTCTGACCCTTGATGGTGAAGCCTAAACCGCCTTGTCGATTTGAAAGGAAGATCGGAGTTGTCCCCAAATAGAACTACCTCCTCCTTCAACAGCGGCTTGAGCATCTTTCAACGAGGCCATCCTAGGCGGAGCTTGCATAACTTCAGGAGTGACGGGAGGGTCAACAGGCATGACTCTGGGAATTGTTTCAAAAGCTTAACAGGGAGTCTCGTAGAATTCACCCTCCACCTCGAGGTATCGGATAGATGAATGACCATATATTCTTCTTCACCACATATTGTAACAACCTTCCCTTTCACCGGTACTTGGTTCGATGCAAAGTAGAGGTAGCCCATGTATCCAAGGGCCCAAGTAGGCGAGTAGGCGGACGGATGTCCATGACAAAGTAGAGTCAAAAGTCCGGGAACCGACTTTAACAGTGAATGAGCTCTCCAAGTCTGTTCGCAGAACCATCAAAAGCTCTCACAATTATATCACTAGGTCTCGTAACCAACCCTTCGATATCAAGTCGATCAAAGCGTCTTTGGAAGGATATTCGAGCGAAACCAAGATCCACCAAAACATGAGACAATGTAGTGCCCTTGCAACAAGAGATGCAAGGCTTTGTTGTGTTCCTTCCCAGAGTCAAATCAAGATCGAGAAGCCTAGGCCGTTGTTGGCAGCAGCTAGCAATATAAACTTCAAACCGGTCAGTAGTAGTGTCTTGCGACGTGAGCATTCTTCGAAATTTCACCAAGGCGTTGGCATGAGCCTCGAGCAAACAGAGCAAGCATGGAAATCTTGGATGAAGTCATCCCAACTGCTCCACAACATTGTAGTCACTTTTCTTGATAATCTTTAATTTCCTCCATTTCTTGTTTGGAGGTGTCTTGATAACCTCCTTTGGTACTTCCTGAAGGGATGAGTCAACGGTTCTTTTCCTCTAGCTTGGGAATGGGTTGAATAGTGGAATGCGAGTCAGTGTCCTTTTGAGGAGAGATATCTGAGAGAACACTCTTCCGGTTCGGGTCACCTTACTTGATCCGGTGATATTGTCAATGTCAAGAATGGTAGCTTCAACTGTAAGATCTTCAACGGTCAGAGGGTCTTGTTTGACGCCATGATAGTAAACATCAGCTCCATAATTCCAAGGAATAGCTTTGTCGAGGAATATGGGTCGGGAGAAATAATGATGAGAGGTGCCACTCTAGGCACAGGATCAGCAGAGGAAATCCTTATAGTGTTAACATCAGCACAGTCTTTTGGGAAATCGTCACCCCATCCGGTTGCCTTAACATTTTCAATAGGAATCTTGTAGCTTTCAGGAACAGTGTACTTCACCATATAATCAAACTTTCCACTTGGTTGCCCCAAGGTATCCCATGCAGACGGTACTGTTTCATTCACATCTTCGATCTTCAGTTTCTTAGACATGTCTTCACACAGACTCTCCGCCGGTGGTTTCAGGAATAGTATTTCACGGTTATCCATCATGCACTGAACTCGTCTTCTCAACCAAGCACAACCATCAGGTGCAGATGGGCACCAACAATTCTCGGGCATCCGGTTGATACGGCAAAGAAATTCTTCTTAACAGTCATCAGAGGAATGGTCAAGTCGTCTATGTTGAAAACGTAAGTATCCTCCTGTCATACCCCAAAATTTGCCCTCCATCTATTCAAGAGATTTCATACATCCCTACCCAAGGATTCCTCAAGAGTTGATCAGACAAACTCTCTCCTAGACAATCAACCCAAATTAGGGTTTGGTATCTCTCAAGTCAAGATGGACTTCCAACATCTCCAATGGTCTTCATGCCTCCTCATATGCTCCAAAGATTCTCCATGTCAAGTTTCAAGCTTCAGATCAAGTTTCCTCGATAATTGCTCGATGGTTGAAAATCAGATTGACAAAAGTCAATGTGGTCAACATACAGTCAAACTTCATAATTTTTGGTCAACATCCTTATTTTGAAGTTACATTCATCATTTGATCAAGGGTTGATCATGATTCATTAAGAAAACTCAAGATTTGCTCAAAAGTCAAACTTTCTAAATTAGGGTTTCTAGGTGAAAAGTCAACTGAATTTTGACTGATCATAACTTTCTCATACTTTCTCAGAAATTTTTCCACCACCTCTTGTTTTTAAGGAAATTCAATTCTCTACAACTTCATGTCTCACAAGAATGTCCAAAAAATGCTTCAATTGAGAGGTATGGCTCAAAACATTACAGGTCATTTTCAAAGTCAACAAAAAGTCAACTTTTTGTTTTGAAGATATATTGAGCATGGAAACTCCAATTGAGATGAGACCAAAAAGGTTGGTTAGAGGACTCTTAGAGCTTTCCAAAAGTCCAAGAACACTCAAAATGTGGAAAATTGAGCAAGATACACTATTCACAAGTTGGGCAATTTTGAAAGAATGCACAAAGAGAGATACTTCTAAAATCAAATTTTTGCAAATGGGCTTTTTCTCCATCCAAACTTATTCCTCATACAATTAGGAATGTCCAAGCCCAATGCCACGAATTTTTGATTTATTTTTCTATTTAATTTGTAATTTATTCATTTAAATGCAAATTAAATTTAAAAATAAAGTACAAAATTAAAATTAATTGCAAAGATTGATTTTATTCTTTCCTTGAGACTCAAGTAATTTACAAATGCCAGTAATTTTCGAAAATTGATCAATTTGGCAAGATTGGATTGAGAATTAATCAAATTTTGAAAATTTGATTTTGTACAAAAATCAAAATTGATTTTCATTGAATGTTGATTGATTCTTACCAAAAACAATGCCAAATTCTTCCAGTATAAATACATGATGCATACCACACGAATTAGGGTAGAAATTTTGGCTCAAGAACCCTAATCCAAAGCTCAAAAAACCGTGGCAAGCAAGCAATTGGAGATCACACTTCCAGCCATTTTCAATCAATTTTGAGGTGTCTAACACATTCCTTGACATCTCCAGAATCGATCCAGATCCTTACATCATCCAAAACCATCCAGAATCGTGAAAACTGAAATCGGTTTGTTCTTGAAATTTCAAAATTCGAATTCCTTCATTCATGCATTATTAACTCGATTTGTTGTTGTTTTTGTGTTTAGTGATGTGTTTACAAGCTTTCTGGGCAAGCCAATTGAATTTCCATGGCCTGAATCGTGTTACACCATAGCTAGGGTTTCTGAGCTCGATTTAGGGCTTTGTTTAAATGGAAAAATTGGACAATAGGACCTATACCATCGTGTTCGGAACGATCTCAGGAATCGAACCATGCCTTTAGAACTTATTTATATTATGTATGCTGGATTTTTGATTTTTGAGTGCATGCTGAAAATTCAAATATTTGAAAGGTTGAAGACGAAGTGTGGCGCGAGCGGGAGGAAGCCAGAGAGCGACGCGTGTATATTCCACTCACTCCGTTTCCAAACAGTAGAACATGCCAACTCAGTTGGTCAAGGCGTTGGTTTTCAAGGTTTGAGGGTCAGGTCCCCTGTTCGAACCATGTTGGGACCATTCTTTTACAAGTTTGCAATTTCTTCATATTTTTCATATTCTTTCATATTTTTAATATTTGCATGTTATTTTAATTTATTTTCATATTTTATTTCTGCATTAAAAATTCATCAAAAATTAATTTTCTTTTTACATCATTCTCATAAAATCTTTATTTAATTTAATAAATTAAAAAATATATTTTTGCATGCATATTTATTTTTATTTGTAATTTTGCATTTAAATCATTGTAAATTCATTTTAAATTATTAAATTGCATCCAAAAATCCCAAAAATTTATTTTAGCATGTTTACATTATTTCCAGCATGTCATATTTTTTCCAATTAAAAATTTGCATTTTTTCTAACATTTTCTCTTATCTCGATTTCATCATATTTTCCGATTTCTCGTTCGTTTCACAGGTTCTTCCAATTCGGACGTTTCTTTACTATTTTCATTTTATTTTCCAATAATGTAACTGTATATGGGATGTAATAGTTTAAAATTAGGTCTTTATTTTCCGCATTTTAAATTATGTATCTACCCCAAAGCCTTGTAATAGCGTAGGACATTTACCTTTCCGCATCTTTACTTTCCACAATTTACTTTCCGCACCCTATCAATTGCTAGTAACTAGGCGTGTATGGCAAGATAATAATGAACATAGCCCACTAATTTTAAAGATAAAATATCTGAAATCAACACACTCCTTTCACACATGCACCCTTAGGTAATTCTCTCGTTGCCTTACGATTACAAATGGTCATGTCCCTCGAACGTAGAGGTATCCTAGCACCGTTGCCTTCCAAACAAATCATCATAGTCCCTTCGATACAAAGATCATAAGACCCACGATGTCGCCTCCGAATACATGATCTTGACCCTCGATTGTCGCCTACGAAAAATGATGATAGTCCCTTCGAATGTGCTAGGATACTTCCTACAAGTTGCCTTCAATGACCATCCGATGTCCCTTCGAATGTCCCGCTTACATCCAACGAATGGAGCTACCTGCTAACTAATGGTACGGCTAGCGCTATTCTAAAGGAACGTAGAAGTATGAAAAACGACCAATTCTGAGTGGGTAAATAAGTCTCTTAGTTGCTTACTCTAAAACAAATGCTTTTCACACCACACACTCTTTTCAAAGTTCAAAATTCTTTTCAAAACAAAAACATTTCGAACACTTTGTATACACTCCTACATGAGTCATTACAAAGTCAAAGCGAAATGCTTTTTTTTTTCAAAACATTTTTTTAAACACACAGAAAGCAATTTTAAAAGGTAATCTAGAGCAACTAAGAGCCCGTAGATAACTACGGATGGAAAGGGGTGCTAATACCTTCCCTTTTCATAACCATTCTCCCGAACTCAGAATCTAAACGAAGGTATTTTTCTATACTTTTACCTTCCCTTAATTGGATAAAAATAAAAGTCGGTGGCGACTCTTGCTATCCGCACATTTTGATACAAAAAATCCTACAAAGTCAGTTCACCGTATTACAGAACTGGCGACTCTGCTGGGGATACGCCCTAAAAGAGAGAATTGCCTTAGGGATTTCTAGATAACCTTTAATGCTTTCTGTTTGAATTGTATGCTTTATCTTTAAGGGTTGCTTGGGTATTATATTTGTGGGGGATCCTACACCCGGATCCGGGTTTCCTTTTAGGTAAGTAGCATTAGATCATCGCGACCGTTAGACGTATAACTAAACGGTCAACATGATGGCTACGTTAGCGTGACACTTTGGTTGTCCCGATACTCTTCATTCCCAAGTTGAAGATAGTATTTGGCTTCTGCGTGGTGTCATCAAGCGCTAACTAAACTTTTAGAACCTTAATTGACCCATCTTAGCCATTAGAAGGTAGTGAGATGGCCGGCTTTGGTACAGACTAAGGTTGGTTGATACTGATGCTACGCCATTGAGATCGGACTTTGGGATATTTTCGATCGACCACTTGGCGTCGATTGAAATAAACGCCAGAAAGATCTATGATGTGAGATTCCTAGAACCCGGTTACTATTATAGGACAGGATGAACCAACTCAAACTTTTGGTGGGGTAATCACCTATACCTCATGCAAGCCTTAAACCTAGGCTCATTGTGTGAATTGTTTGTGTGTGCTAAACATGACATCATGACATCATCCGCATTGCATATCATTTCTAACTATTTCAAGGACCTAGGGATTTATCTTTGCTCTGCTTTTGTAGGAATTATGGCTTCTAGAAAGACTATCCGAATCAACTTCATGGGTATACCTTCTCACCAAAGAATTGGTTTCGAAATTCCACCATGCTCGGTTCATCAAAAGACATGGTTATCTACTCGAGTTGGTTATCTCCGTTTTGAAGAAGATATGATGCATGTCCTATTCCGTTCTTTGATCCAAACACCATTGCTTTACATTCCCCATTATCGTTGGTTCCTACCTTGGAAGAGTTCTCTAAGCTACTTGGGATACCTATTCTTGATCAAATGCCATTAACCGGTCTAGAAAAGGTTCCTAAGTACGAAGACATTGCATCAGCCTTACATCTTAAGTGTTCAGATATTGAAGCCAATTGGGAAACTAGAAGTGGAGTTAAGGGTTTACTTTCCAAGTTCTTAATCAAGAAAGCCCGAGAATTCCTCAAAGTTATGAGTTTCCATGCATTTGAGAACATTGTGGCCTTGCTAATTTATGGTTTGGTTCTATTTCCTAACTCGGATCAATTCATAGACATCAATGCCATCAAATTATTTCTTACCCGCAATCCTGTGCCTACCTTACTTGGAGATATCCTACATTCTCTCCACACTCGTACTACTAAGAAACAAGGAACTCTCATGTGTTGTATACCGTTACTTTCAAGGTGGTTTATTTCGCACCTTCCTCCATCAGTTTTGAAGAATGAACAAAGGTTGAGATGGTCTCAAAGATTGATGTCACTCTCTCATTCAGATATCCGTTGGAATCTTTTCTCTCAAAAGGACTTCACCTTCATCGAGCGTTGTGGAGAATTCCCTAATGTACCGCTACTTGGTATAAGGGGAGGTATTACTTACAACCCTTCTTTAGCTCCACGCCGTTTGGTTTTGCTCAAAAGATGGTCCACATGATATGCTTCTCCAAGATGTTGTGTTCGACTACAACCACGATCTCCAGAATTACCGACGAAGGTTCATACACGCTTGGAGCATGGTAAAGAAGACTGATACCAAGACTTTGGGGCACCAAAATCCCATTCCTTGGGAACCTTACCTCAAATGGGTGCGAGCTCGAGCTCAAAACCTCATGATGCCATTCACCCTGCTCTACCAGAATTATGGAACTGTTGCTATAGGTGACGACCTATATCGTTCTCCATCCTGACATGCCTACTGATTTTGAAGACTTGAAGAGATCCTGGATTCAGCTTAAGGAAGAGAGGGATACATTTGAAGCTCAGTGCTATGCAAGCGAGAAGAAAGTGCTAGAGTTGACAAAGCTACTTCACGAGGAGCGAAGCATCAACGCCTACATCGGCACCAAGAGGAAGCGCCCATGGGAGACTTAGAGCTTTAGGATGTTTATGTTTTCTTTTATTTTTGAACTATCTCTTGTACTTAAAAAGAAAAAAGAATAATAAAAGAGTACTAATAAATGTTTGTCCATTGCTTGTCTAACAAATTTAAATCTCTAAGGTCCTTGAAAACATTGCATTGCATTCGCATAAACATTGCATATCATAGCATAACATTGCATCACAGGTACATTGGAGATTGGTTTTCTCATTTGCTCGCTATTTATTTTAGTAAATGGCTCTCGAACAATGTCAAAGATCTCCAAGCTCGAATGCTGGGCCAGCAGATGTTTACCACTTGGTCCAAGGCCAAGAAGATCCAAGAAGCTCATCAGAAAGAAGAAGGTTGTTGGTCCTCAACATGGGCGACGCTACAAAGGTGGTCCTAAGAGAGTCACGGATAGAGCTCAAGGAAGTGTCAAGAAGGAGGATGAACAAAGTAACAAGGGTAATGGTGAAGGCCACTGAGCTTGAGAAGGACTATGATAATGGCCAATACTCGATGAGGATGACAAGTACAAGCAACTTGAAGACCGTCTGAATGTGGAAAACTCAAGATGTCCGGGCTGAATTTTGATGATCTAAGTCTTGTCCCAGTGTTGTGATTCCTCCCAAGTTCAAAGTTCCTACATTTGCTAAGTATGATGGCATGTCTTGCCCTAAGTGCATTTGAAGTCCTATGTCCGTAAGATCAATCCCCACACCGATGATGAAAGTTGTGGATGCACTATTTCAAGAGAGCTTGTCCGAACTCGGTTGGAGTGGTATTATCACCAGAGAATGATCGTATCCGTACTTGGAGTGACTTAGGATGCTTTCACACACAATATGTACAATGTGAATTGACACCCACTGCATGCAACTACAAAGCATGTCTATGGGTCGCGATGAGAAGTTCAAGGAGTATGCTCGAAGTGGAGAGATTTAGCAGTGAGTTCAACCACCCTTGTCCAATAGGGAGTTGGTTGATATGTTTATGGGGACACTAACAGCCCATTCTTCAATCATCGATTGGAAACTCTTCATCCGGATTCACCGAATGATATTGACAGAGCGTATCGCGGTATCAAGAGTGGAAAGATCGATAGAGACATCTTCAAATCTGCAAGAGATCTTTGGTGGTAAGAAAGAAGTTAATGTTGTGTATGGTCGAAAAGCCGAGCCAAGACCGACCGCTCAATCTGTGGGGCCAGATCTCCAATCCTACATCAAGACAACCTCAGACAACGCACGTAGCCGTAACGCCACGAAGACAAGATTAAGATCAACATGCCATTGTCGCAAGCCTTACAAAACATGTTGAACGCAGAGTGATAACCTTGAGGATCCTCCTCGAATGTCAACACTTCCTCTAAGTACAATCCAAATGCTAAGTGTGCTTACCATTCCAATAGCCCAGGCACGATCGACAATTGTTGGGCTCAAGAACAAAATTCAAGACATGATTGAAGCTAAGCGGATCGAGTTTGACCCTCCGCTGAGACTCGAATGTGATCAACGCCTATGCCTAACCATGACAAGGGTTCCAATGTGTTGGTGACGATACTTATGTTTTCAACATAGATGACTTGACCATTCCTCCGATGATTAAGAAGAATTTGTTGCAAGGTGTCAATCCAGATGCCCAGAGAATTGTTGTTGTGCCCATCCGCACTGATGGTTGTGCTTGGTTGAGAAGACGTGTTCAAGGTATGATGAATAACCGTGAGATACTATTTCTAAAACCACCGTGCGTGTGTGAAGAAATGTCTAAGTTGAAGATTGACAATGCGAATGAAACTGCATCATGTGGGATACCTTGGGACAGCCAAGTGGAAAATATGATTACATGGTGAAGTACATGTCTCGATAGTTACAAGATTCCTATTGAAGATGTTAAGGCGACGGATGGGGTGACGATTTCCCAAAAGACTATGCTGATGTTAACACTATAAGGATTACCTCTGCTGATCCTGTGCCTAGAGTGGCACCTCTCATCATTACTTCTCCAAGACCAGTTCCATATTCCTCTGACAAGGCTATCCCTTGGAATTATGGAGCTGATGTCTACTATCATGGTGTCAAGCAAGACCCTCTGACCATTGAAGATCTTACTATTGAAGCTACCACTCCTGACATTGACAACATCACCGGATCTAGTAAGGTGACCGAACCGAAGGGTATTCTCTCCGATATCTCCTCCAAAGACACCGACTCCACCGCATTCCACTATTCAATCCATTCCCCAAGCTAGAGGAAAGAACCAGGACTCATCCCGCTCAACCGTAGTACCAAAGGAAGTTATCAAGATACCCAAACAAGAAATGGAGGAAATTCAAGATTATCAAGAAGAGCGACTACAATGTTGTGGAACAATGGGAGACTCCGTCCAAGATCTCCATGCTTGCTCGCTTTTATGCTCCGAGGCTCATGCTAACGCCTTGGTGAAGTTTTCAAGAATGCTCACGTGCCTCAAGACACTACTACCGATCAATTCAAGTTTGTATTGCTAGCCGGCCGCCAACAACGGCCTAGGTTTCTCGATGTCGATTTGACTCAGGAAAAAACATAACAAAGCCTTGCACATCTCGTTGAATGCAAGGGCACTACACTATCCATGTTTTGGTGGATAACGGTTCGCCTCGAATATCCTTCCAAGACCGCTTTTGATCGACTTGATGTCGAAGGGTTGGTTCGAGACCCGACATTATTGTGAGAGCTTTTGATGGTTCTAAGCGACGCTTGGAGAGCTCATCACAAAGTCGGTTCGGACTTTTGATTCTATTTTCTTTGTCATGGACATCCGTCCAGCTTATTCTTGCTTACTTGGACGCCTTGGATACATGGGGCGTACCTCTACTTTGCATCGAAACCAAGTACCCGTGAAAGGAAAGGTTGTCACAAGATGTGGTGAAGAAGAGTATATGGTCATCATCTCGCAATGTCCGATATCTTGAGATGGAAGGAATTCTTCGAGACTCCCGTCAAGCTTTTGAAACAATACCCAGTCATGCCTGACTCTCCACCCCGGTTACACAAGTCCGCCTAGGATGGCCTCTCCGAAAGATGCTCAAGCCGTCAAGAAGGTAGTTCTATTGGGGTCACTCCTAATCTTCCTTTCAAATTTGACAAGACCGGTTTAGGCTTCACCATCAAGGGTCGAAGATGATACGCCGCGGACGTGCCGCCAACTTCCTTTCCGCTTAGCCGTAGTGGAATCCATGCTAGAAGACAACGACAACGACTTCGACATCGCCAGTGGATCTTCCCAACTCCGCATAATGGGCTCAAGAATTGGAAGACCAAGACGCTATACCAATCTCCTTTAGTCGAGTAATTGCTTTTGTTTTGTTTTGCTTTTCGATTTCTTTATGTTTTGAACAATAAACTTTGAAAGCCTAGTGCCTTGCCCGGGCATCATGGCTCGCTTATGAGGGTTATTATCCGTCGTTATGTATTTTCATTCAATAAATCATTGGACTTTTGCATTCAATTGTGTTTTCTTTCTTTACTTTATCACCCCTTCAAAAGGCTATGTGTTTTACACACACCCACGTGATACACCGCGTAATCACTCCGAATCTCAATATACTATGCTAGTGCTAAATATGACTTCGATAATCCGATCTACCAAGCCAAGACGAAAGTGAGGAAGATTGTGAAGTGCCGGAGAACTTGCCGATCTGCTACAAGAAGAAGAGCGAGTTATACAACCACACGAAGAGCAAGTGAGGTTGTGAATTTGGGTATCGACGAAGATGTAAAAGAGATCAAGATAGGAGCGGTCTTGAGAACAGTGTTAAAGAAAGGTTGGTTCTGATGCTACGAGACTATATTGAGGTTTTGCTTGGTCATACGAAGACATGCCGTGGTTGGACATTGATATCGTGGTACACCGATTCCGACAAAAGAAGGTTTTTCCTGAAAAGGTTCGTCAGATACGTCCCGAGATGTCGAGAAAATCAAAGTCGAAGTTATGAAACAATTCAACGCCGTTTCTTAGTCACCTCTTATCCCAAAGGTTGTAAATGTGGTACCCGCAAGAAGGATGGCAAAGTACGAATGTGTGGATTACGAGATCCGAACAAAGCGAGTCCGAAAGACGATTTCCACTTCCTCATATTGATGTTCGTTGACAACACCGCCAAAGATAAGGTTTTCCTTCATGGATGGTTTCTCCTACATAATCGATCAAAATGGCTCCCAAGACATGGAGAAGACTACCTTTGTTACACAATGGGGCACTTTCTTCGCTTATGTCGCTCGGATCAAGAACGGGTGCCACTTATCGCGTTATGGTGACATTATTTCATGACATGATTCATCACGAGATAGAGGTCTACGCCGACGACATGATAGGTCGATCACGATCAAGAAGAACATCTCGATCATGCGAAACTATTTGACAAGTTGAAGAAGCATGACTAAGACTTAATCCTAACAAGTGCACCTTTGAGTCGATCCCGAAAACTCCTAGGGTTTGTTGTCGGAAAAGGTATTGAGGTTGACCCGCCAAGGTTAAAGTTATTCAAGAGATGCCAGCCCCGCACCGAGAAGGAAGTCGAGGTTTCGGGCCGATTGAATTACATTGCCGATTCATTGCACACCTAATCGCTACTTGTGAGCCAATCTTCAAGTTACTTAAGAAAGATCAAGTGGTGGAATGGAACGACGATTGCCGATCGCTTTGACAAAATCAAGGAGTACCCATGTAATCCTCCTATCCCGATGCCGCCCAAGGAAGACCTCTTATCATGTACTGACGGTTTTAGAGAATTCAATGGGGTGTGTGGGCAACATGACGAGTCTGGTCGAAAAGAGCATCCAATATACTACCTTAGCAAAAGTTTACCGATGTGAAACAAGATACTCACAACCGAGAAAACTTGCAACGCTTTGGCTTGTCACGATTAAGACAAGATATGTTGACTCACACTACCTTGTTGATTTCAAGATGGATCCGATAAAATACATATTTGAGAAACTAGCTCTCTCCGAAGAATAGCAAGATGGCAAATGATCTTGACCGAATATGACATCCAAAGACACTTCTCGTAAAGCGATCAAAGGAAGTGTAGCCGATCATTTGGCTCACCAAGTCGTAGATGACTATCACCATGCGCTCAATTTCCGCATTGAAGATGTTTTACTAGTTACAGATTGAAGAACCGTGCCTGCATTTAAGGACCGAACAAGGATCCCGATGGACCATGGTCTTCGATGGAGCCTCAAACGCACTTGGCAATGGCATTGGCGCCATCATCACATCCCCTACAAAGCGGACACACGCTTTCACCGCCAGATTATGTTTCGCTGCACTAACAACATGGCCGAGTACGGTTGCATCATGGGTCTTAAAGTCGCTATTGACTTAAGAATCAAGTTCTTACAAGTGTATGGAGACTCAACTTTAGTGATCACCGACATGGAGTGGATACGAAGCATCCGAATCTGCTCAGACGAGAGCATGTTCCGAGTTTGATCCCCTACCAAGAGATTACTTTCAATCATATTCCACGAGAAGAGAATCGCCATGACGATTAGCTACTATGTCGCCTATGTTCAAGGTCGGGACAACGAGGCTCCCCATCATCATTGAGAAGTTCGACGAACCAAAGATTGTTATGAGCTTGACGCAAGAGAGACCTTGGTACTATGACGGAAGAGGTATCTTGAGACTGGAATATCCGCAGGGCATCCGTCAATGATAAGAAGTTCATGAGAAGATTTGCATCCAAATTTTTCCTCAAGAACGCATCTTATACAAGCGCAACCACGATCTGCTTACTACCGTAGACCAAAACAAAGAATACGTATCATGGAAGAGTTACACGAAGGCGATTTGGTACCCATTCCAAAGGACATACCATGGCTAAGAAGATTTTGAGAACAAAGTTACTATTGGTCCACCATGGAACCGATTGTCACCGCTATGCTCGATCTTGTCACAAGTGCCGATTATGCCGACAAAGTACACGCACCTCCAAAGACTGAATGTTTTAACTTCTCCTTGGCCTTTGCAATGTGGGCATTGACATGATTGGAGAAACTGCCCATGCTTCCAATGGACATCATTTCATCCTGTGGCAATTGATTACTTTACCAAGGGAAGCACTGTCAGATCACCAAGATAGTAGTAGCTCGATTCATCAAGCACAATCTTATCTCGTCGATATGGCATCCGAAAGGATTATCACGATAACGGCTCTAACCTCAACAACAAGATGATCACCGAACTCGCACGCAGCTCAAGATCAAGCATCACAATTCTTCTCCTTATCGGCCTAAGATGAATATGGAAGCCGCCAAACAAAACATTAAGAAGATTATACGTAAGATGACTGTGACTTACAAGGATTGGCATGAGATGTTACCATTTGCTTCTTCATGGTTATCGACTACTACGAACATCCACAGTGGGCGAATCTCTCTCTCAGGTATGGAAGCCGCCTTACCCATCGAGGTCGGATACCTCAACCGTAGTCCTCCAGAGGCAAATTTAGGCGAAGACGATTGGGTCCGATCATTGACCAGATCAACTTGATTGATGAGAAACGATCATCATCCGCCATGGATGATTTATCGTAAAACGAATGATCAGAGCATTTAATAAGAAGGTCAAGCACCGAGTCTATCAGGTTGGTGACCTAGTGTCATACCCCAAAATTTGCCCTCCATCTACTCAAGAGATTTCATACATCCATACTCAAGGATTCCTCAAGAGTTTATCAGACAAACTCTCTCTTAGACAATCAACCCAAACTAGGGTTTGGTATCTCTCAAGTCAAGATGGATTTCCAACATCTCCAATGGCCTTCATGCCTCCTCATATGCTTCAAAGATTCTCCATGTCAAATTCCAAGCCTCACAAGTCAAGTTTCGTGCAATTGCTCGATGGTCGAAAATCGTGTATTGGACAAAAGTCAATGTGGTCAACATACACCAAACTTCGATTTTTGGTCAACATCCTCATTTTGAAGTTACATTCATCATTTGATCAAGGGTTGATCATGATTCATCAAGAAAACTCAAGATTTGCTCAAAAGTCAAACTTTCTAAATTAGGGTTTCTAGTGAAAAGTCAATCGAACTTTGACCGATCATAACTTTTCATACTTTCTCGTAAATTTTCCACCACCTCTTGTTTTGAAGGAAATTCAATTTCTACAACTTCATGTCTCACAAGAATGTCCAAAAATGCTTCATTTGAGAGGTATAGCTCAAAACATTACAGGTCATTTTCAAAGTCAACAAAAAGTCAACTTTTTTATTTTGAAGATATATTGAGCATGGTAACTCCAATTGAGATGAAAACAAAGACATTGTTTAGAGGACTCTTAGAGCTTTCCAAAAAGTCCAAGAACACTCAAAAATATGGAAAATTGAGCAAGATACCCCATTCACAACTTGGGCAATTTTGAAAGAATGCACAAAGAGAGATACTTCAAAAAATCAAATCTTTTGCAAATGGGCTTACTTTTTCTTCATCCAAACTTATTCCTCATGCAATTAGGAATGTCCAAGCCCAATGCCATGATTTTCTATTTTATTTTCCTATTTATTTGGAATTTATTCATTTAAATACAAATTAATTTGAAAAATAAAATATAAAATCAAAATTAATTGAAAGATTGATTTTTATTGCTTGCTTGTGATCCAATTAACCCATAAATGCCAGCAATTTCGAAATTGGATCAAATATGGGAAGATTAGATTGAAATTGGACCAAAGTTTGAAAATTTGATTTCATGAAAAAATCAAAATTGATTTCCATTGATTATTGATCAAATCTTTCCAAAACAATGCCAAATCCATCCAAAGATATATACTTGATGCATACCAACCGCAAGAGGACGAAAAATTGCTCCAAGAACCCTAACCTAAAGTCAAAATTTTGCACTTGAAGCAACCAACCGTAGTTTTGCTTCGATTCACCAATTCCAAGCCTTCCATTGTGTTCCTTGAGGCTTTCGAATCGATCCAATCTTACAACTCTCAAAACATCAAGAATGAGAGAACACGATTTCGGTTTGTCATACTTTTTCAAAATTCGATTCTATCATTCATGCACTTTTAACATGTTTCGTGGTTTGTTTTGTGTTTAGATGGAAGTTTTGCTTTCTCGCATAGTTTGATTGAATTTTCATGGCCTAATCGTAACTTACCATAACTAGGGTTCCATGGTTCAATTGGGATCTCACTAAATGGACAAATTAATACCACCATCATGTTTAGAATGATGAATCCAATCGAACCATGCCTTTGAATTGAATTTATATTGGATTTTAGAATTTGATAGTAGGAAGCCGACGCTAGCTTTTCAAAATTCAAATGGAGAAGATGAAGATCTTCGTGTTCTTGGTTCCTGTGAATCGAGTTCTTTAAACGATCGCTTCAACTTTCAAACACCAAATGACAAGTGGCATAGTGGTTAAGGCGCTAGCTGTTGGAGATGCTCTCATAACACATGGCTCGAACCACCAGGACCATTCTTTTTTCTCTTTTCACAAATTTATATTTTCTAATATATTTTCATATTTTCTTTATTTTAATATTTTCATGTTATTTTAATTTTTCACAATTTTATTTTGCATCAAAAATTACCAAAACATTTTATTCTTTTGCATTATTTTCATAAAATCTTTATTTAATTTAATAAAATTAAAAACATATTTTTGCATGCATATTTATTTTTATTTATATTTTGCATTTAATTCACTTTTAATTGCATTTTAATTATTAAATCTTTTCTAAAAATCCCAAAAATATTTTAGCTTATTTATCTTATTTCCAGATGTAGTAATTTTCATATTAAACTTGCATTTTTCTAACATTTTTCGCTTTTCATCATATTTCCGATTTTCTTATTCTTTCACAAAGTTGTCTGATTCGGACGCTTTTTTTATCATTCTATTTTTCCAATAATGTAATTGCTCATGGGATGTAATAGTTTAATTTAGGACTTTATTTTCCGTGATTTTAAATTATGTATCCGCCCAGCCATGTAATAGCGTAGGTTTTACTTTCCCACCTTTACATTTCCGCTTTTACATTCCGCATTTTAATTTCCGCACCTTATAAATTGCTAGTAACTAGGCGTGTATGGCAAGATAATAAATTGAACATAGCCCACTAATCTTCAAGATAACATATTCAAATCAACACACTTCTTCACACACGCACCCTTAGGGTAATTCTCTCGATGCCTTCGATTCAAATGGTCATGTCCTCGAACGTAGAGGTATTCTAGCACCGCGCCTTCCAAACAAATCATCATAGTCCCTTCGATACAAAGATCATAGACCCACGATGTCGCCTCCGAATACATGATCTTGACCTCGATTGTCGCCACGAAAATGATGATAGTCCCTTCGAATGTGCTAGGATACTTCCTACAAGTTGCCTTCGATGACCATCCGATGTCCCTTCGAATGTCCCGCTTACATCCAACGAATGGAGCTACCTACTAACTAATGGTATGGCTAGCGCTATTCTAAAGGAACGAGAAGTACAACAAAACGACCAATTATGAGTGGGTAATAAGTCTTTAGTTGCTCGCCTATCAAATGCTTTTCACACCACACACTCTTTTTCAAAGTTCAAACTTTTCAAAACAAAACATTTCCAACACTTTGTATACACTCCTACATGAGTCATTACAAAGTCAAAGCGAAATGCCCTTTTCAAAACATTTTGTCAAACACACGTAAAGCAATTTTAAAAAGTGATCTAGAGCAACTAAGAGCCTGAGATAACTACGGATGGAAAGGGTGCTAATACCTTCCTTTTCATAACCATTCTCCTAACTCGTAATCTAACGAAGGTCTTTTCTATTACTTTTACCTTCCCTTAATTGATAAAATAAAAGTCGGTGGCGACTCTTGCTATCCGCACATTTGGATACAAAATCCTACAAAGTCAGCTTCACCAGACATGTAATCCTGGGAGGTACCCTTAAAAGAGAGAATTGCCTTAGGGATTTCTAGATAACTTTTATTGCTTTTTGTTTGACTTGTATGCTTTATCTTTAAGGGTTGCTTGGGTATTATATTGTTGGGGATCCTACACCGATCCGGTTTTTAGGTAAGTAGCATTAGATCATCGCGACCGCTAGACGATAACCGCGGTCAACATGATGGCTACGTTAGCGTGACACTTTGGTTGTCCCGATACTCTTCATTCCCAAGTTGAAGATAGTATTTGGCTTCGTGGTGTCATCAAGCGCTAACTAAACTTTTAGAACCTTAATTGACCCATCTTGGCCATTAGAAGGTAGTGAGATGGCCTTTGGTGTAGACCAAGGTTGGTTGATACCGATGCTACGCTCATTGAGATCGACTTTGGGACATTTTCGATCGACCACTTGGCCGTCGATTGAAATAAGCGCCTACGAGAAAGATCGATGATGTGAGATTCCTAGAACCCACTATTATAGGACAGATGAACCAACTCAAACTTTTGGTGGGTAATCACCTATACCTCATGCAAGCCTTAACCCTAGGCTCATTGTGTGAATTGTTTGTGTGCTAAACATGACATCATGACATCATTCGCATTGCATATCATTTCTAACTATTTCAAGGACCTAGGGATTTATCTTTGCTCGCTTTGTAGGTGTTATGGCTTCTAGAAAGACTATCCGAATCAACTTCATGGGTATCCCTTCTCAACTCAAAGAATTGGTTTCGAAATTCCCACCATGCTCGCCCATCAAAAGACATGGTTATCTCTTGATTTGGTTATCTCCGGTTTTGAAGAAGATATGATGCATGTCCTATTCCAGCTTCTTGATCCAAACACCATTGCTTTACATTTCCAGATTATCGTTGGTTCCTACCTTAGAAGAGTTCTCTAAGCTACTGGGGTACCTATTCTTGACCAAATGCCATTCACCGGTTTGAAAAGGTTCCTAAGTTCAAGACATCGCATCCGCTTTACACCTTAAGCGCCGGATATTGAAGCCAATTGGGAAACCAAGTGGAGTTAAGGGTTTACTTTCCAAGTTCTTAATCAAGAAAGCCCGAGAATTCTCAAAGTTATGAGTTTCCATGCATTTGAAAACATTGTTGCCTTGCTAATTTATGGTTTGGTTCTATTTCCTAACTCGGATCAATTCATAGATGTCAATGCCATCAAGTTGTTTCACCCGCAATCCAAGGCCTACTTTACTGGAGACATCCTACATTCTCTCCACACTGCACTACTAAGCGACAAGGAACTCTCATGTGTTGTGTACCGTTACTTTCAAGGTGGTTTATTTCGCACCTTCCTCCATCAGTTTTGAAGAATGAACAAAGGATGAAGTGGTCTCAAAGACTAATGTCACTCTCTCATTCAGATATCCGTTGGAGCCTTTTCTCTCAAAAGGACTTCACCTTCATTGAGCGTTGTGGAGAATTCCCCAATGTACCACTCCTTGGTATAAGGGGAGGTATTACTTACAACCCTTCTCTAGCTCTACGTCAGTTTGGTTTTGCCCGAAGAGATGGTCCACATGATATGCTCCTCCAAGATGTTGTGTTCGACTACAACCACGATCTCCAGAATTACCGACGAAGGTTTATACACGCTTGGGGCATGGTAAAGAAGACTGATACCAAGACTTTGGGGAACCAAAATCCCATTCCTTGGGAACCTTACCTCAAATGGGTGCGAACTCGAGCTCAAAACCTCATGATGCCATTCACGCCTGTTCTACCAGTAATTATGGAACCTGCTATAGGTGACGACCTATCGTTCTCCATCCCGACATGCCTACTGATTTTGAAGACTTGAAGAGATCCTGGATTCAACTTAAAGAAGAGAGGGATACCTTTGAAGCTCAGTGCTATGCAAGTGAAAAGAAAGTGTAGAGTTAACCAAGCTACTTCATGGGGAGCGAAGCATCAACACCTACCTCGGCACCAAGAGGAAGCGCCCATGGGAGACTTAGAGCTTTAGGATGTTTATGTTTTCTTTTATTGCTTTGAACTATCTCTTGTACTTAAAAAGAGAAAGAATAATAAAGAGAGTACTAATAAATGTTTGTTCATTGCTTGTTTAACAAATTTAAATCTCTAAGGTCCTTGAAAACATTGCATTGCATTCGCATAAACATCGCATAGCATAGCATAACATTGCATCACAGTACATTGAGATTGGTTTTCATTTGCTCGCTATTTATTTTAGCGTAAATGGCTCTTGAACAGATCACAAAGATCTCCGTGCTCGTAATGCCTGGCCAAAGAATGTTTACCAACTTGGTCCAAGGCCAAGAAGATTTGAAGAAGCTCATCAACAAGAAGAAGAAGGTTGTTGGTCTCCTCAACATGGGTAGACGCTTCAAAGGGGTCTAAAAGTGGTCACGGATCGAGCTCTCAAGGAAGTGTCCATACCAAGGAGTACCAAGGGTGATGAAGGTGATCGCGTGAGCCAAAGAAAGGAGGAGAGGACCACTGATTATAGCCAACACTGATGAAGATGACAAGTACAAACAACTGAAGACCGTCTCAATGCTGTGGAAAACTCAAGATGTCCGGCTGAACTTTGATGATCTAAGTCTTGTTCCCTGTGTTGTGATTCCTCCCAAGTTCAAAGTTCCAACTTTGCCAAGTATGATGGCATGTCTTGTCCTAAGTCGCATTTGAAGTCCTATGTCCGTAAGATCAATCCACACCGATGATGTAAAGTCAGGATGCACTATTTTCAAGAGAGTTTGTCCTAACCCGCTTGGAATGGTACTATCGCCAGAGAATGACCGATCCGACTTGGAGTGATTTACTGATGCTTTCTACGCATGATGAGTACAATGTCGAATTGACACCCACTCGCATGCAACTACAAAGCATGTCTATGGGTCGTGATGAGAAGTTCAAGGAGTATGCTCAAATGGAGAGATCTAGCAGCGTAGTTCAACCACCCTTGTCCAATAGGGAGTTGGTTGATATGTTTATGGGAACACCGACAGTCTTCTTCAATCATCCGATTGAAATTCTTCATCCGGATTCACCGAGTTGATATTGACAAAGCGATTGAAGTTGGTATCAAGAGGGAAGATTCATGTAGAGACATCTTCAAATGCGCAAGAGATCCTTGGTGCTAAGAAAGAAGCTAATGTGTATGGTCGAAAAGTCGAGCCAAGACCGACCGCTCAATCTATGGGGCTTGTGATCTCCAATCCTACATCGCCCAACCTCACGAGACAACACGCAGAGCCGAACGCGCCACGAAGATAGCCATTTAAGATCAACATGCCATTGTCGCAAGCCTTGCAACACATGTTGAACGCAGAAATGACACTTGAGGGATCCTCCTCGAATGTCAACACTTCCTCTCCAAAGTACAATCCTAATGCTAAGTGCGCTTACCATTCCAACAGCCTGTGGCACCTAATCGACAATTGTTGGGCTCAAGAACAAGATTCAAGATATGATTGAAGCTAAGCATTGAGTTTGATCCTCCGCTGAGACCGAATGTGATCAACGCGCCTATGCCTAACCATGACAAGAGTTCCAATGTCACAGGACGATACTTATGTTTTCAACATAGATGACTTGACCATTCCTCCGATGACTGTTAAGAAGAATTTGTTGCAAGCCGTGTCAATCCAGATGCCCAAAGAATTGTCGGTGCCCTCTCTACCGATGGTTGTGCTTGGTTGAGAAGACGTGTTCAGGTATGATGGACAACCGTGAGATACTATTTCTCAAACCACCGTGCGTAAGTTGTGTGAAGAAATGTCTAAGTTGAAGATCGACAATGCGAACGAAAACCATCTGTGTGGGATACCTTGGGGCAGCCAAGTGGAAAGTATGATTACATGGTGAAGTACACTGTCTCGATAGTTACAATATTCCTATTGAAGATGTTAAGGCACCGGACGGGCGATGATTTCAAGACTATGCCGATGTTAACACAATAAAGATTTCCTCTCACGATCCTCGTGCCTGTGGTGGCACCTCTCATTATCACTTCTCCAAGACCAGGCCATATTCCTCCGACAAGGCTATCCCTTGGAATTATGGAGTCGATGTTTACTATCATGGTGTCAAACAAGACCCTCCGACTATTGAAGATCTTTATCAAGTTTCTATTCCCGACATTGACAACATCACCGGATCCAAGAAAGTGACCGAACCTAAGGGTATTTTCTCTAGAGATCTCTCCTCCAAAGACACTACGACTCCAACTCGCATTCCGCCTACTCAATCAATATCCCACTAGAGGGAAAGAACCAAGGACTCATCCCCGCCAACGAAGTACCAAAGGAAGTTGTCAAGACACCTCCAAACAAGAAATGGAGGAAATTCAAGATCATCAAGAAGAGTGATTACAATGTTGTGGAACAATGGGACAGACCGTCCATGATATCCATGCTTGCTCGCTTGTGCTCGAGGCTCATGCTAACGCTTGGTGAAATTTCTCAAGAATGCTCATGTGCCGCAAGACACTACCACCGACCGCAAGTTTGTATTGCTAGCCTGGCTGCCAACAACGCCTAGGCTTCTCGATGTCGATTTGACTCGCCGAAAGAAACATAACAAAGCCTTGCACATCTCTGAATGCAAGGGCACTACACTGTCTCATGTCTTTGTGGATACCGTCTCGCCAATATCCTTCAAGATCGCTTTGATCGACTTGATGTCAAGGGTTGGTTCGAGACCCGTGATATTACGTGAGAGCTTTTGATGGTTCTAAGCGTGCTTGGAGAGCTCATCATCTGTTAAAGTCGGTTCCCACTTTTGATTCCACTTTCTTTGTCATGGACATCCGTCCAATTTTACTCTTGCCTACTTGGACGCCTGGATACATGGGCCATTCTACCTTGCATCGTGTCGAACTACCGGTGAAAGGGAAGGTTGTCAAGATGTGGTGAAGAAGAATATATGGTCACCATCTACATCATTCCGATACTCGAGATGGAGGGTGAATTTTTGAACGCCTTCAAGCTTTTGAAACAATACCCAGTCATGCCTGTGACTCTCCCTCACCCCGAGGTTACACCACCGCCGAGGATGGCCTCTGAAAGATGCTCAAGATGTTGAAGAAGGTAGTTCTATTTGGGGACAGCCCCGATCTTCCGCTCAAATCGACAAGACCGGTTTAGGCTTCACCATCAAGGGTCAAGATGATACGCCGCGAACGTGCCGCCAACTTCCCTTCCGCATCGCCGAGTGGAATCCATGCTATAGAACGACGACGACTTCGACATCGCAAGTGGATCTTCCCAACTCCGATCATGGGCTCAAGAATTGGAAGACCAAGACGCCATACCAATCTCCTTTAGTCGAGTAATTGCTCTTGTTTTGTTTTACTTTTCGTATTTCTTTATGCTTTGAACAATAAACTTTGAAAGCCTAGTGCCTTGCCCGGGCATCATGGCTCGCTTATGAGGGTTATTATCCGTTGTTTATTTTCATTCAATAAATTCGCTGGACTTTTGCATTCAATTGTTTGTTTTCTTTCTTTACTTTATCACCACTTCAAAAGCTATGTGTTCTTACACACACCCACGTGATACACTGCAGAATCACTCCGAATCTCGTTAATAACAACTATGCTAGTGCTAAATATGACTTCGATAATCCGATCTACCAAGCCAAAAACGAAAGTGAGGAAGATTGTGAAGTGCCAGGAGAACTTGATCACAAAGAAGAAGAGCGAGTTATACACCACACGAAGAGCAAGTTGAGGTTGTGAATTTGGGTACCGCGAAGAGTAAAAGAGATCAAGATAGGAGCGGGTCTCGAGAGCAGTGTTAAAGAAAGGTTGGTTCAGATGCTACGAGACTATGTTGAGGTTTTTGCTTGGTCGTACGAAGACATGCCTGGTTTAGACATTGATATTGTGGTACACCGATTGCCAACAAAAGAAGGTTTTTCCAAAGGAAATGTAGGTTCGTCAGATGGTCCCGAGATGTCGAGAAAATCAAAGCCGGGTTATGAAGCGTTCAACGGTTTTTAGTGTCACCTCTTATCCCCAGTGGGTTGCAAATGTGGTACCCGTACCCAAGAAGGATGGTAAAGTACGAATGTGTGTGGATTACAGAGATCTAAACAAAGCAAGTCCGAAAGATGATTTTCCACTTCCTCATATTGATTTTCTGGTTGACAATACCGCCAAGATAAGGTTTTCCTTCATGGATGGTTTCTCCGTTACAATCGATCAAAATGGCCTCAAGACATGGAGAAGACTACTGTTACACAGGGGCACTTTCGCTACAAGGTCATGCCGCTCGGATCAAGAACGCGGGCGCCACGATCGTCGCTATGGTAACATTATTTCATGACATGATTCATCACGAGATAGAGGTCTACGCCGATTTACATGATAGCTCGATCACGCATCAAGAAGAAAATCTTGAGCATCTGCGTAAATTGTTTGATAGGTCAAGAAGCAGGTCGAGACTTAATCCTAACAAGTGCACCTTTGAGTCGATCCGAAAACTCTTAGGGTTTATTGTCGCTGGAAAAGGTATTGAAGTTGACCATGCCAAGGTTAAAGCTATTCAAGAGATGCCGCCCGCGAGAAGGAAGTCGAGGTTTCGCCGATTGAACTACATCGCTAGATTCATTGCACACCGATCGCTACTTGTGAGCCAATCTTCAAGTTACTTAAGAAAGATCAAGTAGTGGAATGGAACGACGATTGTCGATCGCTTTTGACAAAATCAAGGAGTACCCATGTAATCCTCCTATCCTAATGCCACCACCAAGGAAGACCTCTTATCATGTACTGAAGTGTTAGAGAATTCAATGGGTGTGTGGGGCAACATGACGAGTCTGGTCGAAAAGAGCATGCAATATACTACCTTAGCAAAAGTTTACCGATCGTGAAACAAGATACTCACACCGAGAAAACTTGCAACGCTTTGGCTTAATCGTCACACTAAGACAAGATATGTTGACTCACACTACCTTGTTGATTTCAAGATGGATCCGATAAAATACATATTTGAGAAACCAGCTCTCCGAAGAATAGCAAGATGGCAAATGATCTTGACCGAATATGACATCCAAGACACTTCTCGTAAAGCGATCAAAGGAAGTGTGGTAGCGATCATTTGGCTCATCAAGCCGTAGATGACTATCGCCTATGCAGTTCAATTTCCGATGAAGATGTTTTACTAGTTACCGATCAGAAGAACTGTGCCTGCACGAAGGACCCGAACAAGGATCCCGATGGACTATGGTCTTTGATGGAGCCTCAAACGCACTTGGCAATGGCATTGGCGCCATCATCACATCCTCGCAGGACATACGCCTTTCACCGCCAGACTTTGTTTCATTGCACCAACAACATGGCCGAGTACGGCGTGCATCATGGGTCTTAAAGTCGCTATTGACTTAAGAATCAAGTTCTTGCAAGTGTATGGAGACTCACTTTAGTGATCACCGACATATGCGAGTGGGATACGAAGCATCCGAATCTCATTCCGTATCAAGAGCATGTTCGAGTTTGATCCCTACTCAAGAGATTACTTTTGATCATATTCCCGAGAAGAGAATCGCTTGCACGATTAGCTACTATGTCGCCTATGTTCAAGGTCGATGGGACAACGAGGCTCCCCGATCATCATTGAGAAGTTTGACGAACCAACATTGTTATGAGCTTGACGCAAGAGAAACCTTGGTACTATGACGTGAAGAGGTATCTTGAGACTGAATATCCCGCAGGGCATCCGTTAATGATAAGAAGTTTATGAGAAGATTTGCATCCAAATTCTTCCTCAAAGAACGGCATCTTATACAAGCGCAACCACGACTTGTGCTTACTCCACTGTAGACCGAAAACAACAATACGTATCATGGAAGAGTTACACAAGGCTAATTTGGTACCCACTCTAGTGGACACACCATGGCTAAGAAGATTTTGAGAACAGTTACTATTGGTCCACCTTGAAGTCGATTGTCACCGCTATGCTCGATCTTGTCACAAATGCAAGATTTATGCCGACAAAGTGCACGCATCTCCAGACTCAATGTTTTAACTTCTCCTTGGCCTTTGCAATGTGGGGCATTGACATGATTGGAGAAATTAAGCCCACTTCCAATGGACATCGTTTCATCCTTGTGGCAATTGATTACTTTACCAAATGGGTAGAAGCGCCCTCAGCATTACCAAGAATGTTGTGGCTCGATTCATCAAACACAATCTTATCTGCGGTATGGCACTCCGAAAGGATTATCACGATAATGGTTCCAATCTCAACAACAAGATGATCAACTCTCATACGCAGCTCAAGATCAAGCATCACAACTCTTCTCCTTATCGGCCTAAGATGAATGGCGCAGGAAGCCGCCAACAAGAACATTAAGAAGATCATACGTAAGATGAAGTGACTTACAAAGATTGGCATGAGATGTTACCATTTGCTCTTCATGGTTATCGCGACTACAAAGACGAACATCCACTGGGCAACCCCTTCTCTCGATACGGTATGGAAGCCGCCTTACCCATCGAGGTTCGGATACCCTCAACCGTAGTCCTCCAGAGGCGAGTTAGGCGAAGACGATTGGGTCCGACTCGCCTTGACCGATTAACTTGATTGATGAGAAACGACTCGCATCCATCCGCCATGGATGATTTATCGAAACGAATGATCGAGCATTTAACAAGAAGGTCAAGCACCGAGTCTATCAAGTTGGCGATCTAATAGTCAAGCGCATCATTCTTCCACAAGGTGATCCTGTGGGCAAATGGACTCCCACCCATGAGGGACCGTTTGTAGTCAAGATGATTTTCCGGCGGAGCTATGATACTTAGCACCATGGATGGTGAAGACTTCCCACACCCTGTGAACGCAGACATAGTCAAAAAATACTACGCATAAAAGAGACCCGCTAGGTCGATTGGCCTAGGCAAAAATAAGGGCATCCTGGCGAACCAAAAGGTTCGGGCAAAAGTTAAGGATATATACAAAACATGTACACCCGGCAAGTCGAAAACCTGAAAAGGCGGCTTGGGCAAAAAAGGGTATCCCAGACTGAAACCCGAAAGGGCGGTCTAGGCAAAAGTTAGGGATTCAAGCGTACGACTATGTCTCTTCCAGATCACCTACTTCCAGACTACTATCAGCATTCAAGATTCAAATGGCGAAGATCAGTCTACTCACTTTCTACTGACAGCAAGGAGATGAGATAGTCGAAATATATGAGTACTAGCATAGTTGGAACTTAACAAGATTGTTTCCGCATAGCTTTTTACTTTTCTTGTGTACAAACTACTTGGCCATATGCCTCTTCAAATAAATGCAAGTTCTTTCTCTTTACAATTTTCACTGTTGTCGGTTGCAATAAGTCCAACGTTTGCTTTGAATGATTATACGCACTCGACAATAAAAATCTCTTTGCAAACATACGAAAAGTGAACATGCAAAAGTACTTACTACAGGTTCCAGGAATTGAGATGACGACGAAAGTCACCAATGCATTTCCCCACAGAGCATGATCCCCACAAAGGTGTCACTCACAACACACCTTCCCCAGCGGAATATACGTTAGTCCCCGAGCAAAGGATTCCAACCAAGCAAAGAACACCTCATCCCGTTAAGGTATTCATCTCCAGCGGACATTTCTCAATCCTCCCCCTTCTCCCCGGCAGCAGTATTCAGACATAAGACTTGGTCAGATAGTGCATCGGAGGAAACATACACCTTTTATTCCCCAGCCAGAGATTACAACGGGCTCCAGACTCTCCTAACCCAGTCTCTCAACGACCATCATATTCTCCAGCGAGATCTACACTCGGAATCCCCAGTAGAGCGCCTCCAAAATTTCCTCAGCAGGATCTACATACAAGGTCCCCAACGGATCGCCTCCCAGATTCTCCTCAGCAGGGTCTATGAGATCTCCAACAACGAGCTTCTCAATCTCTACCTTCCTCAACAATATCTAGGCCCAAGACTTGGTCAGATAGTGCATCGGAGGAATCCAGGGTATCTTTCTTCTCCTTCAAAAGCAGGGACTTCCACCTACTCAATTCCCCAAGCAGGAGTCAGAAATCTTCAAACTGAACATCTGCATCTTCTTCAAGATGGATATGTTTTGAAATATCACAACGTCAATCATTCATACATTTCTCATAAAGTCATAATTCATGCATAAGTCATTCATATACACTGTCATGCATCATACTTTGCATAAAACTAACCAATTTTCTATCAAAGTTCCTCTTGTTTTTTCCAAAACAGGTAAAAGTCACTTCTGACGCAAACAGGTCCAGGATTAAGCCCCGAATCGACGAGAAAACTATCTGAAAGACCGCCTTTGGTTGTCCTCCGACGACTGGTCCAGGATTAAGCCCCAAATCGACGGGAAAACTATCTGAAAGACCGTCCTTGGTTGTCCTCCGACGACTGGTCCAGGATTAAGCCCCGAACCGACGGGAAAACTATCCGAAGACCACCCGGTTATCCTCCGATAACGTGCAATGGATCAACACCGATGCACAACAGGAAGCTATCCACATTTTGCCAACTACAATCTCCTCGGAGTAATCAGCAAAGATTTATTCGATTCCGATTGTCAACAAGAACTACGAGTCTAGCGACGACTCGGTTGCCTTAGATGGCATCTTAAGCCCATCTCCGACTATTTGTCAACATCTCTTCACTTTCGTAATGCATATATGGTTAAAAATCAATACGGACCAATAACTTCATTTAAAGTGAACACGAAGTCTAACGACGACTTTGGATGGCATCTTAAGCCCATCTCCTCTCCGCTCAGAACATCTACGAGTCTAACATACGACTCACTCCCCAAAGATCGACCTTTCCAGATGGCATCTTAAGCCCATCTCCGTCGCTCTCCTATTAACAACCTTGAGTCTAGCGTGACGACTGTCCCCAGAAGTCTCCAACTTCTCCAAATGGCATCTGTAAGCCCATTCCCGCATCATCAGCCAATAGCGAGTGCAAATTTTCAGGTGTACTCGAGTGTTCAATCATCTTCTACCTTCAGGTCACGAAAGACAAGCGTGTCAATCTAACCCTCCAGTACAAGAAGATTGAACAGGGGCAGCTGTCATACCCCAAAATTTGCCCTCCATCTACTCAAGAGATTTCATACATCCATACTCAAGGATTCCTCAAGAGTTGATCAGACAAACTCTCTCCTAGACAATCAACCCAAACTAGGGTTTGGTATCTCTCAAGTCAAGATGGATTTCCAACATCTCCAATGGCCTTCATGCCTCCTCATATGCTTCAAAGATTCTCCATGTCAAGTTTCAAGCCTCACAAGTCAAGTTTCCTCAGGCAATTGCTCAGATGGTTGAAAATCGGGTGTATTGGACAAAAAGTCAACTGTGGTCAACATATCAAAACTTCGATTTTTGGTCAACATCCTCATTTTGAAGTTACATTCATCATTTGATCAAGGGTTGATCATGATTCATCAAGAAAACTCAAGATTTGCTCAAAAGTCAAACTTTCTAAATTAGGTTTCTAGGTGAAAAGTCAATCGAACTTTGACCGATCATAACTTTCTCATACTTTCTCGTAAATTTTTCCACCACCTCTTGTTTTGAAGGAAATTCATTTTCTACAACTTCATGTCTCACAAGAATGTCCAAAAAATGCTTCATTTGAGAGGTATAGCTCAAAACATTACAGGTCATTTTCAAAGTCAACAAAAAGTCAACTTTTTGTTTTGAAGATATATTGAGAATGGTAACTCCAATTGAGATGAAACTAAAGACATTGTTTAGAGGACTCTTAGAGCTTTCCAAAAAGTCCAAGAACACTCAAAAATGTGGAAAATTGAGCAAGATACACCATTCACAAGTTGGGCAATTTTGAAAGAATGCACAAAGAGAGATACTTCAAAAAATCAAATCTTTTGCAAATGGGCTTACTTTTTCTTCATCCAAACTTATTCCTCATGCAATTAGGAATGTCCAAGCCCAATGCCACGATTTTCTATTTTATTTTCCTATTTAATTTGGAATTTATTCATTTAAATACAAATTAATTTGAAAAATAAAATATAAAATAAAAATTAATTGAAAGATTGATTTTTATTGCTTGCTTGTGATCCAATTAACCCATAAATGCCAGCAATTTCAAAATTGGATCAAATATGGGAAGATTAGATTGAAATTGGACCAAAGTTTGAAAATTTGATTTCATGAAAAAATCAAAATTGATTTCCATTGATTATTGATCAAATCTTTCCAAAAACAATGCCAAATCCATCCAGCATATATACTTGATGCATACCAACTGCAAGAGGACGAAAAAATTGCTCCAAGAACCCTAACCTAAAGTCAAAATTTCGTGCACTTGAAGCAACTGGCAGCCGTAGTTTTGCTTCGATTCAGCCAATTCCAAGCCTTCCATTGTGTTCCTTGAGGCTTTCAGAATCGATCCAGACCCTTACAACTCTCAAAACCATCAAGAATTGAGAGAACACGATTTCGGTTTGTCATACTTTTTCAAAATTCGATTTCTATCATTCATGCACTTTTAACATGTTTCGTGGTTTGTTTTGTGTTTAGATGGAAGTTTGCAAGCTTTCTTGCATAGTTTGATTGAATTTTCATGGCCGGAATCAGAACTTACCATAGCTAGGGTTCCATGGTTCGAATTGGGATCTCATGAAATAGGACAAATTGGACAAAACGAATACCACCATCATGTTTAGAATGATGAATCCAATCGAACCATGCCTTTGAATTGAATTTATATTGCTTGTGCTGGATTTTAGAATTTGCAGGGGTCATAGCGTCGAAGGAAGCCGACGCTAGCTTTTCAAAAATTCAAATGGAGAAGATGAAGATCTTCGCGCGTGTTCTTGGTTCTCAGGAATCGAGTTCGTTTAAAACGATCGCGTTTCAACTTTCAAACACCAAATGACAAGTGGCCTAGTGGTTAAGGCGCTAGCTGTTGGAGATGCTCTCATAAGACACCGGTTCGAACCAGCCAGGGACCATTCTTTTTCCTCTTTTCACAAATTTATATTTTCTAACATATTTTCATATTTTCTTTTATTTTAATATTTTCATGTTATTTTAATTTCCTTTCACAATTTTATTTTGCATCAAAAAATTACCAAAACATTTTATTCTTTTTGCATTATTTTCATAAAAATCTTTATTTAATTTAATAAAATTAAAAAAACATATTTTTGCATGCATATTTATTTTTATTTATATTTTTGCATTCAATTCACTTTTAATTGCATTTTAATTATTAAATCTTTTCTAAAAAATCCCAAAAAAATATTTTAGCTTATTTATCTTATTTCCAGCATGTAGTAATTTTCTCATATTAAAACTTGCATTTTTCTAACATTTTCTCTTATTTCGTTTTCATCATATTTCCCGATTTTCTTATTCTTTCACAGGTTGCTCCGATTCGGACGCTTTCTTTTTATCATTCTATTTTTCCAATAATGTAATTGCTCATGGGATGTAATAGTTTAATTTAGGACTTTATTTTCCGCATTTTAAATTATGTATCTGCCCCAAAGCCATGTAATAGCGTAGGTTTTACTTTCCGCACCTTTACATTTCCGCTTTTACATTCCGCATTTTAATTTCCGCACCTTATAAATTGCTAGTAACTAGGCGTGTATGGCAAGATAATAAATTGAACATAGCCCACTAATCTTCAAGATAACATATTCTGAAATCAACACACTTCTTCACACACGCACCCCTTAGGGTAATTCTCTCTCGATGCCTTTCGATTCAATTGGTCATGTCCCTCGAACGTAGAGGTATTCTAGCACCGTCGCCTTCCAAACAAATCATCATAGTCCCTTCGATACAAAGATCATAGACCCACGATGTCGCCTCCGAATACATGATCTTGACTCTCGGTTGTCGCCTACGAAAAATGATGATAGTCCCTTCGAATGTGCTAGGATACTTCCTACAAGTTGCCTTCGATGACCATCCGATGTCCCTTCGAATGTCCCGCTTACATCCAACGAATGGAGCTACCTACTAACTAATGGTATGGCTAGCGCTATTCTAAAGGAACGTAGAAGTACAACAAAAACGACCAATTCTGAGTGGGTAAATAAGTCTTTTAGTTGCTCGCTCTATCAAATGCTTTTCACACCACACACTCTTTTTCAAAGTTCAAACTCTTTTCAAAAACAAAACATTTCCGAACACTTTGTATACACTCCTACATGAGTCATTACAAAGTCAAAGCGAAATGCCTCTTTCAAAACATTTTGTCAAAAACACGAAAGCAATTTTAAAAAGTGATCTAGAGCAACTAAGAGCCCGTAGATAACTACGGATGGAAAGGGTGCTAATACCTTCCCTTTTCATAACCATTCTCCCGAACTCAGAATCTAACGAAGGTCTTTTTCTGTTACTTTTACCTTCCCTTAATTGGATAAAAATAAAAGTCGGTGGCGACTCTTACTATCCGCATATTTGGATACAAAAATCCTACAAAGTCAGTTCACCGTATTACACCTAGTAGTCAAGCGCATCATTCTTCCACAAGGTGATCCCAGGGGCAAATGGACTCCCACCTACGAGGGACCGTTTGTAGTCAAGACAGTATTTTCCGGCGGAGCTATGATACTTAGCACCATGGATGGCGAAGATTTCCCACACCCTGTGAACGCAAACATAGTCAAAAAATACTACGCATAAAAAGACCCGCTAGGTCGACTGGCCTAGGCAAAAATAAGGGCATCCTGGCGAACCAAAAGGTTCGGGAAAAAGTTAAGGATATATACAAAACATGTACACCCGGCAAGTCGAAAACCTAAAAAGGCGGCTTGGGCAAAAAGGTATCCCTGGAAAAACCCGAAAGGGCGGTCTAGGCAAAAGTTAGGGATTTAAACGCGTCGACTATTTCTCTTCCGGATCACCTTCCGGACTACTATCACATTCAAGATTCAAATGGCGAAGATCGATTCACTCACTTTCTCGACAAGGAGATGAGATAGTTGAAATATATGAGTACTAGCATAGTTGGAACTTAACGAGATTGTTTCCGCATAGCTTTTTACCTTTCTTGTGTACAAAACTACTTGGCCATACGCCACATTTCAAGTAAATGCAAGTTCTTTCTCTTTACAATTTTCACTGTTGTCGTTTGCAATAAGTCCAACGTTTGCTTTGAATGATTATACGCACTTGACAATAAGAAGCTAATCACAAACATATGAAAAGGGAACATACAAAAGTACTTACTACAGGCTCCAGGGATTGAGATGACGACAAAAGTCACCAACACAACTTCCCCAGCAGAGCAAAAGGGAATCCACGAGCAGCAATTCCACTTGACCAAGCAATGTTACATCGATCTCCAAGCAGTAAACACCTCATCTCCAGTCAAGGTATTTATCCCCCAAGGGACATCCCTCAGTCCCTTCCTCTCTTCCCCAGCGGCAGTATCCAGACTCGAGACTTGGTCAGATAGTGCATCGGAGGAAACTACATCCTCATCCCCCAGCCAAAGATCACAACGGGATCCTGACTCTCCCAGCTCGGTCTCCCGGCAACTATCAATTGCTCTCCAGCGAGATCTACACTCAGAATCCCCAGTAGAGCGCTTCCTAAATCTCCTCAGCAGGGTCTATATATGAGATCCCCAACAACGAGCTTCTCAAATCTCTACCTTCCTCAACAATATCTAGGCCCAAGACTTGGTCAGATAGTACATCGGAGGAATCCAGGATATCTTTCTTTTCCTTCAAAAGCGGGGTTCTCACCTACTCAATTCCCCCATGCAGAAGTCAGAAATTTTCAAGCAGAGCATCCATGTCTTCTTCAAGATGGATATGTTTTGAAATACCACAACATCTATCATTCATACATTTCTCATAGAGTCATAATTCATGCATATGTCATTCATATACACTGTCATGCATCATACTTCGCATAAAACTAACCAATATTCTATCAAAGTTCCTCTTGTTTTCTCCAAAACAGGTAACAATCACTTCTACGCAACGGTCCAGATTAAGCCCCAATCGACGGAAAACTATCGAAAGACCGCCCATGGTTGTCCTCCGACGATGGTCGAGATTAAGCCCGAACCGACGGAAAACTATCGAAGACCCCTGGTTATCCTCCGATAACAGCAATGGATCAACACCGATGCACAACGGAAGCTATCCACATTTTGCCAACTACTATCTCCCTCGAGTAATCGGCACGAAGATTTATTCGATCCTTCTTATTATCAATGAACTATAGAGTCTAGCGTACGACTCAGTTGCCCTGGATGGCATCTTAAGCCCATCTCCGACTACTTGTCAACATTTCTTCACTTTCAGAATGCTGCATATATGGTTAAAAATCAATACAAACCAATAACTTCATTCAAAATGAACACGAAGTCTAACATACGACTCCCTCCGGATGGCATCTTAAGCTCATCTCCTCTCCTTTCCAGGAACGCCCACAGAGCCTAGCGTACAGCTCACTTTCCAGCAATCCTCCTGATATCAAGTCTAACATACGACTCATTCCCCAGCTTCTCCAAATGGCATCTGTAAGCCCATTCCCACATCATCAGCCAACCGCGAGTGCAAATTTTCAGGTGTACTCGAGTGTTCAATCATCTTCCACCTCCAGGTCACGAAAGACAAGCGTGTCAATCTAACCCTCCAGTACAAGAAGATTGAACAGGGGCAGCTGTCATACCCCAAAATTTGCCCTCCATCTATTCAAGAGATTTCATACATCCCTACTCAAGGATTCCTCAAGAGTTGATCAGACAAACTCTCTCCTAGACAATCAACCCAAATTAGGGTTTGGTATCTCTCAAGTCAAGATGGACTTCCAACATCTCCAATGGTCTTCATGCCTCCTCATATGCTCCAAAGATTCTCCATGTCAAGTTTCAAGCTTCACAGATCAAGTTTCCTCAGACAATTGCTCAGATGGTTGAAAATCAGTTGTATTGGACAAAAAGTCAACTGTGGTCAACATACAGTCAAACTTCATAATTTTTGGTCAACATACTCATTTTGAAGTTACATTCATCATTTGATCAAGGGTTGATCATGATTCATCAAGAAAACTCAAGATTTGCTCAAAAGTCAAACTTTCTAAATTAGGGTTTCTAGGTGAAAAGTCAACTGAACTTTGACTGATCATAACTTTGTCATACTTTCTCAAAAAAATTTCCACAACCTCTTGTTTTGAAGGAAATTCAATTCTCTACAACTTCATGTCTCACAAGAATGTCCAAAAAATGCTTCAATTGAGAGGTATGGCTCAAAACATTACAGGTCATTTTCAAAGTCAACAAAAAGTCAACTTTTTGTTTTGAAGATATATTGAGCATGGAAACTCCAATTGAGATGAAACCAAAGAGGTTGGTTAGATATCTCTTAGAGCTTTCCAAAAAGTCTAAGAACAACCAAAAATATGGAAAATTGAGCAAAATACACCATTCACAACTTGGGCATTTTTGAACAATTGCACAAAAGGAGATATTTGTCAAAATGCAATTTTTTCCAAATGGGCCTATAATTTTATGATCCAAACCTTATCATAATATTATTTGTGACCCATTGATGCTTGGCCATGACAATTTTCTATTTTATTGATTTATTTTTGAATTTAAAACCATTTAATTCAAAATTAAATTATATAAAATATGAAAATAAGATATTTTTTCAAAAGGAGTGAATTTTTATCAAACTTGAGGTCCAAGATAGCCCATGGAACATGCCAAATTCGTGCTAGCTCTCACATTGAAGAGAAAATAAATTTTTTTCCAAAATTTGATTTTATTTGAAAAGAAATAAATGCACATTCAAGATGCAATCTTTTTTCACTCTCTTTGCCATCCCAAATCACTCTATAAATACCAAGCAAGCTGCATCACAAACCACACGAAACCCTAGCTCAAAGCATAACCCTTATTTTGCCAAAATTTTTCTCAAAGTTGTGAAAATCGAAATCCATTCTCCAGCCAGTTTCAAGGTGTTTTAAGGATTCAAACGTGCTCCTTGACATCCCAGCAAGCAATCCCAGCTCTTACTCGAAGCAAAACTATCCAGAATCGTGCCCTGCACCTTGCTCCGATTTGGTATATTTGTGAATTTCGAATTTCATTATTCATGCATTGTTAATGTTGTTTGTGTGTTTGTATCGATTCAGGATGATTGTTAGGTCATGTTTGAACCCTCACATGCAAGCTTGAATGTCCAAAAACCATAATGCCATGTTTAGGGCTTTCAAACTGTGAAGCTTCGAACTAAACGATACAGCCGTTTTCAGTCAAAACCAATAGCACCATTGGAATCAGAAGGGTCGAATTAGGGGGAATAGGGTCTTCTTTTGCTTTGATTTCCATTATTTTGCAGGTTTGGAGTTTGCCCTAGCCGGAGAAGATGACTGGAGCCCTAGCTCCGGCACTGACTCAGGCGAAGACCGGCTGGAGGCACGCGTGGCACAATCGCGCATTCTGATTCGCTCTCTCATTCAAACTGGACTCCACGCGGCTGACTGGGCTTGGTGTTATATCCATGACACGTTTACATTCAAAAACAATTGGTTTTGGTTTTCCAAACACCAAGTACATCATGGCGCAGTGGTTAAGGCTTTGGTTTGAGAAGATTCCCCAAGAGGTCATGAGTTCAACCCCTGCCAGGACCGGTTTTCCTTTTCCTTTTGCAAACTTAACTATTTTTCTATTTTTTCATATTTTCTATTTTCTTTTAATATTTTCATCCATTTTAATTTATCTTTAATAATTTTTATCATGCATTTAAAAAATACCAAAAATATTTATTTTTTGCATACTCATCTGAAAAATGCTTATTTAATTTATAAAATTAAAAATATTATTTTTGCATGCATATTTTATTTAATTTCTATTTTATCATTTAAATCACTTTTAATTGGTTTTTAATTATTAAATTAACTCCAAAAAATCCTAAAAAATTATTTTAGCATATTAATGTTATTTCCAGCATGAAAACATTTTTCTCATTCAAAAATTATTATTTTTACTAACATTTTCCTCTTATTCAATTTCCTCGTATTTCCCGATTTTTCATCTGTTCACAGGTTTTTCCGTTTCGGACAATTTTTATCGCTTTCTTTTCGTATTATATAATTGCCTATGGGATGTAATAGTGTAATTAGGACTTTTATTTTCCGCACTTTCAATTATGTATCTGCCCCAAAGCCATGTAATAGCGTAGGATTTATCTTTCCGCACTTTATATTTCCGCAATTTACTTTCCGCATCTTACAAACTGTTAGTAATTAGACGTGTATGGCAAGATAAAAATTGGACCTAGCTCACTCTTAACTCCAACATAAAATACCTGAAATCAACACACTCTTTTCACACATGCACCCCTTAGGGTAATTTTCTCTCGTTGCCTTTACGAATACAAATGGTCATGTCCCTCGAACGTAGAGGTATCCTAGCATCGTTGCCTTCAAACAAATCATCATAGTCCCTTCGATACAAAGATCATAAGACCCACGATGTCGCCTCCGAATACATGATCTTGACCCTCGATTTTCGCCTACGAAAAATGATGATAGTCCCTTCGAATGTGCTAGGATACTTCCTACAAGTTGCTTTCTATGACCATCCGATGTCCCTTCGAATGTCCCTTTTACATCCAACGAATAGGGTTACCTACCAACTAATGGTATGGATAGCACTATTCTAAAGGAACGTAAAATAACACGAAAACGACCAATTCTGAGTAGGTAATAAGACTTTTAGTTGCTTGCTCAAACAAAATACTTTTCACACCACACACTTTTGTCAAAGTTCAAACTCTTTTCAAAACGAAACATTTCCGAACACTTTGTATACATTCCTACATGAATCATTACAAAGTCAAAGCGAAATTCCTTTTCAAAACATTTTTGTCAAACACACAGAAAGCACAATTTTAAAGTGATCTAAGAGCAACTAAGAGCCCGTAGATAACTACGGATGGAAAGGGGTGCTAATACCTTCCCTTTTCATAACCATTCTCACGAACTCAGAATCTAAACGAAGGTCTTTTTCTGTACTTTTACCTTCCCTTAATTGGATAAAAATAAAAGTCGGTGGCGACTCTTGCTATCCGCACATTTGGATACAAAAAATCCTACAAAGTCAGTTCACCGTATTACACCTCCCCAACAGCATTGGAACTCTTGTCATGGTTCGGCATAGGCGCGTTGATCACATTCGGAGTCTCAACAGGAGGGTCAAACTCAATCCGCTTAGCTTCAATCATATCTTGAATCTTGTTCTTTAGAGCCCAACAGTTGTCAGTGTCGTGCCCTGGGCTATTGGAGTGGTAAGCACACTTAGCATTAGGATTGTATCTCAGAGAGGAAGTGTTGACACTCTGAGGAGGATCCTTCAAAGTAATCAGCTCTGCTTTCAACATGTGTTGCAAGGCTTGCGACAATGGCATCTTGATCTTTGTAAAATGTCTTCTGGCTACGCGAGTTGTCTCGCTGAGGTTGTGCTGTTGCAGGATTGGAGATCACAACTGCCCCCACAGATTGAGCGCGGTCGGTCTTGGCTTGGCTTTTCTGACCATACACAGCATTGGCTTCCTTCTTACCACCAAAAGATCTCTTTGCAGCATTTGAAGATGACTCTACATGAATCTTCCCACTCTTGATACCAGCTTCAATACGCTCGCCTGTCAATATCAGCTCGGTGAATCCGGCTGAAGAGTGAAGTCCTTTTGGGAGAAAAGATTCCAACGGATATCTGAATGAGAGAGTGACATTAGCCTTTGAGACCATCTCAACCTTTGTTCATTCTTCAAAACTGATGGAGGAAGGTGCGAAATAAACCACCTGGATAGTAACGGTATGCAACACATGAGAGTTCCTTGTCTTTTGGTAGTACGAGTGTGGAGAGAATGTAGGACATCTCCAAGTAAAGTAGGCACAGGATAACGGGTAAGAAACAATTTGATGGCGTTGACATCTATGAATTGATCCGAGTTAGGGAATAGAACCAAACCATAGATTAGCAAGGCCATAATATCTTCAAATGCATGGAAACTCATAACTTTGAGGAATTCTCGGGCTTTCTTAATTAGGAACTTAGCAAGTAAACCCTTAACTCCACTTATAGTTTCCCAATTGGCTTCAATGTCTGAGCGCTTAAGATGTAAGGCTGATGCAATGCCTTCGTACCTAGGAACCTTTTCTAAACCGTTGAATGGCATTTGGTCAATAATAGGTATCCCAAGTAGCTTAGAGAACTCTTCCAAGGTAGGAACCAACTGATAATCTGGGAATGTAAAGCAATGGTGTTTCGGATCGAAGAACTGAAATAGGACATGCATCATATCTTCTTCAAAACCGGAGATAACCAAGTCAAGCAGATAACCATTTTTTTGATGAACTGGGCATGATCGGGAATCTCTGAAACCAATTCTTTGAGCTGAGAAGGTATGCCCATGAAGTTGATTCGGATAGTCTTTCTAGAAGCCATAATTCCTACAAAACAGAGCAAAGATAAATCCCTAGGTCCTTGAAATAGTTAGTAATGATATGCAATGCAATGATGTCATGATGTCATATTTAGCACACACAAACAATTCACACAATGAGCCTAGGTTTAAGGCTTGCAAGAGGTATAGGTAATTACCCCACCAAAAGTTTGAGTTGGTTCATCCTGTCCTATAACGGTAACCGGGTTCTAGGAATCTCATATCATTGATCTTTCTCGTAGGCGTTTATTTCAATACGACTACCAAGTGGTCGACGAAAATATCCCAAAAGTCGATCTTAATGAGCGTAGCATCGAGTATCGACCAACCTCGGTCTCCCAAAGCCACCATCTCACTACCTTCTAATGGCCAAGATGGGTCAATTAAGGTTCTAAAAGTTTAGTTAGTGCTTGATGACACCACGAAGCTAAATACTATCCTCAACTTGGAAATGAAGAGTATCGGGACATCCAAAGTGTCACACTAACGTAGCTTGACATGTTGACCGTTTTGATATCGTCTAACGGTCACGATGATTTATTGCTACTTACCAAAAGGAAACCGGATCCGGTGTAGGATCCCCACAAATATAATACCCAAGCAACCCTTAAAGATAAAGCATACAAATCAAAGCAGTAGTAAATGTGATCTAGAAATCCCTAAGGCATTCTCTCTTTAGGGTGTCTCCCAGAGTCGCCGATTACATGTCTGAACCGACTTTGAGATTTTTGTATCGCAAATGTGCGGATAGCAAGAGTCGCCACCGACTTTTCTTTTATCCAATTAAGGGAAGGTGAAAAGAATAGGAAAAGACCTTCGTTAGATTCTGAGTAAGGGAGAAGGTTATGAAAAGGGAAGGTATTAGCACCCCTTTCCATCCGTAGTTATCTACGGGCTCTTAGTTGCTCTTAGATCACTTTAAAATTGTGCTTTCTGTGTGTTTGACAAAAATGTTTTGAAAAGGAATTTCGCTTTGACTTTGTAATGATTCATGTAGGAATGTATACAAAGTGTTCGGAAATGTTTCGTTTTGAAAAGAGTTTGAACTTTGACAAAAGTGTGTGGTGTGAAAAGTATTTTGTTTGAGCAAGCAACTAAAAGTCTTATTACCTACTCAGAATTGGTCGTTTTCGTGTTATTTTACGTTCCTTTAGAATAGTGCTATCCATACCATTAGTTGGTAGGTAACCCTATTCGTTGGATGTAAAAGGGACATTCGAAGGGACATCGGATGGTCATAGAAAGCAACTTGTAGGAAGTATCCTAGCACATTCGAAGGGACTATCATCATTTTTCGTAGGCGAAAATCGAGGGTCAAGATCATGTATTCGGAGGCGACATCGTGGGTCTTATGATCTTTGTATCGAAGGGACTATGATGATTTGTTTGAAGGCAACGATGCTAGGATACCTCTACGTTCGAGGGACATGACCATTTGTATTCGTAAAGGCAACGAGAGAAAATTACCCTAAGGGGTGCATGTGTGAAAAGAGTGTGTTGATTTCAGGTATTTTATGTTGGAGTTAAGAGTGAGCTAGGTCCAATTTTTATCTTGCCATACACGTCTAATTACTAACAGTTTGTAAGATGCGGAAAGTAAATTGCGGAAATATAAAGTGCGGAAAGATAAATCCTACGCTATTACATGGCTTTGGGGCAGATACATAATTGAAAGTGCGGAAAATAAAAGTCCTAATTACACTATTACATCCCATAGGCAATTATATAATACGAAAAGAAAGCGATAAAAATTGTCCGAAACGGAAAAACCTGTGAACAGATGAAAAATCGGGAAATACGAGGAAATTGAATAAGAGGAAAATGTTAGTAAAAATAATAATTTTTGAATGAGAAAAATGTTTTCATGCTGGAAATAACATTAATATGCTAAAATAATTTTTTAGGATTTTTTGGAGTTAATTTAATAATTAAAAACCAATTAAAAGTGATTTAAATGATAAAATAGAAATTAAATAAAATATGCATGCAAAAATAATATTTTTAATTTTATAAATTAAATAAGCATTTTTCAGATGAGTATGCAAAAAATAAATATTTTTGGTATTTTTTAAATGCATGATAAAAATTATTAAAGATAAATTAAAATGGATGAAAATATTAAAAGAAAATAGAAAATATGAAAAAATAGAAAAATAGTTAAGTTTGCAAAAGGAAAAGGAAAACCGGTCTTGGCAGGGGTTGAACTCATGACCTCTTGGGGAATCTTCTCAAACCAAAGCCTTAACCATTGCGCCATGATGTACTTGGTGTTTGGAAAACCAAAACCAATTGTTTTTGAATGTAAACGTGTCATGGATATAACACCAAGCCCAGTCAGCCGCGTGGAGTCCAGTTTGAATGAGAGAGCGAATCAGAATGCGCGATTGTGCCACGCGTGCCTCCAGCCGGTCTTCGCCTGAGTCAGTGCCGGAGCTAGGGCTCCAGTCATCTTCTCCGGCTAGGGCAAACTCCAAACCTGCAAAATAATGGAAATCAAAGCAAAAGAAGACCCTATTCCCCCTAATTCGACCCTTCTGATTCCAATGGTGCTATTGGTTTTGACTGAAAACGGCTGTATCGTTTAGTTCGAAGCTTCACAGTTTGAAAGCCCTAAACATGGCATTATGGTTTTTGGACATTCAAGCTTGCATGTGAGGGTTCAAACATGACCTAACAATCATCCTGAATCGATACAAACACACAAACAACATTAACAATGCATGAATAATGAAATTCGAAATTCACAAATATACCAAATCGGAGCAAGGTGCAGGGCACGATTCTGGATAGTTTTGCTTCGAGTAAGAGCTGGGATTGCTTGGGATGTCAAGGAGCACGTTTGAATCCTTAAAACACCTTGAAACTGGCTGGAGAATGGATTTCGATTTTCACAACTTTGAGAAAAATTTTGGCAAAATAAGGGTTATGCTTTGAGCTAGGGTTTCGTGTGGTTTGTGATGCAGCTTGCTTGGTATTTATAGAGTGATTTGGGATGGCAAAGAGAGTGAAAAAAGATTGCATCTTGAATGTGCATTTATTTCTTTTCAAATAAAATCAAATTTTGGAAAAAAATTTATTTTCTCTTCAATGTGAGAGCTAGCACGAATTTGGCATGTTCCATGGGCTATCTTGGACCTCAAGTTTGATAAAAATTCACTCCTTTTGAAAAAATATCTTATTTTCATATTTTATATAATTTAATTTTGAATTAAATGGTTTTAAATTCAAAAATAAATCAATAAAATAGAAAATTGTCATGGCCAAGCATCAATGGGTCACAAATAATATTATGATAAGGTTTGGATCATAAAATTATAGGCCCATTTGGAAAAAATTGCATTTTGACAAATATCTCCTTTTGTGCAATTGTTCAAAAATGCCCAAGTTGTGAATGGTGTATTTTGCTCAATTTTCCATATTTTTGGTTGTTCTTAGACTTTTTGGAAAGCTCTAAGAGATATCTAACCAACCTCTTTGGTTTCATCTCAATTGGAGTTTCCATGCTCAATATATCTTCAAAACAAAAAGTTGACTTTTTGATGACTTTGAAAATGACCTGTAATGTTTTGATCCATACTTTCCAAATGAAGCATTTTTTGAACATTCTTGTAAGACATGAAGTTGTAGAGAATTTAATTTCCTTCAAAACAAGAGGTGGTGGAAAAATTTCTGAGAAAGTATGAAGAAGTTATGCTCAGTCAAAGTTCAATTGACTTTTCACTGAAAAACCCTAATTTGGAAAGTTTGACTTTTGAGCAAATCTTGAGTTTTCTTGATGAATCATGATCAACCCCTGATAAAATGATGAATGTAACTTCAAAATGAGGATGTTGACCAAAAATCATGAAGTTTGACTGTATGTTGACCACAGTTGACTTTTTGTCCAATACAATTGATTTTCAACCATCTGAGCAATTGTCTGAGGAAACTTGACTTGTAAGGCTTGAAACTTGACATGGAGAGTCTTTGAAGCATATGAGGAGGCATGATGACCAATGGAGGTGTTGCAAGTCCATCTTGATCTGAGAATTGCCAAACCCTAGTTTGGGTTGATTGTCTAGGAGAGGATTTGTCTGATCAATCCTTGAGGAATCCTTGAGTATGGGTGTATGAAATATCTTGAGAAGTAGGAGGGCAAATTTTGGGGTATGACACATAGCTCACCCATGATTATATTAAACTTGGAGAAGATAAAGAAAAAACCCCATACGAGGTATATTCATTTATTGATAAATCTATTTAGGAGAAATTTGTAGAATATCACATAACTCTTGAATTCTTGGCAAAGAGCCAAAAAGGAAGGGAAAACTGAGCTAGAAATATCTATCCACATAGGTTGTCTCATGGAGGATATCGAAGAATTGAAAATATTTTGATGGACGAAAAAAGAAAAAAAATGGAAGAAGAGCTGAGAGATTCTATAAGTCTTGATTGAAGTCCAACTCCACCATCACGCGACGATAAATGTAAGAGGGCACGCCAAAGAAAAGACAACGAGTACACATCAGAAGCTACACACGAAGTGGCTCAAAGGATTGTAAGTAGATACACTTTACAATAATATTTATTTTAATTAAATCAATTTGGTAAAGGTAAAATTTATTGTGTTGTAGGATGATCTTGTTGGACAAACCAAAGCTGGCTACTTCATTTCACAAGGTCATCATGACATCTTGGTAGAAGCGATTGGAACAGAGGAGCATCGTAGGTGTGTTTGTGGCTTTGGTAGAGGCATTGGCTTTAAGGAATATTTTGGACACTGTCGATCATCAGAGAAAATGAGTAAGAGAGAGGTTGAAGAGATTGTTACTGTTACGTTAAGGGAGCAATGGGATAAGTTATGGGAAAGGTTCTTGGAGGAGGAAAGGGACAGGTTGTGGAAAAAGATGCAGGAGAAGTTCTTTAATGAAGAGAGGGAGAAGTTATTACAAATGGTGCATGAGAAGTTTTTGGAGGAAGGAGAGGAAGAAGTTGTTGCAGGAGGTGCGAGAGAGTATCCAGAAGGAGCGAAAGGAGCGATAAAGGGTGAATGAGCATAAGAGGACTGAGAAGTGTACCCGCGATGTTCTTTAAGCTATATTTTATTGTTATTATTGTCTACGTATTTCAGTTTTGGATTGTATTTATGTTGTTTTTATGATGTGTCATACCCCAATTTTTGACCTAATATACCACCTTACATTTGCATCATTGCATCACTAACAGTTCAGAACAGAATTTATCGGGTGTAGCATTCACATGTCAAAATTAGGGTTTCATCAGATTTTCATCTGATTCAAGAGGAAACCAATTAGGGTTTGAGTTTTACTCACTTCATTTGATCTATCTTGATCAAAACATCAACCTCTAATCTTCAGATACCCAACTTTTCTCATTGATCAATCGAGGATCGACCAATTAGGGTTTTGGTCGAGCATGAGTAATCTCTGATTTTCTGACCAATGAATGACTTTTTTGGTTAAATATTGATCTTCATATCTTAGATACAACATCTTGACCTAATTTCTGGATTCAAAACATCACAGAAGTTCACAGACTTCATCAGTCAATTTTTGAAACATCTGATGAAATTTCATCTGCACAGAAAAGTCAAACTTTGACTTTTGGTCAATTTTTTCAAAACAAAACTTTTTCCATCATCAAAATACTTCAAATGATCCATCACGATCATAAAAAATCAAAGAATTTGGAAAAGTCAACAAAAAGTCAACAAAAAGTCAAAATTTCAAACACTTAGAAAAATTTTCAAGTGTTGAAATTTTGTACTTTTTCCAAACTTCATGGCATTTTTTCACATAGTTCCACTTTGAATTGAAAAAAACTCAAAACATGAAAGTTGTAGCTCTTGAAACAAGCTTTCCAAAATGTCCAAGAACTCTCAAATCCATGGAGTCTAGCTATGCTTTTGAAATTGAAACATAAGGCTTCATAACCATGGATTTCAAGTTCAAAACTTCAAGATTATAGGTCATTTTTGAATTTCTTCTTCTAGAACACTTGCCACCTTGCCAAGATAAGTGAGAACTGATAAATATCAGTTGAAGGTAATTATTGTAGGATAGGATCAAGTTGGATTTTCACACATGGTTAAAAAGGAAGTTTCCTTTTCCTTTTGCAAAAAGACTTTCTTGCCCTCTAAGGCAAGTTTGAATTACCAATGCCAATTCTTTGTGCCTAACATTTCAGAAATCTTGACCTATAAATAGAGGTATCATTTTCAAGTTCAAACTACACCAAAGCCATGCAAGTACATGCTTTCATTCTACTTTCTCAAATTTCATGAATCATAGTTCAAAGTGATAAAAACTTGCAATTTTGAAAACTAATGAAAAACTCTGATCAAATTGGTGTCTAATATGTTTTAATATCCATTTGAAACTTGTTTGAAACTTAAAAACAACATAGGCAAAGCTAAAACTCAGAATTACATGCCATGTTCACTAAGCTTGCAAAACTGCCATAAGATTCGAATTCATGGTTTGGCTTGAGCATCTTGAGTTCTGATCATCCAAACACCATCCATATACATCATAGACATGATGCAGACCCTCAGCAACAATTTGTAACAACTCTAACATCAATTTCCAGTTTCATTTGAAGCTCTGTGCAGGTCGACTTGGGTAGGTGTTAGCTGAAGATTTTGATATCTTGTGGTTCGAAGAAGGATCATGGAGCTCGAGATGAGATGATGTTAAAGTATTCAGGGGAACATAGTGAATGTCATAGTTCGGAAAGAAAAGAATTAGCCCTTCGAATGGATGTATTGAATTAGGAGTGTCGAGCGAAATAATGGTAATATGTGTAAAACAAGCTCGATCGGGCAATAGAATTGTATCGGAGGAAATGGGTTGAAATCGAAGTGGTGATACATTTGAAATTCAAAGCGAGCGGGATAAAAGGGAGTTGAAACGTCTGAAGAAGCGGTTCGCGTGGAAGCAAGAGAAGCATGGTGTTTGCATGTTCTAAACGTGGCAAGATCTTATGGGTCGAACCGTTATGGTCGAATTAGTATAAATAGAGTCTTAATGTTAGGATTTCGTGTGTCATATCTATTGTACTAAAATTCAGTCACATTCAAAATACCACATGGCTAGGGAAGCGAATGCACGAATGATGTACGTATGATTGCACCAAAGCTTTATTATTCAACAATGTATCTTTATCCTTCGGTTTAACTTTATCTTGCATTAATGCCTTTTAAGTTTCTTTACTTTCAAAGTCATTTCATTTAAATGTTTTTCTACCATCAAGTTCTTTACTTTTCCAAAACTTTTACATTAATGTTATTTCCCGAGCTTTTATACATTTGTTTACATTCACCTTTTTACGTTTAGATTACTTTGAAAATCTTTTACACTTTAAGAGTTTATTGAATATTGCATTTATATACTTTCTTGCCTTTTCGAATTTGAATGTTCTTGTTTGTCCAACCAAATATACATTATTTACTTGATCATATCACTAAGTAATCGAAACATACTTGAACCTATACAAAACATCCAAAACAAGTCTCAAATATGGATCTTTATCTTAAGTTTATACCAACGGCCGATACCCCATAGGATCAATCTAGTCGATCCAAGTTACGGAGGAATTGAATAACATAACAGTTATAACGCTTATTCAATAGTTTGGAAGACTAGCGGTTGTTTCACGAAATCACTGTGAACAAAATGGCACGCCCATGGGACGAGTTTGGCGTTATAAATTAAGAAAATTATAACCATAATTATTATAAAAATTCTTTACGAGTAAACAAAGTCATTGGTATATGAACCTTAGGAGTGGTAGAATAACTAAGAGTAACCAACCTTTACCGGAAGAAATCGAAATAATAGAATGTCTAATAATCAACAAGGGAACAAAATGCCCCACATGGAAGGCACTAATGCGTGCTTCATCGCAACGTCGGCGATCCTTGAATGCACGGTTGCATCTTCGACTAGTAATATAGCCACGAATGGAACAAGTGGCATGTCAACAAACAATTCGATCTTGGGCAATACAGAACCATTGGTTACCACAGGGATCCGTCCCACAACCAGGACACAAGCCCATTTCGCCACCCCACTACAAACTAGACCACCTAGCCGAGGGTAATAGACCGAAACCCTCCTTATGGGATGCCAACATCCTTTATGGCGGGCTTGCAAACTTCGACGTCAAATGCATCACCCCAATTAGGATCGGATCCGGGTTAATCAATTTCCTCTGAATAACCAAGGTGCGGGGGTTATAGCGCCTTACCCACCCTAACCACGAAAACCAAATGGCTTTTAGGCAATTGATGGATGATAGTAACCATAACATGATAGGAGTATTAGCACAAACTATGCAAGAAATCTTCGCCCCAATAGTTCGAGCGTGATGGACGAATAGAGAAAATGCAGATAATATGAGTCGAATAGCGATTTCTTTGCTCCTTGAGGCGTAAACCAGTGTGGTTCGGCGAATGCACCTATCATCGAACAAGCCATTGACCCACCCTATAGGCCGTTAGAAGAATTTGACACGAGGGCAAGGGCACAAGAGAAATTCCCCAATGATCCGAGAAGAACCACTTAGGAAGTTGTAGAACCGGTGGCGAGGATCGAAGATATGATGCTCCTGATTCGAGAGGAACCACGGAGGGAGTTGGGGAACCAGGGGCCGGCTCGAAGGCAAGAGGCCCCCGAGAAGAACAACCTAGAGGAGTAGTTATGGTAGGTAGAAACCAAGATGTGTGTGGTCCATAGAATTCGAAATGATAATATCTTGGCGAAAATAACCTAACCACCATGATAGAGAATAATGGCCCAAAACGGTATTGTCTGAGGATTAGGAGGCCAAATTATGCTTCTCCCATAGAAGATTATGTGATGCATACCGACTTACCAAGGGGACACAAGATCCCAAAATTTACAAAGTTCATTGGAGATACTAACGAATCAACATTGAACACATAGGTATCTCAAAGCGGAGACATAACCAATAATGAGAACCTTAGGATTAAGTATTTCCCGAGTTCCCTCACGAAAAATGCTTTCACATGGTTCACCACATTACCACCTGGATCCATAGATACTTGGGCCCTTTTAGAAAGATTGTTCCATGAACAATTCTACATGGGACAATCAAGATAAGTCGAAGGAACTAGCTAGTGTTAAGAGGAAGTTTTGAACCCATAGCGAATACTTGAATAGGTTCGGACTATTGAAATCCGGATGTTTCACGGTGGTCCCGAACATGAATTAGTCGAAATGGCCGCTAGTGGCCTTGACTATTCGATTCGAAAGAAATTAGATACGCAATACTTGAGAGATATGGCTCAGTTGGCAGATAGGGTTCGACAAGTCGAAAGACTAAAGGCCGAGAAGGCTTTCAAAAGTAATAAGAAAGAAAATTTCCTATGTCGAAACCGAGGAAGTCGAAGACATCACGATTCGAGGAGGTCGAAGTGGACCTAGCGAGTTAAAACAGACCCCACCCTACTCTTGTAAACTATTGGTTCCACAAAAGGAAAGAAATTGTTGAAAATGAAAAAAGCGACAAATTCCCAAAGAAGGTGTACACCTTTGGCGTGACAAAGTGTGATGAGATTTTTGACACCTTGTCAAAGATGGTCAAGATTGTGCCATCGAATGTTAAAATACCTCCTTTAGATCAAAGAAAGAAAAGAGGATTTTGTAAATATCATAGTTTCTTAGGCCACAAAACCTCACGGTGTTTTCTTTTCGGGGACTTAATTTAGAATGCAATCAAAGAAGACTAAAGTTTTGATAAGCCAAAGATGAAGGTGAGCGAGGATCCTCTGGATATTGCAGACACCAACTACTCCGAGCTGCGGGCATGGGAGAAATAAATATGGTGGAAAGGACCAAGGGGTCAATACATTGAAAGATGAAAACACGAGAATGAGAGTTGGGAACTAATCGAGTCAATAATGGAGTCAAAGACATCCACCAACAACGAGCCGACTACGCCAGCGGTCATTGGTTTCAAGGACATCCAGCTCGAGGGCCGGAGAGTCGGGACGAAATTGATACTCTTGAAGGTGCGAGGCGCCAATTAGAAAGGTCCAAATTACAGAGCAACTTTCCCCTGAGAAAGAGATTTGGGATACTTTGGGAGAACCCAACGGAAGATTCGACTATCTGGTAAAATATTCTGCGCCAGAGACTGCAAAAATCCCAAGCGAAGCCATCAAACCATCAGGTTGGGAGATGAGGATACAAAAGATGGAGGTAGAAGGACACAAGCCCAAGAAGGAAGTTTGGGACACTGGGGAGCCTAGTGGCAAATTCGACTACGGTGAAATACTCCCGAGAGTTAAAATACAACTCAAAGACATCGAACCAGGTTGGGAGATGAAGAAAAAGATGGAGAGGTGGATGTTAATATGGTGGACATGGAGAAACCTTGTTCTGATATGCAAGAAATGGAGAAATATCTTGAGAAGGAAAAATACAAAATGGAGGAAGGATATCTGCGAGATACAGTTTAAAAATTACCTCATGGTGTGCCACAAAGGAAAGCGAGATGATGCTTTGCCCCGGATGCAGCATCATACGCAACGGAGGATTGCTGCGAGTTCGAAGGAGCCAAAGGGCTCGAGCTGGCGTCATGGCGCCAAGACAATCAATTGTTTAGATGCTATCCTCGACACGGAGAGTGTGTTGGAATTCTTAGCGCTGCCATAAGGGGCAGCAGTGTTTGATTTGCCCAAGGTGTTGACATATGACCAAAACATGGCGGGGGCATTGAAACCATTCCTTCGCGCCATCTTTGGAATCACAAGGAGATGGGTCGGAAGAGTCGACCGCCACGGCAATCATAATCAAAGAAAGCTGATAGTCCTTACCCCAAAGGTGTTCAAGAGTGACATTCGAATCCTATTGAAGTACCAAGCGATAGATGGCTGCGTCAAAACCAATAAGGGAAAGATAGCGGAGAAGCAATGGCGAAATGCGCGTCACGCCATGGTATAGGAGACAGTTCAACAACAAAAGAAAAGAAGAGTTGAGGTGAAAACTATAAAGGAAGAATCCCATGTCAAGATCCCAATGGCGGCAACAACGTGTTCGAAATCGAGAAGGAAATGCTGGCAGTTGAAGAGGTAGTTTCGACCAGCAAGAAAGAGATGTCCAGCACTAACAAACCAACGACAAGCAAGCAGCCCGAAAACAAACCTCTAGTTAGTAGGAGACTCTTTACTGACACGAAACCAGATGGATCAAAAGAATATACTCCAGGGCCAGAGGAAGATGAGGATATGCTGACACATAACTTCGAATCAGAAGGAGAATCCTCACTCAACAAAGCGCAACGTAGTGTACTACCTTCGAATTCGGGCAAGAAACGAAATCGAAGAACAGAAGAGGATGATACCATTGATATGATGAAACATAGGCCAGTTTGCTATTATGTCATGGATAATGGCGCCGTCGAAGAGCAGAATGCATTCTTCGAACACCCAGAGCCAGCAATGAAGAATCATTTGAAGCCATTGTTCATTCGAGCAAAGGTTAATGCCCATTGTGTGAATAAGGTCCTGGTAGATGGAGGCGCAGCGGTTAATCTAATGCCTCATTTTATGTTAAAAAAGCTGGGAATACAAGAAAGCTCGGTCAAACCGCATAACATGGTTCTATCAAATTATGAAGGGAAAGTTGGTCAAACATTGGGAGTGGTGCAAGTGGAGTTAACCGTTGGTTCGAGCTGCAGCCCACCATGTTCATGGTAATCAAGCCAAGGCCAACTACAACTCTTTGTTAGGAAGAGAATGGATTCATGGCGGGGCGGTTCTTTCGTCAATGCACCAAGGTTAGTGCTATGGAGAGAAGATGGGATAGTGGAGAACATTGAGGCGGATCGAGTTACTTCATGACTACGGTCAACCTAGTCAACAAAAGAAACTATGACAAGTATCTAGCACGAATAGCCCTTGTGCTCCAAATGAGGAGATGAACGAAGTCAGAGATGCACAATATTATATGACCCTTCGCCATGATGGCATGTATTGGGATAGAAAAATAATTAAAGGAGACGAAGGACTCGAAGGTACTTCGAGAAGAAGGCCAGAAGGCTGGGAGTTCGACAACAGTGCTCATGATTGAGTCCTCCTTCTTCGAAAGGATTTCGGCCTACATGGCTGAGAACAAATGGATATAGCTTGAGGCTGAAATAGACAGTATAGTTGAAGAAAATAACATGAAAGGGGCTGGTTCGAAAGACTCACCCTGCGAAGAAAATGAAATAGAACAAAGGCTAGATGCCATATATGATACAGAACCCCTGGGTTTCGAGAAGGATCCTACAAACATAGGTGCTAAGATGTTGGCACAGGACCAACTCGAAGAGGTAAATTTGGGGGATGACAACACAAAAAGAATAACTTATATAAGTGCCAGACTGGGTCCAAGTCTCAAGCAAGAGGTGATCGAAATCCTCAAGCAAAATAAAGATTGCTTCGCGTGGGACTACGACGAAATGCCTGGTTTGAAAAGAGAGTTAGTAGAGCACAGACTTCCAATTAAGGATGGCAAGAAGCCCATCAAGCAAACTCCTAGGAGGTTCGCGCCAGCAGTGCTCACGAAGATTAAAGCTGAGGTCGAAAGGTTGCTGCGTTGCAAGTTCATCAGAACCACAAGGTATGTCGAATGGTTAGCTAATATAGTGCCTGTTATTAAGAAAAATGGGTCCCTGAGAATATGCATAGACTTTAGGGATTTAAATACGGCAACCCCCAAAGACCAATACTCTATGCCTTTAGCAGAAATGTTAATAGACTCTGCTGTAGGGTTCGAATACTTAAGCATGCTAGATGGATATTCTGGTTATAACCAAATTTTTATCGCTGAAGAGGATGTTGCGAAGACAGCATTTCGTTGTCCAGGAGCCTTAGGCACCTATGAGTGGGTAGTGATGCCTTTTGGCTTGAAAAATGCTGGGGCCACTTACCAACGAGCAATGGATTCCATTTTTCATGATCTTATTGAGACTTTTATGCAGGTGTATATTGATGACATAGTCATCAAGTCTGCTCTTCGAAACTCATCGCACCATCTCGAGCCAATCATTCGAAAGAATGAGAAAACATGGCGAAAATGAATCCTTAAATGTGCATTTTTGTGCAAGGGAGACTTCAGGCTTTGTGGTTCATAAAAGGGAATCGAAATCAACCAAAATAAGACAAAAGCCATCATGGAGACTAAAGCACCCACATCAAAAGAGAGTTGCGTCTCTGCTGGGAAGATAAATTTTCTTAGAAGATTCATCTCGAATCTAAGTGGAAGACTCAAGCATTCTCTCCACTACGCTTAAAACAAGGCCAAGCCTTGAGTGGAGTCAAGTACATCGGGAGGCCTTGATGAAATTAAAAGATACCTCTCAACCTCTATCTTGTCTCCACCTTCGTGGGAAAGCCCATGAGACATATATATCCTTCAATTTACTATAGGTAGTATGTTAGCACAAGAAGATAGTGATGGCATCGAAAGAGCTATATACTATTTAAGTAGGGTGCTAAATGATGCAGAAACTAGATATAGTAACATAGAAAAGTTATGCCTATGTTTATACTTCTCTTGTATGAAACTTAAATATTATATAAAGCCTGTTGATGTTTATGTCTCCTCTCATTTCGATGTTATCAAACACATGTCAAAACCAATTATGCATAGAGTGGGTAAATGGGCTCTAGCCCTAACAGAATATTCTTTAACCTTCATGCCTTTGAGAGCTGTGAAAGGCCAAGTAATTGCTGACTTCATTGTGGATCACTCACTGGTCGAAAAGACCATTATGGGTTATGTTGGGACGCAACCTTGGAAATTATACTTTGATGGTTCGACTCACAAAGAGGGTAGTGGTGTTGGAGTTCTTATAATTTCTCCTGAAGGAATTCCAACAAAATTCAAGTATAAATTGGATGGCCCTCGTTGCTCAAACAATGAAGTGAATCTGGCGCTTATTGTTGGACTTGAAGCTTTGTTGGAATTGGGGCAACTGAAGTCGAAATTAAAGGTGACTCAGAGTTAGTGGTCAAACAAATAACGAGGGAATATAAATGCATAAAGGAAAATTTGATGACATACTTCGTCATAGCTAACAGATTGATCAAAAAATTCGAATACATGAATATCCAACATATACCAAGAATAGAGAATCAAAGCAAATGACCTAGCACAGTTGGCTTGAGTTATAAAGTCTCTACAAAAAACTTTAAAGAGTTGATCGAAATAAGAGGTAAGGTTATGGCTACCAGACTAACACCATCAGATTTAGAAAATATTAGGTTAGGTTGCAGTGGTAAAGATAGATTCGAAGTGTTAGCCATAAACACCATTTCAGATGCAGATTGGCGAAGCCCAATTGTAAGCTATCTAAAGGATCCAACCTTAAACGTAGATAGAAAAACGAAATATAGAGCATTATCATATGTCCTTATGGGAAATGAATTGTTCAAGAAGACCCAAGAAGGTGTATTGCTCAAATGCCTAGGAGAAAGTGAGGCGTATCTAGCATTATCAGAAGTTCATAATGGGGCATGTGGGGCACATCATGCAGGACACAAGATGAAGTGGTTGCTATTTTGATATGGTATGTACTGGCCTAGCATGCTCAAAGATTGTATAGACTTCGCTAAAGGATGTGAAGAATGTCAGAAACATGCAGGGATTCAACATGCTCCTGCGAGTGAGCTGCATTCGATCATTAAACCATGGCCCTTTAGAGGATGGGCGTTAGATTTAATAGGAGAAATCAATCCTGCCTCGTCTAAAGGTCAGAAGTACATCTTGGTAGGAATAGATTATTTTACTAAGTGGATCGAAGCGATACCACTAGTAGCTGCAGATCAAGAAGCTATTATTGAATTCATACAGAAACAAATAATCTATAGGTTCGGATTGCCAGAAAGCATAACTACAGACCAAGGGTGCATGTTCTTAGAAAGATGCAAGAGTTCGCTCGGAGATGGGATTTAGACTGACATCAACACCATATTATGCTCAAGCAAGCGGTCGATCGAGCGACCAACAAAGTAATAATTGGTTTGATCAAAAACACATTGGTAAAAGCCAAAGAATTGGCATAAAACTTTAGACCAAGTACTATGGGCTGTAGAACATCTCTAAAGAAGCTACCAATACTACACCTTTCCAACTAACATTTGGCCATGATGCGGTCTTGCTGTAGAAATTCATCTGATCGATTCGAATCCAAAGACAACATGAAATCCCTCGTCATTATATTGGGAAATGATGGTGAATGAGTTAGTTGAGTTAGGCAGTCGAGACTACATGCATTGGAAATCCTAATGAGGCAAAAGGAAAGAGTGGCCAGGGCATATAATAAAAGAGTAAAAGGTAAGACATTCAACGTTAATGACTTAGTATGGAAAGTCATATTGCCCATGGACAAAAAGAATAAAGCATTGGGTAAATGGTCACCTCATTGGGAAGGCCCTTCGAATAGCAAAAAGCGTTTTCGAGCAATGCGTATGAAATAGAAGAAGCGGCGGATGATAAACGAATCCTAAAGGTAAATGGGAAATATTTAAAGAAGTATAAACCATGCCTACAGGAGATTCGAATACTAACGGTGTAGTCATAATATTATAATAAAGTGCCAAAATGGTAACATAATTGCCAAAATGGCATTGTTCAAGCGTTACGAATAAACATGTCAATCAAAATATAAGAGTTACAAAATAAACAAGATTCAGAAATGGGGATTGCTCCTCAGCCGGTCGAAGATATTCTTAAAAGACTCAAGTCTTTGTTGGGTAAAGCGCCTGGCACCTTCGAGGATGGAAACTTCACCTTTGAGGTGCTCAGCCGCTTCTGTTTCAGCAAGGCCCTTGGTAAGAAGTTCTTCGAATCGATTCTCAAAGGTGTTGGACTCGTAGGCAATTTGTTGCTGCTGGGCCTCTTTGATCTTAGCCTGAAGTTCTTGAATCTGTTTCTCCCAGAGGAGGATGGATTGAGATCGAAGCTCATAGTCAGCTTTAGCTTGCTTAATATGCGTGGCTTGCTCTTGACTTCTTTGAAAGCTTGAAGCATGTTCATAAGCAGCATCCATTGAAGCTCTTTTCTCTTGGACTTTATTTGCAGTGATTCATCTTGGAGGAGGCATCAGGTCACATTATCCAACAAAGGCAGAAGTTCGAACAGGATGGTACTAACTTCCAGAGAGCAGGTAGTGAGGTCAACTTGGTTCAGTAATACCTTCATGATGAAACAGGCGGTACTGTTGCACCCCAAAATTTACCCTCTTGATTTAGGCTTATGTTTTATCATAAACATCATATTGCATTGCATTCATACCTTGTAATAGGATCAAAGTTCTTTGGGTTCCCAAGGTCTCTACAAGCTAAGGAGGTTGATTGGGTTAGCATACCCTTCTGAAGGAATTCCAAATTCTCATATTTGTGGATCTTTCAAGTCACAAGATGTATTGTGCCTCAAGACATTCCATTTGTCTCATTGATTCCTCAAAAGTTGAAGTTTTACAAAGAGTTGGGGAGGAATTCATCTGGTGGCAAGAATCAATGATTCTCGGTTAAATCGACTATTTGCAAGATTTTTGGTCGGGAATCTATTTTGGCTTGGTTTCACAATCTCGGAATCATATCAATATGTCCTCTAGATTATCTGTTCAGGTTGGAGGTCATTTCGTCAAAAGCGAATTTATTCGCTTATTTCTCAATAAAGTGGATTTTGGTTTCTTAGTGCATTTTGGGCACTCCAGAGAGCGTATCTCACAGTTCATCGGGTGTTTTCAGATGAATTTTGACTGGCATGTCCCTCTCATTTTTATCTACAATTTTTGTTTGAAATACGGAAGAAAATTATGTGAGGAAGGTCCCCAAAAAATTCAATTCCTCAAGAGGATTAAACTGAATTTTAGTGCTGAACCGTGTGTTCTGCCCACTAAAAAGTTCATATCTCTTAGCTAGAAACTCGAAACTGAGCGGGACCAATTTCTAAAATTCCGTATCAAATCCTTCTACAACTTTCATTTACAACTCGGGAGCTGAATCATCACCGTTTAAGACCAGTTTTGTATTCTTCGGACACAATTTTGAGCTGAACCGAGCAATTTTCATCTGGTACGCGAACTTCGAAGAATCATATCTCGCTTGTTTTTTATCGAAACGAGATGGGACCAGTGCCAAAAGTTCACAAATTTTGTTAGATTTGGTTGTCTCATAAACACTCACTTGCAAATTTTGATCAGAAGATCCTCTTTCGAAGCATTTTCTCCGAAGAGCGCATTGAGAATTCTGCATGCGTCAGACGCCCGAAAACTGTGCTGAAACTTCAAAAATTCATATCACAATGACCGTTCATCTGATCGTGTCGAAATTTTGATTCACGCAAGTAAAATCGCGTTCCGGACATTTTTCGTTTACATTCCAATTTCAAATTCTGCATGGATTTGGCTGTTTTGGACTGTGTACGAAAATTATTTTTGATAATCGCGATTTGGATTTAATTGTGGATCCAAGGCACTCCAAAGCCCAAATTTTCATATTATAAATATATTTTACCACTCACAAAATGGGAAGAGAGAATCATTTATTAAATTTGACCCAAGAGCTCTCATTTTTCTCTCTCAATTCTCTCTCAACTCAAAGTTGCACAACCACCTCAAACCACCAACAACCACCACCGGAATTCCAAAACCACCGCGCCGGAAAACTTTTTCTTATTTTTTCTTCTTCTCTCCTTCTCCGGTACAGCCCCATACTCTTCTATTCCCTTTCAATTCTCAAGGATCAAATCAAGTTTTTCATCAATCAAGAACATTGAAGGCGTTTATGGTGTCGAAGTGAAGAGTTGAAGTTTTCCTCTTCATCAATTCTCCAAGGATTCAAGATTCTCCTCTCTTATTATCATCAATTCAACTTTGATTTGGTATTTTCTTGGAGAATTACAGGATTTTCCTCATCAATTTCAACTCAAAGCTTCAAAGTACAAGTAAGTGCTTATTTACTTAAGTGCTTATTTCAATCGATTTTTCAATTGTTGAATTTCTTGAAATTGAATATTGAGATTCCTTGCAAATTCCGTGTGGATTCCGATTATAGCATTTGTTTTGTCGAATTCATTGATCATGATCCGTTTTTGGAGCCTTAAAGGTGTCGGTGTCAAACTTTCTACACACTACACACACCTACACTTGTGTTGTGACTTTGCATTGTATTTAGGTACTTGATGTGAGCATTTTGCATCACTAATTATATGATCATGCATCAAGTAATATGTAAATTCTTTGACATGCATTGAATCATTAATTTGAGGCTTACTTTGTGCATTAAAATTATGTTGAAATGTAGGAACTAACACCTAATTTTTAGGTACACTTGCACTACACCTATACATTGCACACACACACACACTTGAATTCATACATTGTGACATAATTTGCATCTTTGCATATCCATGCATTTGCATGTAGGATAGTTGAATTAATTTGATGTGGTGTTGTTTGACTTTTATGGCATAAAAATATCTTGAAAGTTCACTTTTCACAACACTTTGACACTTTGAACATCTAATTCCTCTCAACATTCTTACATGTTTGCATAGCATTTAGGTAGTATTTGCATTGAGTGTGTATCACTTGCACATGATATCACATACACTTGCTATTTTATTCATCTAAATACCACAAAAACGCATTGGAAACAAGTTTATTTGAGTTTGGTGGAAAATAATAAGACACTTTGAAAATTGATAAAGTTGGACATAATATTTGTTTTGGCTCTAACTTTTGATCCGTAATGAGTTTTTTCGACTTTTCTTAGTGTAAATCATGTTTCTCGAGCCATTCCAAGCTCTCCACGCGAACGGTTTCTTGATTTGGACATGTTTCGGTCAATTCTGGGAGCTGCTGACATTTGTGCGAAAATTGTATTTTTGAACGAGATTTGACCGAACCGTTCGCATTTTTGAGACCGTGCGCGTGTGCATAGCTTCCGATATTTTTGATAAATTATTTTGATTGTTTTCTTTAGCTTGTGCCTTGTGTTTTGGTTCACTTTTCAAATTTATCCATAATGGTGTTTTTTTGACTCGAAAAGTGTCGGAGCGAACCTTTTTTTTTGTACACTACACACACATACATTTGTGGTGTTAATTTTCTTTGCGTATAATGTCTAATACTTGTTCTAACCTTCAAATAACCACTTTACTAATATGTGAGCATGTTTAAGTAGTTGGCGCTTTGATTTAGAACCCTTAACTGAGTCATATAATTAGGATCCCATGGTAGCTAACCGTTAGAGCGACGATTGATCGTTTTGGTTTCATTTTTGTGCACGAATATGTTTTAAGCATAATTTTTCTTGTGCATTTCATTTGATATCATTTAGTATGATTTAGCTACTGGCCTTGTGTGTCACATTACTTTCTCATCTTGCCTCTTCATCATGATTGACTCATTAACTTGTTTGCTCACTCAAAATTAACTTTAGGGTTTATAATCACTCTTTTTCATTACTAATCTTTGCACCATGAATGATTGTGAGGCATGATGATTGATAATTGTTTTATGTTTGTGTGAGCATAATGTTCATGTTCCATCACTCATCTCACTTCATAGGACATTTGGCACAAGCATGATTGAGTACACACACAAACACTTTTCATCACACATTTCTAGTATGCGCATTCATGTTTTCCTATTGAAAGTTGCTCACGAAAAGGTTTTGATGATTGTGTATGACATGAGTGCATCTATACCATGATAAATACTGACTTCTATCATTTTCCATCATCTAAATGTCATACCTATGCCGTGCCATGTTTAATTTGATCCTAAGTGCGTGTTTAGGACAAACTCTTGACTAGTTCTTCTTGCATTAGCTTTTGTTTTCTTTTATTTTGAGATGATTGTGGTTTGTTTATGTTTAACATTCATGTAATGTCCACATCCCCACCACTTACTTCACTAAAAAATGACACCACAAGGCATGTCCACAACCCCACATCCATTCACATCTTCACCACACACTTCTAGATGCATACTTAGGTTCTTCTAGCTTCCTTTGTTTGTGGATTTTCATGATGAACATGTATATGATGATCATGCATTCTTACCATGCTAGCTACTGCCTCTCATGTCTTCTTATGCTATGAGTTTCACTCTTTTGCATTCATGCATTAACCATTCTTCATTCAATCCTTAGTTGCATTCTAGGTCAAACCTTTAACTAGTTTTTGCCTAAGTGTTGTATATGTAAGTTGAAGAATCTTATGACTTGATAGTGTATAACTTGAGTATCTCTTTATCATGTGTTGCTTCTGATACCACCACTATTTTAAACTTAACACATGTATATGCACAAGCACAAACACACATACACGCACATGTTTACCCGCACTTGCACGAATCCAATGCATTTCTTTTGAGTGTTTTGCTTTTGAATTCTTTGAATGCATGTTTAAATGATTTTGTTGGTAAGATCACATGTTTGCTACTGTATTATATGCATCTTAACCTTGCATGGTTCATTTTCTTTCATTCATGTCTTTTCTCGACTTCTTTTGACGCGCAAACACTTTCTAGATCAAAGTTTTAACTAGTTTTTGCACTAGTGTTGTAATTGCATCTTTGTGACATTTTCTTTATGATTTGATTGACATTTACTTCATGTGATGTTGCTACTGTAGTCACCTCATCTTGACACTCACTTTGTATATTATGTGTGTCACACACTTGTATTCACGTCACCACACGCAATTGTCGTCCGTTTACGCACCCTTGTAGGATTTCGTTCGTGAAACTTCTGTGGTTTGGTTTGCATGATGTAAATAGGATATTAGCATGTTAGCTACTGACTTTTATGTCATTTTATCATATAACGTTTCCTTCATTTCATCTATGCTTAATATCTTGCACGATTTGCTTCCCGTATGCTTTTAGGACTAGTTTTGACCTAGTTTATCAATTAACTTGGCATGTGTGCATTCATAATGATGTTTGATGTTTATTAATGGTTTGTATAAACCTTGTGTATGTATGTTGTGTCTACTAACCTCACTTCACATGACACATTGCATGGTTGCTCTATCACTTTTTTCCACTTTACTTTCTTCCCCATTTTCCTGGTGTTTAGCTATTGTGCTTTTGTTTGGGATGTGTTGTCATCATCCATTATCTCCTTGATGTATAGTCATTTGTAGCTTAGTGTTTTATCATCCTACCTTGTTATTTCTAATCCATTTGTTGAGTATGCAAGGGATTTCTATCTGATGTTCATCTGATGCGCGAAGCTTTGTCTGATGCCTTGAAGTGCACCTGAGGCGATTTCTCACATTATACAATGAATTTCTTTATTTTTAGTTAATGATTTGATGTACTTCGATTGGGTTGTATTATTTGGGCTTTTATTCGGACTTCGGATACGATACATCCTCATTCATAAACTTGTATCCCCATTCCCATATGGTTTGTAATAGTTTAGAATTACTTCACCAATAAACACATTGCCTCCTCTTGGGCTTTTCACCAATGAACACATTGCCTCCTCTTGGGCACTTCACCAATGAATACATAGCTTCCTCTTGTGATGATTATCAATAGTTCATGATCGTTTGTTGATACAACTTGGGCACGCTTGGATGGACGACGACGCTTTCCAGCATAGCTTTCTTACCTCGTGCGTGTTGAAGGGGCAACGGACTTTCTCCGTTAGGTATCATCATCACCCTCTTTATACATAATGTTTCACCATCATCTCCATGCATATTTTATCTTTCTTCATATGATGTTTTCCATCCATGTCTATTATCATGATGTTTTGTCTTCCATTCCTGAGGTGTTGTCATTCATGCATTTTATTATCCTTTACATGATGTTTTTCCATACATGTCTTATCATTCATTCTAAATGTGATTGTTTGCTTCCTTTTCTCTTTCATGAGATTGCCATGTTCCCCATAGGATCTTTAGTTCATTCTTCTCCAAGTTTGAATTAAATAGACATTAAGTTATGCATCCATGCATGATAACTTTAGGTAGATCTTTCCCTTGTTTATATCCATAACTTAGGATCAACTTTGCATGATAACATTAGGATTTAGAAGTAGGTTAGTTTCCCTTAGCCATTTTACCTTTATCCTTTTGCATCCTTAAAACTAAAATCTTGTTTTTGTCAAATGAATTAAAATACTCTAATAATCTGAAACTTTTTCAAAAGTAAAAGATACAAACCAATTAGTCTAGGATGTTTCGTCGTCCTATTCGCTGTTGATGCTTCGTCGTCCTGTTGTTGATGTTTCTCCATCTCATCCTCTGATGTTTCGTCATCTCATCCTTTGATGTCTCGTCATCTCGTTTGCTGATGTTTCGTCATCTCATCTCCCGATGTTTCGTCATCCCGTCTGTAGCTGATGTTTCGTCATCATGGAGGTGTTTTCGTCATCGTTTGCTGTTTCGTCTGCTAATCTAAAAAACACAAACCAACCAAAACAAGTGAGCCGAACTACGGCGCTCGACTTTCCATTGCGAGGGAATACGTAGGCATCCTGTCGCGGGGCTAGATCGAGCAACCTTTGTAAATATTTCCTTCTTTTCCCCGTGTTTTCTTTTTCTTCTTTTATTTTCTTTTACATATGCATACCTTATACCATGTACAGATATAGTTAGACCTTTACACCCATTAGATAGAAAGTAAAAGCGGATACCGTAGAGTACTACGGACGTGTGGGGTGCTAATCCCTTCCCCTCACGTATGGACTTCCCCGATCTCTCGGTCGCAAGACCGTGATTTCTTCGTTTCAGGTTTACTCGATGTTTACCTTTCCCTCTTGGCGGGATAAAAAACGTTCGATGGCGACTTCATTGATATATAGTTATATCCATTGATTTTCGGGTGTTTTTTGGCGACTTCAGGGACCGTCTCGACCTATTCTTTGGTCCGATCGAGTCGATCCTAGCTTTTATTTTCTTTTCTTTTGGGTGTTTATTTGTTTGTTTTGTTTATTGCTTTATAGCTTGTTTTTATTATTTGTATATATATACCTGTACATGTTTGCATGCATCTGCATCTGGCTATATTATTCTGTGGCTGTTGGGCCGTTGTTGTTGTTTTTTTGGTGGGTGGGAGTTACAAGAGGTAAAAGGCCCACTACCCAGGCCAGTGACATATAGGATAGATGGATGTTCATGTCGAATCCCGCATCCCGTGATGCGTGTGAGGAGGCATGAAGTACCAAACTCAGACGAGGTTCGAATGACGGTACTTTCGCCCTACATCCTTTATGTAGTAAGCGAAGTACTCGATAAAGAACCATCGACTCTGTTTATCATTAGGTACCCAGTTGTGTCTAGAATTACCCGTGAGGTTGGGTTGGGACAGGTACAGATGCTGACTATTGTTACTTGGTTCTCTGATATTCTGAAGTGGTCCGAGTTATTGGTTCTGTTGGTGACCATTGGTTTTGTTCTGATGGTGACTTTTGATTTTGTTGGTGACTTTGGTTTCGATTGGTGATGTTGTTCCCGTTGGTGACTCTAATCTCCCGATGGTTTGAAAATAGTGCAACCGTTATCTTTTATGATGGAAACTTTGATCCCATATGCTTGCATACATATTTTTCTACACCTGTTTAATACACACGTCTTTTCCATTTCCAACGAACCATGCTTGTGAGCTTTGTGTTGCACTTTTTCGCCTATTACCGGTTTGAAATAAAATTTGAGAGCATGTATGTGGGTTCCTTGGAAATGACTGAACATGGTGTTTCACCCAGTCATGCATCTCATGCATATTCATGCATTCATAACAGGTACTCAGAGACGGAGATTCTTATACAGACCTGGTATTTTCTTCAGAATTGCAGACTTGATTTCTTATTGCTTCATGTTTAGAGATTGGTTCTGGAATGACTTTGTGGGGTATTGACTGAGAAGGAAGTTCAGATGTGGTTGTTTATTCCACCTATGCCATCCATGGCCCGTTGTTAGAAACTCTTGAAAGAGGAAAGCAATCAGTTTGAAGACTCAGATGAGTTTGGTTATGAAAATCTTGAATATAGTGTTGATAAATGATTCTACACTTGTTGTTGCGGTAGAAGCTGTTATTTCTCCCCGTCATGTGGGACTTTCTTCAAGACTTGAAGTATTTCGTGGATTCCTTCCACAACCTTGGATCTTGATTCTTATCGTCAACAACCAGTAGTTTTCTGTTGTCTCATACTCAGTCATTTCATTGGTTTCTTGGATTGCAGTTGATTAAGCTTCCTGCTTTAGGTTCTTCACCTACTTTCTGATTTTTTGTTGCTGCAAGATGCAAGTATCATTCTATGGGCATTTGTTCATGATCTTGAAGACCACTTGGGTTGAAATACAAAGTCCAGCATCTGTCTGGTATCCTTTTCAGAGGCCAATTCTGTTTGGCAAGCCATTTCATAATCTTTATCTTGCAAGGTTTCACTCTTGTGTGGCAGAAGATGAGGTCAAAAGTTCCCGATCGCAGTGTCTGATTATTTCTCCTATTTGAAGAAGGTGCTTTCAGTTGCACGTCTTGGATGTTTATTCCATAAGGTAAAAGACACTTGGTGATCTGTTGGGAAATTTCGCTTTGCACCATTTTCATCCTTTCTTTGGAAGAAAATCCCCTGTGAATGTCACCCTGGTGCACTTGACCGCTTGATTGAAGATGTTTGGTCGTCGAGAGATAAGGTTCGAGTTTGGATTAGTCCAAAGATTGTCATGTCAATGATAGATCGGAGGAATCTCTTGTCCAAGAGGGTATCAAGGCGTAGAAAGTTGTCGAATCAAGAAGTCGACGGTCGAGCCTCCTCAACATTGGCGAGCTTGAGTTTCTTTATTGCATTTTCATTTGCACCCTTGTTTGTTTGTTTAAACTTTGCTATCATGTAAAAATTTGTTTATTTTGAATGAAAATCTTAATGCATTAAGTATATACATCTTGAAGAAATATTTCTTATCACTCATCCATTCGCTATCGCTCATAAAATGACTTGCTTGCATATTGATGCCAACTTCACCAAGTCTTTGCTCAGAAAAGATTGGGGGAGGACGATACTAAAATGTCGGTCTACGAGTTGTATGCTTTTGAGTAGAACCACATTGATGATGCAGGCCTTGTTTCAATTCCCAAACAGGAGATATAAGGGAGATAGACCCTCGTTAACCCTTTGAGCCTTGAAGTAGGAGTTTCTTTTCTATTAAGAAAAACCCTCATTTTCTAACCTAGGGAAGGGTAGAGTTCAATTAATCGATCGAGCATTCGAAGAGCGCAATCAAAGGATACAACAATGGTTATCCTCAAAAGGAGAAAGTCAAAAGCGGTCAACCTTTGCATAGCGTGGAATCCCTCAAAGACTCGGACACTCACAATTACTTCAAAAAATTGAAGATGGTGTAGGGATCACACGATTTGTTCTAAAAAGGAAAAGCCCGCTAAGTCGAACTTGGTAATAAGTCGCTTAGGCAAAAAAAAAAAAATTTAAAGAAAATTGGAAAGCGGAAAGGCAAGAAAAGTTAAAGAAAGGTTCTCAGTAAGAGAGAAAAGTCGTGTGATCTGACACCAAAATTAAAAGTGAGTGGCTGTCGCGTCCGTAAAGCTTGTGGGTTCCTCGGGCATGTCCAAGAAATCCTCAGCAGAAGTTGCCATACCATACTCCTTTGAGAGTAGAATGCTCATATCAAGTTGACTGAATCTAGGATTGGAGAACATCACGAAGGGGGTGGGCACCAAATATTTTGAGCCTAAAAATCTTTTTTTTGAAAACGTGAACCAGGCCAAGTTACAACCCTCAGAAGTCCTAACTGAAGCATGGGTTAATTCGAAAGCATACTACAATGAGATAACATTTTCCTGACTCCTAAAGTGTGTGCTGATTTTTGTGTTGGTATCATATGTTTATCTTGTCATTTTGAAAAAGAAAAATGTATTTCATTCTAAGAGTGTTTTGTTCACAAGAAGTCATGGTACTTTTCTATAAAAACTTCAAGACTTACATAAGTGTTGCATTAGAATTTTCATTCTCATAATAAACATTTTTTTTGTATGCGAAACAACTGTTTGACATCAAGTGAGTTTGCACAATGAGCGTCAATGAAGAGTTTAATCTTGTCAAAGAAAAGGATCTTGACTCCGTCGAATCAAAAGTCAATCTTTTCAAAGAATTGATGATATCCAGGGGCATGCTTTCCATATACCTTTTGAAGCGAAAGTAGTTTGTTGCTTTATAGTCTGAGTACCCTAAGGGGTTTTGCTTTTCAAGTACTCTGTTGAGTACGAATATTGTGTTGCCTTACTATTTGTGTACCTTCAAGGGGAATGAAGTTTGCAGATTCGGCTAATTTGGGGCATTTTCCAGTGACTCCGTCGAGTAACAGAAGACCCATTTGAGGGACGATAAAGAATCAGATTGCTTGAGGTCTGGATGCTTATGTTGAAGTTTTGATGACCCAGAAGTTTCTTTTGAGAAATGGTATGTCTCCTTCAGTTGATCCTAAGGGATAGTTTGTTTCAAGCATCTGCGTAAGTATGAAGCAGTTCCAATTGAAAGTTATGGTTGTGTTGTCATCCAAAATCATGAACTTCTCTTTCCTTTGTGAGCATGAGATGAAGATTTGACCTCTCAAGATTCCATTAACCTGGGGCAAGTGGTTTTGATGACACAGATCTCAGGAAGTCTTTTTCAAGACAAGTTCTTCAACATTCCCACGGATTGGGGCAATATATTATGCAGGTGCATTCCTTAATTTCAAAGTTGATCAGTTCAAGTCCAGTCGCAAGCTAAATGATTGGTGAATTTGAAGAGTATGTCAGATAGTTGGGATTTTTATCCTCAGTCAATCAGAGACTTAAGTTCAAAGTTTTATTTCTACTTCATCAGAAGTCAGAGGTTTTTATCTCCAATTAAAGTCAGGATTGTTGTCCTCATCACAAATCTCGTGAAGTCCTCTCAAGTCGAATCTTTTCGAAGATCATTAATCTGAAGCAGTTATGTCGAGATTCGACGAATCTCTACATGAACCAGATGTGTCAAGAGAACTATCCAGAGCTTAAATACACCAGGGGCATTTTATCTTAGATCTGTTCTATCTGTATTTCTACAGAGATTCTCCCCAGTGAGTTTCATTTCATTTTAGACATGGGGCAGATTTGGTTTGATTGAATTGACAGGGTTGATCATATGAAATATCTCCAGCATGGGGCATCCCCAGTGACACCGAAGTCTTTACTTCTCCCCAGCAAGTCCCCCAAAGTGAAGAGATTGTATCCAGATGATTCCCCAGTTTTACCTGAAGGTTGTCTATTCCCCAATATCATCAAGTGGAGAGTTTTGTCTGATAATTTGTGATTGATAAGATTTCTTGATCAAGAATCCATGTCCCCAATGAATTTGTGTTTTTGTTGTATTCACAGAAGGATCGCCCGTGCGAGGCGGAAGGTTTATTGATGACCCCTTTAATTCCCCAGTCAGTTTTTTGCACTTGAAAGTTCTTATTCAAGAATTCTCCCCTTTTCCCCAGTGTATTAGTTATTCATCTGATGTCATCTTCTTCAAGGTTTCTCCTCTCCCCAGCGAGAAAATTTTCTTTCAAGGTTGCGACACAATACTCCTTGTTCCCCAGTGGATTTGTCCCTCTCATTTCCCCAGTGGAGTTGTCCCCCTCATTTCCCCAGTGGAGCTGTCATATATGAGGTTTCTTATTTCTTCATGCCTGGATGAACTATTTGACTTGGATTTTTATTCCAAAAGCTCGCCCATCTCCCCAATGGGTATCCCCGATGAGTATCATCCAGGACGTCTGCTTTTGTGGGTGTGCATCCCCAGTAGATGTCCCCAAGTGAATATCGCAAGAGTTGTGTGCAAATTTTCTCCTAGATTGGTTGCTCCCCATGAAGTCAAAGGAATATTTCTCCCTGTGACGTTTGGTATATTCCCCCATTGAAGTCCAATCTCCATTTGGATTTCCTCTTCAGAAGTCGCTGTTTCGCCCGGATCTTCTCTGTCTTTGCCCAATTTCATGTGGCATCTTATATCGGAATCAATGGTTTCGCCCAGAATTACTTCTCCAGTGAAGTCTGCAATCTGTTTTTGCAACTCCTCCTCAGTGATTGTAGCCTGCTTTCTACCAGTTACACCTATTAGTGCTCCCTGCAGAGTTTCATCTTTGAAGGTTTTCTCCCCAGTGGGTTATGCAATTTATTTTGCAAGTCTTACCAGGTTTTGGCTTGGAGTTTGATTGGCTTTTTGATTAGCCACTCCCCGGTGAAACATTTAATCATGCATCATTACATTGCATCCTCAAAGTGTGATTTTCCATAATCTTTTGGAACTTTACTCCATAGAAAAATTTCAAACATGCATTGAAACATAAGCCTTTATTGCTACTATGTTCCCCAGTGAATCTGCTGATTTCAGATTATTTCCCCAGTGAGGCCTTCATCCTCGGTATCTCCATACCAATATTCTGTTAATCAGGCGATTTGGTCGAGTGTTTACTCAACGTTTTGGTTGTAGCCCAGTTCCCCTCTGGCGCAATTGCTTTGGTTTAGTCTCTACTACCTCTGTTGGTTCATTTCGATGACCATCAATATACCTTTTGAACGTCAGTTTTGTCCTGATAAACATTTCAGCAAGTGTTTTGGAAGTACGCTCTAATCACTTTGCTTTGGGTCGAGTTTTATCTCGCTTCCCGCGCATGAAATCCAGTTGTCGTATTGGTACTCATCTAGTTTGTTTCGTCTAACTGGCCTTCATGAGTCGAGTCTTATCTCGTTTTGTTTCTTACTCCTGTGATTCTTTCAGTTCCATCATACTGTTTATCTCAGGTTGAAACCTTTCCCCGTTACTCCGTAGATTCAATCAGTTTCGTCTACTGTCTATCTTCGGTTGGGATGGCTCTTTTATAACTATCGGATTCAATTAGCTTCGTCTACTGTCTATCCTTTAGTTTGAGAACAGCAAGTGCTCTGAGAAACATGCGCTCTCACCACTTTGCTTTGGGTCGAGTTTTGTCTCTTCGCCTGTGCATGAAATCCAGTTGTTGCCCTGGTACTCATCTAGTTCGTTTCATCTAACTAGCCTCCATGAGTCGAGTCTCATCTCGTTTTGTTTCTTACTCCTGTGGTTCTTTCAGTTCCATCATACTGTCTATCTCAGGTTGAAACCTTTCCCCGTTACTCCGTAGATTCAATCAGGTTCGTCTACTGTCTATCTTCGGTTGGGATGGCTCTGTTATAACTATTGGGTTCAATCAGTTTCGTCTACTGTCTATCCTTTAGTTTGAGAACAGCAAGTGCTCTGAGAAACATGCACTCTCATCACTTTGCTATGGGTCGAGTTTTGTCTCGTTTCCCGTGCGTGAAATCCAGTTTTTGTCCTGGTACTCGTTTCTAGAAAGTGTCGCTCTTCTAGTTCTATCGAGTCGAGTTTTGTCTCGTTTGATGTCATTCCTTGGATTCAATCAGCTTCGTCTACTGTCTATCCTTGGTTGACCTGTCTCTTTCATACCTTCGGTTTGTCACAGTTTCCACTGTTCACCCTCGGTTGAGACTAGCAGGTGCTCCTAGAATCACGCGCTCTAGTCACCTTGCTAATAGGACCCTTTTCATAGTTGTCCTATTGCGTACTGTTTCAGAGTCTAGTTTTGTCTGGTCTTCTGGTTTGAGTTTCATCTCATGATATGAGTCTTATCTCACCCCTTCTTGTGATCTGGTTTAATCCGACACATACTTTTCAAAGTCTAGTTTTTCGGTCTTCGGTTTGAGTTTCATCTCATGATATGAGTCTTATCTCACCCTTCTTGTGATCGGTTTAATCCCGACATACTTTTTCAAAGTCTAGTTTTATCGGTCTTGGTTTGAGTTTCATCTCATGATATGAGTCTTATCTCACCCCTACTTGTGATCTGGTTTTTTCCCGACACATACTTTTTCAAAGTCTAGTTTTGTCTGGTCTTTTGGTTTGAGTTTCATCTCATCTTTATCATGGTTTACGTTATAGTTTCGTCTTGACGTATATTTTGGAAGGCTAATGTTCATTAGATTCTCCCGCTTGTTAAAGCATGCTATCTGGCTTTTCACATGAAACCAATTTCATTTGGTGTTCTCTAAGCCCAGCATTCTCTGGCTCCTTTTGGAAAGTTTCACTCTTCTTCTCAAGAGTGTAAATTTTCGGGTTCTTTTGTATTCAATCCTCTTCCACTTTGAACGCTCGAAGGTTTCCACCGGTTCTCGCTTATCAAGTTGAAGAAGATTGAATAAGGTATTGCACCCAAAATTTACCCTCTTGATTTAGGCTTATGTTTTATCATAAACATCATATTGCATTGCATTCATACCTTGTAATAGGATCAAAGTTCTTTGGGTTCCCAAGGTCTCTACAAGCTAAGGAGGTTGATTGGGTTAGCATACTCTTCTGAAGGAATTCCAAATTCTCATATTTGTGGATCTTTCAAGTCACAAGATGTATTGCCTCAAGACATTCCATTTGTCTCATTGATTCCTCAAAAGTTGAAGTTTTACAAAGAGTTGGGGAGGAATTCATCTGGTGGCAAGAATCAATGATTCTCGGTTCGTACGACTATTTGCAAGATTTTTTGGTCAGGAATCTATTTTGGCTTGGTTTCACAATCTCTGGAATCATATCAATATGTCCTCTAGATTATCTGTTCAGGTTGGAGGTCATTTCGTCAAAAGCGAATTTATTAAACTTATTTCTCAATAAAGTGGATTTTGGTTTCTTAGTGCATTTTGGGCACTCGGAGGCGTATCTCACAGTTCATCGGGTGTTTTCGGATGAATTTTGACTGGCATGTCCCTCTCATTTTATCTACAATTTTTGTTTGAAATCGGAAGAAAATTATGTGAGGAAGGTCCCCAAAAAATTCAATTCCTCAAGAGGATTAAACTGAATTTTAGTGCTGAACCGTGTGTTCTGCCCACTAAAAAGTTCATATCTCTTAGCTAGAAACTCGAAACTGAGCGGGACCAATTTCTAAAATTCCGTATCAAATCCTTCTACAACTTTCATTTACAACTCGGGAGCTGAATCATCACCGTTTAAGACCAGTTTTGTATTCTTGGACACAATTTTGAGCTGAACCGAGCAATTTTCATCGATGCGAACTTCGAAGAATCATATCTCGCTTGTTTTTTATCGAAACGAGATGGGACCAGTGCCAAAAGTTCACAAATTTTGTTAGATTCGGTTGTCTCATAAACACTCACTTGCAAATTTTGATCAGAAGATCCTCTTTCGAAGCATTTTCTCCGAAGAGCGCATTGAGAATTCTGCATCGTCAGACTGTGCTGAAACTTCAAAAATTCATATCACAATGACCGTTCATCTGATCGTGTCGAAATTTTGATTCACGCAAGTAAAATCGCGTTCCAGACATTTTTCGTTTACATTCCAATTTCAAATTCTGCATGGATTTGGCTGTTTTGGACTGTGTACGAAAATTATTTTTGATAATCGCGATTTGGATTTAATTGTGGATCCAAGGCACTCCAAAGCCCAAATTTTCATATTATAAATATATTTTACCACTCACAAAATGGGAAGAGAGAATCATTTATTAAATTTGACCCAAGAGCTCTCATTTTTCTCTCTCAATTCTCTCTCAACTCAAAGTTGCACAACCACCTCAAACCACCAACAACCACCACCGGAATTCCAAAACCACCGCGCCGGAAAACTTTTTCTTATTTTTTCTTCTTCTCTCCTTCTCCGGTACAGCCCCATACTCTTCTATTCCTTTCAATTCTCAAGGATCAAATCAAGTTTTCATCAATCAAGAACATTGAAGGCGTTTATGGTGTCAAGTGAAGAGTTGAAGTTTTCCTCTTCATCAATTCTCCAAGGATTCAAGATTCTCCTCTCTTATTATCATCAATTCAACTTTGATTTGGTATTTTCTTGGAGAATTACAGGATTTTCCTCATCAATTTCAACTCAAAGCTTCAAAGTACAAGTAAGTGCTTATTTACTTAAGTGCTTATTTCAATCGATTTTTCAATTGTTGAATTTCTTGAAATTGAATATTGAGATTCCTTGCAAATTCCGTGTGGATTCCGATTATAGCATTTGTTTTGTCGAATTCATTGATCATGATCCGTTTTTGGAGCCTTAAAGGTGTCGGTGTCAAACTTTCTACACACTACACACACCTACACTTGTGTTGTGACTTTGCATTGTATTTAGGTACTTGATGTGAGCATTTTGCATCACTAATTATATGATCATGCATCAAGTAATATGTAAATTCTTTGACATGCATTGAATCATTAATTTGAGGCTTACTTTGTGCATTAAAATTATGTTGAAATGTAGGAACTAACACCTAATTTTTAGGTACACTTGCACTACACCTATACATTGCACACACACACACACTTGAATTCATACATTGTGACATAATTTGCATCTTTGCATATCCATGCATTTGCATGTAGGATAGTTGAATTAATTTGATGTGGTGTTGTTTGACTTTTATGGCATAAAAATATCTTGAAAGTTCACTTTTCACAACACTTTGACACTTTGAACATCTAATTCCTCTCAACATTCTTACATGTTTGCATAGCATTTAGGTAGTATTTGCATTGAGTGTGTATCACTTGCACATGATATCACATACACTTGCTATTTTATTCATCTAAATACCACAAAAACGCATTGGAAACAAGTTTATTTGAGTTTGGTGGAAAATAATAAGACACTTTGAAAATTGATAAAGTTGGACATAATATTTGTTTTGGCTCTAACTTTTGATCCGTAATGAGTTTTTTCGACTTTTCTTAGTGTAAATCATGTTTCTCGAGCCATTCCAAGCTCTCCACGCGAACGGTTTCTTGATTTGGACATGTTTCGGTCAATTCTGGGAGCTGCTGACTTTTGTGCGAAAATTGTATTTTTGAACGAGATTTGACCGAACCGTTCGCATTTTTGAGACCGTGCGCGTGTGCATAGCTTCCGATATTTTTGATAAATTATTTTGATTGTTTTCTTTAGCTTGTGCCTTGTGTTTTGGTTCACTTTTCAAATTTATCCATAATGGTGTTTTTTTGACTCGAAAAGTGTCGGAGCGAACCTTTTTTTTTGTACACTACACACACATACATTTGTGGTGTTAATTTTCTTTGCGTATAATGTCTAATACTTGTTCTAACCTTCAAATAACCACTTTACTAATATGTGAGCATGTTTAAGTAGTTGGCGCTTTGATTTAGAACCCTTAACTGAGTCATATAATTAGGATCCCATGGTAGCTAACCGTTAGAGCGACGATTGATCGTTTTGGTTTCATTTTGTGCACGAATATGTTTTAAGCATAATTTTTCTTGTGCATTTCATTTGATATCATTTAGTATGATTTAGCTACTGGCCTTGTGTGTCACATTACTTTCTCATCTTGCCTCTTCATCATGATTGACTCATTAACTTGTTTGCTCACTCAAAATTAACTTTAGGGTTTATAATCACTCTTTTTCATTACTAATCTTTGCACCATGAATGATTGTGAGGCATGATGATTGATAATTGTTTTATGTTTGTGTGAGCATAATGTTCATGTTCCATCACTCATCTCACTTCATAGGACATTTGGCACAAGCATGATTGAGTACACACACAAACACTTTTCATCACACATTTCTAGTATGCGCATTCATGTTTTCCTATTGAAAGTTGCTCACGAAAAGGTTTTGATGATTGTGTATGACATGAGTGCATCTATACCATGATAAATACTGACTTCTATCATTTTCCATCATCTAAATGTCATACCTATGCCGTGCCATGTTTAATTTGATCCTAAGTGCGTGTTTAGGACAAACTCTTGACTAGTTCTTCTTGCATTAGCTTTTGTTTTCTTTTATTTTGAGATGATTGTGGTTTGTTTATGTTTAACATTCATGTAATGTCCACATCCCCACCACTTACTTCACTAAAAAATGACACCACAAGGCATGTCCACAACCCCACATCCATTCACATCTTCACCACACACTTCTAGATGCATACTTAGGTTCTTCTAGCTTCCTTTGTTTGTGGATTTTCATGATGAACATGTATATGATGATCATGCATTCTTACCATGCTAGCTACTGCCTCTCATGTCTTCTTATGCTATGAGTTTCACTCTTTTGCATTCATGCATTAACCATTCTTCATTCAATCCTTAGTTGCATTCTAGGTCAAACCTTTAACTAGTTTTTGCCTAAGTGTTGTATATGTAAGTTGAAGAATCTTATGACTTGATAGTGTATAACTTGAGTATCTCTTTATCATGTGTTGCTTCTGATACCACCACTATTTTAAACTTAACACATGTATGCACAAGCACAAACACACATACACGCACATGTTTACCCGCACTTGCACGAATCCAATGCATTTCTTTTGAGTGTTTTGCTTTTGAATTCTTTGAATGCATGTTTAAATGATTTTGTTGGTAAGATCACATGTTTGCTACTGTATTATATGCATCTTAACCTTGCATGGTTCATTTTCTTTCATTCATGTCTTTTCTCGACTTCTTTTGACGCGCGCAAACACTTTCTAGATCAAAGTTTTAACTAGTTTTTGCACTAGTGTTGTAATTGCATCTTTGTGACATTTTCTTTATGATTTGATTGACATTTACTTCATGTGATGTTGCTACTGTAGTCACCTCATCTTGACACTCACTTTGTATATTATGTGTGTCACACACTTGTATTCACGTCACCACACGCAATTGTCGTCCGTTTACGCACCCTTGTAGGATTTCGTTCGTGAAACTTCTGTGGTTTGGTTTGCATGATGTAAATAGGATATTAGCATGTTAGCTACTGACTTTTATGTCATTTTATCATATAACGTTTCCTTCATTTCATCTATGCTTAATATCTTGCACGATTTGCTTCCCGTATGCTTTTAGGACTAGTTTTGACCTAGTTTATCAATTAACTTGGCATGTGTGCATTCATAATGATGTTTGATGTTTATTAATGGTTTGTATAAACCTTGTGTATGTATGTTGTGTCTACTAACCTCACTTCACATGACACATTGCATGGTTGCTCTATCACTTTTTTCCACTTTACTTTCTTCCCCATTTTCCTGGTGTTTAGCTATTGTGCTTTTGTTTGGGATGTGTTGTCATCATCCATTATCTCCTTGATGTATAGTCATTTGTAGCTTAGTGTTTTATCATCCTACCTTGTTATTTCTAATCCATTTGTTGAGTATGCAAGGGATTTCTATCTGATGTTCATCGATCGTGAAGCTTTAATCGATGCCTTGAAGTGCACTGAGGCGATTTCTCACATTATACAATGAATTTCTTTATTTTTAGTTAATGATTTGATGTACTTCGATTGGGTTGTATTATTTGGGCTTTTATTCGGACTTCGGATACGATACATCCTCATTCATAAACTTGTATCCCCATTCCCATATGGTTTGTAATAGTTTAGAATTACTTCACCAATGAACACATTGCCTCCTCTTGGGCTTTTCACCAATGAACACATTGCCTCCTCTTGGGCACTTCACCAATGAATACATAGCTTCCTCTTGTGATGATTATCAATAGTTCATGATCGTTTGTTGATACAACTTGGGCGCTTGGATGGACGGCGCTTTCATAGCTTTCTTACCTCGTGCGTGTTGAAGGGGCAACGGACTTTCTCCGTTAGGTATCATCATCACCCTCTTTATACATAATGTTTCACCATCATCTCCATGCATATTTTATCTTTCTTCATATGATGTTTTCCATCCATGTCTATTATCATGATGTTTTGTCTTCCATTCCTGAGGTGTTGTCATTCATGCATTTTATTATCCTTTACATGATGTTTTTCCATACATGTCTTATCATTCATTCTAAATGTGATTGTTTGCTTCCTTTTCTCTTTCATGAGATTGCCATGTTCCCCATAGGATCTTTAGTTCATTCTTCTCCAAGTTTGAATTAAATAGACATTAAGTTATGCATCCATGCATGATAACTTTAGGTAGATCTTTCCCTTGTTTATATCCATAACTTAGGATCAACTTTGCATGATAACATTAGGATTTAGAAGTAGGTTAGTTTCCCTTAGCCATTTTACCTTTATCCTTTTGCATCCTTAAAACTAAAATCTTGTTTTTGTCAAATGAATTAAAATACTCTAATAATCTGAAACTTTTTCAAAAGTAAAAGATACAAACCAATTAGTCTAGGATGTTTCGTCGTCCTATTCGCTGTTGATGCTTCGTCGTCCTGTTGTTGATGTTTCTCCATCTCATCCTCTGATGTTTCGTCATCTCATCCTTTGATGTCTCGTCATCTCGTTTGCTGATGTTTCGTCATCTCATCTCCCGATGTTTCGTCATCCCGTCTGTAGCTGATGTTTCGTCATCATGGAGGTGTTTTCGTCATCGTTTGCTGTTTCGTCTGCTAATCTAAAAAACACAAACCAACCAAAACAAGTGAGCCGAACTACGGCGCTCTGACTTTCCCATTGCACGAGGGAATACGTAGGCATCCTGTCGCGGGGCTAGATCGAGCAACCTTTGTAAATATTTCCTTCTTTTCCCCGTGTTTTCTTTTTCTTCTTTTATTTTCTTTTACATATGCATACCTTATACCATGTACAGATATAGTTAGACCTTTACACCCATTAGATAGAAAGTAAAAGCGGATACCGTAGAGTACTACGGACGTGTGGGGTGCTAATCCCTTCCCCTCACGTAACAGACTTCCTTACCCGATCTCTCGGTCGCAAGACCGTGATTTCTTCGTTTCAGGGTTTACTCGATGTTTACCTTTCCCTCTTGGCGGGATAAAAAACGTTCGATGGCGACTTCATTGATATATAGTTATATCCATTGATTTTCGGCCGGGTGTTTCAGGTACTATCTTGTTTAAGCACTTCGAATAGATCCACATCAAGGATTGTTTTTCTAATCCTATGAAGAAGTACAACCCTATCATCAGAGGGCATTGCATTAGAGGTCGAACCAGCACCAGTTGTAGGAAGTGGAATATCCCTTTGAGCCAACTTAGCCTTCATGTACCCAATAGGGTCATTTCTTTTCAAATTGGCTAATTCTTCTTCAGCTGTTTGGGGCTGAGAAGACCCAGGAAGTTCCATACGTAATGGAGTAACATCCATTTCGAAGTCCATTTGCTCATTAGCACGAAGACCATCACCGTCATTATTGACGTTCCCATCATCTTGTTCATCATCAGACAAATCCACCACTTCAATGTCATCATTCTGATCACCATCAGCATCAGACCCTGTCCTTTCGCTCGAACCTTCTTGAGCGTCTTCTCCTTCTTCATCCTTAGACCTTCCCTCGCTAGAATCTTCACTCTCTTGAGAGGCAGTGGTTCTTTCCCCTTCAGTTTGAGGTATTTGTTCACACTCTTGAGGGATTCTTGGAGGGGATTTTGGGTGAAGAGCTTCTGGAGGCACTTATGTAGCGTCTTCAGGCATTGTTGCATGGGTCTCCTTGAGAGGAGGCGAAGTGCCTTGATCATCAGGTTGATCAGAAGCTCCAGTTGGGAGTGCCATGTTAGAAGAGCCTCTGTTTTGCACTGGATTATTCGAATCCCCATGAGGAGAAGAGTGAATCGGAGCGGATGCTTGCGGAGGAGGAGTCGAAGTGGTTGGGATCTGGGTCGAATCATCCTACATAGATAAAGAAAGATTAGAAACTGGTAACTAAGGTACGAATAATCATTTTAAGAATTCGAAGTAAACTCACCTGGGTTATCGTAGATATATTATCTATATGTTCCAACATTACGTTGGAGGTCGAAGGTGGAATTTTGGATTGGTGTGAGGAGCAACATCTCTTGAGTCAAGTCCGGACACGTCGGTATCCTTTGGTACGTTTTCTTCTTTCTTCTTCAAAGCCGTTGGAGAACTTTCTCCGACTTTAAGAGTCCTCCCAATGGTGCTAGTTTTCTCTTTTTGGAGTGGTTGGAGGAAGTTTACTCGTGCGAAATGGTACAAAACGCAATTTAGACTTAAGTTACAAGAAAAAAAAAGAAAAAATATATCAGACCTATTTCGAAATACCAGGGTAAGCTGTTTACCTTCGGAATCGGAGCAGTTGTTGGAGTGGGTGCAGCGGTGTTCGTTGTTGTAGTTGCAGGATTGATTGTTGGAGTCACTTGGTACACCATCATCGTCTCGTGGGATTGTTGAGAGCTGTTTCCGCCTTGGTCTTGATGCGGTAGTCTTGATCCGAGGGTGGAAATCAAGCAATTAAAACGAAAGTTAAAACAAAGGGAGTAACAAATATTTGGGATTTCCCAATCATTCGCACTTGCGCCCTCATTCGAAAGAATCGACATGGCGGAAAGGTCATAGCGAAGATGTCCGGGAAATTATGAATCGATGTCGAGCCCATGTCACAGTCTCGGATGGCTTTGGTTTCTTGTGGGATTTATATTTGAGCATTTCACTGCAAATTAACCACCAAGGATATGGAGGAAACCAAGCCAGAGCCAATTCTGAAGTAGGTAGTTTTGGAAATCTAGGTGGATGCATTTCGAGTGCCAACCTATACCTATCTTCAGGTGACAACCCTGAAGGAAGTTGGAACTTAGAAATTTTTTCTTTAAATTTTTCCCTCAAGGTTTGAGCCGCTCGATATCTGTGGTTTGCGGTAGCGTGGGATCATAAGTAGTTTGTAAGTCCGAAAAGCTTTAATCTCTTGAGCATGGGTCAACATACCTTTCTTTTTATGTACCTGCACATCGAACGCAGCAGTCAGTTTAGCTTGAATGGTAAGAGTGTCAAACATATAAGATTGATAGAATTTAATCCACCAGTCTAGAAAACTCTTTGAAGATAAGGGAGCTGGTTCGAAAGGGATTAAGTTGAATTGGGCGAACTCTTGATATTGTTCTTGTTGAAGCTTGGCATCTCTGGCTTTAAAAGTTCGACCAGAGGTAATGGCGCTTTGAGTTTGGAACAAGGGTTCAGGTATTAATTGACATAGACCAAATTGTCTCGAAACGAAGTTAGGTTGATAGGCAAATAAGAGGATCTGGTTCTTGGTCGGAGTAATTCTTGAGGAGATCAGTCTTGGTAATAAAAAGGCCTTCCAGATATCTTGGATTTCCTTGCATTTAGCAGCCTCCGAAAGAGACATAGTGAACCACGATGGTCCATGAGTTCTCGAAGCAAAAGGCGCCATAGTTTTGGTAAATCCATGTTGTTTGGAGAAAAGCATAATGTACTTTGAAAATGAAACCTGGAAATCGGCTTTGTCATCACTAGAGTCGACCTCACCTCGTGCCCTCAACGTTTCGATCAACTATCTCTGGATCTTGCTCATTAATAGTATCTGCAGTGGAGAGCGAAGACTCGAACATAGCATTTAGCCATAACTGGAGCAACCAGAAGGGACCAGCTAACAAGATGTTCTTGGAAGTATGAGATTTCAAGCTCGAAACAGCTGATCTCAGGCTCTCGTAAAGGTCAACTAGCAGGAGTTCACTTAAGTTAATCCTCCTGTTCTCATGCAAATCTCTTGCTAGAGGAATGAACCTACTAGCTACCTGAAGTGACCTGCTGCAGAAAACGTATCTTGAGAGCCAAAGAGTAAGGAAGGCAATATGTTCAACATCGGAGACACTATCACCTTCTGTATGGTAATGACTAATGAATTTGGAGAAACTGGCTAGTTTGATATCGAAATCAATAATACTTGAATGTTCCTCCATCGAACATATGTTTCCCCTACGGTGTTAGTCCGTGATGGCGATTATGTCAAAGAATGTGGGTGTGATCATCCCGGGAGGTGGAAGGTATTATAGGTGCTATCCAAATACGGGATGCGAATAGAGGATGACCTGTGTGAAGCTGGTTTGGATAATTTCAGAGATTATAGATACCTAATTCCTCCCATCGATGTGACTTCTTAACTTCCACTTTGGCGAATTCGATATGCTACATCGCAGTTGGACAGATCGAAATGGTTTAAAGTTGTTTTAACATAGTCCGTAATGAAAGGATCTTTTGGGATAATCATAGGAGTTTCTACTTCTTTTGGAGCAAGAATCATTGACATTATCGGTTCTACCCTAGGGTTTCCATTGTATTGAATAAAGGTTTGAAATCATAACAACAGAAATATGGTTCGTGTATCCTTAAGAATCTCAAAACCGTAAGAGGACCCATTAGGGCAAATCTCTTTCGAAGCGTTAGTAGGGATTAATACGAGAGGAGTATAAGAGCTCTTGCTCTTATAAGTACAGATTGACCTTGGTGAGTGCCAACCTTGCTTTCCAAAATTGTTCCGTGTTCTTATTCTTCTTCTTAGAAATCTTTTTACAGGATGTTGATGAAGACATTGTTGGGGTTTTGATTAAAGAGATTAGGGTTCTTTGAAAAGAAGATTCAGTGTGAAAAAGTGAAAAGACTAAAGTTTGTTTGGTTTTATAGTGAGGAAGTGGAAACACTCATCAACTAATGCCAGTTACGTGGATACACGGTGAGGTGGCGTGAAATTGGTAATAAGCATGATTAAAGGTGATCATTGCTCTTAATAAATGCACCATACCGTGGTTCGTGAAAGCGGTTCGAAACCGGTCATCGTGATTGACATGATGGAAATCTTGTCATAATTGCTCGTGGTCACATCAAAATCTTGTGGATATATTTAAAATAAGTATTTCTTAAAAGGATTCAAATACATATTTTAAAGGGCATTTTGTTAGTAAGATTTTGATATCTTGTGGTTCAAGAAGGATCATGGAGCTCGAGATGAGATGATGTTAAAGTATTCAACATAGTGAATGTCATAGTTCGAAAGAAAAGAATTATCCCTTCGAATGGATGTATTGAATTCGGAGTGTCGAACGAAATAATGGTAATATGTGTAAAACAAGCTCGATCGGGCAATAGAATTGTATCGAGGAAATGGGTTCAAATCAAGTGAGTGATACATTTGAAATTCAAAGCGAGGATAAAAGGGAGTTGCGGCAAACGGAAGGAAGCAAGAGAAGCATGGTGTGTGCATGTTCTAAACGTGGCAAGATCTTATGGGTCACCGTTCGAATTAGTATAAATAGGAGTCTTAATGTTAGGATTTCGTGTGTCATATCTATTGTACTAAAATTCAGTCACATTCAAAATACCACATGGCTAGGGAAACGAATGCACGAATGATGTACGATGATTGCACCAAAGCTTTATTATTCAACAATGTATCTTTATCCTTCGCTTAACTTTATCTTGCATTAATGCCTTTTAAGTTTCTTTACTTTCAAAGTCATTTCATTTAAATGTTTTTCTACCATCGTGAAGTTCTTTACTTTTCCAAAACTTTTACATTAACGTTATTTAAAGCTTTTATACATTTGTTTACACCTTTTTACGTTTATTACTTTGAAAATCTTTTACACTTTAAGAGTTTATTGAATATTGCTGCATTTATATACTTTCTTGCCTTTTTGAATTTGAATGTTCTTGTTTGTCCGAACCAAATATACATTATTTACTTGATCATATCACTAAGTAATCGAAACATACTTGAACCTATACAAAACATCCAAAAACAAGTCTCAAATATGGATCTTTATCTTAAGTTTATACCAACGGCCAATACCCCATAGGATCAATCTAGTCGATCACAAGTTAGGAATTGAATAACATAACAGTTATAACGCTTATTCAATAGTTTGGAAGACTAGCGGTTGTTTCACCAGAAATCACTGTGAACAGTAGGTTGGTTCAAGCAAGCTCATAAAGTGCAGACCACTCATACACCTTCCACATAGGCCGTTGGTGCTCAAACAATCCTCAAACAACAACTGGAAGCACTTAAATCCAGAATTCGATTCCAGCTTCAACAGGTAAGAGCTCGAAATTCAACTCTATGATTCCTTGCCTCTAATCAAAAAAGCTCTTGGCCATTTGTTTTCTGCACCTTACACGATCATTAACCCTCAATCAATTGGAAAAATCATCAACCATACACGATTTCAATTAGGTTTTTCAGTTTTAGGGTTCTTCGTGTTCATCAGAAATTCAGTTATGTTAGGCTTAAAATAAATGAAATTAAGTGATGCCATCATGTTCCTGGGATTGAAACGAGCAAGTTTCATGTTTACATCTTTGGATGTCATCAAGAAACAAAGATTCTAGCATGGATTGAAGGATCGGGGAAGAAGAACAAAGCTGCGCGCGTTTTTCAAATTCAAAAATCCGTTTTAAAATATAATTTCATTGTTTAAACACAATACACAGATGTATTGCCGCCCCAACGGTTGCCAGCTCACTCGTAAGTGTTTGTGCCACGTATACGCCTAACAGGTCCTGGGTTCAAACCTCCCATGGACCATTTTTTTTCAAAACTTTCATATTTTCTTACAAACTTTGGCATTTTTTTTAACCAATCAAAACTCCTCATTTTGAGGTGATTTTTTGTACACTTGTCAATTAATATATCTATTTTGTGATAGTGCAAAAATTTTCAGAAAAAACTTTCATCTAATCATGTTTTGATCGAGCCGAAAACGGTACTTTGAACACTTTTCAAAACCACTTTAAAAGGTGATTTTTTCACACTTTCGAAGCCCGATTCTTTTCAAAACTTCTTATAAGTAAACTTCACATTTCAAAAACACTTTCAAAAATCATTTCTTCAAAACTTTTCATCAAACTTACATTTTTTTCCATGATCGATCCGATTAAACGATAAAACCGATTTGTTTTCTCTCGAATTTCTTAACCGATCATGGGCCTCCCTTACGGTGTAAGTCCCAAACCAACATTCTTTATGTACATACATATTTTCCTTGTACATATCAAATTCTTTTCATGTACATACAAATTTTTACCTGTGGATAATACAGATATCTCTGTAAATACTCAAACACAGATAAACTTCGATCGTTTGTTTTCATTTTACACTGAATACCGTTGGTATTGAAAGGAGCATTATTCCCGGTGAAACTGCTTTTAAACCAATGGGCCACCCTTATGGTGTAAGTCCCAACCCTCCTATGTACATCCATCCCTCTCTGTACATAAATACTCGTTCGTGTATATATTTACATCCTTGTACACAATTCCAACTTGTAAATAATCAAGTTACGCTCGTTTTAAACGTTCGTTTCACAGACACTTGTTTATATTTCACAAATCATAAACTCTTGTAAATAAACATCATGCATTGTTTATATTTCCTTCATAAACTTCTGTGAATACATATCACACACACACTTGTTTATATAACTGTCTAGTTATAACATAACAACTAGTCTAACCAAATAGGTTCCCCACAGTTAGCCTCCTCTTGGGCTTTATACAAGATAACTCTCCCCACAGAGTTAGCTTCCTCTTGGGCTTTGTACAAGGTAACTCATTCATCTTAGTTCATCCTCCTCTTAGGCTTCATATAAGAAAACTCATTCATCTGAGTTTAGCCTCCGCCTAGGCTTCATATAAGACAACACTCCCCTGTTGAGTCAGCCTCCTCTTGGGCTTCGTTCAAAAGAACTCCTCATTGAGTTTAGCCTTCTCTTGGGCATCATACAATGAAAGAGACCAAGAAATCTCTTAACAGCCTCCTATTGGGCTTCCAATACAAAGAGTCACCCGCGTTAGGATAGAACCCTGAGAGTATAATTTCCCGGTGAAATTGCTCTTAATTCCAAAAGGATGGTTTCGGTGAAATCCTTTTAAGACAAAGCCGCCATACCCTATAGCTTCCTCTTGAGCTTCATACAAGGACCCTCGATGACCCTCGAATGCCTCCTCTTGGGCTAACAATACAAGGACCCATGGGCTTAAAAGCATCCCTTAATCCAATCAATTTCTCCTCGAGATTTAGACATTTATCATCTCTATGGAAGAAGTATCTCATCTATCACATCACATACAATTAAACTCTTTTCAAAAACTTTTCAAACTCTTTTCAAACAAAAATATCTCTTAATTGTAAGTGGTAACGCTTGTACACTCAAGCAAAACACCCAATGCTTACAGTTAAAAGATTCAATCTTTTTCAAACATCTTTCTTAAACATGTAAGTGGTAACGCTTGTACACTCAAGCAAAACACCTATAACTTACGATGAAAGATTTTTATCAGACAAACTTTTCAAAATGTATGTGATGAAATAGATTAGATACATTTTTCATTAAGATGACATTTGTCTGTGTCTCTTACTAACATCCCGATGCTTTCCACTAGCATAAGTGGGAACCACGATTGCTCTGACTTTCTCAACATCCTTTTGAGAATACGTAGGCACAAGGTCTCATCCTTGCCGAGCAAATTTCTTTCTCTCTCATACCAAACAAACCATAGATCCCTTTAGATCCGAGCTACAAATGCTCTGATTCCCACTAGGGGATATGTATGCAGAAGATCCACAGATCTTTGCGAGCACAATAATAACAAACACTAGGATCCCACATAATCTATCCTTCTTAAAATCCAAAGGAGAAACTTTACCAATCATAGAAATAGCAATTTAAAACACACAAACATATCAAACATATTCATATATAAAGCTATAGATAACTATATATATTTAGGGTGCTCCATCTATTCCCTTTATATAACAAACCCCCTTACTCAGAATCTCCCCAATGCGTTGCGTCTAGTTTGCGCTAGTCGTTAACGCATATCAAAATCAATTGAGGGTATTAACAGCTTTCCCCCTTTTTCATAATCATTAAATCATCTTTTCTTATGTTGAAAATAATAAAGCTTGATGCTCGCGGCATCTTTATAAACAAATCAAAAGAGTAAATCGTTTCGAGCCATAGGATCTGAATTCATATTTTGATTCTCTAGCACGACACCTTTTAACGCGAACATGATGCAAACATTGAGTGTGTTGGGTATACTTAGCCTTACAAATTAAAATCAGATGGAAATTCGAGAGAATGTAGTTGAGAAATTTACGGGTGGAACAAGCGCGACACATAGTTTTTCTGCCAACCAGGGAAGTGTGCACTACGCCAAACAAGCCCTTAGACAACACTTTTTTGGCTTTAGACAACGCTTTAAAGCGCTGCCTAATCCTGCGCTGCTATAACTTTAGACAACACTTATTTTCAACGTAAAACCGCTGCCTAATGTTGCCTTTATGCAACGATTTTTTCCATAAACGCTGCCTGAAGACTACCTCAAACAACCCTTCTTTATTCAAAAGTGTTGTCTATTGCACCCCCTTAGACAGTGTTTTTACTTTAGGCAGCACTTTTAGAAACGCTGCCTAAGGCCTTTTAAGAATTCCCTTATTTTCTATTTTAGGAAGCATTTTCTTATAAAGTGTTGTCTAAAGTCCTTCTTAGGTAGCGCTTCTGGTTTGAAAAGCGCTTTCTGATGTACCCTTTAGGTAGTGCTTTTTGATAATAGTGTTATCTAATGTCAACGAAAATTTTAAAATATTCATCTTATATTTTAAGCGCCCTGTACAAATAACCACTCAAAATAAGCGCTTCTTTTCAACTTTGCACCAAATTCTAAATTATATCTTATATTTTTAGCTTCAATCTATTGAATATATGCACCAAATTTGCAGCTCTATGTATAAATACCTTAATTCAAACAATACTTAAACTTAATCGTTCATATATCCTTAACAATTTATACATATCATTAACAGTCAACATGTTCAAGATATACATAATAGAATCGTTGGTATATCTATAACAAATCTACATATTCAATGCTAAAAAACAACAACAATAAGAACTTTTTTTATCTCTATCTTAAACAAAACCAACAATTCTCTCTCTCTCTCTCTCTCTCTCTATATATATATATATATATATATATATACCTTAAACAAAACCAGCAAATACAATCAAAATCAACATATATAAATCTAACACATATGATCAAAAATTTGTTATAATATTCACAAATATTTATACCATGATAAAAACAACATTAATACAACTAATCTTCCACATAACAATAACAACAACAACATTGCAATACAATTTATCATATTCACAATTAAAGTTTCTCTAATCCATACCATGATACAAACAAAATTAATCTTCGATCCGCATAATAATAATAACATTGCCACACAATATAACAACACCTAACAACGACATAGTAGCTAAAATTTATATATACTCAAAATTGTCAATACCTTATATAAACAAATAAATAAACAAATAAACGAAAAATTTAGAACAATCTCAGATAAATAAACAATAAATAAACGAGTATTTAGAACAATCTCACTTATATTTTGAACAATCTCACTTACGTATCAATCGTCATCTTCAAAAGTTTTTATTTTGTCCAATCACTTTCTAACGAATCTAGATAATATACAATTTCTCTCACAGGATTAATCGCAAACAATAATCAGTGTCCACTGTAAGAATAAGCAAAGGTTAGATGGAAACTTTCTACCTAGTGTCAAAAAAAATTAATAGATGAAGTTAGAAGTCAGATTCTTACTTATGGTCAATATTAAATGGTAAAAAAAAAAAATTCTGAATCTCTGCTATTCATTAATTGATTAACAGTGTACACTTTGATGTCATCTAGTCTTTGATTCATTAATATTGAGTTGATAAGGTTCGGAGACAAGAAAGAGAATCTTTGTTCCAATTGATATGGGCGCATCAATTTATCATACAAGAACCTTCAATAAAAACATCATTATCATTAAAAATATTCATTGAAATGTGTAAATAAATTATTCATTCAATTAAATAAAGTTGATTGAATTATACCTCATGTATGTAACGATAACACCGAGGCCTAATGTCAAATGTCCTAAAACATGATCCATATCCTCTTTACCATATGTTTCTAAAAATTCATAACCAAAAATAGTTTTCTCCATTGGTATTATATGCGTACCTCCTTCATTCAAATATGTAATTCCTAAATATGTATGAAGGCACGACCTATACTGAGCAGTTTTGTTTTGCCAGGGGCTTTGCAACATCATTTTTTTGTTTGGAGATGTTGCTAATTTCACGCTTCTTACCCATATTGACTTGTTGCATCTCTTTAGCATGAATCTAAATACCATGTAAACAAAATATATATTAAATGTTCGTAAAAAATTTGAAAACCCAAATGTTCATAACGGTTTTCAACATACCTCGTCATCTATGTAAGCGAGGTGTGACGGCCATGCACCAAACGATCCTATGGCATCTCACACCAATGTTGCATCCAAAATATCGTCAGTTATAGATGCATCTCTCTCTAAAGCAATATCGATCGATACTTTCAAATATCCAACAGAGAGCGGTTTATGGTGAAATAATTCTCCCAGAGCGGTTTATGACAAAGTGAAATGCCCAACACCAAAAATAAATATGAACACTTTAATAAGTATACATATTAATTACAAAAAAAATGCTAGTTTAATTTCATAATAATATATATCACCTCGGGAATTTTGAGTTGGAAATCACAATTGATACTATCTTTGTCACTAGTATCCTTGAACCTCAGACCTTGCCCTTCTGCCTGACGTCTTTCCTTATCCTTTTCCAACTCATGAATTTTTTATTTTAATTTTTCTATCTCTTCCATCACTTCTTTGTTGCTACGATCTTTCCCCTTTTTCTAATTAATATTATATTATATTAATATTTTCGAGTTACCGATCGATATTTATTTTGCGACGAGAATATTTATATTAATCGATATATCTATTAATATATTTGGGTGACGTTTCGATTCGGTCCGGTTTTTATTCCGTTCGGTTCGGTAAAATATTATTCGGACCGATATTTAATTCCCCGAAATTATTTTAATTAATTGAGTTAATAATATTATTAGATATTATTAAGGTGTTAATTAATAAAATAAATTAGGGGTGTGAGGAGTAATTTGGTAGAATTGGGTTTGCACCCTTAAGCTTGCTAGTAAGAAAATAACATATAAACCAATTTTCCTCATTCTTTCCATTTACAACACAAAAACCAAACATAGTAACCAAGGGAGAAAGAAAGGATTTTGGAAGAAGAAGAGTGAGAGCAAGAGCAAGGTTTGGGTTTGTGGGATCATCAAGAATCATCCAAGCACTTGAGGTAAGGGGTTTGATTTCTCTATCTTATATGGTTAGGGTTTGATAGTTATATTTTGGATTTGGGGAAAAATTGATAGGATGATTTATGAGTTTTGGTAGGTTGATTGTTGAAATAACTTAGAAAAAGGTTGGGTTAGGAGTATGAATTGTTGGTATTTTAATTGCTAAGCTAGTAGAATTAAGTTGCAAAAATAGAAATGAAGGAAAACTATAAAACTATAAAACCTGGAAACTGTCTGTATGTAAGGAATGAAGGAGGAAGATGATGAAAGGCCACGGACCAAGGGGAGGCGCCCACCCCACAAGGGATGGCGACCATCCCCTGCCCTTAAGGCGTCCGCCCCTAGCCTTCACCTCCCCTGGGACGAACGTCCCCTGTGCCTGGAAGAAGAGAAACGAATTTTTATAGTTTCTGTTTTTTGTATGCAGGGTTTTGCTGTTTTCTGCATAATTTTAGTTGCTAGCTTCTGTTTCTTTTAAATCCTCTAATTCCACATACTACTAGTTAGTATTAATAAAATATAACTAGGACATAAGTTAGCCGATTAAATTTGGAACCCGATTATGTTCCGATTTTCCAATTTCGATAATTTCAGCGACGGAGCAAGTTGCTCCGAATTCAACGAAAATTGACGTGCTAGCTAAGTTTGACGTGTAGAACATAGTGGTGAGGTTATCTTTTCGAAATTAAGAGTTTTTACGAAATGACCCGAAATAGGCCAAATTACGGTTAAATTGAATCGGATTGCGTTTTAGTAGATTTAAGGCACATATGGACAATTTGATTGCGATGTTCACGATTATGATTAATGTTGGTTATTAGGAATAGCTTTCGCGATGATTATAGGTGTTTGACTATTTTTCCGTATTTGGAATTTAGTGAATGAATTGATAATGATGTGGTGTGATTAAACATGATGTTTGCGACGATGTATTTATTAATGAATACTTGATGATATGTGATGCGATGATATATGTCTTTGTACATGATGATGTGATGATTATGTTGATGTTGTTAATAAATGCTTCCGATTTGTGAATGCATGATTTTTGATGATGATGAATTATTGGTGATGTTTTGCATAATGCAAATATGATGCGATGATATATCTGTCTTGATGTGGATAAATTATGGCGACGTGGGCTTTATGCCAATCTTGATGAGCGATGATGATGTTTTTGTTGTGTTGTTTTATTGTCGAGTCACATACATTACATTGGCGACGAGGGCTTTTATGCCAAGTGACGAGGCTTTTATGCCAAGCGACGATGGGCTTTATGCCAAGTGTTCCTAATTACGGACAAAGCGACGGGTACCACATGCATAACATAGTCGTGTCTCATAGAGTCAGTTATGTGTATGTTTTAGTTGTTTGGCGTTGGGTTTTAATTGATGGATGATGTTGAATTGCGATGATATATGATGCTTTGTTTGGTGATGATCTTTATGATGAACATGAAATGGATATGACTTGATAATTTCATGATAACTATGCAATGAATATAAATGATGAGTTTTACGATGATTTAACTTGATGAAATACTAAATGCAAATATGATATGATGATGTTTGTGACGATGGGCTTTTATGCCAAAAGCGACGATGGGCTTTAGCCAATTTGCGATGATTTTGTTTATGTTGTGTTGTTGTATTTGATTGGCCTAAAAACTATGGCAACCATGATGGGAGTTATACTCCGAGGTTTGTTACTTATGTTGTTAGTATTGTTGATGTTGTTGTTTGATGTTGTTGTTTCTGATTGCCGTGTTGATTAGTGACGTATTCGTGGTGATGAAAGTTTATGTGTTGTTGTGATAATTTATATATAAAATGTAAATTATTATATAATGTGATGTATGTCTAAATGGTAGTCTACCGAAATAAAGAAGTATCAATGTTGCTTTTTTTATTTTAAAGAAAAACAATTTAAAAGTAAAATATAATATAATAATTCAATTTAGTAATGTAATAATTAATAATAATAATAATATAAAATAAAATTCAGTTTTAATGACGATATACTATTGTCCATCGGTAAATCCTTCTATGTGACTGTGGGTATAAGGAGAATTTCTTGTAGCGAATAAAATAATAAATATAACAATAACTCTTAATATTAATTGTTAAATATAATTAATATATATAAAAAATAAACAAAATAAAGAAGGTATAGAAATAAATAACTAAAAAAGATTAATAATAATAATTAATTTAAATATAACTATATGCATGAAATAAATTTTCACTAAAATTAAATTTATAAAATGATAAATGTATTGCGTATAAAATATCTGAATGTTACAGAAATATTCTTAATTTATATAACGTAGGTAACAAGCATATGTGATATTTGGAACCCCGATAAAAATAATTATAACACTTACAACAATGTGAGAAGATCTGGTTCCGCATAAAAGCACTCCTAATCGAATTTGAATAATATTCATGAAGGAGAGCATGAAAAATATCACACCTAAAATAAATTAAACTAAAAAAAATAAGGCGACACATCGAAACATGAACACTCTAAAAGATGTTTTAAAAGCTTCTTTCGAAACGATCAAATCACCTAGCACTAACTTAAGTAAATATGCTATAATTGCAGAGCATATAAGAAAAGAAAATGAAAATGTTTCATATCTTAGAAGTTGCTTTACAATTTCATTCCCAGGATCGCTTTGATTTGGACCGACTAAGGAGAGGCCAATAAAAGCTCCAACAATGACAAGAGAGTTTGTCTTAAATATACTATCCAAATATTCCATGCTTTCGGTTGAAATTTTGGTTGTATTAAGACCATAAATGTTCATCAAGATCATTTATCAAATCCAAGGCTTATTATTTAATCCTCTTATCTCTTATTTCAAAAATCCTCCTACTTGGTACATCCCCTAATTTTATTGTGCGCACGCGTAAAAATGTTTTTTATATTTACATTAATCATTGGATTTGATAAATGATTTTGATGAATTTAAGACCATAAATGTCCATCAAGATCATTTATCAGATCCAACTATTAATATTTAATCCTAATCGAATTTGAATAATATTCATGAAGGAGAGCATTAAAAGTATCACGCCTAAAATAAATGAAACTAAAGAAATTAAGGCGACAAATCGAAACATGAACACTCTAAAAGATGTTTTGAAAGTTAATTTAGAAAAGATCAAATCACCTAGCACTAATTTTAGTAATTGTGCTACAAGTGCAGAGCATAAAAGAAAAGAAAATGAATATACTTCATATATTAGAAAGTGCTTTACAATTTAATGCGCTTTCCAAACTTCTTTGATTTGCACCGACCAAGAAGTGGCCAATAAAAGCCTCAATAATGACAAGAGACTTTGTCTTAAATATCCTATCCAAACGTTTCATGCTTTCGATTAAAATTTTGGTAGTATCTTCAGGATGATTGAGAAAGCGTGCACTTTCGATATCGCGGAGATTTGAAATTTTTTATTGTGCAAACTTGTTGGAGTTATATGTGATCGTTCATCATGAAAGAAAATCTACGATAAAAATAAAATTTCCAACATTAAAATTATATTTTTTATTTTTTGTTGGTATGAAAAAAGTATTTTGAAAAGATATAAATAAATATCTCACCCTATTGCACAAAATCTCTAATGAAAAGATAATTAAATATATGAAAAGATACTAATAATAAATTTAAACAATTTTATAATATATTTTTAATAAATTACTTTATTGATAGCAATGAAAAGAATAAATTTATATAAAATTGTCACTGTTTCTAGAATAATAATTTTAATGTTCAACTTTTAAAAATATAAAAGATTTATATATAAAATGTAAATTATTATATAATGTGATGTATGTCTAAATGGTAGTCTACCGGAATAAAGAAGTATCAACGTTGCTTTTTTTATTTTAAAGAAAAACAATTTAAAAATAAAATATAATATAATAATTCAATTTAGTAATGTAATAATTAATAATACTACTATTAATATAAAATAAAATTCAGTTTTAATGACGATATACTATTGTCCATCGGTAAATCCTTCTATGTGACTGTGGGTATAAGGAGAATTTCTTGTAGCGTGTGAAATAATAAATATAACAATAACTCTTAATATTAATTGTTAAATATAATTAATATATATAAAAAATAAACAAAATAAAGAAGGTATAGAAATAAATAACTAAAATAGATTAATAATAATAATTAATTTAAATATAAATATATGCATAAAATAAATTTTCACTAAAATTAAATTTATAAAATGATAAATGTATTGCGTATAAAATATCTGAATGTTACAGAAATATTCTTAATTTAAATACTTACATATTAAATAAGAGCTTTAGCTATAAAATAATAACGTAGGTAACAAGCATATGTGATATTTGGAACGCCTATAAAAATAATTATAACACTCACAACAATGTGAGAAGATATGGTTCCGCATAAAAGCACTCCTAATCGAATTTGAATAATATTCATAAGGAGAGCATGAAAAATATCACACCTAAAATAAATTAAACTAAAAAAAGTAAGGCGACACATCCAAACATGAACGCTCTAAAAGACGTTTCTTTCGAAACGATCAATTCACCTAGCACTAACTTAAGTAAATATGCTATAATTGCAAAGCATATAAGAAAAGAAAATGAAAATGTTTCATATGTTATAAGTTGCTTTACAATTTCATTCTCAGGATCGCTTTGATTTGGACCGACTAAGGAGAGGCCAATAAAAGCTCCAACAATGACAAGAGAGTTTGTCTTAAATATACTATCCAAATGTGCCATGCTTTCGGTTGAAATTTTGGTTTTATCTTCGGGATGATTAAGACCATAAATGTCCATCAAGATCATTTATCAAATCCAAGGCTTATTATTTAATCCTCCTATCTCTTATTTCAAAAATCCTCCTACTTGATACATTCCCTAATTTATTGTGCGCACGCGTAAAAATGTTTGTTATATTTACATTAATCATTGGATTTGATAAATGATTTTGATGAATTTAAGACCATAAATGTCCATCAAGATCATTTATCAGATCCAACGATTATTATTTAATCATAATCGAATTTGAATAATATTCATGAAGGAGAGCATTAAAAGTATCACGCCTAAAATAAATGAAACTAAAGAAATTAAGGCGACAAATCGAAACATGAACACTCTAAAAGATGTTTTGAAAGTTAATTTAGAAAAGATCAAATCACCTAGCACTAATTTTAGTAATTGTTCTACAAGTGCAGAGCATATAAGAAAAGAAAATGAATATACTTCATATATTAGAAGGTGCTTTATAATTTAATGCGCTTTCCAAACTTCTTTGATTTGCACCGACCAAGAAGTGACCAATAAAAACCTCAATAATGACAAGAGACTTTGTCTTAAATATCCTATCCAAACGTTTCATGCTTTCAATTAAAATTTTGGTAGTATCTTCGGGATGATTGAGAAAGCGTGCACTTTCGATATCGCGGAGATTTGAAATTTTTTATTGTGCAAACTTGTTGGAGTTCTATGTGATCGTTCATCATGAAAGAAAATCTATCACGAAAATAAAATTTCCAACATTAAAATTATATTTTTTATTTTTTGTTGATATGAAAAAAGTATTTTGAAAAGATATAAATAAATATCTCACCCTATTGCACAAAATCATTAATGAAAAGATAATTAAATATATGAAAAGATACTAATAATAAATTTTGACAACTTTATAATATATTTTTAATAAATTACTTTATTGATAACAATAAAAAGAATAAATTTATATAGAATTGTCACTGTTTCTAGAATAATAAATTTAAAGTTCAACTTTTAAATATATAAAAGATTTATATATAAAATGTAAATTATTATATAATGTCATGTATGTCTAAATGGTAGCCTACCGGAATAAAGAAGTATCAATGTTGTTTTTTTTATTTTTAAGAAAAACAATTTAATAATAAAATATAATATAATAATTCAAATTAGTAATATATTAATTAATAATAATAATATAAAATAAAATTCAGTTTTAATGACGGTAGTATATTGTCTGTCGGTAAACCCTTCTATGTGACTGTGGGTATAAAGAGAATTTAATGTAGCGAATAAGATAATAAATATAACAATAACTCTTAATATTAATTGTTAAATATAATTAATATATTTATAAAATAAACAAAATAAAGAAGGTATAGAAATAAATAACTAAAATAGATTAATAATAATAATAAATTTAAATATAACTATATGCATAAAATAAATTTTCACTAAAATTAAATTTATAAAATGATAAATCTATTTTGTATAAAATATCTGAATATTATCGAAATATTCTTAATTTAAATACTTACATATTAAATAAGAGCTCTAGCTATAAAATAATAACCTAAGTAACAAGCATATGTGATATTTGGAACGCCTATAAAAATGTTTATAACACTAACAACAATGTGAGAAAATCTGGTTCCGCATAAAAGCACTCCTAATCGAATTTGAATAATATTCATGAAGGAGAGTATGAAAAATATCACACCTAAAATAAATGAAACTAAAAAAAGTAAGGCGACACATCGAAACATGAACGCTCTAAAAGATATTTTAAAAGTTTCTTTCGAAACGATCAAATCACCTAGCACTAACTTATGTACATATGCTATAATTGCAAATCATATAAGAAAAGAAAATGAAAATGTTTCATATGTTAGAAGTTGCTTTACAATTTCATTCCGAGGATCGCTTTGATTTGGACCGACTAAGGAGAGGCCAATAAAAGCTCCAACAATGACAAGAGAGTTTGTCTTAAATATACTATCCAAATGTTCCATGCTTTCGGTTGAAATTTTGGTTGTATCTTCGGGATGATTAGGACGATAAATGTACATCAAGATCATTTATCAAATCCAAGGCTTATTATTTAATCCTCCTATCTCTTATTTTAAAATCCTCCTACTTGATTAACTAATTTTGAGTGCATATCCTTGTATGTTGCAATTTTTAAATCTTAGTCTAACTTTTCTTACAAACAAATTTGTACCTTTCATATCCGGTTGCAATTTTGAAAATGAAGTTTAAATCAACAAGGAAAGCAATTTATGATTTTATTATCCAATAATACTTTAATTTTGTTTACTTTAATTAAAAAATGAAATATTTATTATTAATATTAGATATTTTTTCATCTTATTTTGTACTAGTATTGATTAAGGGTTCAAGAAATGCAATTTTTTTAAAACTTTAAAGGAAAGTGCACTTACTTACCGATAAGTGACGGTAGGGAAACACGGTCCGTGTGTACATATAGCAAATTTTCATCTTGTTATCATTTATTCTCTGTACCGCAAATTGTCAATTTTTGATCAATTATGGGTGTAAATATTTTGAAACATTTTGAAGTCTAAACTAAAAGTGCTATAATTGTGTCCTACAACTTTTGTTTTATTAATTAAAACTAGAGAAGTGATATTTGAATTTCCCAATTTTAACACCTTATCAAAATACATCTATAACAAGTATTAATTAATTAATTAATTAATTGAAAGAAATAATTTATTTTTTTAATTGATAACCATATGAAAAGATACAGTGTCCCACACCTTTTTAGTGTCAACATAACATATACCACAATACATCTTCTAGAAACTCGGAAAAAACAAACTCAAAAATAATTACAACAATCTCAAAAATTTCCTCAATCCTTATCCATTCTCAAAAAAAAATATCATTTCTACCTTCCCTCTCATCTCTATATATAACACACTATCACATCGGCAACATTGTGAAAATCCCTCATCACAACCTCATCCGCAACCTACACTCAACAACAACAATGTTATTCAATGAATATTTTTTTCCAGCGGCGAATCCCCAAAAATCGGTCACAGTGGCAGATTCTTCATGCCACTGGGACTTTTCATTTTATTTTCTCTTCATTGTTGATGGTGGCGACGGTCTACCAGATGATCTACCCACGCTTCATGCAATGGATGCGTGAACGATTTGATGCATGAACGAAAGGCCACTTCAGTTGAGAATCAAGGTAACTGAATTTTATTTTTTTATGCTTTTGAAATCTTTTAAGTAGGGAGATTGTGTTTTTTTAAACTGTAGATGGAGAAGGAGTAGATCAAGCTGGATTATAGCGCATGGTGAAGTGATCAGCGGCAAGAAAGAAAATGAGATTGACACCTTTCTAGTGTCAACATAACAAGTATTAATTATAAGGAAATACACTATAACAAGTATTAATTAATTAATTGAAAGAAATAATTTATTATATTTAATTGATAACCGTATGAAAAGATACGGTGTCCCACACCTTTCTAGTGTCAACATAACATACACCACGATACATCTTCTAGAAACTCAGAAAAAACAAACTCAAAAAAATCACAACAAACTCTCAAAAAATTCCCTGAATCCTTATCCATTATGAAAACAAAATACCATTTCTACCCTCACTCTCATCTCTCTATATATATATATATATATATATATATATATATATATATATATATATATATATATATATATATATATATAATTCTAGGAACAGAATCATCTTATTAGAGAGATGTATATGTGTATAATGCTCTAATGTTTTTGAATAAAAAACACAACCAAATTATTTCCATCTTCTCCTATTATTTTGACATGGCATCAGAGCAGTAACGATCTGCTCCATTTCCTTCCCATATTTTTTTTCCTATCATTTTGTTTTAGTTTCTAAATCATTATGACCAATGATGGAAACAAATCTGATTCCAATAGCTCTTACTCTCTTCACCATTCCGATCATCCGGGAACGATTCTTGTTTCTAAACCTCTCAATGGTGAAAATTATTCGACTTGGCGTCGAGCCACTACCATCTTAATGAATGCAAAATTTAAATTTGGTTTTGTTAATGGAACCCTCAAAGCACCATCTGCCAAAACAAAATCGGAAGACTACGCGGCATGGAAAAAATGCAATGATATGGTTGTCATGGATTCTTAATTCATTGACCCCTAATATTGCAGATAGTGTTATTTTTTATAACACTGCTCATGAAGTTTGGGAAGATCTTTAAAATCGCTTCTTTCAAAGCAACACACCACGCATTTTCCAGATCGAGAGAGAGATTGCTTGCATTACTCAAGATCAAATGACAGTTGCTGCATACTACACAAAACTAAAAAAATTGTGGGATGAGCTAGGATCCTACAATGATGCTATTTGCACATGTGGAGCAAACAACATAAGACGCAAGTTGATGCAATTTCTCATAGGGTTGAATGAATCTTATAATGTTGTTCGCGGTCTACTCCTTTTGATGAATCCTCTACCTGATGTTTCAAAAGCTTATTCTTCCATCATTTAAGAAGAAAAGCAAGGAAATTTGGGTGCAAGAAGAGAGACTATAGAAGCTTCTGCCATGGCTGTCCAAAGAGAGGAACCAATAGCCCTTGTTGTTCGACACAATTCTGGTCAGTACTCTCGTCCCAATTCCAATAATTGTAAACCGCTGCATTGCTCTCATTGTGACAGAGATCATCACACGAAGGAGATATGTTGGAAGTTACATGGTTATCCACCAGGACAATCCAAGCATACCACGACAAAAAACCATCATTTCAAGTCCAATGGCAATAATCAATCTTCAGCCAATAGTGTCAAAGAAACCACATCAACACATGTTCAGCCCCTTGTGAATGGATTTACTGAACTACAATCACAACAAATTTTGGCTATTATGCAGAGCAATGGAACATCTCACTGCTCCCAAGGCAAATAATGTCAATTTTTCTTCAGGTTTGTCCGCACCAAAATTGATAATTGATAGTGGTGCAATAAATCACATAACTTCTTCTCCATCTTTACTAGTCAGCAGTAAAGAAAACACTTCTTTACCACTAGTTGTTATGCCAAATGGAGATCATGCTCCAATTACTTGTACTGGAAATTTTCCCTTAAGTTCTATTATTTATTTGAAGAATGTACTTGGGGTTCCATCTTGTAAGGTGGATTTGATGTCTGTGAGTCGAGTCACAAGCGATTTAAATTGTTCAGTAACTTTTTTCCCACAATTGTGTATTTTGCAGGATTTGATGACGGGGATGACGATTGGTTTGGGTGAACAACGAGATGGACTCTATTACTTGGTTGCAATGAATAAGTCACACAAGGTTAATACCATCAAAGCTGCTTCCACTTCAAACACCTCGAGTATCTTGTGGCATAGGCGTCTAGGACACTTATCCTCTTCCAGATTAGAGTTTATAGCCAAAAACTTCCTTCATTTCCCTTTCAAACAACATAACAATTGTACTGTTTGTGCTCTTACAAGACAAACTAGACTCCCTTTCTTTACAAGTTTTATTTCCTCTGTTATACCTTTTGAATTAATACATTGTGATATTTGGGGGCCCTTTAGAGTCCCTTCCCTATCTGGTGCAAAATATTTTCTGACTATTGTGGATGACTTTTCTCGTTCTACTTGGGTTTTTCTAATGCATCATAAAAGTGAGACACAAAAAAATTTAATCGATTTTTTCTCCTTTGTGAAAACCCAATTTGATACTACAATAACAAATATTCGGGTTGACAATGGGGGAGAGTTTTTCTCTATGCGAGAATTCTTTGAACAACAGGAAACTAATTACCAACATTCTTGCATTTATACACCTCAACAAAATGGGGTGGTTAAGCGCAAACATAGACATATCCTTGAGTCAGCTCGAGCTCTTCGTTTTCAATCTCACCTCCCTTTACACTTTTGGGCAGAATGTGTCTCCGCTGATGTTCATGCTGCTGTTCATATAATTAATAGGTTGCCCACACCTATCCTTTCTCACCAAACTCCTTTTGAAAAACTATATAAAAAAATTCCCTCTTAATTCCCACCTTAGAGTTTTCGGATGTCTAGCTTATGCTACAAATGTTTATATGCCCCATAAGTTTGCTCCTCGTGCCACCAAATGTGTTTTTATTGGTTGTCCAATTGGTCAGAAAGCTTACAAATTATATGACATTGAATCTAATAGAGTTTTCACTAGTCGTGATGTTATTTTCCACGAGGATATTTTTCCCTACGAATCCATTTCTTCTTCACTAACTAAAATAGATTCTGTTGTACCTATTGCTGTCTTAGATTCCTCACTCATCCACCAAATACATGAAGAATCTAATCACGCGACTCCCGCTTTTCAAGCAGCCCCTACTCCTGCCACTCCTGCTTTTCCAGCAGCCCCCACTCCTGCTTTTCCAGCAACTCCCACTCATGCTTCTCCAACATCCCCTCTGCGTCGTTCTCAAAGAACCCATGTTCCTCCTGTAGCCTTGAGTGACTATGTAATCAAGTAAGTTCTCCTGAATCATTTCCATTCTCGCCATCTTTTCCAAGTAAAGGTACACGATATCCGATCTCCAATTTTATCTCATATGATTGTTACTCACCACAACATAGATCCTTTATTGCAACTATTACTCATGATGTTGGACCTACATGTTATGAGCAAGCTGCATCCCAATCTCATTGGCAAATAGCATCCCAATCTCATTGGCAAATAGCAATGCAATTTGAGTTTGCCGCTTTAGAGGCTAATAATACATGGTTTCTCACACCTCTCCCTCCTGGAAAGAAAGTTATTGGTTATCGCTGGTCTATAAAATCAAGCGAAAATCAGACGGTTCTCTTGAACGCTATAAAGTGCAGTTAGTAGCAAAGGGATACCGATCGGAAAAATAGCAAGTGTACTATTTTTACCGATGTAGAAATAATGAGATTTACCCCAAGTATCGATCTCGAAGATTGCGTAGGAAATACTGAGTTAGATGATCTATTCAATTGAACAAAAACAATAGTTTTAAGATTGGGTGGAATAAATCCTTGCAGAAAGTAAAAATTTACTTTTCGTTTGATTAAAGTAGGCTAGGGTGAGTGTATAATTTGTCATGTAATAACCTTCACTCTTTGATTTATTCAACAAGTTCATTATCCTTAATTACCGATTCTCATTATTATTTTATCCTAATTCCTTAGTGACAAAACCTTTAACCTTCTTTTCTAATTTCAATTTCCATTTAAATAAATAGAGAGGTTAAGCATGCAATTACCAAGAACTATCCTAGAATTTTACAATTTGACTCAATTCCGATGTCTTACACGAAATTATATCCTGCTTTAATTGAGAGGAATCTTGTTCAAACTAGAGTGCAAAGATGATTTGTCTTGTCCTTTTCACCAAGGGGCACCTGGCCATGATCTCGAACATTGCGTAGCTTTGAAGGCTAAATTTCAAAGAATTGTTAGAGCTAACCTTCTTTCTTTTAAGGATATGAATCCTAACGTACAAGCAAATTCGCTGCCTAATCATGGAAGGCACGCTGTGAACATGGTGTATGGATGTCCTGGCCAATATCAAGTCTTCGACATAAACTTGGTAAGAGAAGATCTAGTGCAGATTGTCATACCCCAAAATTTTCCCTCCTACTCCTCAAGACATTTCATACCTCTATACTCAAGGATTCCTCAAGGGTTGGTCAGACATACCCTCTCCTAGACAATCAACCCAAACTAGGGTTTGGCAATTCTCACATCAAAATGAACTTCCAACATCTCTAATGGTCATCATGCCTTCTCATATGCTTCAAAGAATCTCCATGTCAAGTTTCAAGCCTTACAAGTCAAGTTTCCTCAGACAATTGCTCAGATGGTTGAAAATCAGTTGTATCAGACAAAAAGTCAACTGTGGTCAACATACATTCAAACTTCATGATTTTTAGTCAACATCCATATTTTGAAGTGATATTCATCATTTGATCAAGGGTTGATCATGATTCATCAAGAAAACTCAAGATTTGATCAAAAGTCAAACTTTCCAAATTAGGGTTTTCTAGATAAAAGTCAACTGAACTTTGACTGAGCATAACTTTCTCATACTATATCGTAAATTTTTCCACTACCTCTCATTTTGAATAGAATTCAATTCTCTACAACTTCATGTCTCACAAGCATGGTAAAAAAATGCTTCATTTTGAAGATATGGATCAAAATATTATAGGTCCTTTTCAAAGTCAACAAAAAGTCAACTTTTTGTAAAGAAGTGTTATTGAGCATGGAAACTCCAATTGAGATGAAACCAAAAAGGTTGATTAGAGGACATCTAGAGATTTCTAAAAAGTCCAGAAACACCAAAAAATGTTAACAATTGAGCAAGATACACCTTATACAAGTTGGGCATTTTTGAAGAATTGCACAAAGAGAAATACTTGTCAAAATCCAAAATTTTGCAAATGGGCCTAACTTTTCTTGGTTCAAACTTGTTCCTTAGCTAATTTGGAACCTCCAAGCCCAAGGCCACGAATTTTATCTTTATTTTTCTATTTAATTTGGATTTTAATCATTTAAAAGCCAATTAAATTAAAATAAAAGGTAGAAAATCAAAATTAAATGCAAATTGGATTTTTGTCTCATTCTTGAGGTCCAAGCAACTCATAAAAGCTGGAAATTTTGAAATTAACATTGATTGGCAAGAGAATTGATGAAAATTAGATCAAAAAGGAAAGATTTGGTTTCATACCAAATCAAATGTTTTTACATTGAATGATTCATTATTTGCTCTTGATTTTTGACCTAGATCCATCTACTATATATACACAATGCCTACACATGAAAAAAAGACAGAAAAATTGCCTCAAACAACCCTATTCATACTCAAAAAAACTGTATTCTTCAAGCAAGTGGCAGCCCTAGTTTCAGCCTGTTTCAACTGATTTCAAGCATTCCATTGCATTCTTGGAGGTCTCTTGAGTCGATCCAGACCCTTACAAATCATAAAACCGTCAAGAATTGAGAATTCCCGATTTCGGTTTGTCCTTTCTTTTTCAAATTCGATTTTTATCATTCTTGCATAATTAACTTGTTTTGATTGTTTGTTCATGCTTAGAATCATGTTTGCAAGATATCTGGGTGGTTCAATTGAATTTTAAGTGCCTGGATCGAGTTATGCCATAGCTAGGGTTTCTTGCTCCGTTTTGGGGTTTCCTAAAACAGGTAAAATTGGACAAAACCAGGACCACCATCATGTTTAGAATGATGTTTGCAATCGATTCATGTATCTATAACTAATTTATATTACCTGTATGAGATTTTTGAAATTTGCAGGGGCTATAGCGTCGAACCAAGCCGACGCTAACCGTTTGAAAATTCAAACGAAGAAGATGAAGATCTTCGCGCGTAATCTGGGCATCCGAATTCAAATTCGTTTAACTTGTTTTTGTTTCATATTGCTAACACGTATACACTCCAGCTCAGTTGGTCAAGGCGCACGCGTGTGAGGGCATGGTCCCTGGTTCGATCCCTGACCATGGCAAATATTTTTTATCACTTTGAAAACTAACACTTTTCTTATTTTTCTTTTAATATTTTTCCATGCAATTTAATTTATCTTTAAATATTTTTCTCATGCATTTAAAAATCACCAAAAATATTTTCCTTTTGCATTTTAATCAGAACAATACTTATTTAATTTTTTACATTAAAATTAATATTTTTACATGCATATTTTAATTAATTGTTAATTAATCATTATATTGACTTTTAATTGCTTTTAATTATTGAAAACGATTCAGAAAATTACCAAAAAATTATCTTATCATCTTATTGTCATTACTAATCTAAAAACTTTTTTCCTCATTCAAAAATCATGTTTTTACTAACATTTTTCCTCTTATGCAATTTTCTCGCATTTTTCGATTATGTATCTGTTTACAGGTTGTAACGTTTCAGACGATTTTTTCTCGCTTTTCTTTTCAATATTATGTAACTGCCTATGGGATGTAATAGTTTAATTAGGACTTTTACTTTCCGCACTCTTATTATGTAACTGCCCCAAAGCCATGTAATAGCGTAGGACTTTATTTTTCCGCAATTTATTTTCCGCACCCTATAAACTGCTAGTAATTAGACGTGTATGGCAAGATAAAAACGGACATAGATCACCTCTAATTTACAAAGATAACATATCTGAATTTGACACACCCTTTCACACATGCACCCGTTAGGGTAATTCTCTCTCGTTGCCTTACGAATATAAATGGTCAAGTCCCTCGAACGTAGAGGTATCCTAGCACCGTTGCCTAAAAACATATCATCATAGTCCCTTCGATACAAAGATCATGAGTCCCTCGACGTGGCCTATGAAAAACATGATCTCGTCCCTCGATTGTTGCCTACGAAAAGTGATGATCGTCCCTTCGAATATGCTAAGATACTCCTACAAGTTGCCTTCTATGACCATCCGATGTCCCTTCGAATGTCCCTTCTACATCCAACGAATAGGGTTACCTACCAACTAATGGTATGGATAACACTATTCTAAAGGAACGTAAAATAACACGAAAACGACCATTCTGACTAGGTAATAAGACTTTTAGTTGCTTTCTCTATCAAAATACTTTTCACACCTCACACTTTTGTCAAAGTTCAAACTCTTTTCAAAAACGAAACATTTTCGAACACTTTGTATACATTCCTAAATGAATCATTACAAAGTCAAAGTGAAATGTCTTTTCAAAACATTTTTGTCAAACTCACAGAAAGCACATTTTGAAAATGATCTAAGAGCAACTAAGAGCCCGTAGATAACTACGGATGGAAAGGGGTGCTAATACCTTCCCTTTTCATAACCTTCTCCCTTACTCAGAATCTAACGAAGGTTTTTTCCTGTTCTTTTCACGTTTCCTTAATTGGATAAAAGAAAAGTCGGTGGCGACTCTTGCTATCCGCATATTTGCGATAAAAATCAAAACAAATTCTCAAAGTCAGTTCACCGTATCACACAGATGCATGCCACATTCTGCGTAATGGGTGGTTTTGCTCGACACAACTCGGATCTTGTAGGATTTGTTCTAGAGATTCTCATGGGTGTTCTACTGTGAAAATAAATCTTCAACGATTAATGGATAATGGCTACATTCGAATCATCAGAAATAGGAATGAGAATGAGGTGAATACGATAGGATGTTATTCGCACGAGCATTTAGTCTCAAATATCAACTCGGTAACTCCTGAAGTAAACATCATCATTCCTCATTTCAATATGCAAGAGGGCATAGAGATCAAATACAACAATCCAAGGGTTCCTATTTCTCCTTTGATCATATTTCTACCTGGACTTGTTCCTTATGTCTCTAACAAAGCATTCCCTACCAATATAATGCAACAATGACGGAAAATGGGAAATAAGTCCCCATACATACTCTTTCATCCGTAGTTAACATCGCCAAAGTAAGTCGAGTAACTAGGAGTGGGCGTGTGTGTAACGCCCCGAATTTAATTAATTATTTAATTAAATTATATAAGGATTTAATTATTGGATTATTAAATTAACGTTGAATTTTATTTGGTTAGTTGAAGAATTCATTAAGTTGATTACGTTGAACAAATAATATTAGAATGTATTAGTATTTTTAGAATTATTAATTAAATATGGATGAGTTAGTTATAAAGGTGAAATAACATTTTGAGGAGTAATAGTTAGTAGACCCAATAAGAGTTTAGTGGCCCTTTTTTTTTTAAGTGGCCTTGGTAGTAGTATAAGAAGTAACACTAGTACTTAGAAAAAAAAAGGAAAAAAGAAGAACACCACGTACAGTAGCAGGAGAGAAGAAAGAAGAGGAAAAATTGGGAATAAGGGTTTGCTAGAAGTTGGGGAAAAAGCTCAAATTGCAGTCCGATAGTTGCCGATTCTGATCAAGTTTTTCGGAATCTCTCTAATCCAAAGGTAAGGGGTGGGGTTCGACTAGTATAATCAATTGTATGATAATTTTTATGTGGGATTTAAGGTGTATAAATTCATTGTAGACTCGATGTTTGTGATGAAATTGATAGATCAGTAATGAAAATATTGTTGTCTGTTAATTGTTGTTGTTGCTGGTACTGTGTTGGTGTTATTATATGTGTAACTATATTGGTAGATAAAAGTTGTATGTTTGGAAAATAAGTTGATTTTGGGTTGAACTATTAGAACATGTAGTGCTGGAAAAATAAGGAAAATGATAAAGGAGATGAAGTTGTAAGGGGATGGCACGATTTAGGTAGTTATTTTGGCATTACTTGTAGGAACCTTTTAAGTATGATGAACACATGTGATAGTAGTATAGTTGGAGTCATAATAATAATTATAATAGTGAATTTAACATGTGGTATGTAGCAAACAAATAGCCATAGCAGAATAAAATAGCAGACTACTTTTGTTGAGTATAATTGATGCCCAGAAGTTCTGATAGTGCAAAACTTCTGATGGTCTAGAAGTTCTGATGGTGCAGAAGTTCTGATAAGGAAGAAGTTCTGATGGTGCAGAAGTTCTGATGGGCAGAAGTTCTGATGGTGTAGAACTTCTGATGGTCAAGAACTTCTGATGGTGCAGAAGTTCTGATGGGGCGGAAGTTCTGATGGTGCAGAACTTCTGATGGTCCAGAATTTTTGAAGGTGCAGAAGTTCTGATGGGCAAAAGTTCTGATGGTGTAGAACTTCTGATGGTCCAGAAATTCTGATGGGCAGAAGTTCTGATGGTGCAAAACTTCTGACGATCCAGAACTTCTGATGGTGTAGAAGTTCTGATGGGAAGAAGTTCTGATGGTGCAGAACTTTTGATGGTCCAAAATGGTGTAAAAGTTCTGATGGACAGATGTTCTGATGGTGTCGAACTTCTGATGGTCCAGAACTTCTGAAGGTGCCGAAGTTCTGATAGGAAGAAGTTTTGATGGTGCAGAACTTCTAATGGTCCAGAACTTCTGATGGTGCAGATGTTTTGATGGTGCGGAACTTCTGATGGTGCAGAAGTTCTGATGGGCAGAAGTTTTGATGGTGCAGAACTTTTGATGGTCCAGATCTTCTGATGGTGCAAGAAGTTCTGATGGACAGAAGTTCTGGAGGTGCAGAACTTCTAATGGTGCAGAAGTTCTGATGGTGCAAAATTTCTAATGGTCCAGAACTTCTGATGGTGCAGAAGTAGAAACTTCTAATACAAGGTATGAGTCGACGCATAGCTTTCATGAGTCAACTCATGTTTTTCCCAAAACTATGAGTCGATGCACGGAGAAGGCGTGCGCCTTCCCGGGAGCTGCCAGACCATAAATTTCACTCATGAGCCGACCTAAGGACTCATGAGTCGGCTCATGCAGGCTATTTTGAGGAATTTGCTTACTTTTGGATGTTTCTCACTTTCAACGGTTTGAAGCATGATTTTGTTGATGATGATTTGCATAATGAAAAATGTGATGATGTTAATGACGATGTTTTACCTCCGATGTTTGGTAATTAAAATGACGAGTATATTTTGGTGAATATTAATTCGTAACCGGAATTAATTAAATTATGAATATTGTTGATATGCTTCTTTTAATTGAATGCATGATTTTGGAGATTGACGAATTGTTGTTGGTGATTTGCATAATGCAAAATATGTTGTTGTTGATTGTTTTACCTTGGAGTTTGGTAAACAAAACGTTGAGGGCTTATGCCTAAATGATGAGTTGAAATTGTTATTAATTGTTGTTGATTTCGTGATGATGTTAATGACAATGTTTTACCTTCGATGTTTGGTAAATAAAATGACGAGGGCTTATTCCATTTGTTGTCTGGTTGGAAAGAAGCAAAGTTTGTGCGTATTAATCCTAGTGATGGTAATAATAGTACTAGTAACACAACCTGGGTTAAACCTCTGTAGGGTCGTTGCAAATGTAACATTGACGCTTCTTTTTCTCTAGAGAAGGTTGGGGTTAGTGCTTGTATTATAGATTATGAGGGACATTTTGTTGCTGCTAGAACGACTTGGTTTTCACCCATTACTGAGATTGACATATGAGAAGCTTTGGGTCTCCTGGAAGCTATTATTTGGGTACATAAGTTAGGGCTCGATAATGTGGATTTTGAAATGGATGCTAAAATTGTGGTTGATAGAGTCAATAATTTAAAACCAAATGACTCGGAATTTGGTGCGGTTACCCGAGAATGTAATCGGCTTCTACATTCTTATTTTACGAACTCTAATGTCAAGTTCGCTAGAAGGCAAGCTAATGAAGCAGCTCATGTATTGGCAAGGGAGGCTACATGTTGTGCTAGTTTTCATATTTTTAATGATTGTCCATCATGTATTCAGGATATTATTATTAATGAAATGAGTTAATCTTTTCCTTTCAAAAAAAAAAAACCACCAATGTCAATTAATCGCATAACTCACATATTTTCACCGCATTAAGTAATTAAAAGCATATAAAATAATAAGTCATTAAATAAAATAAAAAAAAGTTCAATTAAATAATTTAATTGAATACGAAATGTTACATCTCTCTTCTCTTATTTTTGTTTTCATCTTCTCATTTTTACGTTGTCGTTCTCTCTTCCAATTTTGTTTTCATCATGCCTCCTTTTTTAATGTTATCTCTCTTTTGCTGTTTCTTTGTCGTTTTCTCTAATCTCTCTTTTTTTTTTTTGTTTTATGTTTTTATATTCCACTTTTTTCTAATTTGATCTTTGTATATTAAATGAGAAGTTATTTTTCAAATATAAAGTGTTTTGTTGGTATTTGTTAATGTATGAATGATTAAACACAAATTTATATTATTCTCTATATGTGTATGTAAAACTCAATAAGAATATTATAAAATGTTAAATCAATTCAAATTGCATTAATTTGGTTTGATTCAATTTTATTTTAATCCTAAAAGTCATCGAACCAAGTTAAATTGCACGTTTTTTTTCTTTGACCACTACTAGAAAAGTTGGATTTTCCTGCGGTTTATGGTTCCCAGCTAATACCTTCGTGGATAATAATGTTCGCAGAAAAATCCGCAGGAAAATCCGCAGGAAAAATTCGCTGGAAAATCCGCAGGAAAATCCGTAGAAAATGTTAATCTCAATTTTTTTAAACCATTGTGAATTATATATTAAAATAACTATAATATAAAAATTAAAATTAAATTAAAATTGCTTGAGTTTAATTAAAACAAGTTCATAAAACTATTATAAATAACCCTAATATAAAAGTAAAATTTTAATTTAAAATAATTTGAACTTAAATAAGACAAATCCATAAAACTACAATTTTACAATTTACTCTAAAAAGCACTATTGTAACAAGTTCTTACATAACCACATTATTCAAAATAAGTCAAACAAGCAAGCTACTAATATAACAAATAAAAAATCAAATCAGAGTTCATTACAAAGGTCTTCTTCATCTGATTCTTCAACGCCATCATCATTACGCAATAGGTCTTCTTCATCTGATTCTCCGATGCCATCTTCATTACGGAATAGGTTGAGGTTGAGTGACTTGAGTAGATATATAACCGTTCTCAGAATTCTTCTTGAACTTCTTTTGGCGTCATAGTCCTTTAAATTATAATTTTCCTGAACAATATGTTAACGAAAAGAACACTAATAATAGTCATGTAAAATTATAATGATATTTTAAAATTATAATTAAAAGAATTATGTGCATTAATACAAACCAATATTTACTCTGAAGCACCAATCACTAAAACCAAAATTACTTAATACAGAATAGAACTCGCAAAGATGAAGAAATACCTTGACAAACTCATCATTAGGAACTTTAAGCTTCTTCTGTATTCACACTCTAATTTCGGCCAAAGTCTTACATTCATGTATGACCAAGAAGAAGGGTCCCCAAAGTTTTGAATTTGTTGTACATATAAAATGCAAAACCAGGTTACAAAAGGGTTGGCATACAATTAATGTATCGAAGTAGTCAAATACAAAGAATAGTATAAAGCAAAATGGATTGATTTAAATTATATACCATTTGGTTATGAGTTGTATCTTTTGTGATAGAAGACTTCAAGCAACCTAAGCTCAGCATCAAGACGAGACAATTCAACCTGTAAAAATAAAGTGGCCGTTCGTAATCATAAATCTGTATTAAAAGCCAATAGGAAGAAGATGAAAGTAAGATGCTTTACGATCATTCATTCTTCTCATAATATTCATGTTCCTTTGACCCTCGTTCCACACTGTTTACTTACAAGTGATCTTCTGAACTCAATTATCTTAAACACAGTTTCTGTTGTGGATAATAATAAATAGATGCATCCAAGTCCAACAGCTAAGCAAGCTCGTATCAAGAACTTCATAGCTATAATTTATTTTAATGACAAAAGAAAGGATAAATAAAAGTAAGATGCCAAACAACTAGGACGGGACTAATTAATGTTATGCACTAAAAGCAGGTGAAAAATGGAGATTATCCACCTGGCATTCAGATTCCCACACCATATCAAAGGCTTGTCCGAATTTTGGTGAACAAATTCCAGGATTCTGTTGTCTCATTTTCTTCTCCTTTGAAATGAGTTTGGCTCCTCTTTCCACCCATTATTTGGTACATATGTATTTAATAAACGGAATGTTTCAAATTCAACTAAGATTACTCGGTCATCTGGTTCATGTTTTGAGGCTAAAAACAAAAACAAGAAAGAGGATCCATTAGCAGTAAACCAAGCATTGAATATAATCCACAGATATGAGATCCAAGATTGAAAACAACACTTTTAGGCTTGAATCATTTTTTCCATCAGGGAAACCACGGTCTAGTAATTCATGGTAACTTCCACCACTATCACCTACAAGAATGTACACCACTTTTAGAATTTTTAATTTTAAGGAGGAGGAGAAAACAAGTTCCACTCAACCATTACAGATAACTATATGTGCACAGAGGAAAGATGTCACAAGCATCAGTTAGACAGTTAAAAGACAGACATCTATAACAGAGCATACACACTAAAACACCATATAGATTGAGAACCTAGATATATCACTGATTTAAAGCATGTATACATTTTCAATAGCTCAAGTTTTTTATATTACCATGCCTTCCATTATATCCGTCATATAACAGCCCCTGACTATCTGGTCCAGAGAGAGAAACAAATTCCTCTTGGTTGTAGATCACCCCTTGTTGGTTCTGTAGTTTTGAATCATGGGTAGCTTCATTCTCTTTGTAAAAGGGAACAATTTCTTTAAATCTTTCATCATTAAAACTTAACTGCTCCTCCAATCGGCGCAAAGCTTGAGTAATCTCAACTTCAGTTGAGGTTCTTGATTCTGCTTCCGTTCCTTCGGAGTGACCCATTCCATTGTTCAAAATGAATATATCAGAGGTAACTTCTGCAGATCTAGGACTGGAGAAACTCTGATTAGGTCCATAGGAATCATCAACAATGGACGTTGAACCTCGATTCTGAGTATTATATGAGTGATATATTAGTAATACCGGGAGCCATTCCTCTTGCTGTTCCATAAGCATAACACAAGGATCATAGCATATTTAACATGCCCTAGTTAATCATCATTTGTTTAACAAGATACGATTGCGTCTCTATATTGGATTTGCACTTGCAAGAGTGTTGGTTGTGACTTCCGTGTCACAAATGCTACTAGTAAGCCATTCTTTGATTGGTTTAGCATGAAGTCGATAACACTATAAACAAATCATCTAGGCTATTTATTTTTGGTGACCGAGAAACTCCACCTCTTGCCAACAGCTGACTTGTACATTGCATCGTATAAGAAATCGAACATAAATGGTAATCTCTTCACACTTTTCCAATCCTAATCAGATCACCTATCATCATAACCAGCCATCGTAATAGTAAGTGCTTTAAAGGGTCACAACTTTAACGATGTTTAACGGTAATCAAAGGCCTAACCATAATGTTTGCAGTAATAATAATAGGCATTATAAACAAATAACAATCGACTATGATCGACCAATAGAATCGTAAGAATCACTTATCATTTGGAGTCGACGATGTGTCGGATACACCTCTGCACTTTAATTTCGTTATCTTCTCCATTCGATGCTTACACCACATTCATTTAGTAATTGAGATTCACTTGAAAGCATTAAACTGTTGGTGATTCCTACCCTCTTTATTATATAATGAGCCGCTTAGTAATTCGCGGATATAAAACATTCCTAAGCACAAACGGTCTGCACTCAATTTCTAAAGTATGAAATGCCCCAATGCAAAAACAATTAGTATAAGAAGTCAAATTCATCGATTCGGTTGAAAACGAGACCGACAAGATTAACTAACTAACTACCTTAACATGTTCATTCTCTAGAATATTCTTCCATGAACATGCAAAACAACACCTTCTTTATCAACAACAGCAACATCATAACCAATTTACAAGCTGCAATTTGAACATAATCATCAACAACACAACATCATAACCAATTTACAAGCTGCAATTTGAACATAATCATCAACAACACAACATCATAACCAATTTACAAGCTGCAATTTGAACATAATCATCAACAACACAACATCTCAACATAAGAAAATCAAAAGAGAAGTAAAAAGAAGAAAGAATCCCGTTGGGACATTTCATCAAACACCTTGCGAGCGAGAACAAAATCTTCACTTTTCTTCATTTCAACTGATAAGCGTTCGTCCAATTTAGCTTTATCATGCTGTATACTCGCTTTAATTTTACTTCAAACCAAAATCTACACCAATATCAAATCACAATCAAACTAATCAAACTGTAGTAGAACCCGTAAAAAAGCAACCGATTCTGAATAGAACACGTAAACCAAATTCTAAACTGAAACAACACTCGATTTGAAATCAAAACATACCTGTACCGAAAACTAAGCTCGAATGCCAAATCTTAACCGTGAAACTCTGCACTAAGGCGAAACCAACAAACTCGAACCGAAACAGAACCGAGTAGAAACTCGATTGTGATGAAAACCTTGATCACCAAACATAACGTGAAGCTCAAATAGATACGCGGAACCGAAATTTGAAACCTGAATTCGATTGTTAGTTGTTTCATATATAGTTTTTCTGGAAAAAATAGATGAAGAGTTTGAGCATATTGTTGTTGTTGTTACGTGAGCAATATGCGCTTCCTTGGAGCTTTTGGAAAAAGCGCTTTTTCTACGTTGCTTGCTGACTATCCTTGATTTATTTTATTTTTGTTATTTTAATTTTAATTTTAATAAAAATCTATACTTTTATTTTATTAAAAGATTAAGATTAGAATTAAAATAAAATATCATAAAATTAATTAATAAAACAGAAAAATAAGGATTAAAAATTTGAATCTAATTTAATAAATATCAATAATTATAATTTATTTTAATTTACCCTTCATTCATAATTAAATAATCTCAACTTTTAACTATACTATATAACTTTTTTATAATTTATTTTAATTTAACCCTTATCATAGTTAAATAAATAAAGATTCTAAATAAAAATTTAAAACTAAATATAAAATACCATCAAAATAATTAATAAAATAAAAAAATTATTAATTATTTAATTTCACACACCAAAAAATAGTAAATTTGAAATTATAAATTTTTTAATATTTTAATTATTTATATATTGACCTTTTGTTTATAAAATTTTATCTTAATAAAAAAATTTAATATTAATTTGAAAAAGTCAAACCCGTTTTTTATATGTTTGTTATTATGCATTTCATTTTTTTAAACTTCTTAAAAAGAATAATTGTTGGTGGGCTAGAGTAGATAGTGGGTTAGATTTCTATTGTGGAAATTTTAGAAAATATCATAAAAACAAGTATAAATTATAAAAATAAAGATTAAAAATTTAAAACTAAATAAAATACACCATCAAAATAAATAATATTTTTTTTTATAAATTATAAAAATAAAGATTAAAAGTTTAAAAAAAAAACCATCAAAACAAAAGATTAATTATTATGCAAAATTTTTTTACACTGTCGATGCATTCAAATTAAATAGTCAAAATAATAATAAAATAGAAAAATAAGGTTAATAATTTTTCGTAAAAGTTACACAAAAATACTAATATTTTTAAAAAAACATTTAACATTGTTAAATTTTTTTTAAAAAAACATTTAACATTGTTAAATTTTTTTTAAAAAACATTTTATTTTAACAAAAATACAAGTTGAATAATTATATAAATTATATATATTAAAATTTACATATCTTTTACTCAATTTAAAATTAAAAAGTTTTGAAAAAACTAAAATTCGCAGCGAAATCCGCAGGAAACGTTCCTGTGGAAATTGTATTGTATAATGTTTTCTATTTAACATATGAAATCCGCAGGAAAATCCGCAAGAATTCATACGGAATTTCCTGCAGAACCATATTTCGCAGAAAATTTTATTATATTTAAAAGGGTCGCAGGAAAATCCGCAGGTATTCCTGCGGATATTTTTGCCGCTGGAAAATCCGCAGGTAATGCCGATATTTCTAGTAAAGGACAATGCGGTTCAGAACAACTTAATTAAATTAAAAAGTAAGAAAATAAATTAACTTAATTAAAAAGTAAGAAAATATATTAACTTAAATAAATTAATAGAAAAATTGATATAATTTCAATGAAGAATTGATTAAAATAAATTGCAAGAATTTAAAGCTAAGTCTAATGCAAGGCATTTAACGCATAAGAAACAGGCTAAATCAAAGAATTTAATGTGATGGAAAATGAATGATTGAAATCCTCACTCTTCCATAGTGAAACATTGCCTCATCAAAAAGACATATATCAATTATCTTTAAGATCTTGCAATACAAGGAAACTCTACTGTTAAGGATTGAGCTATGGACCAATATTGTGCAAACATATGGCTCAATTAACATATAAATATTTGATAAAAAAATAAAATCCTTTTGATTAATAACACTTTCTAAGTTTAAACAAAAATAAAAAAGAACTGAAAAATCAAATTGATTTATTTTTCTGACAATTTAAATAAAATATTTTCAAAAGACAAAGTTAAATAAGGAATAAATGTCCCAAGACTCTTTGATATTATGCTATAAATACACGAGTAATTCATTATTATTAAAGTTGTTGATTTTAAAATTATCAACAACTTATATTAGTGTATTATGAGATTTACAAAGAACTTAGACTATCTTAAAAGTATCAACAGCATATTTCTATAAATTAATTTGTAATCTATACAAATGATTGTTTTGTATATTTGTACCACTTTTTTCTGATTTCTAATATATCGCTCTATCTTTGTCGTTCAAAAAACAAAACTTTAAATTTATAAAAGAATAACCTTTACTATTCTAAAATAAAATTTCATAAAAGTTAATTTTAAAACACAAAAGATAATTACTGTTTTTAGCGGCCAATAGAATTCTAAAGGGTTCATAGTTATTTATCCCCGAAAATATATGCGAATTTTGATTTACCTCTTTATATATATTTTCTCTACTATCCCTATAATTTTTGGGTAACTCTAAACGTGTAAAAATCAAAGATAAAAAATAATATTTTACAGGGGATAATTTTTCCAAAAATTTTAAGGGGTGATCAAATATTTTTTTTAAAGGGATAAATCAAAATTCGCCTATTACATTAGGTAAATACCTTATCCATAAGTTGATGGACACATTGTACCAATTAATTCTATATCTGATTCTTTTACCGCTATAAAATCTTGTGATTCTGAATTTGCATCACCACATTACACACATCCAATTAGAGAAAAATGCAGTCTTTTCAACCCATTGCTTTAATTTTAATGTTTGTAATTCTTTTCTTTGATATTTGTGAATCTAATGATTGTAGCAATCCCTTGAAGAGCATAACTGTTAGTCAATCAGGAAAAGAAAATTTCGAAACAATTCAAAGTGCCATTGATTCTGTCCCTGCAGGAAACTCTCAATGGATTCATATTCAAATTTCATCTGGTGTTTACAAGTATATTTCTTCCATTTTCAACTATTAATAAGTATATAATATATGTAACATTTTTCTTATACATTGAATTATAATTGTTACAAACTTGTGTTATATTCTTTGTGCAATATATCCAGAGAGCAAGTCTTAGTTCCAGAGAACAAACCATGCATTTACTTTGAAGGAGCTGGTAGCAAGTCCACAAGTATAGAATGGGGCTCTCATGAGAATGCTACGTTTGATATAAAAGCAAGCAATACTGCTGCAAAGGGCATAACTTTTACGGTAAATTATTTATATTACATAATAATTTTATTTAATGCATAAACATATATTCATAATAATTAATTTGTTGTACTCTATATATTCATAGAATACACTGAACAGCCCAGTATTATCAAATGTCACTGACTTCACACAAGCAGTTGCTACAAAAATCCAAGCAGATAAGTGTGCTTTCTATAGTTGTTCTTTTCTTGGGGTGCAAGATACCATATATGATAAAGATGGTCGCCATTACTACAAGAATTGTTATATCCAAGTTTCAACTGATTTCATATTTGGGAATGGTCAATCACTCTTTGAGGTAAAATACAATCAAATTAGTATTTCTTCATCATTTTGTAAGAACAACATTTTATTTAGTGTTTTATTAAGAAAAAAACCATTAATCACAAAGGCTTTTCCTGATCTCCTTTATAATTATGCAGGCAAGTACAATATACTTTTCAAACGGAAAAGCTAGTCAACATAGAGATGGGGTTATTACAGCACAATATAGAGATTCTCCAAATGATCCAACTGGGTTTGTGTTTAATAATTGTAACATAAGTGGGACACGATATAAGACTGAACTTGGAAGGCCTATGGGAGCTTATGCAAGAGTCATCATAGCAAATTCTTACCTATCAGATGTTGTTAGACCTGAGGGTTGGAGCCAGAGAAAATATGTTGGCCATGAGTAAGTTTCACTAATACATGTTTTATTTTACCAGTGAATTGTTCAGTTAACACTACATAACATTAATATTTGACATAAACATGATTACAGAACAAACCTTACTTTTGTGGAGGAGGGATGCACAGGACCTGGAGCAGACAAATCAAACCGTGTGAAATGGATGAAGAGATTGAGTCGAACTGAACTCAATAAATTCTTGAATGTGTCTTTCATTGATAAGGAAGGGTGGATTTCCAAATTGCCACCAAGTATATTCCGTTAAATGCTTGATATTTTGGAATGTAAAAAAATTACTTCTGTTGAAAGTAATCACGATTCGCGACAATCTACAGTTAGTTATGCAGTTATATAAATTAGAGTCAGTGCCAATAATATGTACAATGTATTATGCTTCATTATGAGTTGAATAAAAATCTCTGAAAGCTTTTTCTGGATTGCTTGTCTCCTTCTTTCATTTAACTTTTATGTACCAGATTTCTTTGATGTGGTCTGCAATCATGATCCACAACCTGTGAAGATGTCAGTTGTTGTAGCTCTAACCGATCCTTAGAAAAATCCCCTCTATGTTCATCTCAAAGAAAATCCGACTAAAGTATTGGTGATTCCTCACTACCAGAAACGAACAAATAGTTTTGCTAGCTTATTTTTTTGTTGGTGCGTTTGATCTTATAATTTGTGACGGTTGTAAGCGTTACCAATTTTATTTGAGGTTATGACATATGCAAACTTTCATCAATTTTATTTGAAATTTTATTTTTGAAGATTTATTGCGACGGATGCTAGGTGTCTTGTGGTACCCACATGGAAATATTCTAAAATATCATGATAAGGTATTAACATAATTGGAATTAATACATGAAATTGCGCAATAAATCACAGCATCAAGTACATCAAAATAATGTAGCTAATAGAAAATACTAAATAGCTAAGGGACACTAAAACAACGACTCCTTGACTCTTCAAGTCAGTTTCGCCATGCCTTTTGCATGTTCATATGTAAGGAAAGGAGTGAATGTGGGGTGAGATAAAAAAACTCAGTGGAGTTCTCAATACATCCATAAGTTCTCTCTGTGGCCAGCTATAATACCTTAAATCTGCTACCTTTATTTTTAAAGAACCCATAAGAATACTCAAGATGTTCATCATATAAAAAAATCGGACTAATCAATCATATACACCATAGAGACAATAACAAATGGTATCACATACACGTATACGAACCCGCAAATCATAACCGCAATGGCCCCCCACTATCTGAGTCTAGCTTATGGGATCATTAACATCCTACTATGACTATGTTAAACTCAATCTCTGCTGGGGTGACAATTGAATCAATTAAAACAAAATTTATCTAATCTATCCATCAAAAAATTCATTCAATCTATCCATCAAATAAAAAATAAGTTAATAGATTTATCTAATTCATCTATTTATATATATGGATTGATTCAATCCATCCACCATATTTTAAGGATCCATTGGATTATTCTTTATATCAAATAAATCTATTTCTTTTTAAATTAAAAAAAATATTTTTTTAAAAAAAATCAAAAAATAAATAAATTTTTCAGTAATAATATAATTGAATTTTTTTTTTGAAAAAACACAGATTTTTTTTTTTTGAAAATGAAACTTTTTTTTAAAAAACTGAAAGAAAAAAAATTAGAATCTATTTTTTTTAAAAAAATGTGTTTTTTGGAAAAACTGGAAAAAATTATTTTCAAAAAAAAACTGGAAATTTAGAAAAAAAAGGTTTTTTTTTTTAAAACTGAAACATATTGGATTTTTTTTTTAAAAACTGGAAATTTAAAAAAACAATGTTTTTTTAGAAAAACTGAAAAAAAAAATTAAGGAAAAAATATTTCTCTAAAAGAAACGTTTGTTTTTTTTGAAAAACTGAAAAAGAATATATTTTTCCACAATAATTTGGGTTTTTTTAAAAAAAAAAACTGAAAAAAAAATATGTTTTCGAAAAAAACAGAAAATTGTTTCTAAAAAAATGTTTTTTTTTTAAAACTGAAAAATATATTTTTTTAAAAATGTTTGTTTTTTAGAAAAACTGAAGAAAAAAAAATTTCGAAAAAAAATAGGAAATCTCTTTTTAAAAAAACTGGAAAAAATATGTTTTCGAAAAAAATTGAACAAATTTAAAAAAAAAATGTTTTTTTTTGAAAAACTGAAAAAAAAATGTTTTCGGAAAAAATGTTTTTTTTTGAAAAATTTAAAAAAAAAATTCAAAAAAGCTGGAATTTTTTCTTTTATAAAAAACTGTTTTAGTTTTTTTTTTTAAAAAAAAATTTTGAAAAAGAAACTGAATTATTTTTTTACATTTTTTTTATAAACTGAAAAACCATTTTTCAAAAAAAATTTTACATTTATTTGTTTTTTTAGAATTGAAACTTTTTATTTGGATGAAAGGATATCCGTCAATTAAAATGTTATGATAAATTTAATGAATTTTATTTTAAAATGGATGGATTGGATTGAATATATTTAAGGATGATTTAATGGATTGTAATGGATTAATGAATTGTTTTAATTCATCCATTAACAATCCAATTCATATTCATCCAATTCAATCCATCCATTTTATCACCCCTAATCTCTGTTACCAGATCACGCAACGTATATCCAATGAGATATATCTAGGGCCGGTCCCTATTATTTTGAATAATAAAAATGGATCTTTAATAGAAAATATAATTGTTTATAAAAAAATAACATCATCAATTTAAATTGTAAAAAGCATCAGCATCATCAAATATAATAATTTGTCAATGCAACTAACATAAAAAAGAGGTAAGACGAAAATATTTTTTACTAGTATATTTTTATTTTGTTGAGTCTATTATTTATTGAGTGTATTATTTATATTGTTTGAACTAGATTATATAAATATTATTAAAATTGTTTTTGAGACTCTTGTATTTTGGAGGCCGTAGATAGTGATCCACTTTTCCCTGTCTTAGGGTCTGGACTGGACATTTCACTACCTATAATGTAGAGAAATCACATGTTTTTTTCCTCATAGTATATACAAGTTAGATTCGTCTACTAAGACATACTTACACCATTCCTCCAGCGGCTTAGGATTTTCTTAAAGTTTTCTCTAAAAATTTTACCTTTTAATCTTTAATATCCTTAATCAAATTCAAAGACAAATAGACCATAACTTGAGCAAGACGACATATATATTGGACCAATCACGGCCAAGTAGTATGATGTGCTATGGCTCGTACACACCAGGAAACAATGTGGTACAAAAACCATAGGCGACTACGACCATGTTGTAGTGAATGCAAGGACCGTAGCATAACCCAAAATTCCCCCCTTTCAAATAGCAAAAATTCCTACATTCTCTGACCTACAGAAGTCTTCAAAGAGATAATTTAAGTACTAAACTAGTATGAAATGTTAGAATATGAATAATTCATGTTCGAATTAGTGTATATCAAAATATGTTGTAATATTGTGTACTATTTGATTTGATTGTCTAAGAGTGTTGGTCGAATAGTTTGGCTGTCGAAGTGTCACTCTTAAGTATGCTAGAGTCAAATTCTTTGGGCTTTAGATGTTTTGGGCCTTAGTTTAGTTTGCACTATTGAGCCTAAAAAATGTGTCTATATAAGGAGCATTTCTTTGTAAATAAGTCAGAACGATTTTTCTCAATACACTTTCATTTTTCAGTATCACATTCATTCTCTTTTCAATTCCCTTAAACTTCTTCTTCTTCTTCAGCACAAATCTATTTTTTCATCTTATGTTCCAACAAATTGGTATCAGAGCCAGGATGCGATTTAGAGAGAATCTAATGGCAAACAGAACAACAACGTCGACACACATTCCAGCAAATCTACCAGTTTTCAAAGGAGAAAACTATCAACTATGGGTTGCACAAATGAAGGTCATTTTTAGATTTCAAGATGTTGTTGAAATCTTGAATGATGGTGTATTAGAGCTGGAAGCAAATGCGACGGAAGCCTAGAAAGCTGCGCACAAAGATCAGAGGAAGAAAGATTGTAAAGCACTGTTCTTGATTCATCAGTGTGTAGATTCTGATGTATTTGAGAAGATAATCGAAGAAGAGTCAACAAAAGAAGCTTGGGACAAGTTAAAGAACTTGTATGGCGGAGGAGAAAAATTGAAGAAGGTGAAGTTGCAGACGCTGAGGAAGCAATACAAGATGATGCACATGAAGGATGATGAATCGATTTCTGCATACTTCTCAAAGATTGTGACGTTGACGAACCCAATGAAGGCATATGGAGAAACCATCACAGACCTGCAGATAATAGAAAAGGTATTGAGATCTTTAACAGCAGATTTTGACTACATTGTTGTGACAATTGAAGAGGCAAAGACTCTATCTGAGATGATGTTATAAGAACTTCAAGCTTCACTGGAGGCTCTTGAGATGAGACTGAAGCAAAGAAACTCAGAAAGAGAGAAGGTGGTTGAACAAGCATTGCAATCAAGATTCGGCAAGAAAGCTGAAAAGTCAAAGTTTCGAAAGCATCTTGTAGATGATGAGAAGTCAAGCAAGAATGTTGATTCGATAAAAGGTGTGAGCAACAAGTATTTTGGGAAGAAAGTTGACAGGAAAGATAAACAATGCTACAATTGTCAAGGTTTTAGTCACTACGCTCGAGACTGTCGGAGGAGGAAAGTAGAAAGGGCGAAAGAAAGTGATGAAGCTCAATATGCACATGCAGGAGACAATGATTCAGATGATGTACTTATGATGGTTAACTCTCAATTAAACTCTGAGAAAACCAACATATGGTATCTGGATTCAGGATGTAGCAATCATATGATTAGCAACAAATGTTGGTTCACTAAGTTAGATGAGTCAGTAAAAAGGATGATAAAGTTTGCTGATGGAAGACACATCAATTCTGGAGGCAAAGGAGATATTTCGATTGTTAGAAAGGATGGTGGAAAAGCTATTATCACTGAGGTATTGTATGTACCCTTTATGACAAGTAAGTTGATAAGTGTAGGGCTAATGGGAGGCTAATCATGAAAGCACCAATGGCAGAAAACAAGACGTTCAAATTTGAACTGAACACATCAGATCACAAGTGTCTTGCTTCGACGATAGAAGAAGACAATAACTGGCTATGGCACCACATGTATGGACATCTAAACTTCAAAAGTTTATTCATGCTCAATTAGAAGAAGATGGTGGTTGGTTTGCCTTATTTGAAGGAAACAAAGCAAGTATGTGAGGAATGCTGTAAAGCTAAGTATGCAAGGAAGGCATTCAAACATGACTTGCCTATGAAATCCAAGCGCAAGTTGGAGCTAGTTCACTTTGATGTGTGTTGACCATTTGAAGTGAAGTCAAATGGAGGCAACAGGTACTTCCTTATGTTTTTTTTTATGAATTCACAAGACATATATGGATTTACATCATTGAAAAGAAAAGTGAGGTATTCACACAGTTCAAGAAGTTCGAATTGCAAAAGGCAAAAAAAGCAAAAGAAGTTAAGAACCGATGGTGGTGGTGAATACATGAATTTTCCAAAAATATAAAGCATGAGGTTATTGCACCCTATACACCTCAACACAATGGCATAGCTGAAAGGAAAAATAGAAGTATAATGAACATGACAAAAAGTATGTTGAAAGCTAAAGATATGCCTAAGAGATTTTGGGCTGAAGAAGCTTCGACAACAATATATATTCTAAACAGGTGCAATAAAGAGGATAGTTGGAAAACACCTCATAAGGCTTGGACAGGATCGAAGCCAAGTGTGAGTCATTTTAGAGTTTTTGGATCAATGTGCTTCAGGCATGTACTAGAAAAATTGAGAAGAAAACTGGATGATCGAAGTGAAGTTGTGGTTCTCATAGGTTATCATTCCACTGGTGCGTACAAGTTGTATTTGCCAATCGAAGATAAACTAGTAATTAGAAGAGATGTTCCAGTCGACGAAAGCAAAGGTTGGGATTGGATTCGAAGTTCAACACAGAATCAGACACTGTTATAACTGTGTTCGAAGAAGATCCACAAGATGATCCCTCGAATAGTCGAAGTGAACAAGGCAACACTTCAACTATTCGAAATGAAGAACCACCTGAACAAAGTGAAAGAAGTTCGACGAGAACAAGAACTTAATCAACAAGGCTAGCTGGGTATGAAACATTTCCAGATCAAGTGATTGATGATGATGGTGATTTAGTTGAAGAAGCCATGATTATGGCTGAAGTAGAACCAATAGATTTGAATGAAGCAATGGGTATTTATAATTGGTGTGAATCCATGAAAGAAGAACTCAGAGCCATTGAGAAAATAAGACTTGGGAGCTTGTCGAAAGAATGAATAAGAAGCCAATTGATGTAAAGTGGATATACAAGGTGAAACAAAGGACAAATGGAGAATTTGCTAAGTACAAAGCAATGCTGGTGGCTAGAGGTTTTCTATAGAAGCTAGGAATAGACTTCGACGAGGTATATGCACCGGTTTCTAGGCCAGAAACAATTCGAATAGTTGTTTCGACAGCAACATACAGGGGATGGAAGATGCATCGATTGGATGTAAAGTCAACATTCCTGAATGGACCATTGGAAGAAGAAGTCTATGCTTAACCACCAGGATTCGACATCAAAGGACAGGAGTCGAAGGTATATATATATTATGGAAGGCTCTCTATGGTTTGAAGCAAGCTCCTCGAGCTTGGAATAAGAGAATAGATAGCTTCCTGATCAAAGTAGGCTTCACAAAATGTGTCTCTAAACATGGAGTGTATGTAAAAGATGTCAACAATGTCAGTCGAATCATTTTATGCCTCTTTGTAGATGACTTAATTATTACTGGAGATGACAGAGCTGAGATAGTAAAGGTCAAGTCGAATTTAATGCAAGAATTCGAAATGTCTGATTTAGGGAATCTCTCATATTTCCTAAGGATGGAATTCAAAAATACTGAAGAAGGAGTATTCTTGCATCAGACTAAGTATGCTCAAGATATTCTGAAAAGATTCAACATGAGAAACTGCAATAAATTTGTCACTTCGTTAGAGACAGGAGCAAAGCTGAAGAAAGAATCAAATGATGAGTTTGTAAACTCAACACTGTACAAACAAATCATTTGATCCTTGAGATATCTTTGCAATACAAGACCAGATATCTGCCAAAGTGTGGGGTTGTTGAGCAGATTTATGGAGAAACCTCAAGAGTGTCATCTCAATGCAGTAAAGAGGGTGCTGAGATACATAAAGGGAACTGTTGACCATGGTGTGTTGTTGCCAAAGAAGTCAAAGTACAACACAAGCGTTGAAGTTTATGGATATACTGATTCAGATTTCAGTAGAGATCAAGACAAAGAGAAAAGCACTGCAGACTACATTTTTATGATCGAAGGGGCTCCAATCTCTTGGAGCTCGAAGAAACAAAGCATTATGGCTTTGTCATCGTGTGAAGCAGAATATGTAGCTGCATCATATGCAACATGTCAAGCAGCATGGATCGAGATGTTACTCGAAGACCTCAAGATAATGGAGCCTAAGAATATAAAGCTATTTGTCAACAACAAATCAGCAATTAACCTGGCGAATCATCCAGTGTGTCATGGTCGAACTAAACACATTGAAAGAATGTATCATTTTCTGAGAGATCAAGTCAACAAAGGGAAGATCCAAATAAATTACTGCAAGACTGAAGTTCAACTAGCTGACATATTCACCAAACCTCTGAAGAAAGTCAGATTCGAAGAGCTGAAAGGGAACATCGAGATGAGAAGTCTCGAGAACATGAATTAAGGGGTTGTGTTAGAATATGAATAATTCATGTTCGAATTAGTGTGTATCGAAATATGTTTTAATGTTGTGTACTATTTGATTTGATTGCCTAAGAGTGTTGGTCGAACAGTTTGGTTGTCGAAGTGTTATTCTTAAGTATGCTTGAGTCGAATTCTTTGGGCTTTAGATGTTTTGGGCCTTAGTTTAGTTTACACTATTGGGCCTAAGAAATGTGTCTATATAAGGAGCATTTCTTTGTAAACAAGTCAGAATGATTTTTGTCAATACACTTTCATTTTTCAGTATTAAATTCATTCTCTTTTCAATTCCCTTAAACTTTTTGTTCTTCTTCAGCACAGATCTATTCTTTCATCTTCTGTTCCAACATGAAATCTCAACATATCATCATTTCAAAACCTAATTCAGTCACTGTAATCAACTTTTACCAATTTACCATACCATGCAAACACCCTAATATTCTAATGCTCAAGATCATGACTTAGAAGAGAACCATACCTTGCTTAAAATTATGATTTCTAAGGAGGATTTATGAGGATGTTTGGAGATTTCTTAAGACCTTCATTCTCTTCATTGTTGTTGTGAATCTTCTTCACCCACATGTAAAAGCTAGGAGTTGGTTCCATATCTCTCTCTCTCTCTCTCTCTCTCTCTCTCTCTCTCTCCCTCCCTCTTTCCCTCCTTGAGCTTTGAGAATTCATTCGTCTCTCTGTTAGAACAAGATTTGGTTTTGCAATTATGTATCTGAGTTTTGATGATAAAAAAGAGTATGTTAGAGTGAACAATTTTGTTACTTTAATTTTTTAGTAAACAAACAGGTTCTTCTTTTCATCAATGACGTGGCCAAGACATTAGAAGAGGAAATGTTCCACTTCTAAGCTACAAATATTTTGATGAAAAAGTAGGGAGGAAAGCTTCAGAAGGCTCTGAAGTTTAGTTACTCTTATAAGACCGTCAGAAGATCTAAAGACAGAAGTTCTACTTATCTCAAGATGCTAAAGACTCAAGTTTATAAGGCAAATGGTTCTGAAGACCAAGTGATTGAAGAATCTGAAGACGTGACTCTGTAGATTCTAAAGACTTGAACTTCTTCTGAACTTATGTTCCAATATACAAGGTTACATGACCAAGTGCTGAAGACTCTGATGACGTGGTTCGGAAGATTTTGAAGACTTGAAGTTCTTTCAACCTTATGTTACGATGAATGATTCTTGAAAACCAAGTGCTGAAAACTCCGAAGAGGAAGATCTTAAGACTCTAAGGACTGATGGGTAAATTTCGCAAGTGCACAGAAATATCGAAGTAATATAAAAGATTGTCGAACCACAGAGACCATTGTCAAACTATTGTAATCTATCTTTACTTTGTAAAGCTAACGCTAATGAATATTTAGATTTTGGGGGAATCTAAGAACTAAAACTGAAATAAATGAACTTAGAAAATAATACTAAAACGAGGTCGGGATATGATTTCCACGTTCCTGAAGGTCTTATAAAAAATGGATACTAATTATGACTATAACTTAGTTCCGTAGAATATACCAAATTAAAGACTCTGTCTCACGTTCTCGCGGTATTATCTAAAGCCATACTTCTTAATCCCAAGATATTACTCTCGCTCGCCTAGTAACTAAGAAATATATTTTGTAAGCTAATAATATCCTAAACGCGTCTAAAGTGCTCTCGTTGTATTCAGATTTGTTGCCTAATTTGCACTATCCGATTCGACCCCCACGCTCTCGCAGTTTCGGCTCCAACCTTTATTGATTCCTCACTCATGTGACAAAATCTTGTTAAATAACCTGTCACTCTCGTGACAAGCCTATCTAAGTTAGATTTGGAAACTAAAACCCAAAACAGAATTCTAACATAAATTTTCACCTATTATTTTCTACCGAGTCCCGTTGGTAACGACGGTCCTCATATACCAGACTAAAGAATATTTAGCCGGACATGGACAGGAAAATAAACATTCAATTGTGGTAACAAAACATTACGATAAACATGACTTAGAATATAAATTAGAAAACAAAAGCAGTGAATAAAAAACCTGGAATTAAACAGATGCCGAATTGCAATACACCTGAAAGCTTCAAATCAAAGTACATATATTAAATGCACAAATAAAATCCTAAACTAATTCGTAATAGCCCCCAGAAATCTGGGAAAGCTATTACTTTTACATGGCGGAACTAAACTGCCTAAAAACTAAATGAAAATTATTCTAGCTAAGTGAAGAGAAAAGAGCGAGAGGGAAAGAGAAAGATCAAATGAGGCCAAAGGACCTCTATTTATATAGTTGAAGTTTGCTGAGAAATAGGAACTCGTTGGAGTGAAGTTCGCTCTCCTCCTGGACTTCCTTTGGCAAAAATATCTCCATGACGGTCGCTAGGGCTTGTAATGGTTGTTACAGCTTGCTTTTTGAGAGAATCTCGCTTTCTAATGCGTAATGGTCACTATGGGAGGTGTGACGGTCGTTACAAGCTTGCTTGGTGAGAAAGCTTCGCCTTGTGATGTGTGGCGACCGTTATATCTTGCTTGAGGGGTTGTGACGGTCGCTACAAGGCCTATTGGGTTGAGGGACGCATCTTCGTGGGTTGGGCATGCATGCGCGTTCCATTTCTTTTCTTCAATGCTTTCACCTCCCATTTTGCTATCCCACCCAATTTTTAAGCTCGATTCTTCTCCATTTCTGCGAATTTCTTCATACATGCCTTATAAATAGTAAAAACCTAAAAACATAGAAAATACCCGCATAATACGAATATAAAGCAACATAATTAAGATATAAAATAAGGATATAATCTATGTAAATGAAGCCAAATATGTGATACATTTTCGTGCTATCAAATACCCCTACACTTAAATCATTCCTTGTCCTCAAGCAATCAACCAACACGGTAAAAGAAAATGATTAAGCATGGTTTTTTAAGCAAAGGCACGACACGACTCCTAGTCATACGTGGTTGCTAGGCTAATATTAGATCGATAGGTACTAAATTTCAACACCAAGGATACCGTAACGACACAATGTTCAAAGACTCCCTCTTTATGAAAACCAATTCAAATAATACCATTATAACTCAACCTATATCTCTTGTTTTTCTTTCACTCTTTTCATGCAAGCGCAATCACATTAAGCCCATTATATGTACATGCACATAGTGGGGAAATCGGTTAGCGACTATGATTCTTTTCTTAGCTTTAGCATGGGGTTCTGGTATTTAAGCGGTGAATGCCCCATTTTTCCCAATGGCAGTTGTGGGCGATCAGACCATAGCCCGCCCTACCAAGTCCAATACCAGTGACCTCTGGATCAACCAACAATGGGTGCTTATTATTAAATCCTTATAGGAATAACAACCGTTGGGCTAAATGACCAGGTGAGGGTCACCTAACTTAGAAGGTTATTTTTCTATTAAATCCCTTATTAAAAATTGGATTATTCACTTATATTCATCGACTCCCTACGTAGTTTGTGTTTAAGATGGTGCTGACTGCTAATATAAATTATTAAGAGCTACTTTGGAAACTTAAGCCTAAGGTATCGGCATAATGGGTACCCAAATCGATATCACATAATGAGGGGGTTTAGGTTGTCCTAATGGTATCAATTTTATCGAAACTTTCCCAAGACAATCTATATACTTTCAGAGTGTGTGTGCCATGCATCAAAAGTAAAAATTTTATTGGAGATTAAAATTTTAAAATTTTGGGGAAATTCATTAGCAACTGAAAATCACGTATAGAGACTCGACAACACATGCAATGACTCGACAAAATACTGAAAACAGATAAATTCCTTAAAATATCAAATAAACTAGAAAGCAATAAATCAAACTAAAAAGCGATAAATGAAAGCAGTAAAGTCCCTCCCCCACACTTAAACCAAACATTGTCCTCAATGTTTCGATGAAAGGTGGAAAGAGGAAAAATAAAACCTGAACGATTGGCATTGCGTGCTACAACGACCAATTTTTGCTCTAATCTTATCCTTGTTGACCACTTCTACTCCGACATCTTGTACTATGAGATATCTGAATTTTCTAAAACTTCTCTTTCCTGAAGCCACTCATAATACTGCTCATTTTCGAAGGAAATACGCGAGAAACATGTCTTCTCCTATCCTACTCATCAACGGTGTCACCACCAGCAATAACATTCGTAGGAATGTACGTGGGAATCGACTCATTTTCGAGATGATCGTCTATAGATATTTCACCTAGATATGGTCAAGACGTGAGAAGCGATCCATATCTTTATTTTCTTCAAGTTCAAACAATAAAAGGAAAACATTAAATTGAAAACTCCTAGGTTGCCTCTCACACAGCGCTTTGGTTAACGTCAATAGCTCGACGGCTCAAGAGTGCAAGCACTCATGGTGGTTATCTCGAGAATGAATCCTCGATCGAATTTTTAATATTCTCCGGTTTCCATGGCCAGTTATCAAGCCATTTCACACATCCCTCACCTTTCCTTTTCTTTTTTCTGTGGAGTGGTTCATTCTTTTGGACATGTGGTAGTGGTTCTCGGTCTATCCTAAGTATCAACTTTTCAAGTCTAGGCTTAGTTATTTCATCCATCATCACGAATTTTAACCTTCCTTTCTTAATGCTAATTATTTCCCTAGTTTCATGGTCCTTAAATTTTCTTTTTTTATGCAGGACCTCAAATGAAGGTGCATTTGTGTGGATATTTTTCAATATCTCCACATGCTGATTGGATTGGGAGTCTACCTGAGCTTCCACAAAACTTTGCGGGAAAGGAATCGGTGGGGTATAGGGAGGAGGAACAACAATAGGTGATTCCTTCTATACCTCTTCAACAACCTCCCTTTCGGATGATGTTGGTGGATTTTTCTCAATCTCTACTCTTTTCTCACCAGAACTCTCCTCAACCTCATTATTACTCTCTTCAACATTAGCATCACTCTCCTTAGGATTTTTAATTTGTTTTTCGCTACTAGTTGTTACAACATACACATTCTCCTTAGGGGAGGGTCCTAGAGGTGTTTGTGAAAGCATGGAGATTTGGGCCTCTAATGCCTCGTTGTGAGTCACTAGAAACTTAACCGCATTGTTCAGCTGCCTAAGGGTTCCATTATTGTTGAAACTTTTTTTTCTTACTTCTTCATTATGGATAGTTTATGTCTCTATAAAGTGCTCCTTAAAATTATGGGATTGATAGTTTTAGGGGTAATTTGGGTGAGAGTGAGTTGGTGACGCATTAAATTTCTCCAAAAGTATTCTGAGGTTGGATTTACAGGGTTATTGTGATTCCTCAAAATACTGAGAATGGGAGTTATAGAAATATTTTGGTTGATACATAATTATAGAAATAAAAGAGTGCCTTAGTCTATACGGTCTAATAACATATTAACAATATTGATTGTTGGTCCCCGGCAACGACGCCAAAAACTTGATGGGTAAATTCCGCAGGTGCACAGAAATATCGAAGTAACATAAAAGATTCACGAACCACAGAGACCAATGTCAACCTATTGTAATCTATCGTTACTTTGTAAAGCTAAGGCTAATGAATATTGGATTTTGGGGGAAACTAAGAACTAAAACTGAAATAAATGAACTTAGAAAATAATACTAAAACGAGGCCGGGATATGATTTCCGCGTTCCTGAAGGACTTATAGAAACGGGTACTAATTACGACTACTACTTAGTTCCGTAGAATATACCAACTTAAAGACTCCGCCTCACGCTCTCGCGGTATTAACTAAAGCCATAATTCCTAATCCCAAGATATTTCCCTCGCTCTCTTGGTAACTAAGAAATATATTTTGTAAGCCAATAATATCCTAAACGAATCTAAAGCGCTCTCGTTGTATTTAGACTTGTTGCCTAATTTCCACTATCCATGACAAAATCGTGTTAAATATCCTCTCACTATCGTGACAAAGCTATCTAGGTTAGATTTCGAAACTAAAACCAAAACCTAATTATAATCATAAATTCACACCTATTATTTTCTACCGAGTCCCGTAGGTAACGACAGTCCTCATATACTGGACTCAAGAATATTTAGCAAGACATGGACAGGAAAATAAACATGCAATTGCGGTAATAAAACATAACGATAAACATGATTTAGCAATTAAATTAGAAAACAATATCAATGAAAAGAAAACCTAGAATTAAACAGATGCCGAATTGCAATACACCTGAAAGCTTCAAATCAAAGTACATAAATTAAATGCCTAAATAAAATCCTAAACTAATTCGTAATAGTCCGCAGAAATCTGGAAAGCTATTACTTTTACATGGTGGAAGTAAACTTCCTAAAAACTAAACGAAAATTATTCTAGCTAAGCGAAGAGAAAAGAGCGAGAGAGAGTGTGTGTGTGTGTGTGTGAGAGAGAGAGAGAGAGAGAGAAATCAAATGAGGCCAGAGGGCATCTATTTATAAAGTAGAAGTTTTCTAAGAAATAGGAACTCGTTGGCATGAAACACGCTCTCCTCTTGGACTTCCTCTTGCAAAAATATATCAAGGGTGATCGTTAGGGGCTTGTAACGATCGTTACAACTTGCTTGTTGAGAGATCTCGCCTTCTAATATGTAACGATCGCTATGGGAGGTGTGACGGTTGTTACAAGCTTGCTTCTTGAGAAAGCTTCTCCTTGTGACGCGTGGAGACTATTATAGCTTACGTGAGGGGTTGTGACGGTCACTACAAGGCCTGTTGGGCTGAGGGCCGCGTCTTCGTGGACTGGGCCTACGTGCACGTTCCATTTCTTTTCTTCAATGCTTTCACCTCCCATTTTGCTATCACACCCATGCTTATTTATTTTTCTCATTTTTGTGGAGTTTAAGCTCAATTCTTCTCTATTTATACGACTTTCTGCGTACATGCCTTATAAATTGTAAAAACCTAAAAACATAGAAAATACCGCCATAATATGAATATAAATCAACATATTTAAGATAAAATAAGGATATAATCCATGCAAATCAAGCCAAATATGTGATATATTTTCGTGCTATCAAGGACTTGACGTTTCGATTAACTAGAAGTTAGATTCTCTCCTCTTACTCATGCTCGCAGAAGCCTCTGAAGTTCATAAGGTTAGAAGATAATTGAAGGTTGAAAAACACAAGAAAGGGGGTTTGAATTGAGTTTTTAAAAATTAAAAACAATGAGACCCAAATGTTTTTATCCTGCTTCTTTTGAACTCAAACTACTCCAGTCCACCCGTCAAGGTGATTTGCCTCTCTCAACGAGGTCTTAATCCACTAATCAAATATTTGATTACAAACACGATGAAAACTGCCAACGTCTTCTTGAGATCTAACCACAACTTGGTTTCTCAAGGTACAAACAACTTAGAACAAAATATGTGTTAACAGTGCTTCTTAAAAGCTATATCACAACTGTGATGTATACACTATTTAGACACAAATGATTATAAAACAATTTTGAATGAATTGAGATGAAAGCTTTTAGAGTTGTTTTTAGAGAGAGTGAGATTCGGAAAACAAAGATTGATGATGAGACTTCTTTATATAGGCATAAATTTGAACCGTTGGAATTCACCAGAATAAGCAAAAGGAATGTTGATAAATGCATTAAGTGATCTTTTCCATAAATACAGATCTAGTCTGCAAACAGCCATTACTTTGAATATTTCCATTTTAGTCTTGTAACGCATCAGAACTAAGGTATGAAATGCATCCAGAATATAAAAATTAGAGTTTGTAATGCAGCATGGTGCTTTTAGAAGTTTGGCTTGAACAAAGCATAACTTCTTCTAAAGAGCGTGATAATCTTGAATATTGCTTTCACATGCGTATCTTTCTTATGAGTTCTCTTAGTGTTTCGTTCTTCTTTATCGATCATAACTTCTTTTTCTTCCAGAATCATAACTTCTTCTTCTTCTTCTAGAATCATAACTTCTTCTTCTTCCAAAATCATAACTTCATACGTATATTTCGTTAAACTATTAGGAAGCAGATATTTTCTATGCAAAATATTTATCAATCAGAGTCAGAACATGAATATCATCAATTGTGTTTGTTGTCATCAAAACTTCTTAAATAGACGTAGACCCAAACTATGTTGTAACAACGTTAACGTGGTACAGTAGTGCATGATGCAAACAAATAATTCATTCCACTACCAAGAAGGATGGACGCTGTGTACAATCTTGTCCCCCATATTCTTTCAAGCCGCAAGAAGTTTCATATTCCAAATGTACCCTCCAACGGTTACATCATCCATGGCACTATATAAGGGCTTGAAGACTTGAAGAAACAACTGCTAATTTATGAGCAAACTCTCTATGCTTAAACGCCATTTTTTTTTGTAAAAAGATGTAAATTCTTTCAAGTCATTTATACTAAAATTCGGTTTACATATCAGCTTGTGTAAAAGCATATTTATTTGTGAACAAGCTTGTTCTCAAACGATTGTTTGATTGTTCCTTGAGAGACTAGTTGGGTCAGCTTCTCAAGAAGTCTAGGACATTTAGTCTTAAAGGTTGTAGTCACACAAAGTTGGAGTGTGTAGTTGTTACTCACTGGAGGTTTCCCATGCAAGTGTAATTTGTTTGGTTATAGTGGATTAAGTCCTCGTTGGAGAGAGACAAATCACCTTGGAAGGGTGGACTAGAGTAGCTTGAGGTTTTCAAGTGAACAAGGATAAAAATTATGTGTTCTTTACTGCTTTCTTTATCTTTTAATCTTCATCAAAGTAAACCATATTCAAGGGGATTGTTTTAGAAGATAAAGTTTTCAAAGTATAAAACTCAATTCAAACCCCCCTTTCATGTGTGTTTCATGCGTTCAATTAGTATCAGAGCTACAGTTTGAAAGTGATAAAAAGATTGGATTTTTATCAAGCACCTAACAATGTTCAGTACTGATCCACTGTGTGAAAAACAATAATGGCTTCTCACAACGGCAATGTAGTTGGTACTGCTTCTGATCAAGAAAGAGATTATTATAGTTCAAAACCTCCAATCTTTGATGGAGAAATATTTGACTATTGGAAAGATAGGATAAGAAATCATATTATTGGATTCAACCAAGATCTATGGGATATTGTAGTTGATGGCTACACATACCCATTAGACGAAGAAGGAAGAGAAATTCCAAAAAGCGCCTTGACATACGTTCAGAAGAAGATGTATAAGAATAACCATAAAGCAAGAACAATCCTTCTAAGAACAATATCTTATACAGAGTATGAAAAGATCACTGATAAAGAAACTGCTAAATCTATCTTTGATTCTCTTCATATGACTCACGAAGGAAATGCTCAATATGGGGAAACTAAGGCGTTGGCCTTAATCTAGAAGCACGAAGCCTTTAGAATGGAGGAAGATTAGTCTGTGGAAACGATGTTTTCAAGATTTCAGATTCTTGTTGTAGAACTCATACTTTTGGACAAAGGATTCACTGTTGTTGATCACGTCAAAAAGATTATTAGAAGTATGTCTGTCAAATGGAGACCCATGGTATCTGCTTTACAACTGGCGAAGGATCTAAGCAACACTAGTATTGAATAACTCATTAGTTCTTTAATAAATCATTAGACTGAGCTCCAATAAGATGAACCTCAGAAGGTAGGTAAATCCATCGCTCTCAAGTCTGAGTCTAAGAAGACCAAGACTTATGAAGCAATGGAGGAGTTAGAAGAGTCTGAAGAAAACTCAGATGAAGATGAACTATCTCTAATTTCTAGAAATATAAACAAATTTTGGAAACATAGACAGAGTAAGTTCAGAGGATCAATAAGATTTAAGGGTATGTAAGAGACTACATCTGATCAAGGAAAGGGTTCTGAAAAGGAAGTCATTTGCTATGAATATCAAGAACCTGGGCATTATAGAAATGATTGTCCTAAGCTTAGAAGAGAAAAAATATTACAAGATTTTCAAAGCAAAGAAAGGACTCAAAATAAATTGGGATTATTCAAATTCAGAGGAAGAAGATTCTGATGAAGAATATGCCAATGTAGCTCTTATAGAAAAGTCCAGAGTCAACGGATCTGATCACGAGTCAAAATCTGATGATGTAGAGAAATATCATTGATGGCCTCAATAAAACATTAATCATGGAATCTAGATAGTGAATGCTCACGACACATGACTGGTGATAGGCACGTGTCCAAGAATTGGAACTTAAGTCTGGAGGTGTTGTTGGTTTCGAAGGCGACCAGAAGGGAAAGATCATTGGCTCTAGAACAATTGGTAACGGTAAACTTCCTTCTATCGATAATGTGTAACTATTTGAGGGTATGATGCATATCTTGTTATCAATTAGTCAATTTAGTGATAACAGTTATGATGTGATATTTAATAAAACATCCTGCAAAGCCATTAGTCAGAAAGATGAATCTGTCTTGTTCAATGGAAAGAGGAAAAACAATATTTATAAAATCCATTTATCTGAATTAAAAAAATAGAATGTAAAATGCCTTCTGTCTATAAACAAAGAGCAGTGGGTCTGGCATAGACGTCTGGGACATGTCAATCTGAGAATAATATCTCAAGTGAAAAAGCTAGGACTTATCAGAGGCCTACCTAGTCTAAATTTTGCTTCAGACGCACTTTGTGAAGCTTTCCATAAAGGTTAATTTTCTAAAACTTCTTTCCAAGCTAATAAAATGTTTCTACCTCTCATCTATTAGAACTTCTTCACATTGACTTGTTTGGACCAGTGAAAATTGGGTCTGTTAGTGGAAAGAAATATGGATTGGTCATCATAGATGACTATAGTCGTTATACATGGGTTATGTTCTTAAAACACAAAGATGAGTCACACTCTGTGTTTGCTTCCTTCTGCTCCATAGTGCAGAATAAAATGGATTTCAAGATTGTTAGAGTCAAAAGTGATCATGGTGGAGAGTTTAAAAACAAGGACTTTGAAAAATTGTTTGGAAAATTTGGCATATCCCATGATTTCTCCTGTCTTGGAACTCCACAACAAAATAGATTTGTAGAAAGGAAGAATATGACTTTGCAAGAAATAGCTCGCACCATGATCCAAGAAACTGATGTAAGTATGAAGTGCGCCTAAGAGAGGGGCAGGGGTGAATTAGGACTATAAATATTTTATCGGTTTTATGAATACTTGTAACAATTTTTCGAGTTTTGTGTATGAAAATATATGCGGAAAAGTAAAGAACACAAGGATGTATCTTGGTTCCCCTCACAGATCAAGAGTACTCCAGTCCCTTTTTAACACGAAAGAGCTTTCACTATACTTAGAGTAATTGTACAACCTATTCACACAAAAGGTGATGCTTACTATTTAAACTTTATGGGGATCAAAGGCTCTTAAATCCTTTAAGATCTAAAACACCAAGGTCAATAAGAACAATCCTCTTTAATGCATAACTTGCTTCCAACAATCCTAGACAACAATGATACAACAAGTATATTTGATTTTTACAAGAGTTTGGGTGAAGTTGAATAATGAATCAATCACTTGATTGATCTTCTCTATCAAATATGAAAATCAGAAACAATTACTCTCTTATGTGATCAAGATACTTTTATGAAATATGATATGAAAAATGTTATTCAACAATATCATTGTATGAAAATTCTGTTTGAGAAAATATGCAGAGTTTTTCTTAATAAAATTTGAACTTGAAAAATCAAAAATAATTTTTAGTGAAGTAATACCTTTTCAAAAATCATGGCAAAGGTTGGAGAAATTCTGAATAAGTGATAGTGAAAAGATACAAGTTTTGCCATGAAGAGATGTTTCTCAAAAGGTGCAAGAAAAAAATTGGTTTTTCAAATTTTGGAGGCATATAATTGACTGCACTAAAGCTACAATCGATTGTATCTTTGTAACGTCTAGAAAATTTGAAAATTTTAACTATGACAATCGATTTTCATATGGATGCAATCGATTGCATCACTTCCAGAATGCTTTTCTGTGAAATTTTCAAGAGATACAATCGATTGTGAAAAAGGTTCAATCGATTGCATTAGTTCAAAAATTGACAAATTATTATTTTGAAAAATATAGCAATTTAATTTTTCTCATATTTCACCAGAATATTTATTAAAGGTAATAAAATATTTTTGTTGAATATATATGTATGATTTAAAATATTTTTAACCACTAAGATTATAAATGTCAAGATTTTTATATACCTATGTAAAGGTCTTGAAATCATGAGCTTGAATATTTTGCTTTGAAAAATCTTTGTCTTCAAGCTATTGAGAATTTTGTTGTCATCAAAACATAAGTAGATCATTTGAGGAGCTTGACTTCACATTCTCCCCCTTTTTGATGATGACAAAACATTCTTCATTTGATGCTTTGTTATTTACAAAAGAATTCCCCCCCCCCTAAGTTGCATAACTCTCTTTTAATGTGAGAAGTTCAGGACTTGATTTATTTGAAACTTGATTTTCGGAAGGGGTATTTGTTTGTATCTTAAAATTTGAAAAAACAAGGAAATATACGCAAGCGTAACACATTTCTCCCCCTTTTGACATTATCAAAAAGTAGAAAAGTTGAAAAGAAATAAAAGTAGACACATGATATTTTGAAACATAATACATAGGAACATTAAACTTAAAAACATACAACTTAGAAACATAAAACTTAGAAACATAGAACTAGAAACATAAAACTTAGAAACATGAAATCAGAAACAGAAAAGTAGACAGCATGGAAATCCAAAACATAAACAGTACTAGAAAGACATAGTAAAAGCAAACTGAAATTGCGAAATGCTTAATCCTCGTTCATGTCATCTGCAAAAACATTATCAACTTGACCTTCATCATTGGTAAAAGCATTTCCAGCTTGGGCTTCATCATGAGGTTAGATAAAAGGGTAATGGTAAGCTTGGACTTTATAAAGAGGAACATTGGTATGAGAATAAAGATGAGCAAATTGGTTGTTCACGTTGTGATTCATATATTGAAAACTTGATTGTAGGAGCCTTCTTGATGTTGAGGAACTTGTGTTGGAGGAGTGTTGATGTAGGAAATAGTCCTTTTGATATGACCATATTTGAAACCAGTTTTCACATTGCAAATCTTTTCTGAGTGATTTCAAATATTTCAAATTCGGGCTCCAACATTGTTTCTCTAAACAAAGGCACATTAAATTTTTCAAAAATAAGAGTTAGCCAAGTACCATAGGGAAGGGCAGAGGTAGCCTCATCATGAACTACATGTGATACAAAATTACATAAGCCTAATTGATTGGTATGTTATTTTTTATAGCATAAAAAACCTGCATTTCACAATCAGTAATTTGAGAGAAATTTGAGAATTTAGGTATAATAACACGAGTCCAGAAAAAGTGAAGAAAACTATCATCTATAGTAAAAATTCCAGCAGACCATGAATTTTTGTCAGGGACATCACCAATAATTTTCTACCTTTTCTGAAGAAACTCATGTTCCAAAATTCTTGCAATCCCATAGTAAAATTCTCTTTTGTTATAGCCATGCAGATTTACATTAACATTCATTCAAATTTGAGCACCCTCATATGAAATCGCCAAGGCCTCACCAACATCCTTTAAAGTAAGGTTTATGAGAACACCTTTGACATTAGATATCATAGAGCCTTTATCAATAACTAAATTGTTGTAGAAAATCCTAACCAAGGTAGGGTAAATAACTCCTTTATAACCAATTAATTGATCTATCTTCTGAGATCTAAAAAATTATGGAAAAGAAAATCATTCTGAATAGAAATTATCAAGATTATCAAACCTTGGTGGAAGAAGATTATTTTTTTGAAAAAGTTTCGAATATCTCCCTTTGAAATTTTTATGGAATGAGTTTAGAGAAATCATCTCCTTTAGAGGCTCTTTGATCTTGTGGAGGACATGGTTGAGATATTAGGGTTTGAAGAAGGTTGAGATATGAGGAATTGAGATAAAGTGAGCTGCTATGAAAGAGACATGAAGATAGGGTTTATGTGGTTGTGTTTTGTGTATAGGAGTTATTGTTGGGTCAAGAAAAATAAAATGAATAATTACAAAAACAAGGACTAGTCATTCAAGGTAATAAAGTTAGTCAAACATGCAAAGAATATATTTTTTGAGTGTGTGTGTGAACAAGAGTGATGTTACAAAGAAAATAAAGTCATAGATAGAACATGGGTAGTGACATAGGAGAAATCTTGTATTGTCAACAGTAACTAGAGTAATTGAAAAGTAAATGCAAAAGAAAGGAATAAAAACAAAAAAATAAAGAAATAAATATATAATAATAAAAAACTGAACGAATAAATAAAAAAAATTGAACGGAAAAAAAATTGAAGTGACAATCGATTGAGGGTATGGAGCAATCGGTTGTATGCAGTTTAGTGGCGAAATAAATTCGGATACAATCGATTGTTAGTTTAGCACAATCAATTGTATGCAATACATAATCCAAAAATACAAAAAATGAATTAGATACAATCGATTTTCCAATTAATTCAATAGATTGTTATAGTACAAAATTACATATTTTATTAAAATTTCATTATAATTGCATTTTGTAATGAAAGATAACATGTACCTTGAATTTTGAAACTTTATATTAGATGATTCAAACATCGATCTAATCTAAAATTTTGAGTTCTCTTTGAATTTTGTAAATTGTGCACAACAACTTCCCACTTCTATGTACTCCGCTTCAGCTGTGCTAAGAGCAACACAGGCTTGTTATTTACAAGCCCATGATACTAATGCATTTCCAAGGATGTGACAAGTACCACTTGTTCTTTTTCTATCATATTTACAACCTTCGTCGAAATTTCTCGTCAAACTTACCGAGATTGTCTTTGTCATTGTTGAGAACAAAGCACTTGCATCCAAAAATGTGAAAGTGATTAATGTTTGGTTTTCTTCCTTTGAAGAGTTCATATGGAGTATTTTTCAAGATAGGTATAATGATAACTCGATTTCCAATATAGCATGCCATACTAACCGCATCCGCCCAAAAATATTTTGGTAGATTTTCATCACTAAGCATTGTTCTTGCAAGTTCCACTAAAAACCTATTCTTTATTTCAACTACTCCATTTTGTTGTGGAGTTCTTGGTGCTTAAAAAAATTATGAGAGATACCATGTTCTTCACAAAATTCTTCAAATGATGCATTTTGGAATTCTCCACCGTGGTAACTTCTTATGGATACAATCTTTAGTGATTTTTAATTTTGGATTTGCATTGCATACTTCTTAAAATCTTTGAAAGCATCACTTTTTTGCACAAGAAATAAAGTCCAAGAATATCTAGAAAATTCATAAACAATAACTAGAGCATATACATTACCTATGAAGCTTCTTGTTCTTGATGGACCAAATAACTCCATATGCAACAATTGTAGTGGCCTTGTAGTGGACACCACATTCTTAGATTTGAAAGTTAATTTGGTTTGTTTTCCCTTTTGACAAGAATCATATAATTTATTTTTGAAAAACTTTATCTTTGGTAGGCTAATAACAAGATCATGTTTGGTTAATTTATTTAAGTGATCCATATGAATATGGATTGGCCTTTTATTCCGTAACCATGATTCATTATTGTTTACCATAAGACATTTTACTTTAAAATATAAATCATCTAAAGAAATCATAAAAATATTGTTAATTCTTTTACCTTTGAGTTTTACCTCATTGGTGACTTCATCAATAATCAAGCATTCATCTTTTGGGAACTTGATCTTGAAACCTTTGTCACAAAGTTGGATAATACTAAGAATATTTTGCTTTAGTCCTTCAACATAAAGAACATCTTCAATGGATGTGAAAGGTGGTGCACCAACTTTTCCTTTTCCAAGAATTCTTCCCTTATTATTATCTCCATAAGTGACCTAACCCTTGGTCTTTAATACTAGATTTGAAAATTGGTCTATGTCTCCCGTCATATGCTTGGAACAACCACTATCAAGATACCATAGGTTTGAAGTGCTTTTCAAGCAAACCTAAAAAACAAATTAAGTTTTATTAGGTACCCAAATTGCTTTGGGTCCTTCATAATTAGTACCTTTCTTTAAACACACATAATTCCCACTTGCCCCACTAAAGTTTCTAACATAGCAAGCATCAGGTGTATGGCCTTCAATACCACAATAAAAACAAGTAGGTTTAAAATTACTTCTATATCTAGGAGGGTAAGATTTATTCTTAACAAATATTTTATTTTTAGGATAATGATGAACTACTTTAGGCTTGTTCACTTTCTCTTGGATTGGTTGGTTACTAGCTTTAACAAAGATAGTTTTGTTGGGACTTGGTTGAGAAAATTTTGAAAAACCAAGTCCACTTTTATCTTTAGAATACCTTTGTTTGTTAAGAATAATTTCCAATCCAACTTGTCTTGTTTCATATCTCTCTAGGACTCTTTTTAATTGACCAATTTGGAAAGAAAGTGGTTCACAATTATTGCACACAAAATTCTGTTATTTATCACTAATCATCTTTTCTTTTTCATCTTTATACTCTTTTTCAATTGTTTCAACCTTTTCTTCTAAAGATGAATTTATTTTCTTTTGAGATGAAATTGTTCTATATAGAATTTTGCATTCATTTAAGAGTCATCTATTGCACCTTGTGCACCATTATCATAAAGAGAATTATCATAACTAACCTAGCCTTCTTCATCATCAAAATGGGGTGAAGCCATCAATGCTAGATTTTCACATTCGTCACTATCCGAATCGAATGAAGAGCTTATCTCATTATCTTCCCATGCAACATAGGCCTTTTATTTTTGAACTCCTATTTTCCTTTAAATCCATTTTTCTTGGAGAGTTTCAGACAATCCTGCTTTATATGACCTTGCTTACCACATTCATAACATGTGACATATTGTGTTGATGTGGAGGCTTCTTTATCTTTATCCTTCGAGAATTTCTTCCTTTTAACAAATTTAGCATTACCAAGATTATTTTTATGGCCAAAATAGTTTCCTAACCTTTTTACAAGAAGCAAGAAGTTTTCATCTTCCTCTAATGCATTTTAATGCGATGCCTTTGGATTTCTTTTCTAAGTTCTTATGCTTTTCTAATCTACCAAGTTCCGTCTCATATTCTTGAAGTTTTCCAAATAATGTTGCGGAAGTCAAATTCGACAAATTTTTCTTTTTGGATATCGCGGTCACTTTTGGGATCCATTCCCTTGTTAAAGATCCAAGAACTCTAAGATTAAGTTCTTCAGTGGTAATAGTCTTACCAAGAGCTTTCAAATGATTTGTCAATTGAACGGATCTTTTTTGCAATTCAATAATAGTTTCTCCGGGCTTCATTCTAAATAACTCGTACTCTTCACTTAAGGTATTCAATCTTGATCTTTTAACTTCAGTGGTTCCTTCATGAGTTTCCACTAAAGTATCCCATATTTCCTTTGGCATTGTACATACTAATACTCGAAAGAAGTCATCCATACTGAGAGCACCTTAGAGGAGATTGATTCCCTTTTTGTCATAGAGAACTTTTTTCTTGTCATCTTCATTCCATGATGCTTTAGGCTTTGATGATCCAACACCATTGACAATACATACAAGAGAAAATGGACCATTTTCAACAACATCCCATATTTCTTCTCCTTGCGCTTCTAGATGAGCCTTTTTGCTAATTTTCCAAAAGTCAAAGTGTTCACCATAAAACAATGGAGGCTTGTTGTTACTACCACCATCTTTGAAAATCGGGTTTTGATTTGAGGAAGCCATTCTGGATCTTTAGGAACAAGTTACCTATAACTTGCTCTGATGCCAAATGTAAGTATGAAGTGCGCCTATGAGGGGGGTGAATTAGGACTATAAAAATTTTATCGGTTTTATAAATACTTGTAACAATTTTTCGGGTTTGGTGTATGAAAATACTTGTTAATGCATAACTTGCTTCCAACAATCCTGGACAGCAATGATACAACAAGTAAATTTGATTTTTACAAGAGTTTGGATGAAGTTGAATAATGAATCAATCACTTGATTGATCTTCTCTATCAAATATGAAAATCATAAACAATTAATGTCTTATGTGCTCAAGATACTTTTATGAAATATGATATGAAAAATGTTATTCAAAAATATGACTGTATGAAAATTCTATTTGAGAAAATATGCAGAGATTTTTTCTTAATAAAATTTGAATAGAGGTAATTTGAATTTAAAAATAAAAAACAATTAATATTGAAGTAATACCTTTTCAAAAATCATGGCAAAGGTTGGAGAAATTATGTGTTATACCCCAAAATTTGCCCTCCTATTTTTCAAGTCAATACACATCTCCTAGGCAATCAACCCACAACTAGGGTTTTGTTTCTCTTAAGTCAAATCTGAGGTCTAATGCCTCAAGTGATCATCATGTCTCCTCATATGTTTCAAATCATCATCATGCCAAGTTTCAAGCATCACAACTCACGTTAGCTCAGTCAAGAGCTCAAATGGCTGAAAATCAGTTGTATTCGACAAAAACTCAACTATGGTCAACATACAGTCAAACTTCATCATTTTTTATCAACATCCAGATTTGGAAGTTACATTCATCATTTGATCAGGCATAACTTTCACGTACTTCAGGCATTTAGAAGTTACATTCATCAAAGTTTATAAATTAGGGTTTCTTAAGGGAAAGTCAATAGAACATTGACCAGGCATTACTATCACGTACTTCTTCAGAAAATTTTCCACCAAAGCTCATTTTGAAGGGAATTCAATTATCTACAACTTTGTGTATCACAAGCTTTGCCCAAAAATGCTTCATTTGAGAGTTATGGATCAAGACATTATAGGTCCTTCTAAAAGTCAACAAAAAGTCATCTTTTTCCAAAGAAGTGTACATGAACATGGAAGCTTAAATAAATATGAAACCAAAAGGTGCTCTTAGAGAACATCTTAAGCTTTCCAAAAAGTCCAAGAACACTATCAAATGATAAAAATTGAGCATGTTATGTTTTAGGAAAAGGTGGAAATTTTGAAGAAATGCATGAAGAAAATATTGGTCAAACTTGAAATTTTACCAAATGGGTCTATATTTTTTTGATTCAAACTTGTTTCTAACCTTGTCAAGAGTCTCTAAGCCCATCCACACGCCATGATTTAATTTATTTAATTTATTTTGGAATTAATTCATTTAAATCCAATTATAATTAAAATAAAATACCAAAAATCATATTGAGGAATGCAAGATGTAAATTAAAGTTCCTTGAGGTCCAAGATACGCAATAGAAGCTGGCAATTTCGAAATATCCTTGATTGGAAAGAGATTGAACATGATTGAATCCATAAAAGGAAATATTTGGTGCATATTCTCAATCAAATATCTTTGCATTCAAAGATTGATTCTTGATCAAAATTGTTGACCTAAATCCATCTCCTATATATACACAAGCCATTCAGATCACAAAAAGACGAATTCTTGCCTCCAGGAACCCTAAAAAAACTTGAAAAAGTCGTGGCATTCAAGCAATTGGCAGACCAAGTTTTTAATCGATTCAAGCCATTCCAAGAATTCCATTAGCTTCCTCGACACTCTCTGATCCATTCCAGCCCCTACAAGAAATCAAAAGCTTCTGAAACGTAAAAACACGATTTCAATTTTCATACGTATTTTCAATTTTCGATTTCATACATAAATGCATTGTTAATTGAATTTGATCATATATTTGTGTTTGTATTGATGTTTCAATGCTTTCTAGATAATTTGATTGGAGATTTAGTGCAGGTACAAGGATTAGCCATGGCTAGGGTAACAAGCTTCAATTTAGGGCTTCACGAAATAGCCAAAATCGGACGAAACTGAGGGCATGGTTGTATTCAGTGGATCGAATCCAATTGACCTATGCGTTTGAATCTGATTTATCATTCGTATTTTGCATTTTTGACTTATGCAGGGACATAGTGACAGACAAACATTGTCGGTATAGCTTTACCGGTGGAAAAGCTGTGGGTAAATTTCCCGAAAAAAATCAAATTGGGGACAATGACTTTGCACGCGCGTTTTGAATTAATATATTTTAAATTTTAATTTAATTATATATTATAATTTTTCCATTCAAGTAACATCACATGTAGTTAGCTCAATTGGCAAAGGGAGTATGTTGGAGACCATCAGGCCTGGGTTCGATCCCAGCGCCTGCCACCCTATATTTTGCCATTTTCCCAACTAACCCTATTTTCTTCATATTTTTATTTTTTTCTTTCTATTTTCTTTTTCTAATTTATTTTCTTTCAAATATTTTTCTAAAGTACAACAAAAATCACAAAAATAATTTTCTTTTCAGAATTAGGTTTTAAAATTAGTTATTTAATTTTTGACACCAAAAAATTCTCTTTTTTCTCTTTATTTAAATTGAATTATTTAACTGACCATTAATTAACTTTTAATTTATTTTCTTAATTAAAATAAACCCAAAAAATCACAAAAATAATTTTTTTCTTTCTAGTAATTAGGTTTACTAACCATAAACATTTTTACTAACATCAAAACATTTTTCTTTTATTTATTTATTGCCTTTTCGCATTTAAATTCTTGAAATCGATGTATAAGTTGCGAGGACATTTTTGTAACAGCATAGATTTAGTTTCTCGCACTTTACTTTCTGCACCTCCAATTATGTAACTGCCTTAAAATCCTGTAATAGCTTAGGATTTACTTTTTTTCACTTTTTACTTTCTGCACATTTATTTTTTGTACATATACACTGCTTAGATGTATGGCTAATAAGATTACATGACAAGACTAAAATCAACCGTTAGATAACCTTAACTTCAAGATAAATATCTGAATCAATAGACTAATTTCACACTTGTACCCTCCAACGTATCCTCTCTATTGCCTTTGGAAAATGGTCATGTCCCTCGAACATAACGGTACCATTAGCAAAGACGCTTACGAATAACATCATCATAGTCCCTTCGATATAAAGATCATAGTCCCTCGATGACCCTCGATGTTGCCTACGAATATATGATTCATTCCTCGGTTGTTGGCTACGAATAAGTGATGATCGTCCCTTCGAATTGGTAAAGGTATCCTTACAATGTTGCCTTCAATGACCATACGATGACCCTACGTCTATCCCTTCACATCCAACGGATAAAGTTACCTACTAACTAATGGTATGGATAGCACTTTCCAAAAGAAGAAGGAAAATAATAGGAACGACCCTTTCTGAGTAGGTAATAAGACTTTTAATTGCTTGCTCCACTAAAAAATACTTTCAAACAAACACTTTGTATACATTCCAACAAGAATCATTACAAAGTTACATTTTTCCAAACAAACAATTTCAAACACTTCGTATACATTCCTGAGGAGTGATACAAGAATCACTACGCAGAAAGCAAATTTTAAAAAGTGAACTAAGAAATTAATAGCCCGTAGATAACTACGGATGAAAAGGGTGCTAATACGTTCCCTTTTCATAATTACCTCCCGTACTCATAATCGATAAAATTTCTTTCCTGTTCTTTTCACCATTCCTTTATTGGATAAAATAAAATTCGGTGGAGACTCTTTCTATCCGCACATCTGCGATAAAACGCAAAACAAATAAGTCAGTTCTCCCACCGTGTTACATTTTGAATAAGTGAAAGTGAAAAGATATAAGTGTTTCCATGAAGAGATGTTTCTCAAAAGGTGCAGGAAAATACTGGTTTTTGAAATTCTAGAGGCATACAATCGATTGCACTAAAGTTACAGTCAATTGTATCTTTGAAACGTTTAAAAAATTTGAAAATTTTAAAAATGACAATCGATTGTATCTTTGTAACGTTTAAAAAATTGAAAATTTAAACAAAGACAATCGATTTTCATATGGATGCAATCGATTGCATGACTTCCAAAATGCTTTTCTGCGAAATTTTCAAGGGATACAATCGATTGTGAAAAAGGTGCAATCGTTTGCATTAATTCAAAAATTGACAAATTATTATTTTGAAAAATATAGCAATTTAATTTTTCTCATATTTCACCAGAATCTTTAATAAAGGTAATACAATATTTTCTTGAATTTATATGTATGATTAAAAATATTTTTGAGCACTAAGATTATGAAAGTCAACATTTTTATATACCTATGTAAAGGTCTTGAAATCATGAGCTTGAATCTTTTGCTTTGAAAAATCTCTGTCTTCAAGCTATTGAGACTTTTGTCATCATCAAAACATAAGTAAATCATTTAAGGAGCTTGATTTCACAACTGGCATGGCAAAACACTTCTGGGAAGAGGCAGTTATTAAAGCTTTCTATATTCAAAATAAAATATCAATAAGATCTATTTTGTGTAAGACTCCCTATGAATTATGTAAAAACATAAAACCCAACATTTCCTACTTTCATTCTTTTGGTTGTGTCTACTACATGTTAAACACTAAAGATCATCTGGGTAAGTTTTGTGAATGCATAACTCGATTTTTCATGATGTCAAAACCCTAGAAATGACATGGTGTACATCCAAAAGAGTATGTGAAAGTTGAATGTCAGGATGGTAGAAGAAAAGATAAACTGTCCAGAATAAGAGCTGAAGCATCAACGCAAGTCCTACTCTGGTCGACGCAAATTTAAGGGACACTCACTGGAGGTTACGTGCCGACCCTATGGTCGACGCAACAGCAAGAGCGTCCTAGGAGCTTAAATTCAAAATTCTACATTGACGTACCTCCCTGTTGTGGTCGACGCAAACATCTGTGATGCTTCAACGCCCATCCCCTAGAAGTTATGCGCGGACCCTCCCTCCAAGTGCTATCAATCTAACAACGAATCAAGTCCTACACTCTCGCATGAAACATATCGAAATAAGGCATCATATCCTTAGAGATCATGTGGAGAAAGACGATGTCGTATTTGAGCATGTTGATAGCAAAAATTAACTCGCTGACATTTTTACTAAGCCTCTTGCCACCGAGCCTTTCTTCCATATCCGAAGGGAACTTGGAGTTCTTGACATCTCGAATCGATTGAATCTTCATTGAACTTCATGCTCTAAAGTTTATTCCATATTATTTCCATCCACTATTTACATTTTGCTAGTATTTAGTAAAAGGATCATGACAAATTCTCATGGAGTTAATATCTTTCTATCACTTAAATCTCTTCTCGACCATTAATAAAATCTTAGTCAATCATCTACTAGACTTGTTTTCATTGTGTGCTCATATGCATGTTTTATCTATGTATTGGTTATTTTTGTAACACCCCTCTAAATACCGCGCGATTAATAAAATAATTCACAGTTAACATGCAATTAAAGGGCGTCACAATTAATTAAAAATATAAATTCCCAATGCATATGTCATGCTTAGATGAGGAACATAATTAAATCAACACATATTTAACACAGCGGAATAACATTAGAACTTGGATAATTTCAAATCCCACATAAAATTGTCAAAGGTCAATGCCTTGAATCACCAAAATAATTATCCAACTAAACATCAAATAAAAGCCGAGTTTAATAATAACTCTAGGAAAACGGTACTCAGTTTTACAAGACCAGAGCATGACACCGACACACAATAATTAAATAACATAGCTCTACGAGCCATCCTCACCAACTCCTAAGCCGCTATAGCTTCAATCTGAAATCATCAAAGTAAGGGTAAGTAAGGGCGAGACTACATCATAATTAACATGCATTATAAATTCATAAAATAAATAGAATTTCATAAGCTATTATTTCACCCTATTTAGCATAATCAGATTCAATTATTCATTCCACAAAACAATTGTCAAATTCATGCATCAAACTCAACAAACCAATTATAACACTAGAAACCATCCTATTATGTTATAATCCATACAAATGCAATGCAAGACTCTATGCATGTGGTACCAAAAAGTGAACTAAGTCACACACTGATCCATAATCACCCGAATACAGTTACATTGATTCGTCCATAATCGCCCATACATGAATCCAGCCTCACCATACATAATCACCCGGGAACGGTTATTGGAAATACTAACTAATTCCACATAATGGGCATTAGCTACCACCAGAATGTATATGCATGCACATCATAAAAGAATGCAACATTCAACACAATTTATGATAACATCATACATCATAAACCATCATCAATTCAAAACATGATACAATCATTTATCATGAACATCATCAAACAACATAAACATGCACAAGCAATTAATACAATATCATCACCAAAACATGATAACCACCATTTATCATGAGCATCATCAAACAGCATAAACATGCACAATCAATTACACATCAATTCGTAATGCTATCACCAACATATGAATACAAACATCAATATGCACTCATACATCATCCCAACATCAACATACCATTGCATATACATCAACTATGCACATAAGAATAAACCACATAATCAGAAAATTAATGCTTTTCAAAATAAAATCAAGTTACTGTTATTTTCTTCATTTCATAAAATAGAGTATTTAATTTAAGAAACAACATCCAAAATGGCGATTAAAACGAACTTTCGGTTTGAAAGTTATGAATTTTTAAAGTTCAGTATTTTTCAAAAAGTAACAGTGGTAACCGGTTCCTCCAGGAGAGTAACCGGTTCCCACTATCATATTGAAAACACGCTACTGGAAAATGTATGGAAAACCCGGTTCCTCCCAGGGACTAACCGGTTCCCATGTTTTCTAAAAATTATCCCTCTAGAAAATGTACCAGGAACCCGGTTCCTCCCACAGGGTAATCGGTCCCCACGACTCAGAAAAATCAATCTGCTGGAAATTGTATGTGGAACCCGGTTCCTCCCAGAGGGTAACCGGTTCCTGCGACTCCAGTAGCAGAAAATCCTTATTTGTCAACATTATTTATTTTCCCATTCAACCCAATCATACCAATACGAATTCAGTTCACATAAACACCAAAATAGAAATCATTACATGATTCCAATGAAACAATAACATACAAAAACAACATCAAATTGCATCAAAACATCAAAAATCATGAAATTGGGGTTTAAACTCATAAACCTAAAAATCCTAAATTTGGGATTCCTAATCTCTTACTCTATTCTATCATCTTCAAAATCCATAATACACTATAATTAGAGCAATCACCCCTTACCTTGGTCAAAATCTTGAATCCTTGAAGCTTTTAGTGTTCCTTTTCTCTTTGCCTTTTCTTCTCTTTTCACGTAGGATTCCTCTTTTCTCCAAATTGGCTTTCTAACCTCTTTCCTCTTATGATTAGAGACTTTTACTCCACACACCCCTCACTTCTACTCATTACACAATAATTCCAATGTTCTCCTATTATTTATTTTCCAAAAATAAAAATAATTCAATTTTATTTAAATAAATAACTAAAATTTAAATTATTTAATAATTGAAAATATTGGGGTGTTATAACTCTCCCCCACTAAAAGAGTTTTCGTCCTCGAAAACATACCTTAGACGAAAAGTTCCTAGTAAGAGTCCTTTGTTAGACGATGTGACGGATCTAGAAGGGGGGTTGAACAGATCCCTTTGAAAATTTTGTGCTTTTTGTAAAATTGTTTTTATCAGAGAGCGACAATCCTGAATCTAATCGTCTAAACTTTACGTATTGGAAAGATCGGATATGCGAACCAATTTGATGAAAATGATGAGAATAGAATTATAATTAAAATTGAATATGATAAATCTCGTTAGCAAGTTTAACAAGGTGTAAGTTATTACCAATTAGTTGCGGAGAAGATAAAGCAAACTTCTGAGTTGTAAATTCACCAAACACTTGATGTACGTACTACACAAGATTTGGTTATACTTAAATTGTAGTGATTATAGCAATTCAAATGAATGCTATATGAGTTATAAAATTTAGTTTGTCACTACGACTATTTTGTATGAATGAGAAAAATTGATAACTCACAAATTCAAGCAAATAGAAATAAAATGCGAAAACTAAAATGGACAGATTTGCTAAGGCGTGCGTCCTCTACTCCCCAATTCTAGAATCTAGAATTAGGATTATGAAATTAATTTTGCAAAGTTTGTAAGAGAAGATACAATCACCATAATTCAAAGTCACTTGATGAATCTTATATGCTGCACTCCTCTTCCCTTGATTCTAGATGAATCAAGTATGCCAAATGTTGAACAAAATCTCCTTCTACCTTGAATGATTTTGAACCCTAGAAGTTAGACCCAAATCCTTCTTCACAATGCTCCAATTACCGCTACCCGATTGAACACCCCACGTTCTTCCAATTCCTTAGCTCGGCTGAATTCAATGAAGCAAAGACTTGTGATAAAACCCCCCAATAATGGAGGAGAAAACCCCAATGGTTTTATTCAAGAAACGACCCACAAAGATCTCTACCCAAATCTGAAATTGCACTTTCAATTCGGACGTTATCAACACAAACCCAAAAAACTTGATCAACAAAAATGATTATGTATAATTGTTGATGGTTGATGAGAGGTTGAAGATGAAGAGAGCACTTGTGTCTATCTTTCACTTTTTCTTGTTGTCTTGAAAATAGAGGCTAAATATATATATATATATATATATATATATATATATATATAAGTGATTCCCATGATGTAACAACATAGCAGAAAAAATGAGACAATTTACCGTTGGGTCGACTCATGAAGGGTGTACAGAAGGTGTGCCCCTTCCCGAGCGAGAGAGGTTGGAGTTCCTTCAGTCATGCGTCAGCTCATGCAAGGTATACAGAAGGTGTGCGCCTTCCCGGGCGAGAGAGGTTGAAATTCCTTCAATCATGCGCCAACTCATTGGCTAATGTGCCAGCTCAAGTTTTCCCAGAATTATGCGTCGACGCATAGAGAAGGAATGCGCTTTCCTGGGCATTGCCAAGCCAAAATCTTCTTCTCATGAGCCGACCTAAGGTTCTCATGAGCCGACCTGTTCGAAGCATGACATATTTGCACAAATACGTTTTTGACAAGCATTAAAACTCGGTTCTTTCACCTTTTCCCTCACATACTCCCCCTTTTTGATGATGGCAAAAACCGCAAATATGAATCGTCTCAATGGTTGCAAAATCATCCAATTATCCTCCCCCTAAGATATTGCATATTTTTGCTGTGTATTCCTTCCCCCCTTTTGCAACATCAAAAAGAAACAAGGACATGGATTAAGAGAACCAGAAAATACATTGACCAATATTTTGCAACTTTGCAAAAAGAACACAAACTACCATACACACAATATGAAGCAAGTGCAAACGAAAATAGATGCAATAACCAATAATGTAATACATTACGATGTTCATTGTTACAAAACCAAACTAAAACACAAAGTAGTACGGGAAGTAAAAATTTTTAATACAAAACCATAGTAATACAAGCATAACAAGCATGAAATAAAGTGTCAAGCATTAACTAATGTTTTTTTACTCATTGTCTTGCAGTGGTTCAACAGTTTGGTTTGGTGGAAAGCAAGCCATGAACGCCGACTGAAAGTTTTCCAAGGTTGTGTTTTGCGTTTCCATCATTTCATGAAGAGTGTTATATCGACGGTCTTGGAGGCTAGCATAATCCTTAAACTGAAAGTTTTGGAAGATTGACTATGCCAGCAAGATTGTTAATTCGTTCATTTTCTAATACCATGTCTTCACGATGGTGGACGTCCATTTCCTCAAGTTTGCGCATCACCTCATCATAGGATCTATGAAGCTCACTATCATTGTTGCCATCGTCATCTTTTTCATCCTCTTCCGCACTTGCTTGATTTTCAGTACCAATTGCACCGTCCTCAGCATCTTCCATTTCATCATCCTGTTAAACATCTTCATTCTAAAGCATTACTGAGTTTGATTTCACAAAGTACTTGTACTTACCAAGCTGGGGATTCCATTGATGACCCATAAGTGCGAGAGTTTTGGAGGTAAAATCATAATCCGACAGGATAAGAGTAGGTGAAATACCAGTAAGATCAAGGTTTTCTTGACTTATAATTCCATGAATGAACGATGGATACCCCAAAGCAAATCCTCTAGGGGAATCCCTCAGTGCAAATAGTCGGCTAGTGATGTAATATGGCTAATGAATCTTGATTTTGTTTAGAATATCCCAAATTATCATAACCTCAGGTTGATCAATACAGGATAACCCACCCTTTTTGGGGCGAATTATCCTTGACACAATCCATTGTATAATTCGAGCTAGAGGAACCAATTGACCTATTGTGACAGTTTTTGGAAAAGCACTACTTTGCACAAAACTCTCAAGATATGGTCGTTTTAACATAGAGTTCAAGGCTTGTTTGAAGTCATAGTCTACAGGAAGTTTAGTGACGGTGATTTTAATAGCACCAGTGTCAACAGGGAACAACTCAAAAGCTTTCCCAATTTCATCATCTACCTTGACAACCTTATTTGCAATTTTGTATGAAAATTGGTGATCATAGAATTTACCTTGTATACTAGCATAGAATACCTTGACGAGTACCTCGTTGTAGTCTCCATCCAACTCGAGGAATTAATTGAACACAAGAACGGATGCACAGAAGCAATAACACACAAAGCATTTAAGCATTTCATTGCACAAACTTTTAAGCAAAATGGTCACCAATGAGAAAGAGTAGGAAGGATATTACTGAACATATTTGAATGACATGATGCCCTCACATGTCGCCAGCCCAAGATGATATTCACGAATCATATAGACACAAAGATAAATAAAGAGAATGCAACTCACTGGAGTTGCGATCTATCCGAAATATCAAGGACACCGAGTTCCCTACGAATATGAATGAACGGCTCGGTCACAAGTGGTTTTGTAAAAACATCGGCAAGTTGATTTTTGCTATCAACGTGCTCAAACACGACTTCACCTTTCTCTACATGATCCCTAAGGAAGTGGTGCCTAATTTCAATATGTTTAGTGCGCGAGTGTAAAACTGGATTCTTGGTTAGATTGATGGCACTTGTGTTATCAAAAAATATTGGAATATGATTGTTTTAAATCATAGTCGAGTAATTGTTGTTTGAGCCATAAAATTTGAGCACAACAATTACCGGCTGCAACACATTATGCCTCGGCCATTGACAAAGCAACTGAAACTTGCTTTTTGCTATGCCAACTAACTAAGGAGTTTGAAAAGAAATGACAGGTGCCATTGGTAATTTTCCTATCCAATTTACAGCCCGCAAAGTCGGAATCGGAATAGACAACCAAGGAACAATCACTACCCCTGGAGAACCAAAGTCCATACTTAGGAGTACCACAAAGATACCTAAGTATACATTTTACAGCTTTTAGATGACTCTCCTTAGAACAAGATTAATATCTAGCACACATGAAAACACTAAACATAATGTCGGGACGAGAAGCGGTAAGGTAAATAAGAGATCCAATCATACCTCTATACCTTTTTATATCAACTGGCTTACCATGTTCATCTCGATCTAGGCTAACCGCGGTAGGCATTGGAGTGTCAATAACTTTTGAGTTGACCATACCGAAGCGCTTGAGCAACTCATAGCAATACTTCATTTGGATAACAAAAGTTCCTTCCTCGAGTAGTTTGATTTGAAGACCTAGGAAGTAGTTTAACTCCTCCATCATGCTCATCTTAAATTCACCCTGTATCACTTTAGAAAATTCCTTGACCAAGGTGATATTAGTAGACCCGAAAATGATATCATCTACATAAATTTGCACTAAGATAGAGTGATTTCCTCGGCGCTTAATGAAGAGGGTTGTATCAACCTTCCCTCTAGAGAATCCCTTTTCTAGTAAGAACTTGCTAAGCCGATCATACCAAGCCCGAGGGGCTTGCTTAAAACCGTATAAAGCACGTTTAAGTTTATAAACATGTTTAGGAAACTCATGATTTTCAAATCCGGGAGGTTGAGATACATAGACTACTTCATTAATATAACCATTTAATAATGCACTCTTAACATCCATTTAAAATAGCTTAAAGTTTTGTGAGCATGCATAAGCTAATAACAAGCTAATAGCCTCGAGTCGTGCAACCGAAGCATAATTTTCCTCATAATCGATGCCTTCCTCTTTGTTATACCCTTGAGCAACAAGACACACCTTGTTGTGAGTTATGATTCTGTTTTCGTCAAGTTTGTTCTTAAATACCCATTTAGTACCAATTACTCGATGGTCTCGCGGAGGGGGGACAAGGTCCCAAACCTCATTTCTCTTGAATTGGTTTAACTCTTCTTGCATTGCCAAAAACCAATGTTCATCGAATAAAGCTTCTTTAGGGTTTTTAGGCTTCCAAGTCCCTTGACTTTTTCTTCTTTTCTTTACTTTCATGCTTTCCAAGGCTTATGAGCTCTTGCTCATGTTATTGAAGCTTACCCCACTTATGCCATAGTGTTGTGAGATCCAAAGTATTTAGATCATTGACTTCCATAATTGTCGTAACTTTAGGTTGTCATTCCCTGCAAAGACATCTCAAAATTTTGTTAGTAGCAACAGAATTGGTAATTACATGACCAAGTGTATGCAAGCGATTCATTATATGAGAAAATCTCTTTTGCATGTCGGCAATGGTTTCACCTTGCTCCATGCGAAAGAGATCAAACTCTTGTAATAAAGTATTGATTCTAGCCAATTTTACATCGTTTGTGCCCTCATGGGTGACTTGAAAAGCGTCCCATATTTCCTTAGCTGTAGCACAATGTGAGACCCGAAAATACTCATCAACACCTAGAGCTGCTATGAGCATGTTTCTTACTTTCCAGTCATAGGCATAATTTTTCTCATCTTTTCCAGCCCATTGTGCTTCCGGTTTAGAAACGGTTATCCCGACAGCATTTTGCATAGTTATTGCAACTGGCCCATCTGGGATAACCTTCCATGTTTTCCTATCAACAGACGTGATATGGACACACATATAATCTTTCCAATAGCTATAATATTCACATGTAAAAACGGGTGCTCTAGTGTACGCCCCTTTTAGATCATAATCCATTTAAAAGTTTTATGTGAAGCACTGGATAAATCGACGCTCTTGATACCACTTCTTAGACAATGCTACCAATCTAGAAGTTGCGGAGAACATATAGCAAATTTGTGAGTGTAAATTCACCAAACACTTGCTTGACGTACTACACAAGGTTTGGTTATACTTAAATTGTAGTGATTATAGCAATTTAAAATGAATGCTATATGAGTTGTAAAATTTAGTTTATCACTACAATTATTTTGCATGAATGAGAAAAATTGATAACTCACAAATTCAAGCAAATAGAAATAAAATGCGGAAAACTAAAAATGGACACAATATTTGTTTACTGTCCTCTTCAATTCTAGAATCTAGAATTAAGATTATGAAATTAATTTTGCAAACTTTGTAAGAGAAGATACAATCACCATAATTCAAAGTCACTTGATGAATCTTATATGTTGCATTCCTCTTCCCTTGATTCTTGATGAATCAAGTATGCCAAATCTTGAACAAAATCTCCTTTTACCTTGAATGATTTTGAACCCTAGAAATCCTTCTTCACAATCCTTCAATTTGCTATTGAATACCCCACGGTCTACCAATCCCTTAGCTCGGTTGAATTCAATGAAGCAAAGACTTGTGATAAAAACCCCCAATAATGGAGGACAAAACCCCAATGGTTTTATTCAAGAAAAAAACCACAAAGATCTCTACCCAAATCTGAAATTTCACTTTCAATTTGGACGTTATCAACACAAACCCAAAGAACTTGATAAACAAAAATGATTATGTGTAGTTGTTGATGGTTGATGAGAGGTTGAAGATGAAGAGAGCACTTGTGTCTATCTTTCACTTTTTCTTGTTGTCTTGAAAATAGAGGCCTATATATATATATGTAAGTGATTCCCATGATGTAACAGCATAGCAGAAAAAATGAGACAATTTAGCGATGCGTCGGCTCTTGCAGGGTGTACAGTAGGCGTGTTCCTTCTTGAGCGAGAGAGGTTGGAGTTCCTTCAGTCATGTGTCGGCTCATGCAAGGTATACAGAAGGTGCGCACCTTCCCGAGTGAGAGAGGTTGGAATTCCTTCAGTCATGCGCCGACTCATTGCCTGATGCGTCAACTCATGTTTCCCAGAACTATGCGTCGATGCATAGAGAAGGCGTCCGCCTTGTCGGGCGTTGCCAAGCCAAAATCTTCTTCTCATGAGCCGGCTCATGCAGTCTATTTTGAGAAAAATGCTTCTTTTTGATGTTTCTCACTTGCACCTATTTGAAGCATGACATATTTGCACAAGTAGGTTTTTAACAAGCATTTAAACTCAGCTCTTTCACCTTTTGCCTCACATCCTTCATAGGTAACATTACCACATGTTGGTCCTCCCCAAGCTACTCTAACCAAAGCTATCTCTTTACCCCACAATTGCTTCAACTTTCGATTCTCAATGCTCATAGGCAATGTTTCAACAATCAGATTATCTCTCACCTGTATATCATCTACGTGAATCTCATGGGACGAATTAGCTATGTACTTCATCAATTGAGATACACGGAATACATCATGCAAATTCGCAAGCGAAGGCAGTAAAGAAATCTGATAAGCAACCTTTCCAACCTTCTTCATAATTTGGAATGGACCAATAAAACACGAAGTTAACTTATTTGACTTCAAAGCTCGACCAATACCAGTCATCGGAGTAACTCGCATAAACACATGATCTCCTTCACTAAACTCAAGATTCTTCCTCCTCTTATCATGATAATTATTCTGACAACTCTTAGAAGCTTTCATCTTCTCCTGAATCATTTTAATTTTCTTGGAAGTCTATTGGATAATCTTAGGCCCAATCACAACACTTTCTCCAGACTCATACCAACACAACGGTGTTCTATACCTCCTACCATACAATGCCTCAAACGGAGCCATACCAATACTCGAAGGAAAACTATTGTTGTAGCTAAACTCAATCAACAGTAAGTAACTATCCCAAACTCCACCTTTCTCTAATACACAAGCCCGTAACAAGTCCTCTAACGACTGAATCGTCCTTTCCGTGTGACCATTTATCTGCGGATGATAAGCAGAACTCAAACTCAACTTAGTACCTAAGGCTTCTTGCAATATTGTACAGAACTTAGACGTAAACCTGAAATCTCTATCTAACACAATACTAGCAGGAATACCGTGCAAACTCACGATCCTCTCGACCTACAACTGAGCAAATTTCCCCATCGGATAATCCATTCTCATTGGTATAAAGTGAGCAGACTTCGTCAACCTGTCCACGATAACCTAGATAGCATCACAATTCATAGATGTCCTCGGTAGACCAGACACAAAATCCATAGAAATTCCATCCCATTTCCAATTCGGAACAAACAATGGTTCCATCAATCCCGACAGTTTCTGATGTTCGATCTTCGTCTTTTGACAAATGAAACAAGCATTAATAAACTCAACAATTTCGTTCTTCATTCTAGGCCACCAAAATAACCTCTTCAAGTCATGATACATCTTAGTAGCACTAGGATGAATACTTAATCCATTACGATGTCCTTCTTCCAGAATACTTTTTTTAAGTTCAACAATATTCGGAACACAAACTCTATCACCAAAACTCATAAAACCATTCTCGTCAATTCGGAATTCACCTCTTTGACCTTGGTTGATCAACATCAATCTATCAACTAAACCAACATCAAATTTCTGTCCGATTCAAATCTCATAAAGAATGCCACTAGTCAACTTCAGCATACCCAACATAACACTATTAAGAGTATTCTAACATATTAAACTCAAGTCTCTGAATGTTTCAACTAAATCCAATTCACGCACCATCAACATAGACATATGCAAATATTTCTTACTCAATGCATCTGCAATAACGTTTGCCTTTCCAAGATGGTAATTCAAACCAAAATCATAATCCTTCATAAATTTTAACCATCTTCACTGCCTCATATTTAGCTCTTTCTGATCGAAGACATATTTAAGACTCTTATGATCGCTGAATACCTCAAATCGAGAACCATACAAATAATGCCTCCACAATTTCAAAACAAATACTACAACCGCCAACTCCAAATCATGAGTCGAATAATTCATTTCATGAATCTTCAACTATCTTAAAGCATAAGCTACTAACTGCTTATCCTGCATCAAAACACCACCTAAACCCATCAGTGAAGCATCACAGCACACCATAAAAGATTCGTCCAGATTCAGCAAAATCAAAATCGGAGCACTAGTCAATCTCCTCTTCAAGTCTTAAAAACCTTTCTCACATTCCGAATCCCACACAAACACTTGTCCTTTTCTCGTCAACTTAGTCAACGACAATGCTAACTTCAAAAATCCCTCAATGAACTTTCTATAGTAACCTGCAATACCAAGAAACTACGAATTTCAGAAGCATTCTTCGGCGCTTCCCACTAAGATACCGCTTTTACCTTTGTAGGATCAATAGCAATACCATTCTTGGAAATCATGTGACCAAGAAAGCTTACTTCACTAAACCAGAATTCACAATTAGACAACTTCGCATAAAGTTTCTTGTCTTTTAACAACTACAACACAATTCTGAGATGTTCTGCATGCTCTTCCTCACTCCTCGAGTAGATCAGAATGTCATCAATAAAAACCACCATAAACTTATCAAGATACGAATGAAATATCATGTTCATATACTCCATAAAAACACCAGGTGCATTAGTAACTCGAAAAAGCATAATAGAATACTCATAATGTCCATACCTCATTCTAAACGCAGTCTTCTAAATATCTCCTGCTTTTACACGAATCTGATGATATCCAGACCTCATATCAATCTCATTGAATACACAAGCTCCAACCAGTTGATCCATCAAATCATCAATCCTCGGAAATGGATAACGATTCTTGATTGTAACTTTATTCAACTGCCGGTAATCAACACACAGTCTCATCGAACCTTCTTTCTTCTTAACCAACAACACAGGACCACCCCACGACGAAACACTCGGACGAATAAATTTCTTCTCAAGCAACTCTTCCAATTGCTTCTTCAATTTTGCCAATTTGGATGGCGACATGCGATATGAAGCCATCGACAGCGGACTAGTTCCAAGAATCAAATTTATAGCAAATTCCACTTCTCTCTCAGGTGGAAACTCACTAACATCTTCCAGAAAAACTTCCAGAAATTCATTCACAACGTGTAACTCATTACTCTTAGCCTTCCCCTTTACTTCCATCGAAGAAAACAACATAAACACTACCTCACCGTCATTAACAGCTACATTCATCTGCTTAACGGACATAGTCAAATCTTCGACACTAACAACTTCAGGAAAAGTAACCGTCTTCGCAAAAAATTTGATGTGAACCTGGTTGAATTCCAACCATTTCATTCCAAGGATGATGTCAAGTTGTTTTAATGGTAGGCATACTAACTCCATACCAAAACCTCTACCAAAAATTATAATAGGACAATTCTTACACACAAATGATGTAGTCACTGAACCCGACGCAGGAGTATCAATAACCATACTTCCTTTCATATCAGATATTTCCAAATTCAATCTTTTAGCACAATCCAAAGCAATGAACAAATGAGTCGCTCCAGTATCAATAATGGCAATCAAAGGTGTGCCATTAATAAAACACGTACCTTTAATCAATCGATCATCAGGCTTAGTCTGTCGCACCCCAAAATTTACCCTCCTTTCCATAATCTTTCTTGGAATATTCGGTCATACTTTTTCTTGTATCCACCAAAATTAGTTGAAACGAATAATCTGTCAAGGTACGAGGATCGTGTTTGATGCAAATCCATCCGAACTCCAATTCACAAAATTGTAAATTTTCTCAAGCCCAAAGAGATGTTCAAAGTTCCCGAGCCAATTGAACTGTTGGTTTATGATGTAGCAGATGGATCACGAGTTGGAGTTCAAAGGAAATTTCGAATTCTACTTATGGAACAAGGCAAGATAGGATTACTGAATTTTTTATGGCAACTCAAATGTTCAAATGATTAAATTCGAATTCTAAGTCCTAAGTTTGCACCAACGTTGGCAAGTTGAATTTTGAACACCTTTCAAATATGGATCTTATTCAAGTGTTCTAAAATGCGTTACGAGTCCATTCAAAGTTTCTTACAAGTTTTGGAAATTTTCGCCAAGATTTGTTTTGTTCAAAGATCAATACAAGGACCATTCCATCAACATTTCAAAAGATGGTCAAGTTGGAATGATTACGTTATGCAATTCAAGAATCAAAAGAAGTGTTCGAACCAAGTTTGTTTTCATTCAATTTACTAAACTTTTGGTACAAGAGTATTTCGAAATTGGAAAGTATACAAGTTCTCCAAACTGTTTGAAACTTCTTACAATTTCAATCCTAAATTCTACAATTCAAAATTCTACAAAGTTTCTAAAAAACAATTTCTACGATTTCTACAAGGAAAGTCTTGAAGTTTCTAAGTGTCTTGGCCTTTTTCTTCGAGTTACAAGACTTTCAACTCCGCGGTTATCTTGAGTTATTTCTTCATCCATCACCATTCGATCTTCGAGTTTTCCATCTTTGATCCAATCTCCACATGCCACATGAAACAAGAGAAAAGTCAAGTTAGAAGCAAAACATAAAACAAATGCACAATGTTATCAAAGAAACGTTTGTCCAAATTCATCATTAGGCGTTGGCGGGAATCAGGATTTATTGCTAAAGCCTCAGAATCTCATTTAGAAGATTAATCATCGGCAAGGTGGCTTGCTTGCAAATCGCGGGTTAACCCGGTTCACAAGCAAGCATACGACGGGCTGCAAGCATACAAGAAGCGATAGCATAAATTCCGGGAAGCAAACGATAAGAAGCGACAACATAAGTTCCGGACAGCATACAACGAGCAATCGAAGCGACAATGTTAATTCCGGGCAGCAAACAATACAACAGCGACAGATTAATATTCCGGAAAGCGAGCAAGTATTATATCAGTTCACGGTTTAATATCTAAGGCAGCACTCAAGGTTATAAAAAGCAGGGACAGTTGAGAAAGTAAGAGGAAAAGAAGCAACAAACAGCCAGCATTGAGCCCAATGTTATAAGCCACAAAGTCAACAAAGTAACAAATATAACGAAACAGCCAGCAAGCATGTGGTAATTCATGATGATCAAAAGTACAACAGCCAGTTCATGATGATAACATACATGGAGCCCAACATTCAAGCCTCAAAAGTCAACAAAAGTAGAAAGTGCACATCACAGCATAGCAGGTAGCAGCATGGACAGTTTGAGAAAGAAAATAAGCCACAAAATTCAGAAAAACAGAGCAGACAGCATGGGTATTAGCAACTAATGCAAGCCAAAATTCAGAAAAGCAGAGCAGGACATCATTAAAGCATGGTGTTAAACCATAAAGCAAGCAACTGGGACAGAAGAGCAGGGAAGCTAAGATAAAGAATAATATCTGTTCAAGTGGATATAGAGGAGAGAAAGAGAAAAAGGAGGTCCAGTTGAGAGTTCACAAGTGCAGAGAAAGAAAAAACATAGGACCAAACCCAAACCAGAAAAGTTTAACATCAAACCAACCCAGAAAACGCAACAACATAAACAGACAGAAAACAAGCAAACATATAGTCATCATTTTCACCACCAAGCAACCTTCAGATTCATTTTGTTTTCAGAAATCCTATGTTCTGAAATTGAGAAAGAATCATAACAAATAAAATTAGGTGGCGATTTCACCAGTTTTCGAGAATTTAAAAGATTTTTGAAAATCGAGTTGCTTCAGTTGGCGACTTCACTGGGGAGGATTTTTAAAGTTATTTTTGACTAAGCGAGTCAACCCTAATTTAATTCTTCGCTTGTGTGTTTACTATTCATTGCCTATTATTTCTTTATATCATGTTGATGTATTTTGATATTGGGGCATTGTTTGGTTATGGTTCATAGATAAGCCCAATACCCAGGCTTCTAGGAAACATAAGTTTAGAGTGGTTGAGTAGCTTAGGTCCATTGGACATCCGTGTTCCTTGGATCGACGTGAAGACCACAACTTAGAGTTGGTCGTTTTAAGGGGATTGTTGCACCGTATGCTAGTGCGGGGCAGCAATTTCTAGACAAAGGGCCTATAACTCTAAGTATTAGGATGTCCAAAACTGAAACCGACCGCTCAAAGGATTTTTGAGTATCCCTTTAAGAGCCGCTTCTTGGAGTATACTTCTGGAAGTATTATCCCCACATAGTATGATCGCGTGGTGATAATATTTCTAAAAAGGGGATCTGAGACTCCAAGAAGCATTTAGCATAAAAACATTAGAACCAACCTTGTTTGGGGAATTGTTGGGTAGACGTCGAAACCATGTCCGACCGTCCTTTTAAACCCTTGTGCTATTTGGCTTTACATGTGATTTTGCGCATAACATTGATATGTATCGCATCACATTGCATTCTTACATGCACTACCATCACATTGCATTCTTACATGCACTACCATCACATTGCATTCTTACATGCACTACCATCATTGCATTCTTACATGCATCACCATCGGTGCATTCTTACATGCACTACCATCATCGCATTCTTACATGCGTCACCATCGTTGCATTCTTACATGCATCACCATCATCGCATTCTTACATGCATCACCATCATATGACATTCTTATATGCATTACCATTACATCGCATTCTTACATGCGTTACTACTATATTACATCGCATTCTTACATGTGTTGCCATTATATTACATTTTCATTCTTTAATGCATTACCATGCATTTCATCTTCACCAGAAAAGATCATTTCATTTCTTCTGTCTAGAAATATCAAACTGTCTACTCGACGCACGTTCAGAACTCCAAGGATGTCTCAGAGGACTATAGACGAGCTTCAGCGTGGTCAGGAACTATTGAAGGCAGAATTTAAGCACTTGAAGAGTCAGATGAGTCTGGTCTTGGGTCTCTTACAAGTTGTGTTGAAAAGAGAATGCAACACCACACCAATCTCTGCAAGTTTGGTTGTTGCTCTATCATCTGATGTCTCCATGAGTCAAGGACATCCACATGTGGCGAACTCTCCAGTTCGAAATTTTTCTCCTATTGAGTATCATCCTCGTCCTTCACCTTTGAGGATTCCTCGACAACAACAATTGCTTGCTCCCCGATCGAAGAAGAAGGATCCAAATCAGCGTATTAATCCGCATTATCGCCGATATGCTCAACAGGATATTCAGCCAATCCCGATATCATATTCTCAACTATTGCCTTACTTAATTCAGAGTGGTGTTGTGATACCAAGGGAGTTGAAGCCAGTACTAGGGGTTGCTAAAGCTTGGTTTGATGAGAGAGCTAAATGTGCTTTTCATGCTAACTCTGTAGGACACGAAACTGAGAATTGTTCGGCCTTCAAATACACAGTTCAAGAGCTAATTGATGATAAGATTCTATTTTTCAAACCGAATGGATCGAGCTTGGATATTTTGCTTGCAGGGTCTAATCATAGCAGTTTTGGGGAACTTCCAAAACTCATTGGGACAATTTCTTGCCAAGAGGGAGTTGAGACTTTGAAGAGTAGTGATGAAGTAGACCAGATGTTCACTTCAGAGAAGGTGGTAACCTTCAGCAAAGATATCTCAAGTTCTAGCAAAGGGAAGTCGGTTGCAACTCCAACTAATTATCCTCTATTACCCTCTTTCGAGTCTTTGCATCAACAACTTTTGTCTGATCTTCCTCAACTTCAGAGTCAGAACTCTCAAAATTAAACTGTGCCTCGGAATAATCTGGAAAGAAGGAATGCTCCTCTTGATCCAATTCCAGTGACTTACAGTCAACTTTTGCCATACCTGGTTCAAAGTTCATTGGTGGTCCCTAAATTTCTTAACCCACCAAGGTTATTCCCGCTTGGTTATGATCATAACGTGCGATGTGGATACCATGCTGGTACGGTAGGGCACTCAACAGAGGATTGCAATCCTTACAAAGCCAAAGTTCAACAGTTGATCGACCAGAAGTACTTGACTCTTCAGGGAGGAAATCTGTTTGTGAATGGAAACCCCGTACTCAAGTGAACGTCAAGCCTACTAATTTCACCTGAATCAACAAGTCAAGGCGGAGCCCAGGCCTCCTCAACAATGACAATCTTGTATTTTCTTTACTGCATTTTCATGTGTACCTTGTTTAATTGTTTAAACTTTGTTTGCATGTAGAAACTTGTTTGTTTTTATCTTAATGCAATGAGTATGTTTGTCTTGAAGTAATCCATTCGTTGTCACTCAATCCATTTGTTATCACTCTTTAAATGATTTGCGAGCATTTTGATACCAACGTTACCAATCCTTTCGCCTAGGCAAAGATTGGAGGGAGGATGACGATAATTGAAAAAACGTTAGATCTCTGAATGTATGTTCTTGAGTAGAACCCTGCTAATGATGTACAGGCCTTGTTTCAAATCCCCAAACACCGGAGGTATAAGGGAGATAAACCCTCATTAACCCCTTCGAGCCTTGAAGTAGGAGTTTCTTTTCTGTTCAGAAAAACCCTCATCATTTTTACCCTGTGGGCGGGTAGTGTTCAGCTATTCTGGTCGAGCGTTCAGAGCTCATCAAGAGAGTAAGCATCAAAGGATACAACAATGGATATCCTTCAAAAGGTTGAGAAAGGTCAAAACCACAGTAGTCGACCTCCATCTATCAATAGTGTGTATCAAAGGAGAATGATACCATGATGGGTATCTCTCGCACATCAGAAGGTCAACAGATGACGACACCACAACGGTTACCCTTCATCTACCAAGGACTCAGACAGTCACCATCACTTCTAACAAATCAAAGGTTGTGTATAGATCCACGACTTGTTCAAAAAAAAATGAAATGAAATAAATAGAAAAAGACAAAAAGCCCGCTAAGTCGGAACTTATTGATAAGTCGCTTAGGCAAAAGTCAGGCGAAAGTCAGGAGAAAATCTTGAAATGTATTGTCAAAGAAGATTTTTCAAAAAAGAACAAGTTGTATGGTCAAGTACCAAAAGACAAAATGTGAGTGACTGTCGTGTCCAAGAAACCTCGTATTGGTTCCTCAACCATCATAAACGCCTCTCGAGAGATGAGTGCTCGTATCAGGATAGTTGAACTTAGGACTGAAGAACATCATGCAGAATGGGCGGGCACCAAATATTTTGAGCCTGAAAATCTTTTTTCTAAAAAAACCCGTGAACCAAGCCGCGTTACAACCCTTAAAAGTCCTAATTGAAGCATGGGTTAATTCAAAAGCATATAACAAAAATATCGCGTTTACCTGACTCCTACAGTGTGTGTTAAGTATCTGTGTTGGTATCATATGCTCGTCTTATCTTTCAAAAAAAGAAAATTTTCAGTGTTGCACTCCAAAAAGTGTTTCACTCACAAAAAGTCATGTTTTTCATACAAAACTTCAAGACGCATAAATGTTGCATTATAATTGTCACAACAGACATTCTTCTACATGTAAAACATTTGTTTGACATTGAAGAAGTTCTCATAATGAACATCAGTGGAGAGTTTAACTTTGTTCAAAGAAGAGAAACTTGATTATTCTGCTGAGTTAGCAGTTATTTGTAGCAAAGGGCAGGACGTCTAAGGACTCCTTTGAGCATATCACAAGTTGTCTTCTCAAGATTCTGTTAATTTGGGGGTAATCAAATCGAAATTCAGCTCCTCGAATTTCTGCCAATCCGGGGGCAAACCCTTAAAGAGCAATCATCAATTGAGTTAGTCCTTCTCAAAAGAGCATTTAGCCTGGGACAACTGTCATTCCATGTTTCAGTCAGCTTGAAGCAATCACCTCGAGACATGGGAGTCTCTCTAAGGGTGTTTACATTGGGACATTTCGAACTAATCGTTCGGTTCCAATCAATCTGAGATAATTACTTCGACGCGTGGAAGCCTTCAAAAGCTCTTGTTCCACCAAGTTAGTGGCTCACGTGTTGTTGATCTGAAGTAGTTACCTCGTGACGATAAAGCTCTCTTAATTGGAGCAAGTGTTCATTCAAGAATCAATCAGTCAGAAGCAATTACTTCGAGACGTAGAAGTCTCTCTAAAGCTCGTCCCAGAGCAGGTCTTCCCTATGATTGCATAGCTCCTTATTCAGATGCAGTCGACCTGAGGAAAATACTTGAGACGTAGAAGTCTTTCCAAGACTCATTGTAAAGCAAGCTTGCTGAAAAGATTCATCTGAGGAAATTACTTCGAGACGTTGGAGTCTCTCCAATGCTCATGAAGGGGCATGTCGTCCATCTACGCAAAGTCTGCCACTCTAAGATTTGATAAATCTGAGGAGGTTATTTTGAGATGCGGAAATACCTCCAAAGCTCCTATCGAGGCATGATATTCCCATATCGAATATCCAGCCTTTGAAATACCGATGATCGAAAGTATTGCGTCGAATACGTGATGCCGGGCACTTTTCGGAAAGATTTTTAGAAGGTCTACCAGACCGGGGCATATTGAGATTCTGAAGTGCGAAATCTAATGCAGCTGCATTCCCACGCATGGGGCACACCTCTAATCATCATTATCTGGTCAACTCAGAAGTTTGCTATTCTTCTTTCTACAAGAATTAGCATTGCAGCCCTTCCAGCGGCAATTCAACATTTGGAGCTTGGTCAATTATCTTGTTGTGCCATGTTCTTTTATCCTCCGAACTAACGGTGTCGAGGATTCAGTTTGATAGCCAGTGCATTAACCAGTATATTCATGCATTCATTCATGCATTCATATCATATACTACATAGCACATTCATTCATAAACCCTAGCCAGGACTTGGGATGTTTCAAAATCTGCTAGTGATTCTTCTCAACAGAATCATGATTTGAAGACTATTTTGAATGATAAATTTAGTTCTTCCGATCACAAGTTTGAGGGCTCGACCATAATCGGTCTACAACGATGATGATTCTCAAATCGAATCTGTTCCAGAGTGATTGGGTTTCCCCAAGCGAACTCTTGTATCGATGGACCTTGTTTATAGAGTTTCTTTTAAAAGTACCCCATTACGGGCAGAAGACTTTTCCCAAACGATAATCTAGCTTTTCTCCCCAGTGCAAGGAGAATGCTCGGGTGATAGACAACTGACAGTAGTGTCAACTCTCCAATGAAGTCTCTTCCCCAAAGAGGTGGTTGATCATCCGCAGTGAACTCTTATGACAACAAGATCGTTCAGTTGGATTCCCCAGTGATATCTTCCTTCTCTCAACAGTCAGGAAATCATGCATCATTTGCATTAGAAAAAAAATCATATCATGCATATCATACCCATGCATTAGCTTCGGCTATTTGTTTTGCAGGTTTTTCAGCTAAAACCGTAGATGTCCTCGTAAGGATCAAATGGAAGGATTAGTTCTCAGACGACAAATTATCCTCTTTTCTACAAGCACAAGTGATATACTTGTATGGATCTTAACAAATGATTTGATGTCTCCAGTCGAGATTTCTTCCCCAGTGAGACAGTTGTCTCTTTCAATGGACTCTAATGTCAGCAGGATTATCAACCGGGAATCCCCAGTGAATTTTCCACACGGTTTTCTTACGAAGCTTCCCCAGCGAAGCTTATTTCTCTCCCCAAGTGAATCTCCTTCAGAAAGGATTAATACAATATCATTCTTGGTATTTTCGAGATTTCTTTCAGACAAGAATCTTCACAACAAATTCTACTAGCAATAATTCATAGCTCGTCTCTCGGTTCTTTAAAATTACATCAAACTTTGCGTTTATTTCCAAGAAGTTATCAACTACTCAACAAATAAATATCCACCGCGGATGTTTATTCAAATCTCAAGATATTTCTCCAACTCAAACGTTGATCTACATATCCGCTGTCGCAACGCATTGTCCATACAATGTCGCAAATGAAGCTCATTACCCTAGAAGTTTTTCACACGCGAATCGATTCTTCTATCAACGGTAAAGCTATCTCGCATACAAATTGAAGATCTTGTCGACTCGTGGTTGTTCAACATGTCCGTACATGTTCGGAAGATCTCTCATCGGTAAACGTCGGAAACAAGATTTACCGACTTCATAAACATCTATATCACGCGGTGCTGGATATTGTTTTGTTTATCCCGCAGAAGTGTCTTCTGCGCCATCGATTTTGTTCGGCTAACTCAGAGGTTACACGGTCAAAGACATTCAGCATGCCATGGCTCCTCGCACTTTCGTGCACCAACAATTCCGATATTGTTCTAGCCATATATTCAGAGAACTCTTTGTTAAGTTCTCAATCTTATCAATCAGGGAACTCTTTGTTAAGTTCTCACTCTTGTCGTTTTTCAAATTTTGTTTAAGGTCTCCAGGTATTCCTTAATTATCAGGGAACTCTTTGTTAAGTTCTCAATCAACAATCAGGGAACTCTTTGTTAAGTTCTCAATCATGTCATTTCAAATTTTGTTTAAGGTCTCCAGGTATTCCTTAGTTCAGAGAACTCTTTGTTAAGTTCTCAATCATGTCATTTCAATTTTGTTTAAGGTCTCCAGGTATTCCTTAGTTATTAGAGAACTCTTTGTTAAGTTCTCAATCATGTCATTTCAAATTTTTGTGTAAGGTTTCCAGGTATTCCTTAGTTATCAGAGAACTCTTTGTTAAGTTCTCAATCTTGTCAATCAGGGAACTCTTTGTTAAGTTCTCAATCATGTCATTTCAATTCTGTTTAAGGTTTCCAGGTATTCCTTAGTTTTCAGAGAACTCTTTGTTAAGTTCTCAATCATGTCAATCAGGGGAACTCTTTGTTAAGTTCTCAATCGTGTCATTTTTCAATTTTGTTTAAGGTCTCCAAGTAGTCCTTAGTTCAGGGAACTCTTTGTTAAGTTCTCAATCATGTCAATCAGGGAACTCTTTGTTAAGTTCTCAATCGTGTCGTTTTTCAATTTTGTTTAAGGTCTCCAGGTATTCCTTAGTTCAGGGAACTCTTCGTTAAGTTCCCAATCATGTCAAATTTTTTGTTTTTCTTTTCGCTTGAGAAGTTCGTTTCTCTTCTCATAGCATTTTCATTAAAATTGTTGTCAAAGCCATTTCGGTTACACGGTTATCCCCAGTGTTGTTAAAATCTCCTAGTACTTGTGTTAAAGAATTCCATTGGTGCTTGGCAAGTTTTCTCTTCAAGCGTTTTTCTTGGCTCCGTAGTCAAGATATGTTATCTGTTTTCTTTTGTGGCTTTGGTTTCCCGCGTCGGGAAAATTTTCGGGGTTCTCTAGTATTCAATCCTCTTCCACCCTGAACGTTCGAAAGTTGTCAATCCTTCTCACTTATCAGGTTTAAGATGATTGAATAGGGGCAACTGTCGCACCCCAAAATTTACCCTCCTTTCCATAATCTTTCTTGGAATATTCGTTCATACTTTTTCTTGTATCCACCAAAATTAGTTGAAACGAATAATCTGTCAAGGTACGAGGATCGTGTTTGATGCAAATCCATCCGAACTCCAATTCACAAAATTGTAAATTTTCTCAAGCCCAAAGAGATGTTCAAAGTTCCCGAGCCAATTGAACTGTTGGTTTATGATGTAGCAGATGGATCACGAGTTGGAGTTCAAAGGAAATTTCGAATTCTACTTATGGAACAAGGCAAGATAGGATTACTGAATTTTTTATGGCAACTCAAATGTTCAAATGATTAAATTCGAATTCTAAGTCCTAAGTTTGCACCAACGTTGGCAAGTTGAATTTTGAACACCTTTCAAATATGGATCTTATTCAAGTGTTCTAAAATGCGTTACGAGTCCATTCAAAGTTTCTTACAAGTTTTGGAAATTTTCGCCAAGATTTGTTTTGTTCAAAGATCAATACAAGGACCATTCCATCAACATTTCAAAAGATGGTCAAGTTGGAATGATTACGTTATGCAATTCAAGAATCAAAAGAAGTGTTCGAACCAAGTTTGTTTTCATTCAATTTACTAAACTTTTGGTACAAGAGTATTTCGAAATTGGAAAGTATACAAGTTCTCCAAAATGTTTGAAACTTCTTACAATTTCAATCCTAAATTCTACAATTCAAAATTCTACAAAGTTTCTAAAAAACAATTTCTACGATTTCTACAAGGAAAGTCTTGAAGTTTCTAAGTGTCTTGGCCTTTTTCTTCGAGTTACAAGACTTTCAACTCCGCGGTTATCTTGAGTTATTTCTTCATCCATCGCCATTCGATCTTCGTGTTTTCCATCTTTGATCCAATCTCCACATGCCACATGAAACAAGAGAAAAGTCAAGTTAGAAGCAAAACATAAAACAAATGCACGAAGTTATCAAAGAATCGTTTGTCCAAATTCATCATTAGGCATTGGCGGGAATCAGGATTTATTGCTAAAGCCTCAGAATCTCATTTAGAAGATTAATCATCGGCAAGGTGGCTTGCTTGCAAATCGCGGGTTAACCCGGTTCACAAGCAAGCATACGACGGGCTGCAAGCATACAAGAAGCGATAGCATAAATTCCGGGCAGCAAACGATAAGAAGCGACAGCATAAGTTCCGGACAGCATACAACGAGCAATTGAAGCGACAATGTTAATTCCGGGCAGCAAACAATACAACAGCGACAGATTAATATTCCGGAAAGCGAGCAAGTATTATATCAGTTCACGGTTTAATATCTAAGGCAGCACTCAAGGTTATAAAAAGCAGGGACAATTGAGAAAGTAAGAGGAAAAGAAGCAACAAACAGCCAGCATTGAGCCCAATGTTATAAGCCACAAAGTCAACAAAGTAACAAATATAACGAAACAGCCAGCAAGCATGTGGTAATTCATGATGATCAAAAGTACAACAGCCAGTTCATGATGATAACATACATGGAGCCCAACATTCAAGCCTCAAAAGTCAACAAAAGTAGCAAGTGCACATCACAGCATAGCAGGTAGCAGCAGGGACAGTTTGAGAAAAAAAATAAGCCACAAAATTCAGAAAAGCAGAGCAGACAGCATGGGTATTAGCAACTAATGCAAGCCAAAATTCAGAAAAGCAGAGCAGGACATCATTAAAGCATGGTGTTAAACCATAAAGCAATCAACTGGGACAGAAGAGCAGGGAAGCTAAGATAAAGAATAATATCTGTTCAAGTGGATATAGAGGAGAGAAAGAGAAAAAGGAGGTCCAGTTGAGAGTTCACAAGTGCAGAGAAAGAAAAAACATAGGACCAAACCCAAACCAGAAAAGTTTAACATCAAACCAACCCAGAAAACGCAACAACATAAACAGACAGAAAACAAGCAAACATATAGTCATCATTTTCACCACCAAGCAACCTTCAGATTCATTTTGTTTTCAGAAATCCTATGTTCTGAAATTGAGAAAGAATCAGAACAAATAAAATTAGGTGGCGATTTCACTAGTTTTCGAGAATTTAAAAGATTTTTGAAAATCGAGTTGCTTCATAGTCTCTTGCCCAGCTAACACAAACACTTTTCCACCAGACTGCTCTTTCTTTGGTTTAGTGCGGACGAGTATGACCTTCCTCTCCATAGTTGTAACAAGTCACAATTCTCACTCTATAATCATTAGCCACATGCCCAAGTTTTCCACACTTGAAACACTTCTTATCAGTATTCTTGCATTCCTGAATATGATGCCCCATTTCACCACCCTTGTAGCACTTAATTGAAGCACTAGAATCACCCCCACTAGGCCTTTTCCACCCACTAGACTTCTGGTTACTTATGTCGTACGGTTTGCCAAGACCCATTGGTTTCGTTCCTTTTCTATCAGCAAACCCATGAGAGTTCGACCTAGTATTAGCAAGATCCTCATCCAGAATCCTACTACAATCCACTAAATCAGAAAACCTGCGAATACGCTGATACATGAAACCTTGCTTAATCTCATCAGGGAGACCATTTTCAAACTTGATACACTTAGAGAATTCTCCCTCTTCATCATTGTTATAGTGAGCATAATACTTAGCCAACTCAGTAAACTTAGAAGCATACTCACTCACACTCATGTTACCCTGCTTGAGCTCCAAAAATTCGATCTCTTTCTTTCCCCGAATGTCTTCAGGAAAATACCTTCTTAGAAAAGCCCTTCTAAACACAGCCCAACTCAGCACAATACCATGTTGCTCCATCTCAGTTCTGGTAGCAATCCACCAGTTGCCAGCTTCTTCTTCCATCATATAAGTACCATACCTCACTTTCAGATCTTCAGCACAATCAATCACTCGGAATATCTTTTCAATCTCCTTCAACCACTTCTGAGCACCATCAGGGTCAGGCGTGCCTTTAAACAACAAAGGATTATTCCTCTGAAAATTTCCCAGCTGCCCATCAGCACCAATACCAGCTCCCTGCTAATTTCCTCCAATCAAACCAATAAGCATCCCCAAAGCCTCAACAATTGCAGTGTCATCTCTTCCGTTACCTCTTCCAACCATCGTTCTGAGAATCCACAAAAAAAATTTCATTAGAACACAAGTATTGACAGTGTTACCTTACACTAGTCGCATACAAAAGGGTATGGCACTATTGACTAAGCCATCACAACTTCAAAGACATCAGAGTTTTAAAAAGGAAGAGTATTGTTTCAGGATTTCCAGAAATCGACATTCCAAATGAAGTGTGTGAATAATGTGTACAAGCGAAGCAACATAAGAATAGCTTCAGCAAGTGTGTAGGAAGCAAGTCGAAGGATGTTCTCGAAATCATATACTCTGATGTATGTGGACCAATCCAGGTGGATTCGCTTTGAGGTAATAAATACTCTGTCACATTCATAGATGATTTCACTCGAAAGTCGTGGACTTACCTGATCAAGAAGAAAAGTGAAGTGATCGATATATTTGCCAAGTTTAAGTCTATGGTCGAAAGACAAAGCGGTCGAAAGCTCAAAGTTTTGAGAACTGATGGTGGTGGAGAGTATGTGTCAAAAGATTTCTACAGGTTATGTGAAAATGAAGGGATTATGCATGAGGTGGTGCCACCCTACACTCTATAGAAGAATGGGGTTGCAGAAAGGAAGAATCGAATAATCATGAATATGGTTCGTAGTATGTCGAAAGGCAAGAATTTACCTAAAGATTTTTGGAGTGAAGCTGTGATGACTGCAACATATATTTTGAACAAATGTATGACAAAGAGGATGGAAGGAATTACTCTAGAAGAATGTTGATCTGGTTTAAAACCTAGTTTGAGTCATCTGAAGGTATTTGGATCTATTGCACATAGACATGTGCCAGATAAATTGAGAAAAAACTTGATGACAAGTCGAGTCAAATGATTCTAGTAGGATATCATTCGATAAGAGGTTACAATTTGTTCGACCCAATGAACAAGTAAATTGTGATCATCAAGGACATGATCATAGATGAGCTTAAAGAGTGGGACTGGAGTCAAAATGTCAAGAAATATTCACTTAGAATTTTACTAGAAGAACCAGAAACTCAAGTCGAAAGAGAAGTTCGACAAGAGGAACCAGCAATTATAGATCAACTAAGCACAAGCCGACCTCAGAGAGCAAGACTCATGCCCGAAAGGTTTTAAAATTGTGTGGTTACATCAGATGATGTTGTTGATGACGAAGGTGAGCTAGTACATTATTCTTTCTATGCAGATGTTGAACTTGTCAATGCAGCTGAAGCATTGAAGGATTTGAAGTGGGTGAAAGAAATGAACGAAGAAGTGAAATCCATCGAAGACAACAACACTAGGTCACTTGTCGAATTACCTCAAGGCGAGAAGGCAATTGATGTCAAGTGGGTATACAAAGTGAAGATGAATCCTAAAGGGGAAGTAACTCGACACAAAGCAAGGCTAGTGGCGAAAGGATTTCTCCAGAAAGAAGGAATCGACTTTGATGACGTTTTTGCACCGGTAGCTAGGATCGAAACAATCAGGTTGGTTATCGGTTTAGCAGAAATAAACAGTTGGCACATATGTTAGATAGACGTAAAGTGTGAATTCTTGAATGGACCCTTAGAAGAAGAAGTTTATGTTAAACAACCAGTTGGGATTGTGAAACATAACGAAGAGAGAAAGGTTACAGGCTTCATAAAGACCTGTATGGATTGAAGCAAGCTCCAAGAGCTTGGAACAAGAAGATTGATAGCTTTCTAAGGGAGAAGGAATTTGTGAAGTGCCCAATTGAACATGGAGTGTATGTAAGAAGAAGAAATGGTAAATTGATTATACTATGTCTTTATGTCGATGACTTATTGATAACAGATAGCTGTAAGAAGGATATCGAAGACTTCAAAGGAGATCTCAGCAAGGAATTCGAAATGTCTGATTTGGGTGATTTTTCATATTTCCTTGGCATCGAATTCTACAAGACTAGTAGAGGTTTGATGATGCATGAAAGAAGATATACAAGAGAAATTCTCAAGAGATTTGAGATGGAAGAATGCCATTCGACTTCGACACCTACAGAACCAAGACTACAACTTTCGAAAGACTCAAAAGAAGATGATGTCGACCCAACCCAATATAGAAGACTTTTGGGTTCTTAAGATAACTTTGTCATACTAGGCCTGACTTAGCATACAGTGTTGGTTTGGTAAGTAGATTCATGCAGAAGCCAAAGGTATCTCACCTAGCAGCAGCGAAGAGGATATTGAGGTATTTGAAAGGAATACTCAACTATGTCATTTTGTTTCCTACAGTTGATAAAGGAAAAGAATGCAATTTAGTGGGGTACACAGATTCGAGCTGGTGTAGTGATGTTGAAGATCAAAATTCCACAATAGGATATGTGTTCATGTTAGGTGGTGCGCCAGTTGCTTGGATTTCGAGAAAGGAGCTAGTGGTGGCATTATTATCATGCGAAGAAGAATACATAGGTGCGTAGCTTTGTGCCTGTCAAGCAACTTGGATGATGAACTTGTTCGAAGAAATCATAAGTAAAGATCATGGAGCAATTACCATGAAGATCGATAACATGTTAGCTATCAATCTGGAAAAGAATTCGATAGCACATGGTCGAAGCAAGCACATCGAGATGAGGTTCCACTATCTTCGAAAGAAGGTAGCAGATGGGAAGATGAATTTGGAACAATGCAAAACTAAGAATCAGATTGCAAACATTATGGTAAAGGGTATACAGGTGTCATACCCCAAATTTTTCCCTCCATCTTCTCAAAGATATTCCATACATCCATGCTCAAGGATTCCTCAAAGGTTGATCAGACAAACCCTCTCCTAGACAATCAACCCAAACTAGGGTTTGGCAATTCTCAGCTCCAGATGGACTTACAGCATCTCCAATGTTCATCATGCCTCCTCATATGCTTCAAAGATTCTCCATGTCAAGTTTCAAGCCTCACAAATCAAATTTCCTCAGACAATTGCTCAGATGGTTGAAAATCAGTTGTATTGGCCAAAAGTCAACTGTGGTCAACATACAGTCAAACTTCATGATTTTTGGTCAACATCCACATTTTGAAGTTACATTCATCATTTGATCAAGGGTTGATCATGATTCATCAAGAAAACTCAAGATTTGCTCAAAAGTCCAACTTTCCAAATTAGGGTTTCTTGAGGAAAAGTCAACCAAACTTTGACTGATCATAACTTCTTCATACTTTCTCAGAAAGTTTTCCACCACCTCTTGTTTTGAAGGAAATTCCATTCCCTACAACTTCATGTCTCACAAGAATGTTCAAAAAATGCTTCATTTGAGAGGTATGGATCAAAACATTACAGGTCCTTTTCAAAGTCAACAAAAAGTCAACTTTTTGTTTTGAAGATATATTGAGCATGGAAACTCCAATTGAGATGAAACGAAAGAGGTTGCTTAGAGGACTGTTAGAGCTTTCCAAAAAGTCCAAGAACACCCAAAAATGTGGAAAATTGAGCAAGATGCACTATTCAGAAGTTGGGAAATTTTGGACAATTGCACAAAAGGATATTTTGGTCAAAATGCAAAATTTTCCAAATGGGCCTATAATCTTTTGGTCCAAACTTGTTTATGACATTATTTGTGACCCATAAATGCTTGGCCATGGAAATTTTCTATTTTATTAATTTATTTTTGAATTTTAAACCATTTAATTCAAAATTAAATTATATAAAATATGAAAATAAGATATTTTTTCAAGGAGAGTGATTTTATATCATACTTGAGGTCCAAGGAAGCCCATACAACTTACCAATTTCGTGCATGATCACACATTAAAGAGAAAATCAAATTTCTTTCAAAAATTTAATTTTATTTGAAAATCATTGAATGCATTCAAGATCAAATCTTTTTGCCTTGTTTTTCCTCTCTCAAATCACTCTATAAAAGGCCAGCAAGCTGTAGCACAAAGGACACGAAACCCTAGCCATTACAACAACCAAAACTTTGTCAAAATTTTACAAGAATTGGAGAAAATCGAATTTTGATTTTCAGCAAGTTTCAGTCCAATCCAGCCATCCAATCTTGTTCTTGAGGTTCCCAGGAGTCAAAACCATCTTTTACTTGAAGCCAAGGTTGCCCAGAACTCGATCTATAGCTTGCTCCGATTTGGTAAACTCTTGAAAATCGAATCTCATTATTCATGCGTTGCTAATGCTTTTTGTGTGTTTGTTTGTGTTCAGGGGGTTCATTAGAATGCATTTGATACCTTACATGCAAGCATCCACGTAGGAATCGCGTTTTGCCATGATTAGGTTATTTCGAACTGTTTGAACCGAACCGGTTAATACAGGTGTTTTCAGGGCAAACCAATGGCACCATTGGATTCAGAAGGTCCGATTTAGGGGGGTAGGGTACCTTAAAGCTTTTTATTTTGCATATTTCTTAAGTTTTCAGGTTTGAGCAATCGGAGAAGACGACCGGAGCTAGGGCTCCGGCGTCGTTGAAAGCTTTGACTCCGGCGTGGGCTTGCATGGCGTTTCTGGCTTCCATGATTCGTCCATTCAAAAACATATGGGGTCCACTTCGCTGATTGTGTTTCAAACATAACCAGGACGCGTCATCGCTCATATTCTATTGATTTTGTTTTTTCCAACACCAAATGCCAAGTGTCCCAGTGGTTAAGGCGCTAGCCGTGCAAAGATGCTATCCAATGTCACGCGTTCGAACCATGCCAGGACCATTCTTTTTACAAAGTTTGATTTTCATTCATATTTTCTTACTTTTCAAATTTTCTTTTTATTTAATATTTCTCATGCATTTTAATTTATTTCAATAATTTTTATCATGCATTAAAAAAACATCAAAAAATATTTTTCTTTTTGCATTACTTTCAGAAAATGTTTATTTAATTTATAAAATTAAAAAATATTATTTTGCATGCATATTTAATTTTATTTCTAATTTACCATTTAAATCACTTTTAATTAGTTTTTAATTATTAAATTGCATCCAAAAAATCCCAAAAAATTATTTTAGCGTATTAATGTTATTTCCAGCATGAAATATTTTTCTCATTCAAAAATTTGCATTTTTACTAACATTTTCCTCTTATTCGATTTCTCTCGTATTTTCCGATTTCTCATCTTTTTACAGGTTATCCCGTTTCGGACGTTTTCTTTTTACTGTTTTCTTTTTCCAATAATGTAATTTCTCATGGGATGTAATAGTTTAATTAGGGCTTTTATTTTCCGCAAGTTTAAATTATGTATCTGCCCCAAAGCCATGTAATAGCGTAGGATTTATCTTTCCGCATTTACTTTCCGCAATTTAATTTCCGCACCCTATAAACTGTTAGTAATTAGGCGTGTATGGCAAGATAAAATTGGACATAGCTCACTCATAATGCCAAGATAATATACCTGAAATCAACACACTCTTTTCACACATGCACCCCTTAGGGTAATTCTCTCTCGTTGCCTTTACGAATACAAATGGTCATGTCCCTCGAATGTAGAGGTATTCTAGCACCGTTGCCTTCAAACAAATCATCATAGTCCCTTTGATACAAAGATCATAAGACCCACGATGTCGCCTCCGAATACATGATCTTGACCCTCGATTGTCGCCTACGAAAAATGATGATAGTCCCTTCGAATGTGCTAGGATACCTCCTACAAGTTGCTTTCAATGACCATATGATGTCCCTTCGAATGTCCCGCTTACATCCAACGAATAGGGTTACCTATCAACTAATGGTATGGATAGCGCTATTCTAAAGGAACGTAAAATAACACGAAAACGACTAACTCTGAGTAGGTAATAAGACTTTTAGTTGCTTGCTCTATCAAAATACTTTTTACACCTCACACTTTTTGTCAAAGTTCAAACTCTTTTCAAAACGAAACATTTCCGAACACTTTGTATACATTCCTACATGAATCATTACAAAGTCAAAGCGAAATGCCTTTTCAAAACATTTTCAAACACACAGAAAGCACATTTTTAAGTGATCTAAGAGCAACTAAGAGCCCGTAGATAACTACGGATGGAAAGGGGTGCTAATACCTTCCCTTTTCATTACCTTCTCCCTTACTCAGAATCTAACGAAGGTCTTTTTCTGTACTTTTTACCTTCCCTTAATTGGATAAAAGAAAAGTCGGTGGCGACTCTTGCTATCCGCACATTTGCGATACAAAAACCTACAAAGTCAGTTCACCGTATTACAACAGGTCGAAGTATTTCGAAGACTAAGAGCAATGATGAATGTAGATAGTTTAGACATAATGAATTAGGTGGTGTGTTGAAAGTAATTCATGTGTGTCGAAGGGTCAAAGGTGGATCGAAGCAGGTTGTTGGAAGAAAGCCGACCCAGTCGAAGAGCTTGTGTGTCGAAGCAGACTGCACACAGATTTAATTTGTTTTTAGATTTAGATTTAGTTTTGATTTAGATTTAGAATATAATATATTTGATTTAGTCCAAATAGATATTTTGGATTTTTATAGTTTTGGGCCTTAGCTTAAGGAGCAAGCTAACCTAAATCTATAAATAGAGGGAGTAACCCCTAATTTTGTAATAAAGTCGTATTCATATGATTTGCAGTTGCAAGTGAATAAGAAATTCTCCACAGTTTGTGGGCAGAGAGAAAACTTTGCAGAATATATTTCCTTCTTCTTTCTTTCTTTAATTGCTCATTGTCATTGTGTGTGGTGATATCAATCTTGTTCATCAAGATTGGTAGAAATTCATCATAGATATTTGGTGGATTTCCAACATCTTGAATGTGCATGATGAAACCGTTATTCCGTAAAATTGGTGAACAACAACCTTTCAAAATAAAAATTGTGGAAATTCTTTACAATCTATTAGATTTTTAAAATAGGATTTGCAATGATTTTATTGATATCTTGTGGTTTATTCTCGACATAATCAACGAATCATAAAAATAAAATCACTTGGTAAGAAATACGGATTCTAAACGGTTGATTTTGTCGTGTAACTATCAAGATGCAGTGTTCGTTGGGTTGTTTAGAAAATAGAATAATTTTATGGTAGGTAAAGATCACCGTGTTCTTTAATTAAATTTTTAAATCTCAATCATTAATAAAATTTTACAGTTAATATTTAAAGTTCTCATTTTTCACAAAAGTCATTAGTTCTAAAAGGATACGTTCTATATATATATATATATATATATATATATATATATATATATATATATATATATATATATATATATATATATATATATATATATATATATATATATATATATATATATATATAATGTTATGCTAGCGCTTCTAAAAAAATATGCTTCCGTTTAAAAAATATGTTGTCATTTCATTTAAAAATACGTTCACAACAAACACTACCTAAAGAGGACATAACGTAGCGCTTTTGCCTTAAAAATTGTTGTCTTTACCTACAACAAAGTCAATATAGACCGCGCTTTTAAGCAATGTCTATGTTTGAAAAAAGTTGTCTTTCTGCTTCTTTGGCATAGTAATTTTTGCATACTGTTCAATTGTTCGATTCCAAAAAAAATAAAATAGAAAGAATTATAACATCTCTTAAATATCCTAAAAGGTCATAAAACATTATAAAGAAAGATATTCTTTCTATTAATATATATTTCTATTTATTAATATAAAAAAAATATCAATCCTTATAAAGTTAAATTCCAAAGACAAATTAAGAAATAAATTTCCAAAATCAACAAACAAAGATATTATGCTACAAATACATTAGTAATGTTTTTTTAAGTAGTTGATTTATAACTATGAACAATTTATTCACATTATTATATATGAAAAGTACACCGAAATAGTCAAAGGTTGAATTATGGACCAACTACTTAAAGACGTTTTTTTAAATCTACTTAGAGACATTAAACTCAATTAAAAGTATTTGTTTACTTAAAATAAATTAAATTATATTTTTGGTCTCCAATTTCATCTTATTCAAGAAATTAATCCATTTATTTTATATTTAAATAGTTTTTGTCTCTCACGTGTTTTTTTTTAAAAATCAATGAGATTTTTGTTTTCAACTCTAATTTTTAACTATAAAACTCGATAATAAATTTATATATGATAATTTATTATATTTCACAAATAATTGTCATTTAAAGTGGAAGAAAAAATTATTTATATTTAAAACAAAGATAAAATTTAATGAATCAGATAAAATAAGTGACCACAACTGTAATTAATTTGGATAAATAGAAAAACTAAATTTCAGAGATAACATTAGGACATGGTTGTTTCAGTTTTTCAAAATAAATTTTATAGTATTACAAATTTTGTTATATAAAAAAATGAAAAAAATATTAAACTTGATAATAAAAAAAATTAATGATAAAATAAGCATACCTAAAAATAGTTAATAGTTATAGATGAATAGTCACTACGGGAAAAAAATATGATTTTTCACTAGCTTAAATATAATGCACTTAGAGTATCAATATCCATCGTATTCAATTTGGTGTCTTAAATGAGTCTTATTTAATTTTAAGTCACTTTAATATTTATAAATATCCATATCATTTATACAAAAGTTTAAATTGAATCCCACCAATTGTATTATATAAGATTCAATCTTTATAAAATATAAATAAAAAACTTAAGACACGGTAGTATTATTTGATCATGATGGCTTTCTTATATCATGTTTTTGGATGCAATTATCCATACCATTATGACAAGAGTGGTACATGTAAGCAAATACTACCCTTAATATTTAGCTCTTAGACACACATACATGCAAGGAAAAAATGAAGAAAGAGAAAAGAATTAAATGTTTTTTTTAATAGCTAAATATTATATATTTTATGAGTGTGTATCAAAATGATTTATATTTGTGTTTACGCCTATATATGAGTAATATATAGGTAATTCTCCTCTCTCCGGTCTTTATTATTTAAAAAGTTCACTGTTTTAATATATTAAATTATGATAATATGTTATTTATGTCACATATAGACATTATAAATTCAACATTTACTTTTCCTTAAAAGGGAATTTTTTTATAACAAATTGAGAATATTATTTATGGAATAAATCGATTGATACTTTGCACCCATAAATTTCATATCTGATGATTTTACTGTTATAAAATCCGATGATTGTGGCATATTTGCCCAACCACATTTACACACACCCAATTGGAGAAAAATGCAGTCTCTTCAATCCTTTGCTTTCATTTTTTTATTTGTAGTCGCTACATTTGATGTTTGTAAATCCGATGACTGTAGCAACCCCTTGAAGAGCATTACTGTTAGTCAATCAGGCAAAACAGATTTCAAAACAATTCAAAGTGCCATTGATTCTGTCCCGGCAGGAAACTCTCAATGGATTCATATCCAAATATCCTCTGGTGTTTACACGTATATAATATTTATAACAGTTTTCTTATACAGTGAATTTGAATTATAAATGTTACAAAATTGCAATTTTATTCTTTGTGCAAATCATCCAGGGAGCAAGTCTTGATTCCAAAGAACAAACCATGCATTTATTTTGAAGGAGCTGGTAGCGATTCCACAAGTATCGAATGGGGCTCTCATGAGAATGCTACTTTTGATATAAAAGCAAGCAATACTGTTGCAAAGGGCATAACTTTTAAGGTAAATTATTTATGTAAAGTAGTTGTATTGATTTAAAGCATAATAGTTATTGAATATAACCTAATTAATTCATTTTTGGTACTCTATATATTCATAGAATACATTGAACAGCCCGGTATTGTTAGACGTCGTGAACGTTGTACCAGCAAAAGCTGCAAAAATTCATGCAGATAAATGTGCTTTCTATAGTTGTTCTTTTCTTGGAGTGCAAGATACTATAAATGATGACGATGGTCGCCATTACTACAATAACTGTTACATACAAGGTTCAACCGATTTCATATATGGAAATGGTCAATCTCTCTTTGAGGTTAAAGTACAATCAAATTGATTTCTTATTCATCATTTTGTTTTGACAAAATTTCATATTCCTTGCATATACTATTTCATAAGTAGTTTTATAAGAAAAAAAAAACTCATTTTTCACTATCATGCAGGCAAGTACAATATATTTTTCAAATGGAAAATCTAGTCAACATAGGGATGGGGTTATTACAGCACAATATAGAGATTCGCCAAATGATCCAAGTGGGTTTGTGTTTAAAAATTGTAACATAAGTGGAACAGGATATAAGACAGAACTTGGAAGGCCTATGGGAGCTTATGCAAGAGTTATCATAGCAAATTCTTACCTATCAGATGTTGTTAGTCCTGAGGGTTGGAGTCAGAGAACATATGTTGGTCATGAGTAAGTTTTATTCTTACTTGCGAATCATCAAATTAACACTATCATACATTAATATTTGAATTTAACATTACTACAGATCAAACCTTACTTTTGGGGAGGAGGGATGCACAGGACCTGGAGCAGACAAATCAAAACGTGTGAAATGGATGAAGAGCTTGAGTGGACCTGAACTTGAAAAATTCTTGAGTAACTCTTTTATTGATCAAGAAGGATGGATTTCCAAATTACCGAAGAGCATATTCCATTAAATGCTTGAGAAAGTTACTTGTGGTTTGTTTTTGTTGCAAGACATTGCAACAATATACATTTAGTTAGTTGCTTGAAATTGTTGAAATAAAATTAAATGCAGTCAGAAGGAATAAGAAAAATTATATTTTCTTGGGATGTGATAAATTCATTCTTTGCATCTGCACTTTTTTGGAAATGTCTAGCATTTTATATACATTTCATATGTAGTATTTATCTCTTTGTATTATGGGTCTCTATATATAGAACTCATTTGTATCATATTCTCTAAGGCAATTAAACATTTCAATATACAAAGAGAAGTTGTAGTCCTTTAATACTACCACTAGAAAGTTTATCTTTGTTATTGTCTTAATTTAATTTGTCTTAAATTGGCATCAGAGCCAATGGCGAACATGATGAATCAAATGTCATTGCCTCAAATATCAAAATCAAATTATGAAAATTGGAGTATCCAGATGAATGCGCTTCTTGGATCTCTAGATGCGTGGAAAGTAACAAGAGATGGGTTTGCAGAACCAACAAATACAATCGGATCTCTAGACGCGTGGGAAGTAACAAGAGATAGGTTCGCAGAACCATCTGATACAACTGGGTATACATCAGCCGAGAACAAGGGGTTGAAAGAGATGCGCTCAAAAGACTAAACATCATTGTACATGTTGTTTAAGGTTGTCGATGAATCAGCCTTTGATAGAGATGCCTGCACAAAGAACCGAAAAGCAAGTCAGATGTTTCCTCGGGCATTTGAATTATATTTCTAGGTTCATTTTCCATATGACTGCAACCTGTGAGCCAATCTTCAAGCTTCTGAAGAAAGATCAAGGTTGTGTGTGGACAGATGATTGCCAAAGGGCATTTGAAAGTATTAAAGAGTATTTGCTTGATCCTTCTATCTTGCTCCCTATTGTTGAAGGAAGACCATTGGTTATGTATCTGACTGCGTTGGACAATTCCATGGCTTGTATTTTGGGAAAATAAGATGAAAACGGAAGAAAAGTGTATGTCATTTAACATCTAAGGAAGAAGTTCACCGATTGTGAGTCATAATATTCTACATTGGAAAAAACTTGTTGTGCTTTAGCCTGGACTGTAAAGCGTATGCGACAATATATGTTGAATCATACTACTTGGTTAATCTCTCGAATGGATTCGATCAAGTACATCTTTGAAAAATATGCTCTTACAGGAAGAATTTCCCATTGGCAGATGTTGTTATACGGGTAAAATATTCAATACCGCACCCAGAAAGCTATTAAAAGCAGTATGTTGGCAGAATACCTAGCTCAGCAGCCGGTTGAAGATGATCAATCTGTTCGATTTGACTTCCCTGGTGAAGATGTGATGTATTTAAAAATGAAAGATTATGAAGAATTGTTTCCTGAGGAAGGTCCAGATCCAGAGTTTTGATGGGGTATGGTGTTTGTGGAGCCATGAACGCTTATGGTAAAGGAATTGGTGTTGTGATTATTACTCCCCAAGCGTCTCACATCCCTTTCACTGCAAGGTTGATGTTCGATTGTACCAATAATATGGAAGAATACGAGGCTTGTATCATGGGTCTTGATGAAGCAATAGATCTCAGAATTAAGATTCTTGATGTGTATGGTGATTCGGCTTTGGTTATAAATCATATAAAAGGAGAATGGGAAAATTGTCTCCCTTGCTTAATCCCTTACAATGATTATGCAAGGAGACTGTTGACTTTCTTCAATAAAGTAAAACTTCATCACATTCCTCGGGAGGATAATCAGATGGCAAATGCCTTAGCCAATTCGACTTCCATGTATAAAGTGAATCGGTGTGATGATGTACCTCAGATCATTATTGAGCGCCTTGAGAGGCCTGCTTATATATTTGATGTAGATGTGGCAAAGGATGACAAACCTTGGTATCATGATATCGAGCACTTTTTGATGACTCAAGAGTATCCGGTTGACGCATCAAACAAAGGTAGAAAGACATTGAGAAGGTTGGCTGGCAATTTCTTCCTCAACGAAGGTGTATTATGTAAGAGAAATCATGACATGGTTTTGCTTAGATGTGTGGATGTGTAACACGGTGAACTGACTTTGTAGGATTTTGTATCGCAAATGTGCGGATAGCAAGAGTCGCCACCGACTTTTCTTTTATCCAATTAAGGGAAGGTAAAAAGTACAAAAAAAGACCTTCGTTAGATTCTGAGTAAGGGAGAAGGTTATGAAAAGGGAAGGTATTAGCACCCCTTTCCATCCGTAGTTATCTACGGGCTCTTAGTTGCTCTTAGATCATTTTAAAATTGTGCTTTCTGTGTGTTTGACAAAAATGTTTTGAAAAAAAAGGCATTTCGCTTTGACTTTGTAATGATTCATGTAGGAATGTATACAAAGTGTTTGGAAATGTTTGTTTTGAAAAGAATTTGAACTTTGACAAAAGTGTGTGGTGTGAAAAGTATTTTGATAGAGCAAGCAACTAAAAGTCTTATTACCCACTCAGAATTGGCCGTTTTCGTGTTATTTTACATTCCTTTAGAATAGTGCTATCCATACCATTAGTTGGTAGGTAACTCCATTCATTGGATGTAAGCGGGACATTCGAAGGGACATCGGATGGTCATAGAAGGCAACTTGTAGGAAGTATCCTAGCACATTCGAAGGGACTATCATCATTTTTCGTAGGCGACAATCGAGGGTCAAGATCATGTATTCGTAGGCGACATCGTGGGTCTATGATCTTTGTATCGAAGGGACTATGATGATTTGTTTGAAGGCAACGGTGCTAGAATACCTCTATGTTCGAGGGACTTGACCATTTGTACTCGTAAAGGCAACGAGAGAGAATTACCCTAAGGGGTGCGTGTGTGAAAAGAGTGTGTTGATTCAAGAATTTTATCTTGGAAATTATGAGTGAGCTATGTCCAACTTTAGTCTTGCCATACACGCGTAATTACTTTAGGGTGCGGAAATTAAAATGCGGGAATGTAAAGTGCGGAAAGATAAATCCTACGCTATTACATGGCTTTGGGGCAGATACATAATTTAAAAAAAATGCGGAAAATAAAAGCCCTAATTAAACTATTACATCCCATAAGCAATTACATTATTGGAAAAAAGAAAACGGTAAAAAGAAATCGTCCGAAACGGGATAACCTGTGAAAAGATGAGAAATCGGAAAAAATACGAGGAAATCGAATAAGAGGAAAATGTTAGTAAAAATGCAAATTTTTAAATGAGAAAAAATATTCCATGCTGGAAATAACATTAATATGCTAAAATAATTTTTTTGGGATTTTTGGAGATAATTTAATAATTAAAAACTAATTAAAGGTGATTTAAATGATAAATTAACAATTAAATTAAATATGCATGAAAAAATATTATTTTTAATTTTACAAATTAAATAAACATTTTCTGGAAATAATGCAAAAAGAAAAATATTTTTTAGTATTTTTTAATGCATGATAAAAAAATTATTGAAATTAATTAAAATGAATGCAAAATATTAAATAAAAAGAAAATAGAAAAAATATGAAAAGAAATTGAGTTTGTAAAGAGAAAAACAAAACTGGTCCTGGCATGGTTCGAACAGGGGACCAGGAGGAGCATCTTTGCATAGTCCACGCCTTAACCACTAGGCCAAGTGTCATCTGGTGTTTTAAAAGCTGAAAACAATGGAATATATGTGTAAACGTGTCACTGATATTTGAAAATCAAACACAGTCAGCGCGCGGGCCCCAGTTGGAAAGAGAGAACGAATCAGGAAGCGCGAACTTGCCACGCATGCCACGCCGGCTTCAACGCTGGTCAACGACGTCGGAGCCCTAGCTCCGGCCGTCTTCTCCGGCGGCCAAGAAATCCAAACCTGCAAAATAGGCAAAATAAAAGAGAAAAGAATACCCTACCCCCCTAAATCGAGGGCTGCCGGCATGATGGAGGTGTTAGTTTCGACTGAAAATGCTTGTAAGACCCGGTTCGAACGAAACAGCTCGGAATGCCCTAACTATGGTGTTTCGAGTTTCACACGTTTAAGCTTGCATGAGATGGTTCATTCCTGACCTATCAAACATCCTGAGTCCATACAAACACACAAGAAACATTAATAATGCATGGATAATGAAATTCGAATTTCAAAAGTTTACCAAATCGGAGCAAGCCGTGTGGCACGATCTGGGCTGTTGTAGCTTCGTGTAAGGATTGGGATTGCTTGCTGGAGACCTCATGAACAAGATTGGATGGTTCGTTTGCCTTGAAACCTACTGAAAATCAAAACTCGATTTTTCACAGTTCTTGAAAAATTTTGACAAAGTTTTGGTTGTTGTAAGGGCTAGGGTTTCGTGTCTCTTCTTGTGCATATTGCTGGCTATTTATAGAGTGATTTGAGAGAGGAAAAACAAGGCAAAAAGATTTTATTTTGAATGCATTGAATGATTTTCAAATAAAATCAAATTTTTGAAAGAAATTTGATTTTCTCTTAAATGAATGATAATGCACGAAATTGGTATGTGTTTTGGGCTTCCTTGGACCTCAAGCATGATGTAAAATCACTCTCCATAAAAAAATATCTTATTTTCATATTTTATATAATTTAATTTTGAATTAAATGGTTTAACATTCAAAAATAAATTAATAAAATAGAAAATTTCCATGGCCAAGCATTTATGAGTCACAAATAATGTCATGAACAAGTTTGGATCAAAAGATTATAGGCCCATTTGGAAAATTTTGCATTTTGACCAAAATCTCCTTTTGTGCAATTGTCCAAAATTGCCCAACTTCTGAATAGTGTATCTTGCTCAATTTTCCACATTTTTGAGTGTTCTTTGACTTTTTGGAAAGATATAAGAGTCCTCTAACTAACCTCTTTGGTTTCATCTCAATTGGAGTTTCCATGCTCAATATATCTTCAAAACAAAATGTTGACTTTTTGTTGACTTTGAAAAGGACCTGTAATGTTTTGATCCATACCTTCCAAATGAAGCATTTTTTGAACATTCTTGTGAGATATGATGTTGTAGAGAATTGAATTTCCTTCAAAATAAGAGGTGGTGGAAAAATTTCTGAAAAAGTATGAAGAAGTTATGCTCAGTCAAAGTTTGGTTGACTTTTCACTGAGAAATCCTAATTTAGAAAGTTTGACTTTTGAGCAAATCTTGAGTTTTCTTGATGAATCATGATCAACCCTTGATCAAATGATGAATGTAACTTCAAAATGAGGATGTTGACCAAAAATTATGAAGTTTGACTGTATGTTGACCACATTGACTTTTGTCCAATACAACTGATTTTCAACCATCTGAGCAATTGTTTGAGGAAACTTGACTTGTGAGGCTTGAAACTTGTCATGGAGAATATTTGAAGCATATGAGGAGGCATGAAGACCATTGGAGATGTTGGAAGTCCATCTTGATCTGAGGAATACCAAACCCTAGTTTGGGTTGATTGTCTAGGAGAGGGTTTGTCTGATCAACCCTTGAGGAATCCTTGAGCATGGATGTATGGAATATCTTGAGAAGATGGAGGGAAAATTTTGGGGTATGACAGCTGCCCCTGTTCAATATTCTTGTACTGGAAGGGTTAGATTGGCATGTTCTCCTTTCGTGACCTGGAGGTAGAAGATGATTGTACACTCGAGTACACCTAAAAATTTGCACTCGCGGTTGGCTGATGATGCGGGAATGGGCTTACAGATGCCATTTGGAGAAGTTGGAGACTTCGCCATGGGAATGAGTCGTACGCTAGACTCAAGATTGTTGTCTGAATAGGAGAATTATCGGAGATGGGCTTAAGATGCCATCTGGAAAGATCGATGCTAGAGAGTGAGTCGTACGCTAGGCTCTGTAGAGGTTTCTGGAAGTGAAAAGGGATGGAGATGGGCTTGAGATGCCATCCGGGGGGAGTCGTACGTTATACTTCGTGCTCGTCTTTGAATGAAGTTATTGGTTTGTATTGGTTTTTAACCAAATATGCAGCATTCATAAGGTGGATAGCTTGTTGACAAGTAGTCGGAGATGGGCTTAAGATGCCATCCAAGGCAACTGAGTCGTACGCCAGACTCTGTAGTTGCTGTTGATAATAAGAATGAGTCAGAATAGTTCTTCGTGCTGACTACTCTGGGGGGTATTAGCTGGAAAAAATGTGGATAGCTTCCCTGTTGTGCATCGGGTATTGATTCACTGCCTGTTATTGGAGGATAACTTATGATCGTTCGGATAGGGTTTCCCGTCTGGCTTCGGGTGTTAATCCTGGATCCGTTGTCAGAGGACAACGAGGGTGGTCGTTCAGATAGTTTTCCCGTCTGGATTCGGGTCTTAATCCTGGACTAGTTGTCGGAGGACAACTAGGGCGGTCCTTCAGATAGTTCTCCCGTCTGGATTCGGGTATTAATCTTGGACCTGTATGCGTCTGTATGCGTCAGAAGTGACTTTCACCTGTTTTGGAGAAAACAAGAGAAAATTTGATAGAATATTGATTAGTCTTATGCAAGGAATGATGCATGACAATGTGTATGAATGACATGCACAAATTATGACATTCATGAGTAATATATGAATGATAGATGTTGTGGTATTTCAAAACATATCCATCTTGAAGAAGATGTGGATATTCTGCTTGGAGATTTCTGACTTCTGTTTAGGGACGGATATCCTGAGAAGAAAGAAAACTTTGATTCCTCCGGTGCACTATCTGACCAAGTCTTGGGCCTAGATACCGTTGAGGATGGTAGAGATCGAGAAACACGTTGTTGAGGATCTCATACACGCACTTGCCGGGAGAATGGAGGTACTGCAGGAATTTTATGTAAGTCCCGCCGAGAGCATTTGATGATTGCCGGAGTCCTAGAAGGATCCGGGGCCCGCTGTAATCTCTAGCGGGAAAAACGATGTAGGTTTCCTCCGCACTATCCGACAAAGTTTCAAGTCCGATACTACCGGAGAAAAGAAAGGGAAATTGTTGAGAGATATTCTCATTGGGATAAACACTCTTTGGGGATGAAGTGTTATTGCTCGAAGACGGGTGTGGCCTGATTAAGTTGAGCGGAATCACCGCTTGGGGGTCCTCTTCTTCTTTGCTGGGGAAGGTTTTGTGGTGAGTGACACCTCTTGCTCTGTGGGGGAAATGCATTGGTGACTTTCATCGTCATCTCAATTCCTGAAGCCTGTAGTAATTACTTTGTTATGTTTACTTTTCGCATGTTTGCGACTAGATTTTTATTGTCAAATGCATATAATCGTTCAAAGAAAACATTGGACTTTATGCAAACAACAACGGTGAAAGTGGTAAAGAGAAAGAAACTTGTATTAATTTGAAACGTGGCGTATGGCCAAGTAGTTTGTACATAAGAAAGGTAAAAAGCTATGCGGAAACAATCTCGTTAAGTTCCAACTATGCTAGTACTCATATATTTCAACTATCTCATCTCCTTGCTGTCAGTAGAAAGTGAGTGGACTGATTGTCGCCATTTGAATCTTGAATGCTGATAGTAGTCTGGAAGTAGGTGATCTGGACGAGACATAGTCGTACGCTTAAATCCCTAACATTTTCCTAGACCGCCTTTCGTTTTCACCTATTTTTGCCCAAGCCGCCTTTTCGTGTTTTCGACTTGCCGGTGTACATGTTTTGTATATATCCTTAACTTTTGCCCGAACCCTTTTGGTTCGCTAGATGCCCTTATTTTGCCTAGATCACCGACCTAGCGGTCTCTTTTATGCGTAGTATTTTTGACTATGTCCGCGCTCACGGTGTGGGAAGTCTTCACCATCCATGGTGCTAAGTATCATAGCTCTACCGAAAATATCTTGACTACAAATGGTCCCTCGAGGTGGGAGTCCATTTGCCTTGGATCGCCTTGTGGAAGAATGATGCTTGACTACTAGATCACCGACTTGGTAGACTTGCTTGACCTTCTTGTTAAATGCTCGATCATTCGCTCGATAGATCTGTCCATGGCGATGGAGTCGCTTCTCATCAATCAAATTAATCTGGTCAAGGCGAGTCTAGATCCAATCATCTTCGCCTAACTCTGCGTCTTGGAGGACTCTGGTTGAGGGTATCTGAACCTCGATCGGTAGGATCGCCCATACCGTATACAAGAGAGAAGGGTTTCCCTGATGTTCGATCAGAAAAGCGATAACCATGAAGAGAAAATGGTAACATCTCATGCCAATCTTTGTAAGTCACCGTCATCTTCGATGATCTTCTTAATGTTCTTGTTGGCGGCTTCCACAGCCGCCATTCATTTGGCCGATAAGGAGAAGAGTTGTGATGCTTGATCTTGAACTGCGTGCAGAGTTCGGTGATCATTTTGTTGTTGAGATTAGAACCATTATCTGTGATAATCCTTTCGGAGTGCCATACCGACAAATAAGATTATGCTTGATGAAACGATCCACAACATTCTTGGTAATGATGAACGAGGTCGCTTACCCATTTGGTGAAATAATCAATTGCCACAAGGATGAAACGATGTCCATTGGAAGCGTGGGCTTGATTTCTCCGATCATGTCAATGCCCCACATTGCAAAAGGCCAAGGAGTGTTAGAACATTCGAGGTAATGGAGGTACGTGCACTTTGTCCGCATATATCCGCATTTGTGACAAGATCGAGCGTAGCGGTGACAATCAGCTTCCATGGTGGACCAATAGTAACCTGTTCTCAAAATCTTCTTAGCCATCGTATGTCCACTGGAGTGAGTACCAAATGCGCCTTCGTGTAACTCTTCCATGATACGTTCCATTGTTTCCGTCTACACAATAAGTAAGCACAAGTCGTGATTGCGCTTTGTAAGTGCCGTGTCGAGGAAGAATTTGGATGCAAACCTTCTCAAGAACTTCTTATCGTTGATGATGCCTGCTGGATATTCCCGAGTCTCAAGATACCTCTTCACGCCATAGTACCAAGGTTTCTCTTCAGATCAAGCTCACAACAATATGTTGGTTCATCAAACTTCTCAATGATGATCTGGGGAGCCTCGTTGTCCCATCTGACCTTGAACATAGATGACATAGTAGCCAATGCGTCTGCCAACTGATTCTCTTCTCGCGGAATATGATTGAAAGTAATCTCTTCGAAGTAGGGAATCAAACTCAGAACATGCTCTCGATAGGGAATAAGATTTGGATGCTTCGTATCCCACTCGCCCTTAATCTGACTGATCAATAAAGCTGAGTCTCCATACACTTGTAAGAACTTAATTCTTAAGTCAATAGCAGCTTTAATACCCATGATGCACGCTTCATATTTGGCCATGTTGTTCGTGCAACTGAAACATAATCTGGCGGTGAAAGGCGTATGTCCGCCTGTAGGGGATGTAATGATGGCGCCAATGCCATTGCCAAGCGCATTTGAGGCTCCATCAAAAACCATGGTCCATCGGGATCCTTGTTCAGGTCCTTCGTCCGGGCCTGGTTCTTAACAATCAGTGACTAGTAAAACATCTTCGTCTGGAAATTCGAACTGCATAGACTGATAGTCATCTACGGCTTGAGGAGCCAAATGATCGGCTACCACACTTCCTTTGATTGCTTTCTGAGAAGTGTATTGGATGTCATATTCGGTCAAGATCATTTGCCATCTTGCTATTCTTCCTGAGAGAGCTGGTTTCAAAAATATGTATTTTATCGGATCCATCTTGGAAATCAATAAGGTAGTATGGGTCAACATATACTGTCTTAGTCGGCGAGCAGCCCAAGCCAAAGCATTGCAAGTTTTCTCAAGCTGTGAGTGTCTTGTTTCACAGTCGTTAAACTTTTTGCTAAGGTAGTATATTGCATGCTCTTTTCGACCAGACTCGTCATGTTGCCCCAACACACACCCCATTGAGTTCTCTAACACTGTCAAGTACATGATAAGAGGTCTTCCTTCGGCGGGCGGCATCAGGATGGGAGGATTTTGTAGGTACTCCTTGATTTTGTCAAAAGCGATCTGGCAATCGTCGTTCCATTCCACTACTTGATCTTTCTTTAGTAACTTAAAGATTGGCTCACAAGTAGCAGTTAGGTGTGGAATGAATCTGGCAATGTAGTTCAATCGGCCCAAGAAACCACTGACTTCCTTCTCAGTACGGGGAGCTGGCATCTCTTGAATAGCTTTAACCTTGGCGGTGTCTACCTCAATACCTTTTCTACTGACAACAAATCCTAGATGTTTTCCGGACCTGACTCCAAAGGTGCACTTGTTAGGATTAAGTCTCAGTCTGTACTTCTTCAATCTATCAAACAGCTTCTGTAAATGATCAAGATGTTCTTCTTCAGTCTGTGATCGAGCTATCATGTCGCCGACGACCTCTATCTCGTGATGAATCATGTCATGGAATAATGTCACCATAGCACGATAAGTGGCGCCCGCGTTTTAGTCCAAATGGCATAACCTTGTAGCGAAAGTGCCCCACCGTAACGAAGTAGTCTTCCATGTCTTCGGAGCCATTTTGATTTGATTGTAACCGAGAAACCATCCATGAAGGAGAAAACCTTATGCCGAGCGGTGTTGTCAACCGTAACATCAATACGAGGAAGTGAGAAATCGCCTTCTGACTCGCTTTGTTCGGATCTCGTAATCCACACACATTCTTACCTTGCCATCCTTCTTAGGCACGGAACCACGTTCGCAACCCATTGTGGATAGGAAGTAACTAAGAAACCGCGTTGAACGCTTCATAACTTCGCTTTGATTTTCTCGACATCTCAGACGATGCGATTTAACTTCTTTTCACCGAAGAAAACCTTCTTTTGTTGGCAATCGTGTACCACAATATCAATGTCCAAACCGCATGTCTTCACGACCAAGCAAAACCTCAATATAGTCTCGTAGCATCCGAACCAACCTTTCTTTAACACTTTTCTCAAGACTCGCCCTATCTTGATCTCTTTTCTCGTCTTCACAAGACCCAAATTCACAACCTCAACTTGCTCTTCGTGTGGTGTATAACTCGCTCTTCTTGTAGCTGGTAAGTTCTCGACACTTCACAATCTTCCTCACTTTCGTCTTCGCTTGGTAGATCGGATTATCAAGTCATATTTAGCAATAGCATAGTGTTATTAACTAGATTCGGAGTGACTCGCAGTTGTATCACGGTGTGTGTAAGAAACACATAGCTTTTGAAGGGGTGATAAAGTAAAGAAAGAAAAGACAATTGAATGCAAAAGTCCAACAAATTTATTGAATGAAAACGCGAAACAATGATAATAACCTCGCAACGAGCCATGATGCCCGGCAAGGCACTAGGCTTTCAAAGTTTATTGTTCAAAACATAAAGAAATACGAAAAGCAAAACAAAACAAGAGCAATTACTCCCGGCTAAAGGAGATTGGTATGACGTCTTCGCCTTCCAATTCTGAGCCCTTGATCCGAGTTGGAAGATCCACTTGCGATGTCAAGTCGTTGTTGTCGCCTTCTATAGCATGGACTCCACTTTGGCTGATGCGAAAGGAAGTTGGCCGCACGTCGCGCGTATCATCTTCGACTCTTAATAGTGAAGCCTAAACCGGCCTTGTCGATTTGAAAGGAAGATCGTGAGCCACCCCAAATAGTACTCTTCCTTCTTCAACAAGCTTGAGCATCTTTTAGTGAGGCCATCCTAGGCGGAACGGTGTAATTTCAGAGGACAGGAGAGTCAACAGCATGACTGGGTATTGTTTCAAAAGCTTGATGGAGTCTCAAGAATTCACCTTCCATCTCAAGGTATCGGAATGACCGTAGATGACCGACCATATACTCCTCTTCACCACATCAGAACAACTTTCCCTTTCACCGGTACTTCACGATGCAAGGTAGAAATACCGCCCCATGTATCCAAGGGCGCCCAAGTAGGCAAGATTGTCGGACGGATGTCCATGACAAAGAAGGTAGAATCAAAAGTCCGGGAACCGACTTTAATGAGTGAGTCTCCAAGCATCGTTCGCTTAGAACCATCAAAAGCTCTCACAATAATGTCACGGGTCTCGAACCAACCCTTCGACATCAAGTCGATCGAAAGCGCCTTCGGTAGGATATTCAGAGCGTAACGGTATCAACCAAAACATGAGATGGTAACGCCTTGCATTCAATGTAGATGTGCAAGGCTTTGTTGTGTTTCTTTCCTAAGGAGTTAAATCAAGACTGAGAAGCCTAGGCCGTTGTTGGCAGCCTAGCAATACAAACTTCAAATGGTCGTGGTAGTGTCTTGCGGCACGTGAGCATTCTTCGAAACTTCACCAAGGCGTTAGTATGAGCCTCGTGAGCACAAGAGCGAGCAAGCATGAAGATTTTGGATGAGTCTCTAACTGCTCCACAACATTGTAGTCACTCTTCTTGATAATCTTCGAATTTCTCCATTTCTTGTTTGGAGGTGTCTTCAAGAACTTCCTTTGGTACTTCTAGTGAAAGGTGATGAGTCAACGGTTCTTGGCGAATCGATGGAATAGCCGGAATGCGAGTGGAGTCGCAGTCTTTGGAGGAGATTTCGGAGAAAACCCTTCCGGTTCGGTCACCTTACTTGATCCGGTGATGTTGTCGATGTCGAATGGTAGTTTCAACCGTAAGATCTTCAACGGTCGAGGGTCTTGCTTGACGCCATGATAGTAAACATCACCCATAATTCCAAGGGATAGCCTTGTCGAGGAATATGGAACCGCCTGGAGAAGTGATGATGAGAGGTGCCACTCTTGGCACAGATCGCAGAGGAAATCCTTATTGTGTTAACATCAAGATAGTCTTGGAAATCACACCCCATCCGTCGCCTAACATCTTCAATAGGAATCTTATAACTCGTGAATAGTGTACTTCACCATGTAATCATACTTTCCACTTGGTTGCCCCAAGGTATCCCACACAGATGGTACAGTTTCGTTTGCATTGTCAATCTTCAACTTAGACATTTCATCACACGCTTCTACATGTGGTTTCGGAATAGTATCTCACGGTTGTCTATCATGCATCGAACACGTATTCTCAACCAAGCACAACCATCGTGCTGGGCACCAACGACAATTTCTAGGCATCCCGGTTGACACCGCTTGCAACAAATTCTTCTTAATATCATCGAGGAATGGTCAAGTCATCTATGTTGAAAACATAAGTATCATCACCAACGTTGGAACTCTTGTCATGGTTAGGCATAGGCGTTGATCACATTCGAGTCTCAACAGGAGGATCAAACTCAATGCTTAGCTTCAATCATATCCTGGATCTTGTTCTTTGAGCCCAACAATCATCAGATTATGTCCCGGCTATTGGAATGGTAAGCACACTTAGTATTAGGATTGTATTTCGAGAGGAGGTGTTGACATTCGAGGAGGATCCTCAAAGTAATCACCGCTTTCAACATGTGTTGCAAGGCTTCGACAATGGCATGTTGATCTTTGTAAACTCGTGGCGCTGCTCGCTACGTTGTCTCACCGAGGTTGTGCCGATGTAGGATCGAGATCACAACCGCCCTACGATTGAGCACGGTCGGTCTTGGCTCGGCTTTTCGACCATACACGATTGGCTTCTTTCTTACCACCAAAAGATCTCTTCGCAGTTTGAAGATGTCTCTACGTGAAACTTTCCACTCTTGATACCTTCAATACGCCGTCAATATCACCTGAATCCGGTGAAGAGTTTCCAATCGATGATTGAAGAACGGGCCCGTTGTTCCATAAACATATCAACCAACTCCCTATTGGACAAGGGTGGTGAACTCACCGCTAGATCTCTCCATTTCGAGCATACTCCTTGAACTTCTCATCACGACCCATAGACATACTTTGTAGTTGCATGTGAGTGGGTGTCAATTCAAAGATTGTACTCATATCGTCTAGAAAGCATCACCAAGTCACCCAAGTACGGATACGGTCATTCTCTAGTCGATAATACCACTCCAATTGAGTTTTGGACAAACTCTCTTGAAAATAGTGCATCCACAACTTTCTCATCGTGGGGATTGATCTTCCAACATAGGACTTCAAATGCGTTGGACAAGACATGCCGTCATACTTAGCAAAAGTTGGAACTTTGAACTTGGGAGGAATCACAACACTGTGGACAAGACTCATGTCATCAAAATTCAGCCCGGACATTTTCGTGTTTTCCACAAAGATTCGACGGTCTTCAAGTTGCTTGTACTTGTCATCTTCATCGAGTATTGGCCATCATCATAGACTTTTCGTGCTCATGCCTACCTTCACCATCACCTTGACACCCCCCGCCTTGACACTTCCTTCGAGAGCTCTATCCGACCGACCACTTTAGGACCACCTTGTAACGCTACCCATGTTGAGAACACCAACGACCCTCTTCTTCTTGTTGATGAGCTTCTTGGATCTTCTTGGCCTTGGACCAAGTGGTGAACATCTCTGAACCGAGCATTCGAGCCGGAGATCCTTGATGACGTTCAAGAGCCATTTCGCTAAAATAAATAGCGAGAGAATGAGAAAACCAATCTTCAATGTACCTGTGATGCAATGTTCTGCTATGCTATGCGATGTTTATGCCAATGCAATGCAATGTTTTCAAGGACCTTAGAGATTTAAATTTGTTAAACAAGCAATGAACAAACATTTATTAGTACTCTTTTTTATTCTTTTCTTTTTAAGTACAAGGGATAGTTCAAAACAATAAAAGAAAATCCTAAAGCTCTAAGTCTCCCATGGGCGCTTCCTCTTGGTGCCGATGTAGGCGTTGATGTTTCGCTCCTCGTGAAGTAGCTTGGTCAATTCTAGCACTTTTTCTCACTTGCATAACACTGAGCTTCAAAGGTATCCCTTTCTTCTTTAAGTGAATCCGTGATCTCTTCAAATCTTCAAAATCGGTAGGCATGTCGATGGAGAACAGATAGGTACGTCACCCATAGCAACAGTTCCATAATTACCGGTAGAACAGTGAATGGCATCATGAGGTTTTGAGCTCGAGCTCACCCATTTGAGGTAAGGTTCCCAAGGAATGAAGTTTCGTGCCCCAAAGTCTTGGTATCGCTTCTTTACCATGCCCAAGCGTGTATGAACCTTCGTCGGTAATTCTGGAGATCATGATTGTAATCGAACACAATATCTTGGAGAAGCATATCATGCGGACCATCTCTTCGGGAAAAACCAAACTGACGTAAAGCTAGAGAAGGGTTGTAAGTAATACCTCCCCTTATACCAAGTAGTGGTACATTAGGGAATTCTCCACAACGCTCAATGAATGTGAAGTCCTTTTGAGAGAAAAGATTCCAACGGATGTCGGAATGAGAGAGTGACATTAACCTTTGAGACCACTTCATCCTTTGTTCATTTTTCAAAACTGATGGAGGAAGGTGCGAAATAAACCACTTAGAAAGTAACGGTATGCAACACATGAGAGTTCCTTGTCTTTTGATAGTACGAGTGTGGAGATAATGCAGGGTATCTCCAAGTAAAGTAGGCACATGATTGCGGTTAAGAAACAACTTGATGGCGTTGACATCTATGAATTGATCCGAGTTAGGGAATAGAACCAAACCATAGATCAACAAGGCCACAATGTCTTCAAATGCATTGAAACTCATAACTTTGAGGAATTCTCGGGCTTTCTTAATTAAGAACTTGGAAAGTAAACCCTTAACTCCACTTCTAGTTTCCCAATTGGCTTCAATGTCTGAGCGCTTAAGATGTAAGGCGGATGCGATGTCTTCGTACTTAGGAACCTTTTCTAGACCGGTGAATGACATATGGTAAAGAACAGGTATCCCAAGTAGCTTAGAGAATTCTTCCAAGGTAGGAACCAACTGATAATCTGGGAATGTAAAGCAATGGTGTTTCGGATCGAAGAACTGGAATAGGACATGCATCATATCTTCTTCAAAACCGGAGGTAACCAAGTCAAGCAAATAACCATGTCTTTTGATGAACTGAGCATGGTCGGGAATTTCTGAAACCAATTCTTTGAGCTGAGAAGATATACCCATGAAGTTGATTCAGATAGTCTTTCTAGAAGCCATAATTCCCTATAAAACAGAGCAAAGATAAATCCCTAGGTCCTTGAAATAGTTAGAAATGATATGCAATGCGAATGATGTCATGATGTCATGTTTAGCACACACAAACAATTCACACAATGAGCCTAGGTTTAAGGCTTGCAAGAGGTATAGGTGATTACCCCACCAAAAGTTTGAGTTGGTTCATCCTATCCTATAATAGTAACCGGGTTCTAGGAATCTCATATCATAGATCTTTCTCGTAGGCGTTTATTTCAATACGACTACCAAGTGGTCGACCGAAAATATCCCAAAAGTCTGATCTCAATGAGCGTAGCATCGAGTATCAACCAACCGTAGTCTGTACCAAAGCTGGGCCATCTCACTACCTTCTAATGGCCAAGATGGGTCAATTAAGGTTCTAAAAGTTTAGTTAGCGCTTGATGACACCGCACAGAAGCCAAATACTATCCTAAACTTGGAAATGAAGAGTATCAGGACATCCAAAGTGTCACGCTAACGTAGCCATCATGTTGACCGTTTTGATATACGTCTAACGGTCGCGACGATTTATTGCTACTTACCTAAAAGGAAACCCGGATCCGGGTGTAGGATCCCCCAACAGATATAATACCCAAGCAACCCTTAAAGATAAAGCAAGCAAGTCAAACAAAAAGCAATAAAGGTGATCTAGAAATCCTTAAGGTAATTCTCTCTTTTAGGATGTCCCCAGCAGAGTCGCCAGTTATGTGATACGGTGAACTGACTTTTTAGTTTTTTGTATCGCAAATGTGCGGATAGCAAGAGTCGCCACCGACTTTTATTTTTATCCAATTAAGGGAAGGTAAAAGTACAGAAAAAGACCTTCGTTAGATTCTGAGTACGGGAGAAGGTTATGAAAAGGGAAGGTATTAGCACCCCTTTCCATGCGTAGTTATCTACGGGCTCTTAGTTGCTCTTAGATCACTTTAAAAATTTCTTTCTGTGTGTTTGACAAAAAATGTTTCGAAAAGGCATTTCGCTTTGACTTTGTAATGATTCATGTAGGAATGTATACAAAGTGTTCGGAAATGTTTCATTTTGAAAAGAGTTTGAACTTTGAAAAAAGTGTGAGGTGTGAAAAGTATTTTGATAGAGCAAGCAACTAAAAGTCTTATTACCTACTCAGAATTGGTCGTTTTTGTATTATTACGTTCCTTTAGAATAGCGTCATCCATACCATTAGTTGGTAGGTAACTCCATTCGTTGGATGTAAGCGGGACATTCGAAGGGACATCGTATGGTCATCGAAAGCAACTTGTAGGAAGTATCCTAGCACATTCGAAGGGACTATCATCATTTTTCGTAGGCGACAATCGAGGGTCAAGATCATGTATTCGTAGGCGACGTCGTGGGTCTTATGATCTTTGTATCGAAGGGACTATGATGATTTGTTTGTAGGCAACGGTGCTAGAATACCTCTACGTTCGAGGGACATGACCATTTGAATTCGTAAGGCAACGAGAGAGAATTACCCTAAGGGGTGCATGTGTGAAAGAGTGTGTCAAATTCAGATATGTTATCTTTGAAAATTAGTGAGCTATGTTGATTATTATCTTGCCATACACACCTAGTTACTAGCAATTTATAGGGTGCGGAAATTAAAATGCGGAATGTAGAGATGCGGAAAGATAAATGTCCTACGCTATTACATGGCTTTGGGGCAGATACATAATTTAAACTTGCGGAAAATAAAAACCTAATTTAAACTATTACATCCCATGAGCAGTTACATTATTGGAAAAATAAAGACAGTAAAAGAAAACGTCTGAAACGGACCAACCTGTAAAAGAATGAGAAATCGGAAAATACGAGATGAATTGAATAGGAGAAAAAATGTTAGAAAAATGCAAGTTTTTGAATGAGAAAAATATGACATGCTGGAAATGATATAAATATGCTAAAATAATTTTTTGGGATTTTTTGGATGCAATTTAATAATTAAAAATGAATTAAAAGTGATTTAAATGCAAAATTATGAATAAAAATAAATATGCATGCAAAATTATATTTTTTAATTTTATAAATTAAATAAAGATTTTCAGAAAATAATGTAAAAAGAAAAATAATTTTTGATGATTTTTTAATGCAGAAATAAAATTATGAAAAGAATTAAAAATAATGCAAAATATCAAAATAATATGAAAGTAGAAAAATATGAAAATATGCAAGTTTGAGAAAAAGAAGCAAAACTGGTCTTGGCAGGGATCGAACTCATGACCCTTTGAAGCATCTGGGAACAGGAAGCGCCTTTACCACTACGCCATGTGTGCAAGTGTGTTTGAAATCCGGATCGAGTAAAACAAAGACAAGTGTCATCTCCTCTCTCATCCCAAGCTTCATCGTCCCCGATTTGAATTTTTGAAGTTAGCGTCGGTCATTGTTCGACGCTACAGACCCTGGCAAATTGGAAAATCAAGCACACATAATATAAATAATTTCTAAAGGCATGGTTCGATTCCTGAGATCATTCCGAATGCATTGGTATAGGTCTCATAGTCCAATTTTTCCTATTTTGTGAAACCCTAAATCGACCTCAGAAACCCTAGTAATGGTGATACGTGTTCCTGGCCATGGAAATTCAATTAGAGTGCCCAGAAAGCTTGCAAACACATCACTAATCACAAAAACAAACACAAAACATGTTAATAATGCATGAAAAACAGAAATCGATTTTGGAAAAAATAAGAACAAACCGAAATCGTATTTCTTAATTCTGGATGGTTTTTGGCATAGTGAAGGTCTGGATCGACTCAAAAGGTATCAAGGAATGTGTTGGACACCTCAAAATCGATTGAAAACGGCTGGAAGTATGATTGCCACTTGCTTGTTTGCCACGGTTTTTTTAGCTTTAGGTTAGGGTTCTTGAGCCAATTTTCTCCTTTTTTCTTGATAGGTATGCATCATACATTTATACTGGATGGATTTGGAATGGTTTTGGGAGAGAATCAATCAACATTCAATGCAAATCAAATTTGATTTTTGTACAAAATCAAATTTGATTTTTGTACAAAATCAAATTTTCAAAATTTGATTAATTTTCAATCCAATCTTGCCATATTGATCAAATTTCGAAATTTGCTGGCCTTTGTGAATTGCTTGGGTCTCAAGGAAGGAATAAAAATCAATTTTGCAATTAATTTTGATTTTATACTTTATTTTTAAATTTAATTTGGTTTTAAATGAATAAATTCCAAATTAAATAGAAAAATAAAATAAAAATTCGTGGCATTGGGCTTGGATATTCCTAATTGTATGAGGAATAAGTTTGGATGAAGAAAAAGCAAGCCCATTTGCAAAAAAATTGATTTTTAGAAGCATCTCTCTTTGTGCACTCTTTCAAAATTGCCCAACTTGTGAATGGTGTATCTTGCTCATTTTTCCAAATTTTTGAGTGTTCTTGGACTTTTTGAAAAGCTATAAGAGTCCTCTAACCAACCTTTTTGGTCTCATTTCAATTGGAGTTCCATGCTCAATATATCTTCAAAACAAAAAGTTGACTTTTTGTTGACTTTGAAAAGGACCTGTAATGTTTTGATCCATACCTTCCAAATGAAGCATTTTTTGAACATTCTTGTGAGACATGAAGTTGTAGAGAATTGAATTTCCTTCAAAACAAGAGGTGGTGGAAAAATTTCTGAGAAAGTATGAGAAAGTTATGATCAGTCAAAGTTCAGTTGACTTTTCACCTAGAAACCCTAATTTAAAAAGTTTGACTTTTGAGCAAATCTTGAGTTTTCTTGATGAATCATGATCAACCCTTGATCAAATGATGAATGTAACTTCAAAATGAGGATGTTGACCAAAAATTATGAAGTTTGACTGTATGTTGACCACAGTTGACTTTTTGTCCAATACAACTGATTTTCAACCATCTGAGCAATTGTCTGAGGAATCTTGACTTGTAAGGCTTGAAACTTGACATGGAGAATTTTTGAAGCATATGAGGAGGCATGAAGACCATTTGAGATGTTGGAAGTCCATCTTGATGAGGAATACCACACCCTAGTTTGGGTTGATTGTCTAGGAGAGAGTTTGTCTGATCAACTCTTGAGGAATCCTTGAGTATGGATGTATGAAATATCTTGAGAGGATGGAGGGCAAATTTTGGGGTATGACAATCTTTCTTAAGTAACTTGAAGATTGGCTCACAAGTAGCAGTTAGATGTGCAATGAATCTGGCAATGTAGTTCAATCGGCCCAAGAAACCTCTGACTTCCTTCTCGGTACGGGGAGCTGGCATTTCTTGAATAGCTTTAACCTTAGCAGGATCGACTTCAATACCTTTACCACGGACAACAAACCCTAGGAGTTTCCCGGATCTAACTCCAAAGGTACACTTGTTAGGATTGAGTCTCAACCTGTACTTCTTCAATCTATCAAACAGCTTCTGCAAATGATCAAGATGTTCTTCTTCAGTCTGTGATCGAGCTATCATGTCGTCAATGTAGACCTCTATCTCGTGATGAATCATATCATGAAATAATGTCACCACGCTGATAAGTGGCGCCTGTGACACCCCAAAATAATTCAATAATTAAATGATTATGATTTTTAATTAATTATTTAATTGAGAACATAATTTATTTAATATGTTGGAATATTAAGATTTATGATGAAATTAATTGGAGGAGAAAGTGATATTATTTTATTTAATTATGATTAAAAGGAAATAAGAGGAATAAAAAGGAATGAAATAAGGAAAAGAAGAAAAATAGATTCATTTGGAGAAAACAAGGCTACGTAGAAGTGAGAAGAGAATGAAAGAAGGAAAAGACCTAGGAGCGTCAGAATCTCGAAGAAACCACCAGGTAAGGGGTGATTTCGACTGATTATGGCTTATTATAGGTTTTGATGTTGATAATATAGGTTATGGCATGTTAGGAAATCTATGTTAGGAATTCTAGGGTTCCTTGGAGGTATACCTAATAGTGTCAGTGGAGGTATACCTGATTGTGTTAGAATATGTCTGGAATATGATTAAAGTGTCAGTTAATGAATAGAAATGATGGAAAGATGATAATTGATGTGATGAATGATGCAAAATGATATATTTTGGTGTTTCCAATGATGGGATTCGTGTGGGTAAAATTAGATTGATTGAGGATGGAAGAAATGCTGTCAAAAACTAAGATTTTGGGTCTGAACGTCGTGGAAACCGGTTCCCCAGTGGGAGAACCCGGGTTCCAGCTTTTAAAATGGTGAAAAATGGGATTTTTGAACTCAGGAACCGGTTCCTGTGTGGGAGGAACCGGGTTCCCCATTGATTTTTCCAGAGGGACTGAAATTTTGCTTCTGGGAACCGGTTCCCTACCTGGAGGAACCGGGTTCCCCATACATTTTTCCAGGGGCGCTGATTTTTGAAATTGGGAACCGTTACTCGTGGAGGAACCGGTTCCACTGTTTATTTTTGAAAATTTTTAAAACTTCAAAAATTCATAACTTTCAAACCGTAAGTCCTTTTTGAGCGCCGTTTTGGACGTTATTTCCTAAATTTTATGCTCTACCTTATGAAATGAAAATATTTTAGAAAACTTGAAATTATTTTGAAAAGGGGTTGATTTCAAATAAATGAATTTTAATGACACATAAGGATATATGTGTAGTAGAGGAACCTTGGTGATGAGGACACTGGTAATGTGTAGGTGTAATAGCATGTTTATGCTAAGGTTAGATGTATGCATGATTGGTGGATGTATCATGTTGATTGGTTTGCATGTTTATGCTGATGTTGATTGTATGCATGATTGGTTGAGATATCATGTTGGATGGTTGTTTCAGTTATGTTGAATTGATGTATTACATAGATTAATGTTGCATGCTATTGATGTGCGTGCATATGCATTGTTTTGGTGAAGTTAATTCCCATTGTGCGGAATTTGACTTGGATTGCCAATAACCGATACCCGAGTGAGGATGGGTGGTTAGGCTGGATTCGTATCCGAGTGGTTATGGACGAATCGATGGTACTGTATCCGGTTGATAATGGATCAGTGTTGGGTGACTTGGTCACGAAGTCGGTACCGCATGCATTGAGTCTGCATTTGTGTTGTATGGAATTGTAACATGTTAGGATGTTTTCCAGTGTTGCAATTCTTTTATTGATTACTGATTATGCATGATGAATTATATGGTTATGATTGTGCGTTGAATTCTGAATGGTGTTAAGTGGTGGAATAATATGCTTGTATTATATTATTGATTGAAAGACTTATAATGTGCTTTAATTATGAGAAGTCTCACCCTTACTTTACCATTTCAGATTTAATTAGCAGCTGAGGAGTCGGTGAGGATGGCTCTAGAGCTTATCTTTTAGTCCGTGTGTCAGTGTCATGCTCTGATTAGATTGTAACACTGGGGAACGCTTAGTTAAGAGAATCAGTATTGTTTAAGAGTTTAGATTTGAATTCCTTGAGAACTATGATGTTTATTTAAATTGATTGATTTTGGTATTTCCGCTGTGTAAGACATGGTCTTATGATGATTTGAATTGTTGGATGATGATCCTCAGTGTAGCATGGCTACTGTTTGATGAAGTTGTTTTTAATTATTAATTGTGACATCCCGTATTATACCGTGTTAACTCTGATTAAAGATGATTTAGATATTAATGTAATTAATATATTCGGGGTATTTAGATGGGGTGTTACACCGCCCGCGTTCTTCAGTCCGAACGGCATAACCTTGTAGCAGAAAGTGCCCCACTGTGTAACAAAAGTAGTCTTTTCCATGTCTTCAGGAGCCATTTTGATCTGATTGTAACCGGAGAAACCATCCATGAAGGAGAAAACTTTGTGTTGAGCGGTGTTGTCAACCAAAACATCAATATGTGGAAGTGGGAAATCGTCTTTCGGACTTGCTTTGTTCAGATCTCTGTAATCCACACACATTCGTACTTTGCCATCCTTCTTGGGCACTGGCACCACATTTGCAACCCATTGTGGATAGGAAGTAACAGCTAAGAAACTGGCGTTGAACTGTTTCATAACTTCGGCTTTGATTTTCTCTGACATCTCAGGATGCATGCGACAAACCTTCTGTTTCACTGGGAGAAAACCTTCCTTTGTCGGTAATCGGTGCACCACAATATCAATGTCCAACCCTAGCATGTCTTCATATGACCAAGCAAAAACCTCAATATAGTCTCGTAGCATCTGAACCAACCTTTCTTTAACACTGTTCTCAAGGCCCGCTCCTATCTTGATCTCTTTTCAGTCTTCTTCAGAACCCAAATTCACAACCTCAACTTGCTCTTTGGTGGTTGTATAACTCGTTCTTGCTGTAGCAAATGGACAAGTTCTCCGGCACTTCACAATCTTCCTCACTTTCATCTTCGGCTTGGTAGATCGGATTATCGAAGTCATATTTAGCAATAGCATAGCTGTTATCAACGAGATTCGGAGTGATTCTGCAGTGTATCACGTGGGTGTGTGTAAGAAACACATAGCTTTTTGAAGTGGTGATAAAGAAAGAAAGCAACAAATAATTCAAAAGTCCAACGATTTTATTGAATGAAAATATGCAAATGACAGATAATAACCCTCACAAACGAGCCACGATGCCCCGGGCAAGGCACTAGGCTTTAGAGTTTATTGTTCAAAACATAGAAAATACGAAAAGCAAAACAAAACAAGAGCAATTACTCCTGACTAAAGGAGATTGGTATGACGTCTTCAGTCTTCCAATTGCTGCGCCCATTGGCTGGCGTTGGGAAGATCCACTTGCTGATGTCGAAGTCGTTGTCGTTGTCCTCTATAGCATGGATTCCACTGCCATGCGGAAAGGAAATTGGCCGCACGTCGCGTATTATCTTCTGACCCTTGATGGTGAAGCCTAAACCAGTCTTGTCAGATTTGAAAGGAAGATCAGGGAGCTGACCCCAAATAGCACTACCTCCTCCATCAAGCAGCTGAGCATCTTCAATGAGGCCATCCTAGGCGAGCTTGCGTAACTTTCAGAGTGAGTGGAGAGTCAACAGCATGACTCGGGTATTGTTTCAAAAGCTTGACAGGGAGTCTCGAAGAATTCACCCTCCACCTCGAGGTATCGGAATGACTGTAGATGACTGACCATATATTCTTCTTCACCACACACTATAACAACCTTCCCCTTCACTGGGTATTTCAACTTCTGATGCAAGGTAGAGGTACGTACCGCCCATGTATCCAAGGGCCCAAGTAGGTAAGAGTAAGTCGGACGGATGTCCATGACAAAGAAAGTGGAATCAAAAGTCTGGGAACCAACTTTAACAGTCAGAATGAGCTCTCCAAGTACTGTTCGCTTAGAACCATCAAAAGTTCTCACAATTATATCACTGGGTCTCAGAACCAACTCTTCGATATCAAGTCGATCAAAAGCAGTCTTCGGAAGAATATTCAGAGCAGAACCAGTATCCACCAAGACATGAGATAAGGTAGTACCCTTGCATTCAACAGAGATGTGCAAGGCTTTGTTGTGTTTCCTACCGACAGGAGTCAAATCAGCATCAGAGAAGCCTAGGCCGTTGTTGGCAGCTACGCTAGCAATACAAACTTCAAACTGGTTAGTAGTAGTGTCTTGCGGTACATGAGCATTCTTCAGAAACTTCACCAAGACGTTAGCATGAGCCTCGGAGCACAAGAGTAGAGCAAGCATGGAGATCTTGGACGGAGTCTGTCCCAACTGTTCCACAACATTGTAGTCACTCTTCTTGATGATCTTCAGAATTTCCTCCATTTCTTGTTTGGAGGTGTCTTCAACAATTTCCTTTGGTACTTCTGGCTGAGCAGGATGACTTACTGGCTCTTTCCCTCTAGCTTGGGGAATGGATTGAATAGCTGGAATGCGAGCTGGAGTCGCAGTGTCTTTCGGAGGAGAAATATCTAGAGAGAAAACCCTTCCGGTTCTGGTCACCTTACTTGATCCGGTGATGTTGTCAATGTCAAGAATGGTAGCTTCAACTGTAAGATCTTCAACGGTCAGAGGGTCTTGCTTGACGCCATGATAGTAAACATCAGCTCCATAATTCCAAGGGATAGCTTTGTCAGAGGAATATGGAACTGGTCTTGGAGAAGTGATAATGAGAGGTGCCACTCTAGGCACAGGATCAACAGAGAAAATCCTTATTGTGTTAACATCAGCATAGTCTTCTGGGAAATCGTCACCCCATCCGGTTGCTTTAATATCTTCAATAGGAATCTTGTAGCTCTCAGGAAAAGTGTACTTCACCATGTAGTCATATTTTCCACTTGGCTGCCCCAAGGTATCCCACACAGATGGTGGAGTTTCGTTCACATCTTCGATCTTCAGTTTAGACATATCTTCACACAGCTTCTGCACAGGTGGTTTTAGAAATAGTATCTCACGGTTATCCATCATGCACTGAACACGTCTTCTCAACCAAGCACAACCATCAGGTGCAGATGGGCACCAACGACAATTCTCTCGGCATCCTGGATTGACACCAGCTTGCAACAAATTCTTCTTAACAGTCATCAGAGGAATGGTCAAGTCATCTATGTTGAAAACATAAGTATCATCGCCAACATCATTGGAACTCTTGTCATGGTTAGGCATAGGCACATTAATCACATTCGGAGTCTCGACAGGAGGGTCAAACTCAATCTGCTTAGCTTCAATCATATCCTGAATCTTGTTTTTCAGAGCCGAACAATCATCAGTACTATGTCCAGGGCTATTGGAATGGTAAGCACACTTAGCATTAGGATTGTATCTCGGAGAGGAAGTGTTGATATTTTGAGGAGGATCCCTCAAAGTTATTAGCTCTGCTTTTAACATGTGTTGCAAGGCTTACGACAATGGCATGTTGATCATTGTAAACTGTCTTCGTGGCGCGTTCTGGCTACGCGTGTTGTCTCGCTGAGGTTGTGCTGATGCAGGATTGGAGATCACAACTGCCCCCACAGATTGAGCACGGTCGGTCTTGGCTCGGCTTTTCTGACCATACACAACATTAGTTTCTTTCTTACCACCAAAAGATCTCTTCGCAGCATTTGAAGATGTCTCTATCTGAATCTTCCCACTCTTGATACCAGCTTCAATACGCTCGCCTGTCAAAATCAGCTCGGTGAATCCAGCTGAAGAGTTTCCAATCAGATGATTGAAGAATGGGCCTGTCAGTGTTCCCATAAATATATCAACCAATTCCCTATTGGACAAGGGTGGTTGAACTCTGCCGCTAAATCTCTCCATTTCTGAGCATACTCCTTAAACTTCTCATCACGACCCATAGACATGCTTTGTAGTTGCATGCGAGAGGGTGTCAATTCAGCATTGTACTCATACTGCTTGTAGAAAGCATCTGCTAAGTTACTCCAGGTATGGATACGGTCATTCTCTAGCTGATAGTACCATTCCAATTGAGCTCCGGACAAACTCTCTTGAAAATAGTGCATCCATAAATTTCTATCGTCAGTGTGGGGATTGATTTTTTGAACATAGGACTTCAAATGCAGTTTCGGACAAGACATGCCATCATACTTGGCAAAAGTTGGAACTTTGAACTTAGGAGGAATCACCACACCAGGGACAAGGCTCAGATCATCGAAATTCAAACCGGACATCTTCAGGTTTTCCACAGCATTCAGACGGTCTTCAAGTTGTTTGTACTTGTCATCTTCATCAGAGTACTGGCTATGGTCAGAGCGATCTTCTCCCTCCTTCTTAGGCTCACGCTGGTCATCTTCATTACCCTCGACACTCCCTTCATTCTTGACACTTCCTTCAGAGAGCTCTGTCCGGCTAACCCTCTTAGGACCACCTTTATAGCGTCTGCCCATGTTGAGAAGACCAACAACCTTGTTCTTTTTGTTGATGAGCTTCTTCAGATCTTCCTGGCCTTGGACCAAACTGGTGAACATCTGTTGGAACTGAGCATTCTGAGCCTAGAGATCTTTGACGGACTGTTCAAGAGCCATTTCTGCTAAAATAAATAGCGAGCAAGTGAGAAAACCAATCTTCAATGTACCTGTGATGCAATGTTATGCTATGATATGCAATGTTTATGCGAATACAATGCAATGTTTTCAAGGACCTTGGAGATTTAAATTTGTTAAAAAAGCATGAACAAACATTTATTAGTACTCTTTTTATTATTCTTTTTCTTTTTAAGTACAAAAGATAGTTCAAAACAATAAAAGAAAAACATATAAAATCTCAAAGCTCTAAGTCTCCCATGGGCGCTTCCTCTTGATGCCGAGGTAGGCATTGATGTTCCGCTCCTCGTGAAGTAGCTTGGTCAACTCTAGCACCTTCTTCTCGCTTGCATAACATGGAGCTTCAAAGGTATCTCTTTCTTCTTTAAGCTGAATCCAAGATCTCTTCAAGTCTTCAAAATAAGTAGGCATGTCAGGATGGAGAACAGTATAGGGTACGTCACCTATAGCAACAGGTTCCATAATTACTGGTAAAATAGGCGTGAATGGCATCATGAGGTTTTGAGCTCGGGCTCTCACCCATCTAAGTTAAGGTTCCCAAGGAATGGAGTTCTGGTGCCCCAAAGTCTGGGGTCAGTCTTCTATACCATGCCCCAAGCGTGTATGAACCTTCGTCGGTAATTCTGGAGATCGTGGTTGTAGTCGAACACAATATCTTGGAGAAGCATATCATGTGGACCATCTCTTCGAGCAAAACCAAACTGACGTAGAGCTAAAGAAGGGTTGTAAGTAATACCTCCCCTTATACCAAGGAGTGGTACATTAGGGAATTCTCCACAACGCTCAATGAAGGTGAAGTCCTTTTGAGAGAAAAGACTCCAACGGATATCTGAATGAGAGAGTGACATTAGTCTTTGAGACCACTTCAACCTTTGCTCATTCTTCAAAACTGATGGAGGAAGGTGCGAAATAAACCACCTGGAAAGTAACGGTATGCAACACATGAGAGTTCCTTGTCTCTTAGTAGTACGAGTGTGGAGAGAATGTAGGATGTCTCCAAGTAAAGTAGGCACAGGATTGCGGGTAAGAAACAACTTGATGGCGTTTACATCTATGAATTGATCCGAATTAGGAAATAGAACCAAACCATAGATTAGCAAGGCCGCAATGTCTTCAAATGCATGGAAACTCATAACTTTGAGGAATTCTCGGGCTTTCTTAATTAAGAACTTGGAAAGTAAACCCTTAACTCCACTTCTGGTTTCCCAATTGGCTTTGATGTCTGAGCGCTTAAGGTGTAAGGCAGATGCGATGTCTTCGTACTTAGGAACCTTTTCCAAACCGGTGAATGGCATTTGGTCAAGAATAGGTACCCCAAGTAGCTTAGAGAACTCTTCCAAAGTAGGAACCAACTGATAATCTGGGAATGTAAAGCAATGGTGTTTCGGATCGAAGAACTGGAATAGGACATGCATCATATCTTCTTCAAAACCGGAGGTAACCAAGTCAAGCAAATAACCATGTCTTTTGATGAACTGAGCATGGTCGGGAATTTCTGAAACCAATTCTTTGAGCTGAGAAGATATACCCATGAAGTTGATTCAGATAGTCTTTCTAGAAGCCATAATTCCCTATAAAACAGAGCAAAGATAAATCCCTAGGTCCTTGAAATAGTTAGAAATGATATGCAATGCAAATGATGTCATGATGTCATGTTTAGCACACACAAACAATTCACACAATGAGCCTAGGTTTAAGGCTTGCAAGAGGTATAGGTGATTACCCCACCAAAAGTTTGAGTTGGTTCATCCTATCCTATAATAGTAACCGGGTTCTAGGAATCTCATATCATAGATCTTTCTCGTAGGCGTTTATTTCAATACGACTACCAAGTGGTCGACCGAAAATATCCCAAAAGTCTGATCTCAATGAGCGTAGCATCGAGTATCAACCAACCGTAGTCTGTACCAAAGCTGGCCATCTCACTACCTTCTAATGGCCAAGATGGGTCAATTAAGGTTCTAAAAGTTTAGTTAGTGCTTGATGACACCACACAGAAGGCAAATACTATCCTCAACTTGGGAATGAAGAGTATCAGGACATCCAAAGTGTCACACTAACGTAGCCATCATGTTGACCGTTTCGATATACGTCTAACGGTCGCGACGATTTATTGCTACTTACCTAAAAGGAAACCCGGATCCGGGTGTAGGATCCCCCACAAATATAATACCCAAGCAACCCTTAAAGATAAAGCAAGCAAGTCAAACAGAAAGCAATAAAAATGATCTAGAAATCCTTAAGGCATTCTCTCTTTAGGGTGTCTCCCCGGCAGAGTCGCCAGTTCTGTAACACGGTGAACTGACTTTGTAGGATTTTGTATCGCAAATGTGCGGATAGCAAGAGTCGCCACCAACTTTTCTTTTATCTAATTAAGGGAAGGTAAAAAGTACAGAAAAAGACCTTCGTTAGATTCTGAGTAAGGGAGAAGGTTATGAAAAGGGAAGGTATTAGCACCCCTTTCCATCCGTAGTTATCTACGGGCTCTTAGTTGCTCTTAGATCATTTTAAAATTGTGCTTTCTGTGTGTTTGACAAAAATGTTTTGAAGAAAAAGACATTTCGCTTTGACTTTGTATTGATTCATGTAGGAATGTATACAAAGTGTTTGGAAATGTTTGTTTTGAAAAGAATTTGAACTTTGACAAAAGTGTGTGGTGTGAAAAGTATTTTGATAGAGGAAGCAACTAAAAGTCTTATTACCCACTCAGAATTGGCCGTTTTCGTGTTATTTTACATTCCTTTAGAATAGTGCTATCCATACCATTAGTTGGTAGGTAATTCCATTCATTGGATGTAAGCGGGACCTTCGAAGGGACATCGGATGGTCATAGAAGGCAACTTGTAGGAAGTATCCTAGCACATTCGAAGGGACTATCATCATTTTTCGTAGGCGACAATTGAGGGTCAATATCATGTACTCGTAGGCGACATCGTGGGTCTATGATTGTGATACGGTGAACTGACTTTATAGGATTTTTGTATCCAAATGTGCGGATAGCAAGAGTCGCCACCGACTTTTATTTTTATCCAATTAAGGGAAGGTAAAAGTAACAGAAAAAGACCTTCGTTAGATTCGAGTTCGGGAGAATGGTTATGAAAAGGGAAGGTATTAGCACCGCTTCCATCCGTAGTTATCTACGGCTCTTAGTTGCTCTAAATCACTTTTAAAATTGCTTTCGTGTGTTTGATAAAGACGTTTTGAAAAAGGCATTTCTTTGACTTTGTAATGACTCATGTAGGAGTGTATACAAAGTGTTTGGAAATGTTTTTTTGTTTTGAAAAGAATTTGAACTTTGAAAAAAAAAGTGTGTGGTGTGAAAAGCATTTGTTTTAGAGGAAGCAACTAAAAGACTTATTTACCCACCTCGAATTGGTCGTTTTGTTGTACTTTACATTCCTTTAGAATAGCGCTAGCCATACCATTAGTTAGTAGGTAGCTCCATTCGTTGGATGTAAGCGGGACATTCGAAGGGACATCGGATGGTCATAGAAGGCAACTTGTAGGAAGTATCCTAGCACATTCGGGACTATCATCATTTTTCAGGCGACAATCGAGGGTCAAGATCAGTATTCGGAAGCGACATCGTGGGTCTTATGATCTTTGTATCAAGGGACTATGATGATTTGTTTGAAAGGCAACGGCTAGAATACCTCTACGTTCGAGGGACATGACCATTTGAAATCGAGAGGCATCGAAAGAGAATTACCCTAAGGGGTGCATGTGTGAAAGAAGTGTGTTGGATTCAGAATATGTTATCTTGAAAATTAGTGGGCTATGTTCAATTTTAGTCTTGCCATACACGCCTAATTACTAGCAATTTATAGGGTGCGGAAAGTAAAATGCGGAATGTAAAGTGCGGAAATGTAAATCCTACGCTATTACATGGCTTTGGGGCAGATACATAACTTAAAATGCGGAAAATAAAATCCTAAATTAAACTATTACATCCCATATACAGTTACATTATTGGAAAAATAATATGATAAAATGATAAAGAGGAAATCGTCCGAATCGGATCAACCTGTACAAAAAGAAGAAATCGGAAAATGCAATATGAATCGAACAAGAGAAAAAATGTTAGAAAAATGCAAATTTGAATATGGGAAAATAATTATATGCTGGAAATAAGATAAATAAGTTAAAATAATTTTTTGGGATTTTTTAGATGCAATTTAATAATTTAAAATGAATTTACAATGATTTAAATGCTAAATTATAAATAAAAATAAATATGCATGCAAAAATATGTTTTTTAATTTATTAAATTAAATAAAGATTTTTATGAAATAAATGCAAAAAGAAAATTAATTTTTGATAATTTTTTAATGCAGAATAAAATTGTGAAAGGAAATTAAAATAACATGAAAATATTAAAATAAAAGAAAATATGAAAATATGTTAGAAAATATAAGTTTGTGAAAAGAGGAAAAAGAATGGTCCCTGGCTGGTTCGAACCGGTGTCTTATGAGAGCATCTCCAACAGCTAGCGCCTTAACCACTAGGCCACTTGCATTTGGTGTTTGAAAGTTGAAACGCGATCGTTTTAAACGAACTCGATTCCTGGGAACCAAGAACACGCCCGAAGATCTTCATCTTCCATTTGAATTTTTGAAAGCTAGGTCGGCTTCCTTCGACGCTATGACCCCTGCAAATTCTAAAATCCAGCACAAGCAATATAAATTCAATTCAAAGGCATGGTTCGATTGGATTCATCATTCTAAACATGATGGTGGTATTCGTTTTGTCCAATTTGTCCTATTTCGTGAGATCCCAATTCGAACCATGGAACCCTAGCTATGGTAAGTTCGATTCCGCCATGAAAATTCAATCAAACTATGCGAAAGCTTGCAAACTTCCATCTAAACACAAAACAAACCACGAAACATGTTAAAAGTGCATGAATGATAGAAATCGAATTTTGAAAAGTATGACAAACCAAATCGTGTTCTCTCAATTCTTGATGTTTTGAGAGTTGTAAGGGTCCGGATCGATTCTAAAGCCTCAAGGAACACAATGGAAGGCTTGAATTGGTTGAATCAAGCAAAACTAGGGTTTCCAGAGCTTCAAACACGGTTTTTCATTTGAGAATAGGGTTTCAAGGCAATTTTTTCGTCTTCTTGTGATTGGTATGCATCAGGTATATATGCTGGATGGATTTGGGATCATAATTGGCAAGAATCAATCACCATTCAATGATAATCAAATTTGATTTTTCATGAAAATCAAATTTTCAAAATTTGCTCAATTCCAATCCAATCTTGCCTTTTTTGATCCAATTTCGAAATTGCTGGCTTTTAATGGATTGCTTGGGTCTTAAGAAGAGAATAAAATCAATCTTTCAATTAATTTTGATTTTATAATTTATTTTTAAATTTAATTTGCATTTAAATGGATAAATTACAAATTAAATAGAAAATAAATCAAAAATTCGTGGCATTGGCTTGGATATTCCTAATTGCATGAGGAATAAGTTAGGATGAAGAAAAGTAGGCCCATTTGCAAAAGATTTGATTTTTGAAGTATCTCTTTGTGCATTCTTTCAAAATTGCCCAACTTGTGAATGGTGTAACTTGCTCAATTTTCCACATTTTGAGTGTTCTTGGACTTTTGAAAGCTCTAAGAGTCCTCTAACCAACCCTTTGGTCTCATCTCAATTGGAGTTACCATGCTCAATATATCTTCAAATCAAAAGTTGACTTTTGTTGACTTTGAAAATGACCTCGTAATGTTTTGAGCTATATCTCTCAAATGAAGCATTTTTTGGACATTCTTGTGAGACATGAAGTTGTAGAGAATTGAATTTCCTTCAAAACAAGAGGTGGTGGAAAAATTTCTGAGAAAGTATGAGAAAGTTATGATCAGTCAAAGTTCAGTTGACTTTTCACCTAGAAACCCTAATTTAAAAAGTTTGACTTTTGAGCAAATCTTGAGTTTTCTTGATGAATCATGATCAATCCTTGATCAAATGATGAATGTAACTTCAAAATCAGGATGTTGACCAAAAATTATGAAGTTTGACTGTATGTTGACCACAGTTGACTTTTTGTCCAATACAACTGATTTTCAACCATCTGAGCAATTGCCTGAGGAAACTTGACTTGTGAGGCTTGAAACTTGACATGGAGAATCTTTGAAGCATATGAGGAGGCATGAAGGCCATTGGAGATGTTGGAAGTTCATCTTGACTTGAGAGATACCAAACCCTAGTTTGGGTTGATTGTCTAGGAGAGAGTTTGTCTTATCAACTCTTGAGGAATCCTTGAGCATAGATGTATGGAATCTCTTGAGAAGATGGAGGGAAAATTTTGGGGTATGACAATGATCTTTGTATCTAAGGGACTATGATGATTTGTTTGAAGGCAACGGTGCTAGAATACCACTACGTTCGAGGGACTTGACCATTTGTATTCGTAAAGGCAACGAGAGAGAATTACCCTAAGGGGTGCGTGTGTGAAAAGAGTGTGTTGATTCAAGTATTTTATCTTGGAAATTATGAGTGAGCTATGTCCAACTTTAGTCTTGCCATACACGCGTAATTACTAACAGTTTATAGGGTGCGGAAATTAAAATGCGGGAATGTAAAGTGCGGAAAGATAAATCCTACGCTATTACATGGCTTTGGGGCAGATACATAATTTTAAAAAAATGCGGAAAATAAAAGCCCTAATTAAACTATTACATTCCATAAGCAATTACATTATTGGAAAAAAGAAAACGGTAAAAAGAAATCGTCCGAAACGGGATAACCTGTGAAAAGATGAGAAATTGGAAAAAATACGAGGAAATCGAATAAGAGGAAAATGTTAGTAAAAATGCAAATTTTTAAATGAGAAAAAATATTCCATGCTGGAAATAACATTAATATGCTAAAATAATTTTTTTGGGATTTTTGGAGATAATTTAATAATTAAAAACTAATTAAAGGTGATTTAAATGATAAATTAACAATTAAATTAAATATGCATGAAAAAATAATATTTTTAATTTTATAAATTAAATAAACATTTTCTGGAAATAATGCAAAAAGAAAAATATTTTTTAGTATTTTTTAATGCATGATAAAAAATTATTGAAATTAATTAAAATGAATGCAAAATATTAAATAAAAAGAAAATAGAAAAAATATGAAAAGAAATTGAGTTTGTAAAGAGAAAAACAAAACTGGTCCTGGCATGGTTCGAACAGGGGACCAGGAGGAGCATCTTTGCATAGTCCACGCCTTAACCACTAGGCCAAGTGTCATCTGGTGTTTTAAAAGCTGAAAACAATGGAATATATGTGTAAACGTGTCACTGATATTTGAAAATCAAACACAGTCAGCGCGCGGGCCCCAGTTGGAAAGAGAGAATGAATCAGGAAGCGCGAACTTGCCACGCATGCCACACCGGCTTCAATGCTGGTCAACGACGTCGGAGCCCTAGCTCCGGCCGTCTTCTCCGGCGGCCAAGAAATCCAAACCTGCAAAATAGGCGAAATAAAAGAGAAAAGAATACCCTACCCTCCTAAATCGAGGGCTTTCAGCATGATGGAGGTGTTAGTTTCGATTGAAAATGCCTGTAAGACCCGGTTCGAACGAAACAGCTCGGAATGCCCTAACTATGGTGTTTCGAGTTTCACACGTTTAAGCTTGCATGAGATGGTTCATTCCTGACCTATCAAACATCCTGAGTCCATACAAACACACAAGAAACATTAATAATGCATGGATAATGAAATTCGAATTTCAAAAGTTTACCAAATCGGAGCAAGCCGTGTGGCACGATCTGGGCTGTTGTAGCTTCGTGTAAGGATTGGGATTGCTTGCTGGAGACCTCAGGAACAAGATTGGATGGTTCGTTTGCCTTGAAACCTACTGAAAATCAAAACTCGATTTTTCACAATTCTTGAAAAATTTTGACAAAGTTTTGGTTGTTGTAAGGGCTAGGGTTTCGTGTCTCTTCTTGTGCATATTGCTGGCTATTTATAGAGTGATTTGAGAGAGGAAAAACAAGGCAAAAAGATTTGATTTTGAATGCATTGAATGATTTTCAAATAAAATCAAATTTTTGAAAGAAATTTGATTTTCTATTAAATGAATGATAATGAACGAAATTGGTATGTGTTTTGGGCTTCCTTGGACCTCAAGCATGATATAAAATCACTCTCCTTAAAAAAATATCTTATTTTCATATTTTATATAATTTAATTTTGAATTAAATGGTTTAAAATTCAAAAATAAATTAATAAAATAGAAAATTGCCATGGCCAAGCATTTATGAGTCACAAATAATGTCATGAACAAGTTTGGATCAAAAGATTATAGGCCCATTTGGAAAATTTTGCATTTTGACCAAAATCTCCTTTTGTGCAATTGTCCAAAATTGCCCAACTTCTGAATAGTGTATCTTGCTCAATTTTCCACATTTTTGAGTGTTCTTTGACTTTTTGGAAAGATATAAGAGTCCTCTAACTAACCTCTTTGGTTTCATCTCAATTGGAGTTTCCATGCTCAATATATCTTCAAAACAAAATGTTGACTTTTTGTTGACTTTGAAAAGGACCTGTAATGTTTTGATCCATACCTTCCAAATGAAGCATTTTTTGAACATTCTTGTGAGACATGAAGTTGTAGAGAATTGAATTTCCTTCAAAACAAGAGGTGGTGGAAAAATTTCTGAGAAAGTATGAGAAAGTTATGATCAGTCAAAGTTCAGTTGACTTTTCACCTAGAAACCCTAATTTAAAAAGTTTGACTTTTGAGCAAATCTTGAGTTTTCTTGATGAATCATGATCAATCCTTGATCAAATGATGAATGTAACTTCAAAATCAGGATGTTGACCAAAAATTATGAAGTTTGACTGTATGTTGACCACAGTTGACTTTTTGTCCAATACAATTGATTTTCAACCATCTGAGCAATTGTCTGAGGAAACTTGACTTGTGAGGCTTGAAACTTGTCATGGAGAATATTTGAAGCATATGAGGAGGCATGAAGACCATTGGAGATGTTGGAAGTCCATCTTGATCTGAGGAATACCAAACCCTAGTTTGGGTTGATTGTCTAGGAGAGGGTTTGTCTGATCAACCCTTGAGGAATCCTTGAGCATGGATGTATGGAATATCTTGAGAAGATGGAGGGCAAATTCGGGGTATGACAGGATGGACACGAAGCAGACATGTTGATGCATGAGATCCATGAGGATTCTTTTGGTACCCATGCCAATGGACACTCTATGGCTAAGAAAATGCTAAGGGCGGGTTACTATTGGTTGACAATGGAATCTGATTGTTACAAATTTGCATAGAAGTGCCACAAATGTCAGGTTTATGCTGATAAGATTCATGTGACGCTGAAAATTCTCAATGTTATTTCGTCCCCATGGCCTTTCTCTATGTGGGATGTTGATATGATCAGGATGATTGAACCCAAGGCTTCTAATAGACATCGTTTCATCTTGGTAGCAATTGATTATTTCACCAAATGGGTTGAAGCGACTTCTTATGGCAATGTTACCAAGCAAGTTTTGGTGTAGTTTATTAAGAACAATATAATTTGTCAGTATGGTATGCCAAGCAGAATCATCACTGACAACGACTAGAATTTGAATAATAAGATGGTGGTGGAGCTTTGCGAAGAATTCAAGATTTTCCATCACAACTCTTCTCCTTACTGACCTAAGATGAACGGGGTTGTTGAAGCTGCTAATAAGAATATTAAGAAGATTATCCAAAAGATGGTAGTTACATACAAGGATTGGCATGAGATGCTCCCTTTTTCTTTGCATGGGTGTCGTACTTCAATTCTTACTTGAACAGGGGCAACCCCTTTCTCACTTGTGTATGGCATTGAAGCAATGCTCCCTGTAACGCCCCGATTTATTAAATATTATATTTATATTATTATTTTCAAAATTTTCAGTTAATATTGATTGTGCGATAAATTATATTTTTAACCGGTAATTATATATTCGGACCGGTAATTATTTATTCGGGCTTATTTAGTTTATTTGATTTTTTATTATATTAAGTTGCAAGACTAGATTTAAGAGTGTAGTGTTATTTAGGGTATATTAGTAAGTACCCCATGTCTTGAATCAAACAAAACCAAGGCACATATGTAGTAGTTAGTATGTGGTAGTAGTTAGTGTGTTGGTTTGTTATCAGAAAAGGAAAAATAGAAACAAAGGTGAAATAGAGAGAAAGAGAGGTACTTGGGGAGTGGAGAAGAAAAAGGAGCAAAAACAAGAATAATCTAGGTTGTGGTTTGAAGAGGTGATTCAAGAAGAAATTTCAAAACTTTCTAGAATCAAGAACTAGAGGTAAGGGGTTTGGTAATTTCTATCCTATAAATAGATTAATGATGGATTGTATATGAGTTAGGGTTGTGACAGTTGGGTGTTTTTCTTGAAATTTCTTGGTGTAATTGGTGTTTGTATGGTGATAATGAAAATATATTAGTTGGTATTGTGAAACCCTTTGTGTGCATATCTTCCATGGGTGTTGTTCCTAGCACTTGGAAAGTAGAAGAAAAATGGGAAAAATCATCCATGAGCCGACTCATGCAGGGAAGCCAGAAGGCGTGTGCATTCCCAAGCGTGTGAGGGGAGAATTTCTTCAGGCATGAGCCGACGCATCGTTTTCATGAGCCGACGCATGCCTTCCCAGAATCCATGAGCCGACACATCGTTTTCATGAGCCGACGCATGCCTTCCCAGAACCATGAGCCGACGCATAGAGAACGCGTGTGTGACACCCTAAATAATTCGATTATTAAATAATTATGATTTTTAATTATTAATTTAATTGAGAATATAATTTATTAATATATTGGATTTATTGGGATTAGTTATGGAATAAGGAAATGGAATTATTGGTGGTGTGATGAATAAAGTGAGGGTGTGAGGAGTAAAAGACTCTACTCACATTAATTACCTTATTTTATTTTATTAGAATAATGAAAGGAATAAAAGAAGGAAAAGAGGAAAAAGGAATCATTATTAGAAAAACTCACTGTACGTGTATTTGAGAAGAGGAAAAGGAAGGAAGAAAACCAATTCGTGTCGGAAGTCGAAGAACCCACAAGGTAAGGGGTGATTTCGATTAATTATTACGTATTATCGGTTTTGAATTCAATAGTATGGATCGTAGTATGTTAGGGATCTCAATTTAGTAATTCTAGGTTTTTGTAGAATTATCCCAATTGGTGTCGAATTGTGTAGAATTAAGTGATTTGTATGGTATAGGGTCATTAGGAATGATCAAAGTATGTTATATTGCATGTTAATGATGTTGGTTGAGTGATTCTACTGCATTGGACCGTATGGGTACGATTGGAAAGAATAGGAAAACTATTTTGAAAACCTTTTGCTGTTAAACTAGTGTTTTTGGCTCTGTGAGTCGTGGGAACCGGTTCCTGCATAGGGAGGAATCTGGTTCCAGTGTGTAAAATTGTAAAACTGGGTAGTTTTGAACTCAGGAACCGGGTTGTCCCTGGGGAGGAACCGGGTTCCACGTTATATTTTTCCAAAGAAAACTGAAAATTTTCTGGGAACCGGTTCCCAGTGGGGTAGGAACCGGGTTCCCATAAATTTTTCCAGAGGCGTGATTTTTGAACTTGTGGGAACCGGTTCTCGATAGGGAGGAACCGGTTCCACAGTAACTTTTGAAAAATACTAAACTTTGAAAATTCATAACTTTCAAACCGTAAGTCCGTTTTAGTCGCCGTTTTGGACGTTATTTCTTAAATTAAATGCTCTATTTTATGAAATGAAAGAATTTTCCGTAACTTAAAATTATTTTGAAAATGAGTCGAATTCCGAATTAAGTGATTATTGACTGACGCACATTGGTGTGTATGAAAGACATGTTTATGCTGCTGTTGTTTGTGTGAATGAAAGGCATGTTTATGCTGTTGTTGTTTGTGTGCATGATCGTTGAGATATCATGTTTTGATTTTGATTCAGTTATGATAAATTGGTGTATTTCATAGACTGATTTGATGTTGCATGCTGGTGATGTGCGTGCGTATGCATTTTTGGTGAAGTTAATTCCCATTGTGAGGAATTTGACTTGTATTGCCGTTAACCGATACCCGAGTGATGATGGGTGGTTAGGCTGGATTCGTGTCCGGGTGTTTATGGACGAATCGATGGTTACTGCATCCGGTTGATGATGGATCAGTGTTGGGTGACTTGGTCACATGTTGGTACCACATGCATTGTGTCTGCATTTGTGTTTGCATGAGATTGTAACATGTTAGGATGTCTTCCAGTGTTACAGTTCTTTTGTTGATTATTGATTATGCATAATGACTTGTATGATTATGACTGCAGGTTGAATCTGAATTCAATGTAAATGGGTGAAATAATATGCTTGTGATATATTGTTGATTGAGATGCTTATAATGTATTTTAATTATGAGAAGTCTCACCCTTACTTTAACCATTTCAGATTAAAGTTAGCAGCTCAGGAGTTGGTGAGGATGGCTCTAGAGCTAGGATATTTAAGTCCGCGTGTCAGTGTCCTGCTCTGATTAGGTTGTAACACTGGGGAACGTTTAGTTGAGGATTTATTCATTATTAAATTGTTATTGGAATTACTTTAGGAATAATTGAGACTTGGTTTATTCCGTTTTGATTTGATGGTATTATTTCCGCTGTGTAAGACATGGTCTTAACTTAATTGATTATTTTTTATAGTGATCCTCAGTGTAGCATGGCTACTGAGTTAATTGGAGTTTTATTTATTCCATAATTGTGGCATCCCTTGATTTCCGTGTTGACTCTGATTAAATCTGGTTTTTATTTATTATATTAATTAAAATATTCGGGGTATTTTAGAAGGGGTGTTACAATAGTGGTATCAGAGCATAGTCGGTCTTGTCTTGTGTCGTTATCCCTTTTGTATGCGACTAGTGTAAGATGACACTGTCGATACTTGTGTGCTGATGAGGTTGTTTTGTAATGTTACAGAACAATGGCCGGAAGAGGTAACGGAAGAAACGACGATGCTATTGCTGAAGCATTGGGAATGTTGGCTGGAGTGCTCGGAGGGAACCAGCAGGGAGCTATTATTGGTGCTGACCGACAATGGGGGAATTTTTAGAGGAATAATCCTCCATTGTTCAAGGGTGCACATGATCCCGAAGGTGTTCAGAAGTGGTTGAAGGAGATCGAGAGGATCTTCAGAGTGATTGACTGTGCTGAAGGGCTGAAGGTGAGATACGGAACTCACATGTTAGCGGAGGAAGCTGATGACTGGTGGGTTGCTACCAGAACTGAAATGGAAGAAGATGGTATTGCGTTGACTTGGGTTGTGTTCAGGAGGGCTTTTCTGAGGAGGTACTTTCCTGAAGACATTCGAGGTAAGAAGGAGATTGAGTTTCTGGAGCTCAAGCAAGGCAACAAGACTATCAGTGAGTATGCTTTGAAGTTTACTGAGTTGGCGAAGTATTATGCTCATTACACTAACGATGCAGATGGAGAGTTTTCCAAATGTATCAAGTTTGAGAATGGTCTGCGTGATGAGATCAAGCAGGGTATCAGGTATCAGCGTATCCGAAGATTTTCTGATCTGGTTGACTGTAGTAGGATATTAGAGGAGGATCTTGCTAGCACTAAGTCGAATGCTCGAGGGTATGTTGATAGGAAGGGTAAGCAAAAGATGGATCGTGGTAAGCTTTATGATAGGAGTAAGCAAAGATCCGGTGGTTGGAAGAAATCTGGTGGAGGCGATTCTGGTTCTTCCATTAAGTGTTACAAGTGTGGTGAGACAGGACATCGTATGGTGGACTGCAAGAGTAATGATAAGAAGTGTTTCAAGTGTGGGAAACTCGGCCATGTGGCCAATGATTGCAGTGTGAGGGTGGTGACCTGTTACAACTGTGGTGAAGAGGGTCATACTCGTCCTCAGTGCACAAAACCCAAGAAGGAGCAAGTTGGTGGTAAAGTGTTCGCATTGTCTGGATCAGATACTAAGCCAGATGATCGGCTGATTAAAGGTACATGTTTTATTAATGACATCCCTTTGATTGCGATTATTGATACTAGAGCCACACACTCTTTTATTGCTTTAGATTGTGCTAAAAGATTGAATTTGGAAATTTCTAATATGGATGGAAGTATGGTTATTGACACTCCTGCGTCGGGTTCAGTGACTACTTCGTATGTTTGTAGGAATTGTCCCATTGTGATTTTTGGTAGGGGTTTCGGTATGGATTTAGTGTGCCTACCGCTAGAACAACTTGATATCATCCTTGGAATGAACTGGTTGGAATTCAACCAGGTTCATATCAACTGTTTTGCGAAGACGGTTATTTTTCCTAAAGAGGTTGGTGTCGAAGATGTGACTATGTCGGTTAAACAGATGAACCTAGCTGTGAAAGATGGTGCTGTGGTGTTTATGTTGTATTCTGCGATAGAAGCGGAGGGAAAAGCAAAGAATGATGGATTGCCAGTGGTGAGTGAATTTCAAGAGGTGTTTCCGGAAGACGTTAGTGAATTGCCACCTGAGAGAGAGGTAGAATTTACTATAGATTTGATTCCTGGAACTAGTCCGGTGTTGATGGCGCCTTACCGTATGTCGGCATCTGAATTAGCGGATTTAAAGAAACAGTTGGAGGAGTTGCTTGAGAAGAAGTGTATTCGTCCCAGTGTTTCGCCGTGGGGAGCTCCGGTGTTGTTGGTTAAGAAGAAAGAAGGTTCAATGAGGTTATGTGTTGATTACAGACAGCTGAATAAAGTTACAATCAAGAATCGGTATCCTTTGTCGAGGATTGATGGTTTGATGGATCAACTAGTTGGAGCTTGTGTATTTAGTAAGATTGATCTGAGATCTGGATATCATCAGATCCGTGTGAAGTCGGAGGATATTCAGAAAACTGCATTTAGAACAAGGTATGGACATTACGAATATTCTGTTATGCCGTTTGGAGTTACTAATGCACCTGGTGTTTTCATGGAGTATATGAACAGGATATTTCATCCGTATCTTGACAAGTTTGTGGTAGTATTCATTGATGATATTTTAATTTATTCGAAGAGCGATGAAGAGCATGCAGAACATCTCAGAGTTGTATTGGAATTGTTGAAAGAGAAGAAACTTTATGCGAAGTTGTCCAAATGTGAATTCTGGTTAGGTGAAGTGAGTTTTCTTGGCCATGTAATTTCCAAGAATGGAATTGGGTGGATCATACGAAGGTAGAAGCAATATCTCAGTGGGAAGCGCCAAAGAATGCTTCTGAGATCCGTAGTTTCCTGGGTCTTGCAGGTTACTACAGGAATTTTATAGAAGGATTTTCCAAACTAGCGTTGCCATTGACTATGTTGACCAGAAAGGGTCAGGTGTTTGTTTGGGATGCTGAATGTGAGAAAGGATTTCAAGAACTGAAGAGGAGGTTGACTAGTGCTCCGATCTTGATTTTGCCGAATCCGGCGATGTCCTTTGTTGTGTATTGTGATGCGTCACTGATGGGATTAGGTGGTGTGTTGATGCAAGATACGCAGGTTGTGGCTTATGCTTCGAGACAATTGAAAGTACATGAAAGGAATTATCCGACTCATGATTTGGAGTTGGCAGCTGTTGTATTTGTTTTAAAGTTATGGAGGCATTATATATACGGTTCTCGGTTTGAGGTATTCAGTGATCACAAAAGTCTGAAGTATCTCTTTGATCAAAAAGAGTTGAACATGAGGCAGAGGAGATGGTTAGAATTCCTGAAGGATTATGATTTCGGTTTGAATTACCATCCTGGTAAGACAAACGTTGTTGTAGATGCTTTGAGTAGAAAGTCCTTGCATATGTCGATGTTAATGGTCTGTGAGTTAGATTTGGTTGAGCAGTTCAGAGACTTAAGTTTGGTTTGTGAAACTACTCCGAATAGTGTGAAATTGGGTATGTTGAAGCTGACTAGTGGTATTCTGGAAGAGATTAGAAATGGACAGAAGTCCGATGTTGGTCTAGTTGACAAGTTGACATTGATCAACCAAGGTCAAGGAGGTGAGTTCCGAATTGACGAGAATGGTGTTATGAGATTTGGTAATAGGGTATGTGTTCCGGATGTTGCCGAGATTAGGAAGAGTATTTTGGAAGAAGGACATCGTAGCGGGTTGAGTACTCATCCCGGTGCTACTAAAATGTACCATGATTTGAAGAAGTTGTTTTGGTGGCCGGGAATGAAAAAGGAAATTGCTGAGTTTGTGTATGCTTGTCTGGTTTGTCAAAAGTCGAAAATCGAGCATCAGAAACCGTCAGGACTGATGGAACCGTTGCTTGTTCCAGAATGGAAATGGGATGGCATTTCTATGGATTTTGTGTCGGGGTTGCCAAGAACAGTGAAGAATTGTGACTCTATCTGGGTTATTGTTGAACGATTGACAAAATCTGCTCACTTTATTCCGATAAGAAAGGATTATACGATGGAGAGGTTGGCAGGATTGTATGTTGAAAAAATTGTGAGTTTGCATGGTATTCCGTCTAGCATTGTGTCAGATAGAGATCCGAGGTTTACGTCTAAGTTCTGGACAGGATTGCAGGAAGCTTTGGGTACTAAGTTACGATTGAGTCCCGCATATCATCCACAGACAGATGGTCAGACGGAAAGAACGATTCAGTCGTTAGAAGATTTGCTGAGAGCTGATGTGCGATAAACCTAATGTGTCTAATGGTATCTTAACTGCAAGCGCACAGCCTATCGCGGTAGTAATAAAAGATTGTCGAATCCACAGGGACTTTGTAATCACTCTAGTGCGGGAAAGTAATGCTAGTTTAGCTAAGGCGGAAATTGTCACGTTTGGTTTTGGGATGGTTAAGTAAGGTAAACTACTTGATTTTGAATTAATAAAGGAATGAAATGGTCGGTATGTAATAGAGTCGACCTAAAGGATCTAATCGGACTTAAGCATATAAGGATGGTCAACTTTGTTTATCTGTAGAATTAATCAGTTTAAAAATCCTCAACTCACACTTTCATAGTCTTATCTCGGATTATACGTCTAAAGCCCTATACCTGCTTTCGCTAGCCTATAAGTGCTTAGAACATACTTTTTGGAAACTTAATTAATTCTAATCTGTTTTAAAGCGCTTTCACTGTATTTAAATCAAATGCCTAACTTTAGCTATCCGGTGAAAATCTCACACTTTCGTGGTCTCGATCCTAACCTATTTACTTTTCTTACTTTCGTAACAAAAAGGTTTTATGTTTAAGCATAAAAAGTTATAACCAGATTTAAGTTGATTAAGGTTTTAGCCTAAGTTTGATCAGATGCCTATTGTCTCTAACTATTCGATACCGACACTAAAGGTTTAGCTAGCCATGAAAATCAGAATAAATGAACAGGAAATAAAAGCAAATAAATATAAAGCAGACATTATAAATAACAAATGAAACTTGAATTAATTAAATGAGAAGTACTGTAATACAAATGAAAATTAAAGAACCTGAAAATAAAGCCAATACTTTAATCCTTCTTCCACAGATCGGAAACTTGGACTTGGTATCGGAAATACAAACGAATTCTGAAGCTTGAATAAGAAATCCTAAACTAGAATAATATTTTCCTAATGTTGGAAATTATTATTTGGGCAGTGAAATTAAACAATTGAAATCAACAAATGCAGAGAAAATATAAACTGAAATAATAACTGGGTTCGATTTCGGCAGAGCTTCCGCACAAGTAAACTGAAAATTGCTCTGTGTTTCTAACTTCGAAGGTTGAGGTATTTATAGAAAAATGGAACTGGCAGTTGGGATGAAATTCACACGTAGCTTCACTTGAAATTCTCCAAAAATATAGGAACGTGGTTAAATCATGGTTAAACGTGGCTGTGAGGTGGAGAGAAATCAGGAGTTTTAAAAACTCCTTCTGTTAAGCTTTCCCCACGTCCTGCACGTTTTGTTAACTGATATGCGCGTTACGTTCGTTACAGGTGTGTTACGATCAGCTTTGGTATTTCCCCGTGTTACGGTCGTGGCAGGTGTGTTACGGTCGTCACACGCTTCATGGATGTCTTACGGTCGTGGCAGATGGCTGACGACCGTCACAGCTACAAAATTTGCATTTCTTTGACAGATTCATGTTTTCTTCTGTTCTTTGGTGCTATCTTGCATTGTTTCATGTTTTCTTCTGTTTTGAGCTAAGTTATGTAATACCTGCAAAAAGTCATGACAAACTCGAAATATTCGGGAGTTAATCGGGTCAAAATAATACAAAACGGGTTAATTTCATGGTGAAAATACGATATGATTTCGTGTTATCAAATTCCCCCATACTTAAACCTTTGCTTGTCCTCAAGCAAAATAATGAATTGGAAATATCGGACAAGTTTTTATAGACGCACATAACTAGTATACCTTTTTGTTTTCAAATTATTACAAGAAATCCTAAGTTAGTTCGGCCAAGAAAATCGAGTAAAACAACAACGATACGCTAATGACACAAGCAACAAGCTAGTCGACGACTATCCATTTTAAACGAGACGTCCAATTATACTGTTATAATTCAACTCAAGGTTTCTCGTTCCTATTTCACCCGGTTTCGTTCTGCGCAATCACATTAAGCCCATTATCCTTACACGCACGTAGTGGAATAGCCGGTTAGTGGTTCTGATCAAAACACAACGGTTTCTGGCACAATTCTGTGGCAACCTCTTTTATCCAATTGCAAGATGCGGAGGATCAAACCGTAGTCTGCCCTACCGAGTTTAGTACCAGATGCTTCTAAACCACCTAAACAATGGATTCTTATGTTACTTAACAAAGGCTTTTGCATCCGTTGGATTAAACGATCGGGTAAGGATCGCCCAATTTAATTGGTGCATTACCTATTTCCTTAAAGCATGTAACATTCTTTTAAAATAATTAGCAAGATCATCCACTTATGTTCATCGGCTTTCCACGTGGTTTGTGCTAAGACTGGTGTCGACTGCTAATATAAACTACTAGAGGCTAATTTAAGACTTAAAACTCGAGATATCGGTATAACGAAAATGGAGACGAATCGCGTAAGTGGGGAGTCAAAGGTGTCATAACCGTATAGTTCTCGTTGGATCGCTCTCGGCCTTCTAACTAAGATTTCAGTTAAAGTAGGTAACTAACGATTGTGCGAATATAAAAGGCGAAGAATTTTTGGTATGGCTGAATAAAACGGGGAGAAAATGAAATAACGAAATGTTACTAAAATGGAAATGAAATTACTCGTTCTGAATTAAGAATGCAGTACTCCTCCCACACAATATCAAACATTGTCTCAATGTTATGATATAACGGCGAGGTTAAATTAAAAATACATCGGAAAAACAAAGAAAGCAACAAGAAAAAGAAAGACTACTGGCGACCACGGCGGCTTCTGGTTCGTGACCTTCTGGAGGGAGTGGCTTCAGAGTCGGTGCTCTGGGGTCCAAGAGATGTGACATCCATCCTTAAAGCATTAAACTCGCTCAGCACTTCATCAAGTCTTTCATTCGTCGAGCGTTGACCACTCAAGATTTGGGCATTTTGCGCGAACAGACTGTCGTAGCGCTCCTGATGTTTCCTCTCAGATATGGCATTCATAAGGTTCTGATGATGAATGGCTTGGAGAATCTCTGCAAAATTGGGAGGTGGTGGAGCAGAGGAAGACTCGTGGATGTCGCACGGAACAACGATCCAATTTTTCCGCATCTCATCACCGGGCCGACATGAGGTTCTTCTTGAGCAAGCAGCATGGCCTTCGGGCTTCAAGGTTAAATAGCCAATTGGCTCGGCTCGAGGATCGATTCGTCCCTCGCAAGGTAAAACAATGTTAGAGTAAACTTTGTTCGTATCACCGATGGAACTTTCCGCCGCCCCGCCGTGGATGAGGTGGACCGATTTGCAATGATCCAAGGTAAGCGTAACCGGTGCTGGACGGTAGATGAGCAAGGGTGTCACCATGATTCAGGCCAAAGCAAGAGAAGTGACAAGCCCTCCGAAATAGAAAGGTTTGCCGCCCGTGCGTATGGAATGAATATGGGCCAGAGGAAGGGTGCGCGTTGATTTTCCACCGAGAATGCACAATGCATGAAAATAGCTCCTTGAGTTGAGCTTATGGTTGCTATCTCTTGTAAGATTGTGTTACACTGTGATACGTGGAAGTAGCGTATGGCCGGATTATGGATTTGTGTGGCATTGAGGTGATCATAAGAGTGTGCACGGTTGTTGGTGAGGCTATGCCAAAGGTTGAAAGACTCTTCTCCAAAGTTGTCGGGCACACAGAGGTGGGAACCTTCATCGATGCGTAAATCACAATCGTCCGAACGCTGCTCGAGAGAACTCGTACTCGGTACCGAATATGCGAAACCTCGCAACACCAGAAAGTTGGTTTGTTGGACCGTTTGGAGTGATGTAGCAAAAAAGAGCTGAGGAACTCAAGGGTGAGGTTCTCGTGACGGGTCGCTGGCTACAGAGGTTCCACAAGTTGACACTCAAGAAGACGCTGAACACCTTTAAGCAAACCAAGGTCTCTTAGGCGTCAAGGTCAACATACCTAGTGGGGTGTAGTCCCGACGCTGGAATTTCAAGAACTTAACACGTTGAGTCTCGCCTTGGTCACCATCACGTAGGGTAATGCCAGGAATTGGTTGGAGATTGTTCGCCATTTGCATGCAAGAGTGTTTGAGTGAGAATGGGTGTGGTTTGTGAATGAGTGAATGAGAGGATGATACGGGTAATAGGAGTATAAATAGTGAAAAGAGATAGTGGGAAGTTTGAAAATTGAGAGGGATTAGTGGTGGGTTGAATGGGGAGTTAATGGAGGAAGTGGGACGGTTGGGGAGTTAAGGGAGAAGAAGAGAGAATGGTTGAGGGAAGAAGAAGAGGAACGTTTCGCCAATGTGGTTATCGATGTAACTCGTGTTACGGCCAGAATACTAGATGACGAGCGAACGCTACCGAAAAGCGTGTGACGGTCGTGGGGGGTTAAGTGACGATCGTGGCAGCTACAAATTTTGCAATTTTTAACAGAACAGAACACAATTACACATAGTGATATTTTTATAGAGAGCAGAACATCTCAAGCATTCCAACATAAACACAGCACTAATCCATTCAACATATATTCCAATATATAATTCGCGATAGAATAGAAAACCATAAAACATTGTAAACAGAATAATGAATGTAAGTTTAAAATTGAAAACAAACAATTACATTAATTCAAAATGAGCTACTTGTTCTTTTGACAGAAAGTAAATGACTGTAAATTGAAATGTAGTAATTTAATAAAGAATTGAAACTACCTAGAAACAAAACAAAAATGGGAAAATTCTAAAAACTAAGAATTGAAAAACTGAAAAACTGAAAAACTAAGAAATTAAGAACTGCTTCATCCAATCTTTTCTTTTAATATCTCTAAAGCCTTGGTGATGTTATAGAATTGCTCCACTGTGATGTCAGTTACACCAATGAGATCTAAACGCATAGTCTTCAATTCATTCTTTATTCCATCAATGTCAGTTTTATAAGAATCCAAAGTGGTCAGAATGGTATTTAATTGTGTAGTGTATTCTCCTTGGTTTATGTCAGGGGCTACTTGTGCTTCAGCCATATTGGTAAAATCATGGTAACCAGGAGGAGTTTCAGGATCTGTTTCGTTTTTAGACATGAAATTATCAGCAACAAAATGTGATTGTGGTGTTGAAGGGTGGTCAGGTGGATTCAATTCATACAACCAATTATCACGGTTATGGACACTTACTCGGGCATGGTTTGGAAGGGTAAAAAGAGTAACAACTTCGTTTCTTATCAGGTAATCATAAGGTGCAGGGCCTAAATTTCCTATTATCTGGTTGTTGAAACAGAAATCAATGTTCATAGGCCTATGGAAATAACGGATAGCTGGGTTATGTATCTCATTGTTATCCATACTCTCTGGGTCAGGATGATAGTTTCCGGTTAAAGTACCCCAGAAGTAATCCAGCTCAAAATCCAATAAATCTGCCTCAGGGGTAGTAAAAGCTAAGGGTCCACTAGGGAATCCTAATAAAGCAGCTAAGTCCCTATGGTTATAGGTAAACTCAATACCAAAAAGTCTGAAGGCGATGATTCCTTTTCTGGCTCCGACACCGTGTTCAAGGATATAAACTAAAGAACTCAAGAACTCAAGGGTAAGCTCTCGGTAAGTGATAAACCTAGATTTAAGGTGTGATTTCTCCCATCCCAATTGGTTAAACATGTAGTAAACACTGTCAGTTATGCCTAAAGTGTCCATAGTGGGTTCATCATGATACAGGGTCAAACTGATGTCTCGCTGAGACAAAGCCTCAAATCTTCTTCTTGGTTTCTACTCTAAAGGTGGTTTCCATAAAGTTCTGTGGAGGATCCATAGCAAAAGTAAAGCGGGGAAACAGAGTAGAGGAGAAAGTAAAGAGAAAAAGACTTTTCAGAAATCCTGTGGCAAGTAAAGTTGTTTTGAAATCAACAACAGTTTTACAAAAGTTTTAAAAAGGAAAAATAGAAAATTGTAAAAGAAATAAAACAGAGAATACAAACAAAATAGCAAGCAAAAACAAATAAAATGGGTTGCCTCCCATGAAGCGCTGTTTTTAACGTCGTAAGCCTGACGAAATACCTAGTGAAAGATTAGTCGGGAGAAATAGGTGGCAGTTCAACGAGTTTTAGCTTATTCGTATAATCCCTATTATCTATATGATGATATTGTTTTAACCGCTGCCCGTTTACAATAAACGGGGCACTATTTCTATCCTTAATTTCTACCGCTCCGCTAGGAAATACTTTTGTAATTTCGAAAGGACCGGACCATCTAGATTTAAGTTTTCCAGGGAAGAGTCTAAGTCTAGAATTAAATAAAAGTACGACGTCTCCCACACTAAATTCTTTCCGAGATAAACGCTTATCGTGCCATTTTTTAGTTCGTTCTTTGTATATTTTAGCGTTTTCGTAAGCGTCTAATCTTAATTCTTCCAGTTCATGTAAATCGAGGATGCGCCAGCAAAGGTAGTTAATATTTAGCGCTTTTATCGCCCAACAAGATTTATGCTCTAATTCTACCGGAGATGACATGATTTTCCGTAAACAAGTTTGAAAGGTGTAGTTCGATAGAGTCTTGTAAGCTGTCCCATAAGCCCATAAAGCTTTGTTAAGCTTGATGACCAATCTTTCGAGATATAGCACGCTTTTTCTAATATTTGTTTAATCTCTCGAAACTCGACTTGTCCGCTAGTTTCATGGATGATAAGGTGTTGCTACGCGATGTTTGACTCCGTATTTAGATAGTAATTTATCAAATATCTTCGAAATAAAGTGAGATCCACCGTCACTAATAACAAGTCGAGGAACACCAAAACGCAGGAAAATTATATTCTTAAAAAGCTTTATCACCACTCGTGTGTTATTTGTAGGAGAAGCTATTGCTTTGATCCATTTCGAAACATAATCGACATCTACGAGTATAAACTTGTTTCCAAAAGAAGATGGGAAAGGTCCCATGAAATCTATTCCCCAAACATCAAAAACTTCAACTTCGAGTATTCCTTTCTGAGGCATTTCATCGCGTCTTGAGATATTACCGGCGCTACAGCGATCACGCTTTTAACGGCGATGTGGACATCCTTCCACAGGTTATGCCAGAAAAGGCCGGCTTGGAGAATTTTGGCACACATTTTAGAGGTGCTAGTATGTCCGCCATAAGGAGATGAATGACAATGGGAAATGACGTCTTCTATTTCTTCGTCAGGTATACAACGGCGGAAAATTCCATCAGGTCCTCGTTTAAATAAAAGTGGTTCGTCCCAGTAGTAACTATTGAGATCATGGAAGAATTTCTTTTTCTGTTGGTAAGTTAAATCAGGGGAAGCGCACCGGCAGCTAAATAATTAACGATGTCAGCATACCATGGCAATCCTACGGTCATGTCAATGGCTTCCATGACTTTCTTAGCTTCTGGTTTGTTTAGATCCAATCGAGCTAGGTCGCTTATCATGTGTGCTATCAGATGTTCCTACGAAAAATCGTCGTTAATTGGCACTTGTTTGGGTTTTATACCTTCTAAACGGGATAAATGATCCGCTACGACGTTTTCTGTTCCTTTCTTATCTTTAATTTCCAAGTCGAATTCTTGTAAAAGTAAGATCCATCGGAGGAGTCTGGGTTTTGCATCTTTCTTGGCAAGTAAATATCAGATAGCAGCGTGGTCCGTATAAATGATGGTTTTTGCTCCTACAAGGTAAGAACGGAATTTGTCAAGCGCGAAGACCACGGCTAAGAGTTCTTTTTCGGTTGTGGCGTAGTTCATCTGAGCTGAGTCTAGCGTTCTGCTAGCGTAGTAAATTGCGTGAAGTTTTTTTTCTTTTCTTTGTCCAAGAACTACGCCTACAGCGTAATCACTTGCATCGCGCATGATTTCGAAAGGTAACCTCCAATCGGGTGGTTGCATGATTGGTGCAGAAATAAGTGCGGCTTTAAGGGTTTCAAAAGCTTTGAGACAATCGTCATCGAAGAAATCTTTAATAAAGCGTCGGTAAAAACTGGCGTGTCCTAGAAAACCTCGTATCTCTCGAACGATCTTGGGTGGTTGGAGTTCTTTAATCACTTCTATCTTAGCTTTATAAACTTCAATTCCTTTATTGGAAATAACATGTCCAAGTACGATCCCTTCTCTGACCATAAAATGGCATTTTTCCCAGTTGAGCACAAGGTTTACTTTCACACGTCGTTCTAAAACACTCTCTAAATTAGATAGACATCCTTCAAAGCTTTGTCCACACACAGAGAAGTCGTCCATAAACACTTCCATGATGTTGTCAATGAAATCTGCGAAGATAGCCATCACACATCGTTGAAAGGTTGCGGGAGCATTACATAATCCAAAAGGCATTCGTCTGTACGCAAACGTTCTATAGGGACACGTGAATGTAGTCTTCTCCTGATCATCAGGGTGAATCGGAATTTGGAAAAATCCGGAATAACCATCTAAATATTAGAAATAGGAGTGTTTGGCTAATCGTTTTAACATTTGATCAATAAAGGGTAAAGGAAAATGGTCTTTCCGAGTAGCTTTGTTCAGTTTTCTATAATTAATGCACACTCTGTGTCCACTAACTACTCTTTGTGTTATCGACCATTTGTGCTTTTCACGACAAAGGACACCTCCTTTCTTAGGTACGACATGTACTGGGCTAACCCATTTACTGTCGGAGATCGGGTATTCCAGCTTCCAATAGCTTTTTGATTTCATCTCTGACTACAGTGCTGAGGATCAGATTAATTCTTCTTTGAGGTTCTCGAGAGGTTTTGTAATCCTCTTCTAATAGAATACGGCGCATACAAATTGAAGGACAAATTCCTTTTAAGTCTGATATGTTATAACCTAATGCAGTAGGGTATTTCCTTAGAACGTCTAAAAGTTTCTGAGTTTCGAGCGTTCCTAAACTGGAATTCACTATAACAGGTCGAGTTTGTTCAGTATCAAAGAATTCATAACGTAGATTGTTAGGTAAAACTTTCAATTCTAGCTTTGGTTTCTTTGGACATGGCATATGATTAGGTGTAAGTGCTAGACTTTCGCTTAGACTGTCATCTCTATATGGTTCTCGCCAATTGTCGTCTTCGAATATCAGAGGGGTTTGAATCTTCATTATTTCGAATATGTGGTTTGTTCACTTCCATCTCTTACGCACTCGCTATAATATCGAGTAAATAACATGTGTCATTCATGGCAGGTGCTTGTAGAAATTGAGTGAGGATGAACTCCACTTTTTCCTCTCCGACTTCGAATGTTAGTCTGCCCTTCTTTACATCAATTATAGCTCCAGCTGTAGCTAGGAATGGTCTTCCTAATATGATAGGGGTAACTGAATCTTCGGTAATGTCCATAATTATGAAATCGGTCGGATATAGAATTGACCTATTCTAACCGGAACATTTTCCAATATACCTGCTGTGGTACTCAACCGATCGGGTCACTAATTGAATGTACATTTTTGTAGGTCTAAGTTCTCCCATTTCCAGCTTTTTGCAAATAGATAGGGGCATGACACTGATACTTGCTCCTAAGTCGCATAGAGCTTTGTCTATGACAAATTTTCCAATGTTACAGGGTATAGAGAAACTACCTGGGTCTTTTAGCTTAGGAGGCATGTTATTCTGAATGATAGCACTACATTCAGCAGTGAGGGTAACTGTTCCGTTATCTTCTATCTTTTTCTTGTTAGATAGGATTTCCTTAAGAAATTGAGCATACGATGGCATCTGGGTGATGGCTTCTGTGAATGGTATTGTGATATTTAGTTGTTTCAGAAGTTCCACGAATTTCTTGAATTGGCCCATCGATTTAGAATTGGTTAATCTCTGAGGATACGGAATTTGTGGTTTATAGGGCGGTGGAGGCACATAAGGTTTTTTTTACAGCCTCTGGGTTTGCTTTTCTTTTCGTTCGCTTCCTCGCTTCACTTGGCTTGTCTTGTTTCGATACATTGTTGGGTTTTCTAGTCTTGGATCAACAGTCCGCCAAGTTCTTTCCACTCCTTAGTATCACTGCATTAGCGTGTCCTTTGGTTAGGTTGTGGTTGACCAGAAATATTCCAATAGAGCAGCAAGAGAGTGTCATTGTTGAGCTACTTATGAAATCCGAGTTTCAAGCATCTCGTTATGGGTAGCTAAAGCATCGACCTTGCTAGATAATTGCTTAATTTGCTCATTGGTATGTAAATTCTGATTTAAAACATCCTTATTGGTCTGAGATTGAGAAGCAATGAAGTGTTCTATCATAATTTCGAGGTTAGATTTCCTAGGAATGTTGGAAGTATTAGGTCCGTTATTAGGATGATTCGGGATAGCTTTCGGATAACCAGGTGGTGTAGCAGGAGCTTGTCTAAGAGCATACAACACATTGTTACTTTTGTACGAGAAATTTGGATGATTCTTCCAACCTGGGTTATACATATTACTGTAGGGATTTCCTTGTACGTAGTTAGCTTGTTCGGCTGGTACTCCGGTCAAAAGGGGGAATTCTGGAGCAGGATGTGATTGAATACCACATAAATCGCAAGTTGGGATCACTGCAGCTACGGTGGCTACGGGAGTGATGGAAAGATTCTCTAGTTTTTGGGTAAGAGCTTCCACTTTAGCGTTAACTTGATCCAGGCTGTTCACTTCAACCTTGTTACCTTTCGCTTGAGATTTCTACATTAGCTCTCCGCTCCATTGGTAGTGGTTTTGAGCCATGCTTTATAAGTTTGTTCGCATCGCATAAGGTTTATCCATCGCGCGCCAAAGAAGAACGCCGATAGTTAATCTTGTATTGTACAAGAGACCGTTATAGAATGTGTGAATAATCAACCATTCTTCTAAACCATGATGAGGACAGAGTCTTAGCATATCCTTGTATCGTTCCCATGCTTCGAATAAAGATTCATTGTCTTTTTGTCTGAAACCATTGATGTTGGCTCTGAGCATAGCAGTTTTGCTAGGAGGAAAATATCTAGCTAAGAAGACTTTCTTCAACTCATCCCAAGTGGTGATTGAGTTGGAAGGAAGAGATTGGAGCCAAGCACGAGCTCTATCTCTTAAAGAAAAAGGAAATAGGCGCAATCATATCGCCTCGGGGGTTACTCCATTCGCTTAAAGGTCTCGCATCGCACAAACAACCGACAGTAAATTTGGGTCGCCAGAGGAGCTCCGAGAACCGGGTTCTCACTGAACGCGGAACAACCGAAGGTTTCAAATCGCTTTCGAGCATAGCGTGAGCTGCATATCACATGAGGCTCCGCTTGAGAAGGAACTGCGTAATCCTTAAGAGGACGAGGTGGAGGAGGTGGATCAGCCATTCTTCGTAATTCGTCGAGATCTGGAAGTATAGACGGAGGAAGATTGTTGAGTTCACGGTACTCTTGAATTCGTCTTCTCAATCGAAGATAACACTCGATATCGTATATGGGTATATGCAAAGGACCGCCTTGAGAGCGAGTATTTGGCATACACAAAAGGGAAAATAAATAGTTGCCTTAGTCTAGACAGTGCTACTTTAAGAGTGCACTAGTGACTAGATCAAAGTCCACGGCAACGGCGCCAAAATCTTGATGTGCGATAAACCTAATGTGTCTAACGGTATCTTAACCGCAAGTTTACGCCCTATCGCGGTAGTAATAAAAGATTGTCGAATCCACATGGACTTTGTAATCACTCTAGTGCGGGAAAGTAATGCTAGTTTAGCTAAGGCGGAAATTGTCACGTTTGGTTTTGGGATGGTTAAGTAAGGTAAACTACTTGATTTTAAATTAATAAAGGAATGAAATGGTCAGTATGTAATAGAGTCGACCTAAAGGATCTAATCGGACATAAGCATATAAGGATGGTTAACTTAGTTTATCTGTAGAATTAATCAGTTTAAAAATCCTCAACTCACACTTTCATGGTCTTATCTCGGATTATACGTCTAAAGCCCTATACCTGCTTTCGCTAGCCTATAAGTGTTTAGAACATACTTTTTGGAAACTTAATTAATTCTAATCTGTTTTAGAGCACTTTCACTGTATTTAAATCAAATGCCTAACTTTAGCTATCCGGTGAAAATCTCACACTTTCGTGGTCTCGATCCTAACCTATTTACTTTTCTTACTTTCGTAACAAAAAGGTTTTATTTTTAAGCATAAAAAGTTATAACCAGAGTTAAGTTGATTAACGTTTTAGCCTAAGTTTGATCAGATGCCTATTGTCTCTAACTATTCCATACCGACACTAAAGGTTTAGCTAGCCATGGAAATCAGAATAAATGAACAGGAAATAAAAGCAAATAAATATAAAGCAGACATTATAAATAACAAATGAAACTTGAATTAATTAAATGAGAAGTACTGTAATACAAATGAAAATTAAAGAACCTGAAAATAAAGCCAATACTTTAATCCTTCTTCCACAGACCGGAAACTTGGACTTGGTATCGGAAATACAAACAAATTCTGAAGCTTGAATAAGAAATCCTAAACTAGAATAAAAATTTCCTAATGTTGGAAATTATTATTTGGGCAGTGAAATTAAACAATTGAAATCAACAAATGCAGAGAAAATATAAACTGAAATAATAACTGGGTTCGACAAGAAGCCCGACAAGTAAACTGAAAATTGCTCTGTGTTTCTAACTTCGAAGGTTGAGGTATTTATAGAAAAATGGAACTGGCAGTTGGGATGAAATTCACACGTAGCTTCACTTGAAATTCTCCAAAAATATAGGAACGTGGTTAAATCATGGTTGAACGTGGCTGTGAGGTGGAGAGAAATCAGGAGTTTTAAAAACTCCTTCTGTTAAGCTTTCCCCACGTCCTGCATGTTTTGTTAACTGATATGCGCGTTACGTTCATTACAGGTGTGTTACGATCAGCTTTGGTGTTTCCGCAGTTACGGTCGTGTGTGTTACGGTCGTCACACGCTTCATGGATGTCTTACGGTCGTGGCAGATGGCTGACGACCGTCACAGCTACAAAATTTGCATTTCTTTGACAGATTCATGTTTTCTTCTGTTCTTTGGTGCTATCTTGCATTGTTTCATGTTTTCTTCTATTTTGAGCTAAGTTATGCAATACCTGCAAAAAGTCATGACAAACTCGAAATATTCGGGAGTTAATCGGGTCAAAATAATACAAAACGGGTTAATTTCATGGTGAAAATACGATATGATTTCGTGTTATCAAGAGCTTGTGTGTTAGAGAAGGGTGGAGCTTGGGATAGTTATCTACCATTGATTGAGTTTACCTACAACAATAGTTTTCATTCGAGCATTGGTATGGTCGCTTGAAGCATTGTATGGTAGGAGGTGCTGACACCGCTGTGTTGGTATGAATCTGGAGAGAGTGCTGTGATTGGACCGGAAATTGTCCAACACACTTCGGAAAAGATTAAGATGATTCAGGAGAAGACGAGGACTTCTCAGAGTCGTCAAAAAAGTTATCACAATAAGAGGAGGAAAGATCTTGAGTTTAGTGAAGGAGAACATGTTTTTATGCGAGTTACTCCGATGACCGTATTGGTCGAGCTTGAAGTCAAAGAAGTTGACTCATGTTTTATTGGTCCGTTTCAGATTACCAAGAGAATTGGGAAGGTGGCGTATCAGATTGCTTTACCGCCGTCACTTGCAAATTTGCATGACGTTTTCCATGTATCTCAGCTGAGGAAGTACATTGCTGATCCGTCTCATGAGATTCGGGTATATGATATATGTGTACGAAAATTTGACCGTGGAAGCGGTACCATGAGAATTGAGGATCGAAGTTGAAACAGCTTAGGCAAAGAGATCGCATTGGTAAGAGTGGCTTGGGGAGGACCAGAGATGGAATGTCACTTGGGAGCGGAGAGTCGATGAAGGACTCGTGATCCCGAACTGTTCGTCTAAGGTATGTTTTCGAGGACGAAAACTCTTTTAGTTGGGGAGAGTTGTGACACCCCAACTAATTCGATTATTAAATGATTATGATTTTTAATTATTAATTTAATTGAGAATATAATTTATTAATATATTGGATTTATTGGGATTAGTTATGGAATAAGGAAATGGAATTATTGGTGGTGTGATGAATAAAGTGAGGGTGTGAGGAGTAAAAGGCTCTACTCACATTAATTACCTTATTTTATTTTATTAGAATAATAAAAGGAATAAAAGAAGGAAAAGAGGAAAAAGGAATCATTATTAGAAAAACTCACTGTACGTGCATTTGAGAAGAGGAAAAGGAAGGAAGAAAACCAATTCGTGTCGGAAGTCGAAGAACCCACAAGGTAAGGGATGATTTGATTAATTATTACGACATCGGTTTTGAATTCAATAGTATGGATCGAGTGTGTTAGGGATCTCAATTTAGTAATTCTAGGTTTTGTAGAATTATCCCAATTGGTGTCGAATGTGTAGAATTAAGTGATTTGTATGGTATAGGGTCATTAGGAATGATCAAAGTATGTTATATTGCATGTTAATGATGTTGGTTGAGTGATTCTACTGCATTGGACCGTATGGGTACAATTGGAAAGAATAGGAAAACTATTTTGGAAACCTTTGTCGTTAAACCGGTGTTTTTGGCTCAGGAGTCGGAACCGTTCGTGATAGGGAGGAACCGGTTCCAGTGTAAAATTAAAATCGGGCATTTTTGAACTCAGGAACGGGTTGTCCCGGGAGGAACCGGTTCCACTATATTTTTCCAAAGAAAACTAAATTTATGGGAACCGTTCCCTGGGGGTAGGAACGGGTTCCTATACATTTTTCCGAGGCGTGATTTTGAACTTTGTGGGAACCGGTTCATAGGGAGGAACCGTTCCACAGTAATTTTTGAAAAATACTAAACTTTGAAAATTCATAACTTTTAAACTGTAAGTCCGTTTTAGTCGCCGTTTTGGACGTTATTTCTTAATTTAAATGCTCTATTTTATGAAATGAAAGAATTTTCCGTAACTTAAAATTATTTTGAAAATGAGTCGAATTCCGAATTAAGTGATTATTGACTGACGCACATTGGTGTGTATGAAAGGCATGTTTATGTTGTTGTTGTTTGTGTGAATGAAAGGCATGTTTATGCTGCTGTTGTTTGTGTGCATGATCATTGAGATATCATGTTTTGATTTTGATTAAGTTATGATAAATTGGTGTATTTCATAGACTGATTTGATGTTACATGCTGGTGATGTGCGTGCATATGCATTTTTGGTGAAGTTAATTCCCATTGTGAGGAATTTAACTTGTATTGCCGTTAACCGATACCCGGGTGATGATGGGTGGTTAGGCTGGATTCGTGTCCGGGTGTTTATGGATGAATTGATGGTTACTGCATCCGGTTGATGATGGATCAGTGTTGGGTGACTTGGTCACGTGTTGGTACCACATGCATTGTGTCTGCATTTGTGTTTGCATGGGATTGTAACATGTTAGGATGTCTTCCAGTGTTACAGTTCTTTTGTTGATTATTGATTATGCATAATAACTTGTATGATTATGACTGCAGGTTGAATCTGAATTCATGCTAAATGGGTGAAATAATATGCTTGTGATATATTGTTGATTGAGAAGCTTATAATGTATTTTAATTATGAGAAGTCTCACCCTTACTTTAACCATTTCACATTAAAGTTAGCAGCTCAGGAGTTGGTGAGGATGGCTCTAGATCTAGGATATTTAAGTCCGCGTGTCAGTGTCATGCTCTGATTAGGTTGTAACACTGGGGAACGTTTAGTTGAGGATTTATTCATTATTCAATTGTTATTGGAATTACTTTAGGAATAATTGAGACTTGGTTTATTCCATTTAAATTTGATGGTATTATTTCCGCTGTGTAAGACATGGTCTTAACTTAATTGATTATTTTTTATAGTGATCCTCAGTGTAGCATGGCTACTGAGTTAATTGGAGTTTTATTTATTCCATAATTGTGGCATCCCTTGATTTCCGTGTTGACTCTGATTAAATCTGGTTTTTATTTATTATATTAATTAAAATATTCGGGGTATTTTAGAAGGGGTGTTACAGCGTGCGCCTTCCCGGGTGCTGCCAGACAATAATTTTCCACTCACGAGCCGACCTAAGGACCCATGAGTCGGCTCATGCAGGCTGTTTTGAGAAATTTGTTTATTTTTGATGTTCCTCACTCTCACCGGTTTGAAGCATGATATATTAGCATATATAGGGTTTGGATAAGCATTAAAATACTATACTTTCACATTTTCTCTTACAGTTCTACCTCCGATGTTTAGTAAATAAAATGACGAGTATATTTTAGTGAATATTAATCCGTAACCAGAATTAATTAAATTATGAATATTGTTGATATGTTTCTTTTAATTGAATGCATGATTTTGGAGATTAATGAATTGTTGTTGGTGATTTGCATAATGCAAAATATATTCTTATTGATCGTTTTACCTTGGAGTTTGGTAAACGAAACGTTGAGGGCTTATGCTATTGGTGTAAGCCCTAGAGCCCAATACCTTTTGGTACTTGTATCGAATTATTTATTAATAATAAAAGGTTTTTCTTTATTATGTTTGCTTTTTGAAAATAATAAAGTCCCTAGAATAGTTAGTCTGTTTAATGCAATGTTAAGTGTGACTTGATAATGAGATCCATTAAACACAAGGACATTATTCTTAAAGTATCTATAATCGAGCTTTATTATGAAGCGGGATAACATTAAAGCATTGACGTTATTATGAAGATAGACTGATGATCACATCTCATGGATCATGGATAAGGAGTAATCAAGTCTTGACATAGGTATAAATATTAGGAGTAATATTTATACTGGATTGACCCGCTATGAGAATACTACATAGAATGTTATGCAAAGTGTTATAAGTTATTCTCATGGTGATAAGTGGTGTATACCACCCTTCGACCTGAAACCACTATGGACCCTAGATGTAGATTCAAGTGCCTTATTGCTGATCAAATGTTATCCATAACTGGACAACCATAAAGATAGTTGATGGGTACTTCACAAAGCATGCTGAGGGACATGAGTGATCTAGATGGAATTTGCCCATCCTGCGTAACGGGATAAATGTTCGAGGGCCCAATATTGAACTGGACAAGGATGACACGGTCTATGCCTTGTGTTAAATATAGACATAAGGGCAAAATGGTAATTATACACACTAGTATTATCACGGAAAGGTTTTGTCAGATCACATGACATTTTTGTGACTTGGGTAGCAGTGATGTGTTGCTAGATACCACTCACTGTTTATTATGTTAAATGTGATTTAATATAATTGCCAACGTTGCAGAAACCTACAGGGTCACACACATAAGGACAGATTAATGAGAGATAGTGTAAATAAGGAACATCGTAGGGTACGGTGTACTTAAGTGGAATACGGAATATGGTAAGGTACCATATGCTTAAGTGATATACGATACATCATAATGTATGATATTCGTGTGCTTTATTGGGATTTTAGTTTACAGCCTTTATCGGGCTTTTACCTTGCAGCCCACAGTTGTGGTCTTATAAATAGAACCCTTGTGATGAAGCTTTTCACTTGATGCAAATTCGGTCCTGAATCCCTGCCGTGATTTCGCTTACTCTCTCACTCAAAGCTTTCGTTCGTGAGCAGCTAGCACTGTGATCGGGAGCAACCTGTTCGTGTGGAATGAGTAGAGACGTTGTTCTTCATCAACGTTTGTGATCACAACATCAGAAATCCAAATCGCCGCAAGAGGTAAAAATATTCTATCACTGACCATGATCATTCGTAAGGATCACAAAGGAAAATTGTTTTCCGCTGCAATTTTATGTCGCAATTTTCCTTCAGTCGTATCAGAGCCACTTACGAAACCATAGATCTGATATCTGTTTAATTTCTGTACGTTCTGTTTTATATGGTTAAAACTCATAATGAAATAAACTTTAATCGATTAAATTAAATTAAAATTTGGCATCATTGTGTGTACGATTTGGATGAATCGATGTTGACTATGCTTCGGAATCCGACTTTAGTATGGGGAAGCAACGATACATCAATCATCCATGAGTTACACTAATATGATCGATCCACTTTATATATGATATAAACAATTTTGGTGCAAAGATGGTATATTTGATATACTGTTTCGATTTCTTCCATTCAATCACATGATGATTGTTATTCTTTTGAGAGATCGTCGTTCATTTGCTTCGGATTCCGACTTTAGTATGGTGAAGCAATGGCATTTTGATTGATCATAGTGAATTATCAATCGAGTTGTGTTTGACGGCATGAAATTATTTGCATTAGGGTTCATGACGGCACAAGGGTTATGCTGTCGGAAAGTTATATGGGTAGGGTTGTAACAGCACAAGAGTTGTGCAGAAAATGACGTCGATTTAAATGAATTGTTCATTAAAATTTTCACCGGGGCGCTACCCCTAACAACCCCGCAAAGCAGCGCCCTGACACTATCCACGACCGGCAAGAACCCCGCTAACTCAAGTGAGTGTGATCAATCACCAAAATTTAATTTGATTTTCTTAATTAATGTAATTTAAATAATAATAATAAAAGGTGTTTTATTATTTTTCTGTGGTGATCGTTATGGCTTTAGATTCTTTTATTTTGTTTTTGGTATTTTAAAATACGACCGCGTGTGCCTTCCTCTTCATCTCTTGATGTAACTTTCTCTCATCATCTCACCCTCGTATGTAAAACGAGTATTCTTTATGTAATGTAATGTTAAGAAGAAAGAGAAGAATACAATATCAAAGGAGGATAACCTTGAGGTATTGCATTGAGAAGTTTAGATCATTAGGTTTAGCTTAGGTTCTCTCATTGGCTGAGAGAACAATTGCGCTAGGGGCCATAATCAGATCTTTTTATATGTATGTTGATGCATGTGAGAGACGATTTGCATGTTGCTTGAGATCAAACTAATAACAAATTCTCAAAGTAAATATTAAGTTTATGTTTTCCAAGTTTTAGCACTAACAAGACTAGTATCGAACAATGTAGGTTTCGCCTAACGCAAGGTGCATGTTCTATATTGGTAAGGTGGATAAGTGTAATATCCAATTGCTAAAACTTTGGTCAAACTTAACTAAACAATTATAATGAGATTATATGCTTAGAAGCATGAGTTGGGAATGATTCATATGATGGATTAGAATAAAGAGTTATTCACCCAATCGAGATATTCGAGAATTGTATTGATACAATTGGAAGGAGTTCCTACCAAATAATTGAGTTTTGTGTAATCACCACGACTTAAACGGTGAAATATGGATCTCGACCCACTAGAAAATCTTCCAACGGGATTTTCCGAATCAAATGATGAGGGTCATTTAGTTTGAGTAAAATAGGGAGCACATTTGATTAAAGGCCTAATTGAATATGTTGTTTTAATGATACTAATATTTTCATATCTTTTATGTAGATTACCATGACTCAAAACACATCATCTAACAACATTTTGCGATCAATCCTTGATAAGGAAAAATTGTCTGGGACAAATTTTCTGGATTGGCACCGAATCCGAGGATTGTCTCAAGCATGACAAAAGGTTGTATGTCTTAGAGACACCGCTCGAGAAACCTCCCCACCTTCACACCTAAGGCTGAAAGAGACTTATAAGAAGCATGTCGATCATGCCAATGAAACCGCTTGTCTCATGCTTGCCACCATGAACTCAGAGTTGCAAAAGCAACATGAGAACATGGCAATGCTCGATATGATCAGACATCTGAAAATGCTCTATCAAGAGGAGGCAAGGAATAAGAGGTTTCGTGTTTTAAAGGCCCTTTTAATAGCAAGTTACCGAAACCTCATGGTCCCCATGTACTAAAATGATGGGTATGTGAGAACCTTGAAAGATTAGGGTTTCCACTTGAAAGGATCTGCGACGATCCGATCTTGAAATTGTTTCATAGCTTCACCAATTTGTTATGAACTTCAATATGAATGACTTGGACAAAATTTTTCCGTAACCGCTAAGTATGTTGAGAACTACTACAAGTAATATGAAGTCAAAAAGGAAGTCCATTCGATGATCATTAATGGAAAGAAGCCAACAAAGGCCCACCAAGTGTTGGTAAAGGAAAGGCAAGGATGTTGCCAAATCCAAACCTACCGCCTCCCGCTTTGAAGACTAGTGGAGAGGAAAAGAGGGCACTTGCTTCCATTGCGGTAAGACCGGACATTGGAAAAGAAACCGCCAAAGTACTTGGAAGATAATGAAATGGAGTAGACTTCAAATTCAGGTATTTTTGTTATAGAATTTAATTTATCTACTTCTACATCATGGGTATTAGATACTGGATGCGGTTCTCACATTTGTACCAATGTGCAGGGGCTAAAAAGAAGTAGAGAATTGGCAAAAGGTGAAGTTGATCTAGGAGTTGCCAATGGAGAAAAGGTTGCTGCTTTATCTGTTGGAACTTATGTATTAACTTTACCTAGTGGTTTAATAATTCAGTTAGAGGACTGTTATTATGTACCTGCAATTAGCAGGAATATTATTTTCGTTTCTTGTTTGGACAAGTTTGGTTTTTCATTCATAATAAAGAACAATTGTTGCTCTATTTATTTGAATGATATATTCTATGCTACCTTGATCTTTAAATGACAATTTATAACATTAATACTAAAAGGATTAAACCTAATGAGTTAAATCCAAGTTACCTCTGGCATTGTCGCTTAGGCCGCATAAATGAGAAGCGCCATTTCAAAACTCCATAAAGATGGATTTTTGGACTCTTTTGATTATGAATCATATGAGACATGCAGGTCTTGTTTAATTGGAAAGATGACAAAATCCCCATTCACAGGAAAAGGTGAAAGGGTTAATGATCTTTTGGCACTCATAGATACTGATTTATGTGGACCACTGAACATACCTGCCAGAGGAGGTTTTCAATACTTCATCACATTTACTGACGATTTTAGTAGATAAGGTTATGTGTATTTAATGAAACACAAATCTGAAACCTTTGAAAAGTTCAAGGAATTTAAGAATGAAGTACAAAACCAGCTAGGTAAGAATATCAAAGTTCTTCGATCAGATCGAGGCGGTGAATATTTAAGCCTAGAATTTAATGACCATGTAAAAGAGTGTGGGATTGTATCCCAACTTACTCCTCCTGGAACACCACAATGGAATGGTGTATCTGAGAAGAAATCGAACCTTGTTGGACATGGTCCGATCCATGATGAGTCAAAAAGGTTGAAAAGACACCATATGAGATATAGAGTGGTAAGAAACCACATATGTCTTACATGAAGATTTGGGGTTGCGAAGTTTATGTGAAACGACAGATCTTACCTAAGCTTGAGCCCAAATCTGAGAAATGCTTATTTGTGGGGTATCCTAAAGAAACAAGAGGATATTACTTCTATAATCCTTCTGAGGGCAAAGTGTTTGTCGCTCGAACTGGAGTTTTCTTAGAAAAGGATTTTATTTCCAAAGGAATAAGTGGGAGGAAAGTAGAGCTTGATGAAATTCAAGAATCACAAAGCATTGATACACCTATGGAGGAATTGGAGCAGGAAACACAAGTAGTTGTGGAAGAACAACCTGCTCCAGTAGAACAAGACCAACGTAGGCCAAACAGGATACGTCACCAACCTAATCGATATGGATATCTCATAAATGGTCAAGGAGATGTATTTCTCATGGATCAAGATGAGCCTATGACCTACCAAGAGACCACATCGGTCCAATCGAGAAGTGGCTATGTAAGCCATGAAATCAAATGGATTCCATGTATATTAACCAAGTTTGAACTTAGAGAGCCACCTATAGGAATTAATCCTATAGGATGCAAGTGGTCTTTAAAAGAAGAATGACATGGATGGTAAGGTACATACCTATAAGGCAAGACCAAGGCAAAAGGTTATAAACAAATTCATGGGGTTGTCTATGATGAAACCTTTTCTCCTTGCAATGCTTAAATCTATTTGATTTTACTTGCACTGCATATCATGATTATGAAATATGGAAGATGGATGTTAAACTGCTTTCCTAAATGGGAACCTTCAAGAGGATGTGTACATGACACAACCTCAAGGATTTAACATTCCAAGAATCCCAAAAGATATGCAAGTTACGATCAATCTATGGATTGAAGCAAGCTTCAAGTTGGAATCTTCATTTTGATGAAAGAGTAAAACAATATGGATTCATCAAGAATGAAGATGAGCCTGTGTCTACAAGAAGGTTAGTGGGAGCATGATCGCCTTCCTAGTATTATATGTAGATGACATATTACTCATTGGAAACGATGTCCCTACCTGCAAAAGTAAAAACTTGGCTAGGGAAATGCTTTTCTATGAAGGACCTTGGTGAAGCAACTTATATATTAGGAATCGTGATCTATAGAGATAGATCATAAAACCGCTTTGGCCTAAGAGAGTACATACATAGATAAAATGTTGAGACGCTTAATATGCATGATTCCAAGAAGCGATTCATTCCTATGCAACATGGCTTGTGTCTATCAAAACACAACCCTTCAACGAAGGAAGAAAGGGATCGCATGAATAAGATTCCATATGCATCTTCAATAGGATCTATCATGTATGCCATGCTATGTACTCGACTGTATGTCTCGTGATGCTTTAAGTGCAACGAGGGTACCAACTGACATCGGTGATGCTCATCGAGTGGTGTCAAGAATATCCTTAAGTACTTGAGAAGGACTAAGGACTCATTCTTGATATATGGAGGTTGAAAGAGTCATAGTTGACACCGATGCTAGCTTCCGCATGATAAGGATGACTTTAGATCGCAACCGTTACGTGTTTTGCTTAAATGGTGGCGCTAGAGTCGAAGAGTTCAAAGCAAGATACGCCATCGATTCTACAACCGAGGCCGAGTATATTGCTGCATCAAATGCAGCAAAGAAAGCTGTTTGGATCAAGAAGTTCATTAGTGAACTTGGCATAGTCTCTAGCATTGTTGATCCCATTGATCTCTATTGTGATAACAATGGTGCTATCGCACAAGCTAACGAGCCTAGATCTCACAAAGATCCAAACACATACTTAGGCTTTATCACCTCATTCAAGAGATAATCGATCGGGGAGATGTGAAGATATGCAGAGTACAAACACTTGACAATGTCGCTGACCCACTAACAAAGCCTCTTGCGCAGCAGAGGCATGATGGCCATACTAGATCTATGGGCATTAGGGGTATGCTTTATTGGCTCTAGTGCTAGTGGGAGATTGTTGGTGTAAGCCCTAGAGGCCAATACCTTTTGGTACTTGTATCGAATTATTTATTAATAATAAAGGCTTTTCTTTATTATGTTTGCTTTTTGAAAATAATAAATCCCTAGAATAGTTAGTCTGTTTAATACAATGTTAAGTGTGACTTAATCATCAGATCCATTAAACACAAGGACACTATTCTTAAAGTATCCATAATCGAGCTTTATTGTGAAGGGATAACATTAAAGAATTGAGGTTATTATGAAGATACTAATGATCACATCTCATGAATCATGGATAAGGAGTTATCAAGTTCTTGACATAGGTATAAATATTAGAGTAATATTTATACCGATTGACCCGCTATGAGAATACTACATAAAATGTTATGCAAAGTGTCATAAGTTATTCTCATGGTGATAAGTGGTGTATACCACCTTGACCAAACCACTATGGACCCTAGATGTAGAGTCATGCCTTATTGCTGATCAAACGTTACCCGTAACTGGACAACCATAAAGATAGTTGATGGGTACTTCACAAAGCATGCTGAGGGACATGATTGACCTAGATGGAATTTGCCCATCCTGCGTAACGGGATAAATGTCTGAGGACCCAATATTGAACTAGACAAGGATGACACGGTCTATTCCTTGTGTTCAATATAGACATAAGGGAAAAATGGTAATTATACACACAAGTATTATCACGGAAAGGTTTTGTCGATCATATGACATTTTCATGACTTGTAGCAAGTGATGTGTTGCTAGATACCGCCAATCGCTTATTATGTTAAATGATTTAATATATTGCCAACGTCGTGGAAACCTACAGGTCACACATAATAGGACGATTAATGACAGATAAGTAAATAAGGAACATCGTAGGGTATGGTGTACTTAAGTGGAATACAGAAGTGGAATACGGAATATGATAAGGTACCACGTGCTTAAGTGAAATACGATACATCATAATGTATGATATTCGTGTGCTTAATTCGGCTTTTAGTTTACAGCCTTTATTGGGCTTTTAGCTTGCAGCCCACACTTGTGGTCTTATAAGTAGAACCCTTGTGATGAAGCTTTCCACTTGATGCACCGGTCCCGACTGTCAGTGATTTCGCCACTCTCACTCAAAGCTTCCGTTCATGAGCAGCTAGCACTGTGATCAAAAGCAACCTATTCGTGTGGACTGAGTAAAGACGTTGTTCTTCATCAACATTCGTGATCACAGCATCAGAAATTCAAATCGCCACAAGAGGTAATAATATTCTATCACTGACCATGATCATTCGTAAGGATCACAAAGGAAAATTGTTTTCACGCAATTTTATGTCGCAATTTTCCTTCATATGCCTAAATAATGAGTTGATGTTGTTGTTGATTGTTGTTGTTGTCAGGTATGTGAGTCGTGTCCATTGAGTCACATATGTCATCGCGATGAGGGTTGTAGCCTCCGCCTTAATGGAAACTTGTTGATAGCCATAATGGCAATGATGATGGCCTCTAATTACGGAAATAGATGGGGTTGAGTTCTAAAATTACATGCTTAAATATTGTAGTCGCATTTGTTGTTTGTGTCGTTGCCAGATTTATGTTGTTCAAGTTGTTGAGTTGTTTGTGATGCTTTAATTGTTGTTGATTTCGTGATGTTTTGTGACGATTGTGATGAATGGTGATGATTTAGGTGTTGATGATAAAAGTGGAGAGATTGGAATATATGTTGAATATTATTTATTACCAGATCTCTTTATAATTCAAACTATATATTAATTATCATCTCTTTATTTATATGATTTGATTTATCTCACCTTTACTTGTTTCGCTACCTTTATATTGGTAACTTGCAGTGATCCGCGCTGATGAGGTGGATTAGCTCAGTCATTATTTTTGAGTCGCTTTGCTCGATATCTTAACACTGGATGGGCGCTTTTTGTTTTGATTAGGATACTAGACTTGTATATCCTAATAACTACGTGGATTATGTTTATATTATAACATGATTATTTTGTTGATGTATTAAGATTTTATATGGTATAGATGGTGATATCTCACGCCGTGTGCATATTTATATGCTTAGTTGATGTATGATGACGTGATCGGTATATTCGACTTTTGATTATCTTGATGATGCATTTTATTGCAAAGTGGAAACCATGGATATGTGATGCCTCAATTTATTTATGAAATTTTTACATTTAATTTATCATTAATTCCGACGGTAGAATTGGGGTGTTACACCCCATTGAGGTTGTGATTCTTCTTTACGGTGATTATGGAAGCTAAGTTATTAGACACTAAATGGATTTAGAATCGGTTTGACCAATTAAAATTCATTGAATAAAAGAGAATGACTGACCGCTTTGTGTCGGGCTAATTGTATCGTAAAAGAATGAAGAAATGTTTTGATAAGAAGGTCAAACCTCAGATATTCGTAGAAGGGACCTCGTGCTTAGAAAATATCATGTCTTTAAGCTCCATTCTAGTGGACTCCAATTATGAAGGCCCATATGTTGTCAAGAAAGCCGGTGGTGCATTGATGCGCCAAAATAAATAAAATAACGATTGCTAAGTTGAAAACCGGAAGGAGGCTTAGGCAAAAGTGTGTCTTAGTAGGCTGAAAACCAAAGGGTAGTCTAGGAAAAGTAAGAGACATAAACAAAATAAATTTCCGACAGGTCAAAAACCCCGAAGGGCGGTTCACGAAAAGTTAGGTACTTTCATGGCAAGTAACTACATCGACAAGACTTGATCATAGAAGCAACAATTTACATGGATCATCATCACATCTCAATAGAAGCCTATGAAGGAATTGTTGGTTGGGAGGATAGTGTTCATTGTTTTCTGTACATTTTCCACTTAATTACCGCTTTTCAAACTTTGTAATCATCTATAGCGCTATTATGTATCACTATTCACAATAAAACTTGATTATTTATCCGCTTGTTTGCACTTTATTTTTATTCGCTACTAAAACTTCTATTATTATTGATAATAAATTTCAAAATACAAATATTTAATGCAACATACTTGGAGAAAATTTTGCAATAAATGGTATTTTATTTTAATTGTGAATCAAAGGATAACCTAGTAGTTCTAATGACGAACAAGTTCTATAGAGGATGTTAATTTGATTGCACGATGATGGGTTCCCGGGTCGTTGACTAATTGATTGAAAAAAGGTGATCCCGAAGCTTTCCTCATTGGATTGCCCAACGCAATGTCTCGTCACACCCAAATTTTCCT